>JBAMCL010000422.1:602500-1306598 GCA_037075165.1 Hirtodrosophila histrioides | reverse complement strand
GCAATCGCAGTTCAAGTTGGATTCTTAAGACGTCAAGCAGCAGAACGACAGGAATTGTGCACCACAGCGTAGGGCGGAACTTGCCACTCGCTCGCAGAGCAGAGCAGAGCAGAGCAGTGCCACCAGCACCACCAGCAGCACCATGTGCCATTGCCTGGCGCTGGAGCACTTCAAATGTTGAATTCCGCTCACCTTTCGCTCTTGGGCTGCATTGTGTAATCCAAAACGCGCCGGAAATCAGCGCAACAAAAAAAATATAAAACATAAAAAACTGAAATAAAGAAGAAAGAAAGCAGCAACAAAAAAATGTATTTGGTTTACGCCCATGCGAGCGCTTTCAAAAATACAATTGCATAAAAAGCGGCGACGGCAACTGGAAAACTGAGATTCAGATTCAGATTCAGATTCAGTTTCGAAGGTGTAGCCTCATATACAAATTGAATCTGCAAGATACGACGCGACGCGACGCAACGACGGCTGCGAAATTCTAGACGGGGCGCCCCGGTTCTTGGCCCTTTGTTGTGCTGCTGCTGAGCATATAGTACAACCCCTGAACCCAAAAGAGTCTCCCAACTGGCTGGTATGTCGTATTGTTGTATGAATATCAACTTTTTCAAGTGCCTGGCCAACAATTATTATAGCGTTGCGTTGCGTTGGGTTGGGTTTGCAGCCTGGCATCGGCCTTTAACCAGAGATATGTCAATTAAATGTTTTGAGCAGTCAATTACGCACCGCACAATTATTGTGTCGACTATACACGTAATAATGTTGGCCAACAACCCACTAAGTCAATTCAAAAATCAACTTTTGCCACCTTTCAGCCCAACTCGTTTTGGGGCTGGCGCATTTCACTTTCAAGGTCGCCAGCCAGATATATATTTTCGTGGTCTATAATCTTTCTTCTTCACTTTTGTTTATAAACATATACACAACATATATACATACACATATATATAGTATGTGTAAGTATATAGTATTGTTGGGCCTGCTTCGTGTTCGGGGCTCGAGTGTCCCGTTCGCCCATTTGGCAAACATTAAATTATCATGTTGCTGCTTCGGCTTTTCGACATTCATTTTGGGCCAATTTGCAATTATGTTGCTCTTGTGGTTGTTGCTGTGCGAGCTCATATTATTATTGTTATTATTTCCAACAGACACCACAACAACAACATCAGACTGAAATTTAGTATATAATCGTGCCCTGACTTGCCGATATCGATGCCCACAACGATGCCTCAACAAAGTGATTGACTTCTGATTGACTTGCTGAAATGTGCGGAACAGGTTGTGATCAAGTCCAGACCGACTTGAAGACTTGAACCCAATTGGAACGCAATCCTGTGACCGGGTTTTGGGTTACCACATGGTACATTCAGTAATTGCAATACTGCAAATGAGTCAATAAAGTAACCAGGCCAGTGCATACAAATGGCTACTTAAATACGGGTACAACTATTCTTTGCTACAGTACAATTTGTGTAATAGCTAATTTGTAATCTTTGTCACAGCATCTATTAGAATTTTGGGGAGTATTTTATGTTGACTTCCTATAAAGCTGCAGACTCCTTGAAAATAGACACATTTTCCTATTAAGATGTCATTGTCTAGCTTGTGATAAAATCAAACTCTGTTTACAAAATTTCTAAGCTTCAAGCTCTTAAGCCATTGTTCATATTATAAGATACTTTTTAAGATATTTTTAGAAGCACATTTAAGGTTTTGTCAGCTGCAATTAAAGTAATTCCCAGGCTTTTCTTTGTAAACAATAATTATATATTTTAGATGCTCAAAGGTCTAGCTAAAAACTCATGTCAAACAAAATCGTGTTGCTTTTTGTTTTAATGAATGGGGTTTCCCAAGTTCTCTTAGCGTTTTGTTAAGAAATGTGTAATGTATTATAGCAGCAATTTCCAACTACTTGGTCAAATACAAATCATCCTAAGAAACTTATTGTTGAACAAGCCTGCGAATGTATTGATCTTCATTTAGATTTTGAAATTTGAGAGTGAATTGAAAAGAAAACCCCTCTTTTACTATATCCAAAAGTGCAGAGAATATGGAATACAATTATGCCATATTTAGTTAAAAGATCATCCGCACTTGCGAAATGTTCATTATTGAATTTGTGGTTAACAGAAGTCCAAATAAAGCCGGTCTAGTTGATTGATGACTCCCAAGTGTTTTCTACAGATGAACGCGAATTCAAGGATATCTTTTTGTTGCACATATCGATCATTGACTTATGATCACAACATTTATATTACCTTAATTGTAAGTAATTATTAAGGCCTAGTTTCTGCTGCTGCCCAATTTGGTCTTGTTATACATTTTTGAGATTTCTAGCTGCAGATCTAGTAAGTATCTTTAACTTATAAAAAGACTTTTCACTTTCAGGTCGCGTCAGTTGGACAACTTTACGCGTTTGTGGGCACATTAAGACAGCAGCAGCAGAGGCTGTACCTGAGCTTTGTCCTTCGTCCTGTTAGCCTTCAGTTCTTAAATAAGGCAGCATTTAGGAGCGTAGAATGGATTGGGTCTGGTTGGGGCTGCCGCCTAAACGCCCCAAATTGAAATCAAGTCACGTATTTGATTAAACATGGCGACTGCCATGTTAGACGCTGAAATTCGCTCTCGTGGCTAACGAGGCGACAGTGGCAGCTTCAGTGGCTTCTGCAGTCGCAGTTGGCGGCGCTGCCTCCGCTCACCTTTACATCCGCTTCAGCTGCGGCCATCAATGGCCTAATTGCACTTATTATAGTCGCAGCCAGGCCCGTCCGTTTAGAGCTAAGAAGTCATTATGAAATTTCTCATCACACTTTCAACGCGCGCCGGCGACTGTTGTTCAAAAAAGATAAATTCAACATTCAGCATTCATTCAGCTGCAGTCCGGGCACTTCATAAATCAACGCGGCCCGCACGAAATTGAATTTGAAAATTAATTGAAAATTTCATGGCAACTCATTTCGAAATAGTAGCAGCGAAAAATGTGTAACAACTGCGCCTGGGAACCTGAGAACCTGCCAATGGGCGGCGGGCGCACAAAACTTGGACGCCATTTTTAATGATGCTACGCCCCAGAGTTTATTTCTTATAATGCTCTTTTTTTTTGCGTAGGCTTGCAGCATGCGGCACAAATGCCCTCTTTGCATGCCACACACACACACACACACACGCACACATACAGAAACACCCGCTGCATTGCGGCGCATAGTTTGTGTTACCGCAAAAACCAAAAGACTTGCCAAGTTTTGCTGTCGAGTGGTTTCTTGCCAAGTTCCTTGCCCAAGTGCAATAAATGTATTTTTTCCTCTTATGCCAGTTGGGTGTTTTGCTTCTTCTTGCTCGTCTCTTTACCTTTTTACATTTTTTTATGTCTTTTTTTGCTTTGCTGCCACAAAGCGAGTCGAGTAGTAAAAAATAAGTTGTATGCGGTTTTGCCAGCTCTCGCTCCTCTGATGCGTTGTGAGCATTTTGGGCTTTTGGCTTGGGTGGTTCACTCCCTAGCACGCAACAACAACAACAGCAACAACAACAAGCAACAACAACAACAACGACGTCATGCCATATAAGCCACAAGCGTCGGCCATAATGCGTTGCCGTTGTTGTTGTATATGCCTGCTTAAATATATACATATATACACATGTGTGTGTGCGTGTGTGAGTGTGTGCGAGTGTGTGTATTTATGCACGCGTACCGCACGTACACGCAACATGCAGCAACATGGCGTCGCCTTCGGGGAGTTTCAGCCATACACATAAACATGGCCATAAGTAAATATAGGTATAGCTATAAGTATTCGGATGCGAGAGGTGCAGAAAAAGAAAAACAACATGAATAAGAAAAAGAAAAAGAAAAAGAGAAGCGCTTTCATTGGAATGCCGCTGTGAATTTGTATTTCTTTGCTTTGAGGCTTGCGTTTTGTTAGCCTGCCCTGTTTGCATACGTTAACGTTATGGCCATAACACAGCCATGTACAAATTGCGTATACGCAGCATAAGCCACTGCATTAATTATGTATAACGAGAGCCAATTGTGATTGTTTGTTAGTTTCTACCTACAGAACCAATGATATATTAAATTACATGTGCTTTCCAATAATTAATTCTCTTTATTTAATGATTGAATGGATTTTGTTTACATTTTGAACTATTCTGATTTTTAATGATTTTATTATTTATGTTACTGTAAGAACTTTTGATAAAATGTTAATTGTATTCAACAACTTACTCTCTTTTAGATAATAGTATATTGTAAAAAGGTTTCAGCTGTTTTATAATTTTAAGTGTTAGTTATTAAACCGAATGTTTCTCGTTTTAATCTATCTACATATATACAAGAGTTCGTCCTGACTAACTTATTTATAATCCACGCACAGCACAAACTGTAAGAGCTAGAGTACCGAAATTTGTACATTAGGTTTCCATCTATAATGATAATGCATATTTACAACAATTTAAAAATGTAAGTAAACACTAATTAGATTTAATAACCCTAGACTTAAGTACACCCATAAATA
This sequence comes from Hirtodrosophila histrioides, assembly GCA_037075165.1. Classification (NCBI taxonomy): domain Eukaryota; kingdom Metazoa; phylum Arthropoda; class Insecta; order Diptera; family Drosophilidae; genus Hirtodrosophila; species Hirtodrosophila histrioides. Next base: position 1,302,081 of record JBAMCL010000422.1, on the reverse strand, counting down.
TTATCCAGCTGAAGGACAGCCATTGCTGACACACAGTTGTCATATAGTTTTAAGTATATGATTAGTTTTTAAACAAATAACCAAATAAATAAAAATATTATAATTCGACACGTAAATAATATAAAATTAATGGTAAGTCTAGTTGTAATTTGTATTTCACATCAATTCATGTATTTCTTACTTATTCTCTTTATTACTAAGCACTTCCGTGATAATTATGTAATATCTTATTCATTAGTTAATTAATTCTTATCATTATTGTTGCGAAAATTGAAATTGAAATAAATAAACGTAAAACAATCAAACGAAAGTCTTTTATTGATGAAAACTGCAAGAATGGGAGCACTTATTATTTTCAGAATTCATTTTTGGTTTAATTCACGTTGTGATCAAGAAGCGGCCATTTCAAATAATGAGAAAAAACTGTAGCATACTTTTAGGGGCACAATTTTAGCATCCTTCTGCTGATTTCTGTTCGCCTGGTGCTTAGTCAAAGCCAATGAAGTTTGTTCCAATCTGTAAGCGTAAAAATGCCAAAAAATGGCAAAACTACCAGGCGAACAGAAATCAGTAGAAAGTCGCTAAATAGTATAACAGTTGCTGATTAATATAACAATCAATCGACTGTTATACAACTATGTAAATAACAGTGGTATGTTATTAACAGACGGTTAACAGTGTGTTAACATTACTTTACCAGACGGTTAACAGCGTGTTAACAGTATGATAACATAGGGTTAACAGAGTGTTAACATAGGGTTAACAGAATGTTAACATGGGGTTAACAGCGTGTTAACAGAATGTTATAGGGAGTTAGTTAACAGCGAGTTAACAGAATGTTAGCAACACGGTGTGCCCGAAAATATACTGAATTTTCTTCAATCTATCTAATTTAACAGTAGTTTGATAAATAACATGAGCCCATTATCATTGAATGCTGATCGATACATCGCCAATCCGAATTTTGGCAAGCGTAAAGTTTTTGCAGTACACGAAAATTGAAAGATTACTCCAAAACACGTCAAATAATAATTAACATTATTGTTTATTTGCTTAGCATATTATATGTACATAAATATGGCTAGTCCTGAGCTCGAATTGTGTTTAACTAATCACTAAATAGGCTGAACAAGGAATTAGCCCTACTTTGAAGCCAGTTCTGCAGGATTCTCATCCAGCTTGACTGATCAAAGTGCCGCAGAGTGTCCGATCTGTTCTGCGTGTTCTCCTTGCGGTTGGCCATAGATGTAGGACTCGTCCCCTCTTTGGGAGTACTATGTGCGGCGACGGAGTGGACATATTACCAGCTTCAATTGAGCTCTTTGGCGATGGATTACGATTCACAAGTGCAGTCCAATTCCACATAATGCATTTGAGTTTAGTATATTAATTAGCAAACATGAATCTAACGCCTCAATATATCGCACCACTTTTGATCATTTGTATACAATCCGTAAGCTATTTGAATAATCTCTGTGCATCATTTATGTAAATATGTAAATAGGTTGAATATATAGCCGATATAACAGTGATATACGATACACACTGTCATACCTAATATAGCTCTGTATATTACTCAGTTACGCTGAACCTAAGACTTATCTTGATATCTGACTACCTTATGAATATTTGCAAGGAATAGGGTTAATTCCTTTTTTAATTCTAAAGAACATTACATTAAATTATTTAAAGTTCAATTATTCAATTCCACTGTGAATTGAAATATTAGTTTCATTTCGATGGTATAAGCATACGAAATACATAATTGTAGTTACATTTTACATCTTGGCAAACGCATCCAAGTTGCCCCAAAGCACCGCCCACTCCTCTGTCTATTTTATTGATTGTGGGCCAAGCTGCAAGTTTGCGATGTTGACGCAAAATGCAGCGTATTGATGGCGCTGTGCCACTCAGATGGAATGTCATGTTAGATAGCAACAAACACGCCGCTCGATGGCAAAGCTGGCCAACTAATTGCATATTTGCATAGGCAGGGGGAGCGGGAGCGGGAGCGGGCGAGTAACAGAAAAACAGTGCACACTCCGCACAGCGCTGTAAGTAGAACATGGGCTAAAAACTCAGGTAAAACAACACCAAGAACCGGCAACGGCAGCGCCGAGCAGGCGCCTCGTTGCCAGATTGCGACTGGGCTTGCAGTTGGAATTGGTACTGGGATCGGGATCGGGATTGGGAATGGGATTGGAATTGGAATTGGGGTGTGGCTGACATGGAGGCCATGTCGAAGCGGGCAAACCAATTTGCATGTGACTGCAACAACAGCAGCAGCAACAGCAACAGCAACAGCAATCGCACAATATGGCACCTTCGTTTTTCCATTTTTGACCCAGCTTTTAGCCAGCAATGCCGCAAACAACAACAAGAAACCAAAGCAGAGTAACGAGCAATCGAATTTATCCAGCCAGCCATATATCCATCAATCCAGTCTTACGTATGCCCATCTATCAATGCATCAAGCAAAGCATTCACCAATCCATTCATTTCCATAGAAATGTGCGAAGATTATATGTTTCGTCAAACGCGAAATTGCGCACGAATATGCCAGCCCCCACCTAGCCCCACCAGACCCCGTCTCACACTCTCTCTCTCTCTCTCTCCCCCCATACCCATTCGAGTTCCCCCCTGTTGCCTGAGTTTGCACTGTTTTTGGCTTGGCATAGTTGAAGCGGTTTTGAGGCTGCACACTCCGTGCATACAAAACAAACAGACAGACATACGTATGTACACATGTCTATATGTATATGTATATGTATGTGTACATACGTGTGTGCAAACATACATGACTGACTGTCGTTTAGTTGTCGTTGCAGCAAAAAGACAGCAGCCAACTAAAACGGGGCGTATGAGTGTTCTGCTGCTCTCTCCCCACTGCTCCCCCACTGCTTGTTGTGGTGTGTGGCCATCCACAAAAGGGCTCGCATCTGCTAAGCCACGGTTGGGCGTTTTTCTTCCATATACCCTATGCAGAGGGCATTATACATTCGTCACAGAGTGTGTAACGCATTCAAGGAGACTTCGATCCGATATAAAATTAACAAACTAGCCAGAACTAGAAGCTGAGTCGATGTGTTCGTCTGTCAGTTGAGAGACCTTCTAACAACTGTTTTTTCTAACTGCCAACTGCTGATATGTCTCTATCATATAGTCTGCCATGGAAACATTAGTTCGAAAATTCACCATTTTTATTCACTTTCTAGAATTTTGTAAGGGCTGTACCTTACCACCACCATCCACTACCCACCTAAGGCATAGATTGAGTATTATACAGATTCTTATTACAGATAGACTGTTAGTGTATTTAATCTTCGGCACCTCTGAGACAACTGTTTTCCAGGCCTTTCATCGCAGTCTTAGCTGCTTTTTTATGCCTGCTCTCAAAGTCACACAGTCAAGTTGTGAAAGCTTCTGGAGCCACAGCATTTTGCATTTGCATTTCTTTGGAATACACTATTTTGTCATCTTCATCTTTGGATTGTGGTTGTTGAGGAAACAGTGGTGAAATGCAGATTACTTATGATTAAAATGATAGTAGGTTTATATAAAGTATACAAAGCAAACTTATTTTGATAAAAGTGCTAAAAGTAACTGCCCAAATTTGAAAGGAATGCAACAAAACTATTGTTGCAAAAAAAGGCGTTTATTTGATACAATGTTTATAGCATTTATAGCTCATATTATCGTTTGTTTATAGTCCATAATAATAAAAATAAATTGGGCAAATCTATTCGACAAATATATGGATTTTAAATGAACTTGTATTCGGCTAGTAAAATTCGATCAATTTATATGTTTATTTGCAGTCATTTATTATGATTAGTTTGATCAAATTTCAGTTAATAATAAATTATTAGTTAATAAATATTATTAACTATCTAAAGTATCTCAAACAAATTGAAACCATAACTATTTTTATTTATACACTGAGCAATTAAGCGTACATAACTTTAAATTTGAAACAAGAGTTCGGCTCTGGTTTTAAAGTGTTAAATGATCCTTTGGGCTATAGCCGCTCTTTGTTGTTTTAATTAATGTCTGTGTACTGTATATATCAATTATCAATTTACAAATGATATGCATTAATTGTTGCTCTAGGGCGCACCACTTATCCAAGTCCTTAAATATTTGATGACAATATTTTCTAATTGCAGACACTGTGCAAAATTCTCATATTACATTTGCTATGCAATAGTGTTTGTATATACTTACATGGATTTATGTATGGGTGTGTATGTGTGTGTGTGTGTGTGTGTGGTGAGTGTGTGTGTGTGTTTGCATGGCCATGTGGGACGTGTTGAAATGTACTTTGCATACCTGCAGAGAGCTTGCTCCCCCAACTTATGTTGGGCGGCCATTGTTGCAAGGCGAAGTCTCAAACGATTACTTGCCACGCCGGTACCCCGGTACCCCGGTAGCCCGTGCCACTTCCCCTTCTCTCGGCAATGTGCGATGATTGTTCCCCGTGGATGTTACGACCTTTCTCGTCACTTTGTTTTCCAAATGCTTTTTTCTCTGCATTTCCCTGCGCTTCATTTTATTTGACTTTTTTTCACTTTGTGGCAGTACGACGACTGTCGACCAACCCATTTTGTGATTGTGTACTTTGCCAGGGTAGCTGCTGCTGCATTTGTAGTTGGGCTTAGTTACGGGTTCAGTAGTTGCTGTTTTTACAATAACAATTATTTCTTAACTGCACTTTAGCAGCAGAAAATGTCAGGCTCGCTGAATGTTCATTATAAAATTCCTGCAGCAATTTTCAACTGCGAGTGGCAGTAGAAAATATTCAATTCGAATATGCAAAATGGTAAAACGAATAACGAATAACGAATAGAAATTTTATGGACAACAGGGCTGGCTGGCATTACGTGTCTGTCAGACATTTCCGCATGGCGCATGCAAAAAATCTATAAAATGAGAAACGCGCTCAAACTATTTCAACTGTGCGAATACTTCTGTGTGCAAGTGTAAGCACTCACACTCACACACACATCTGTATGTCTGTAGTATTCTGCTTATATGTGCGATGTGTTTCACGTTTCTGACGTACGCCATCACGAATACGAATACGAATACGAATACCGAAAACCTTCTTATCTCGCACACAAAAAGGAGTGCAAAATCGAGCCACAAAAGAAAGGAGTACACTCAGAAAAAGCAGCGGCTCGAAAGCTTTCAACGGACTTCCTTTGATCCCATTTTATTGGAAAGTGAGACAGAAGAACCGAAAATATCAATTGATTATAAAGAAATGCATTTTTTAGGACGTTAAATATAAACATTTTCTTGGGACGTTCAAAATGTCTTGAGTGCTAAATCCCTCTACCATCTGAGATAGTTATCTGAGTGCATCTACAGTTCCTAAATCAGCTAAGTGACCAAGTCTTTCTTTAACTGTTTTGTGGGTTTAAGGGTTGAAGTGCACGCCAAGAATTATAATATTTATTAGATAGTTCACATCAGAGCTTATAAAATTAAATGTACCTTAACATTATTTGATCCCATTTAAGATATTTATATACATTTTTATGTGATCAGAAAAAGATGGCGTCATCTGGCTCCAAATAGAAAGAAATATTCACAAACATAGAAAGGAGATTTACCAATAGGTGGTAGTCAAGTTTTTCCCCATTTCAATCATTTAGTAATTGCTTTTTTGCTGAGTAGAAGTAGTTGGCATTATTGTTAGAGATAGTCAGAATTAATAGGTAGAATTAACTACAAATGATACCGAATGTCTTATAAGATCAGTTTATATTTATGGATTATAGGATATGGCATGGGCTAGCTGCGAGTGTCAACAAAGATTCACAAATTTAGAAATGTAGATTTACCAATAGATGATATTTCTCTCCTGTTCAATCATTCAGAGGTGGAACTTTACGCCTACACGCAGCAAGTGTATGTGCTGTAAAAGTTGTAATAATTATTATTATAAATATTAAGATTTGATAAGTAGAATTATCTAAAGATGATACCGAATGTTTGCTCATATCGATCATTGAGTAAATTTTATTTTCCTGAATTTATGGACTTAAGAAGTAGTTAGCAGCAGACGGGCCAGGCCAAGCTGTCATTGTCAACAAATATTCACAAATACCGAATAGTAGAACTCTTTTTTGCTAAGTGTATGAACTGTAGAAGTAATTAGAGAGGAAATAGGAAGGCTGGGCCAAGCTGCGAGTGTCAAGAAAGATTCACAAATGTAGGAATGTAGATTTAACCACAAATGGCAGCGAATCTTTGCTCACTTTGATCACTGAGTTACCAATTTTTTGCCGAGTGTATGGACTGTGGAAGTAGTTGGAGAGGCAATAGGAAGGCCGGGCCAAGCTGTCAGCGTCGTCGTCATCGTCATCGTCGTCGTCGTCGTCGTCGTCATGGCCGCCGTCATTCGCGACCACGTCCAATGCGCGCCGCGTTCTGATTCGTTTCGCTTTTTGCATGACTTGAGATCATAAAAAATATGAATTTTTTTCTGGCTGTGCCTTGAGTCTAAAGCAAAAGTGTAGAAACCATGCTAACCAAGTTTGCTTCATTTTTTTGTATTTTTTTGTATTTTTGCGGGCGTTTTTTGTGCTGGTCATAATATTTAACATGCGGACTGGGCCTCTTTACATAACGTCTGCCCTGCCTCTACCCCTGCCTCTGCTCCTGCCCCTGCCCCTGCCCCCGCCTCACTCTCCCTCCCCGCACACACAAAGCGCGCGCGCACAACTTGCTTTTATTTTTTGTCGGTCTTTGTTTTTGTTTTTGTATTTGGACTGCTTTTCATTAGCCTGCCTTCGGTTCTTGCCGCCTTTTTGGCCTTTATGTACTGTGCGCGCCATATTGGCCCGCAGCCTGGACATCGACATCGACATCGACATCGCCATCGCCATCAACGTCCATATCGACATCGACATCCACCATCTTTCCATCGTCTTCGCTGCGCTTCATTTCGGCAGATTAATGGGCGCGATAAGGTCGCTGTGGCTGGCTGGTAGGTGTAGCCCGGACCCAGATCCAGACCCCGACCCAGAACCACAACCCCAACCAGACACAGCCGTTGCTCCAAGGCGAAGGCTTCAGTTTCAGCTCCAGCTCCAGCTCCAGCTCCAACTTCAACTCCAATATGGTAGCTTTCGCGATAACGATATTAAAAAACACACCAAGGCACCACCATGGAAAGTTGTTATTGTTGTTATTGTTGTTGTGTTTCCCCTGGAATGCTGTTCGGGCAAAAAGCCAAAGGGCACAGCACTGAACACTGTGGCATTTTTATCTGCATCAGCAAATCTTCAGCCAATCCCGCCCATTTCAAAGCAACCTTAGCCCAATATGAATCAGAATATGAAATAAAAGTAAAATTGTGACGGACCTGGAGAAACCCTGTACGTGAATACTCTCCGGGTATCGATTGTTAATAGCTTTCCGATTTGGTGAAAGCGGAAGAAATTATCGGCAATATAAATTAAACTCAATCTACAAATTATGCACAAGAATTTATATACCAATTAATAGTCGCTAAGCTTGACGAGTTTAGGCAATCAAACACATACTAATGGGATCAGAAATTCCTCCTTTTGTTTGTTTAATAGGTACAGTTTCGACAAAGGCTACCTAAAGATAACCCCAAAAGTCAGGAGCTGAACGTTAGAAGTAGTACTAGTAATAATTTCCTAAACATTTAAAGAAAATAATCAATTAAGCTCTGAAATCAAACTATTCAAACTTGAACTACGTCGAAATTTCTTGATCAGATTACTCAATTCTTATTTCGAGAACTCATCTCATCACAAAACATTCAAGTACAAACATGTTTCGAGCTAAGATAAGTCAAAAAGGAATGATTTCATGTAAGTCAGTAATATAGTTCCTCATGAAATAAAGAAATTATTGAAATAATCTAAACTCAAGGCTGTATAATTCTTAGATAAAAAGCTTGAAGTAGTCAAGAACTAAAAGTATCTAAAACCATATTACATTTCAAAACTGATCACCTATAGAAACAAGATATTTGTTTTATTAAGTAACAAATCCATTAAAATGGAAGATATATTATTATAATATTCAGTTGCGCACTTAATTTTGTAATAAATATTTTCAATTTGTTTTAACACTAGGAAAATACTTATAAGGCTGACTATATCAGCCTCATTTGCCTATCTAATATACTATGTACTAGTATTATTGTTGTATATGATACAAGCATTCAAATTAAGTGCTATTAACATTAATAACCACTTAAATGAGATTAAGACACAAGAAATGCATTTGAAATTGCTGTTGATTGGGATCAGTTGCGGTTCATCATCCGTTGGCCATCTGAACCGTTATGGAAACCGCTGAGAGCACTCTCCGAGCCATCATATGCATATTAATTGCAATTGAACTTAAATTGGCTCATTGAGCGACAATGGTTTAAGCCAAATGCGTTGCAATTAAAAGGCGCATTATACAAATGATTGCCAGGGAAAGGAGTCCAGGAAGGGGGGAGGAAAGACCCGTACTCAGTGCCGTTTCCAATTGATTGGAAAGCGGCAAACAGATCGTTGGCCAACATGAGCACGTGTTAAGTGGCATTTTAACTGCACTTAATGCAGCACAAATTAGATGCAATCGGCGGAGAAACACGACGGGATATGAAAGCTGGCCAAGAGTCGCCTTTGCTGCCTTTGCTCGCCTTTGTCGCCTTTGTTGGCTGACCCGTGCCAAGTCGGTGGGCCAGCTTCCTTCCGCTATGCGCTGATCACAACCGGAACAGGGCCTAATCAATGCAAATCAAATCCAAATTAGATGCAAAATTAGCGCGAGCCAACAAAGTCAACAAACGGAAGTTGGCACTCATCGCCAGGTCGCAACCAAGATCGGGACACACCCATTTTGGCACAGTGCTTGTAATAATTAAGCGGCCACCTGTTAAAGACAATCGCTGCTACCTTCAGTGGCCATCAGCCACATCCGGTTGTCCACCAAAGGGCTTCCTTATTGCCCCACTAACTATCAACTGTGCATAAGAATTTCCCATACCCTACATCCTTACTGCAAATGGGCATATTAACTACTGAGAGCCAGAATTCAAACCCATCTCACTAACATTATATACTAAGGTAATATATAATATTCAAATCATTTAATTCCTATTCAGCTATAAGACCTTCGTTGCTCTGGCTATAAAATAACACTGTAATTTAGGATTAAGTTTAGCTTACATATAATTTTGTAATAGGAATAATAGTAATTCATATTATTATATTATTTCCTGAAATATTATCTTTAAAGAAAAATCTTTATTTATTTTAAAGTTTTTAATTTATTATAATATAAGACTTTGGTGGAATAAACAGTTCTGAAACATATTTCTTACCTTTACAATATTTCTACAACTTGATAAGGGGCATTTATTTCTGGATCTTGATAGAGGGCATGTTAGAGTCTTGTAACTCAACCCATCCTCTTCAAATTATGAATACATATTTTAAGCACATGATGTGGTAATAATATCCGGCGGCCCACTCAATGCCATCAACTCCTGAGGATGCTGTTATAGATGCCTTTATAGCGGACATTGGCACTGCCCATGCTGGCGAAGACAAATGCCGCAGAGCGGGTTCTTATAGATGACAACGACACCGAGTCGATGATGCAGGTGTCCTTTCCACAGCAACTGGAGGCGAGTATGGTATATGGTATACGACAGGAGTCGTCATGTATGAGCTGGCTGACATCCTTGTGTATTAGTTGGGTTGCGCCTTGAGAAGCTGATTCTTAAGAAATCCATCTACTGAAAAAACAGATATACAAGGTGTTAAGCTTATAAACTTGGTAGGAAATTAAAACTTGGAACTTAAACTGTATTTACAAGATCTACTTGTCAAGTTCAAACTGTCACAAGATTTTAGAAAACAGTCTTCCCTCATAAGCGTGTCAAAACAGAACCGATTTACACGATCTAGATTTTATAGTACTTGTATTTATGCTTCACAAATGATCTTCGTAGAGCTTTAACTCTGTTTCATTCAGTTTCAACTTATTATGCGTACATAATTAGAAAAGATATTTCCGCACTTCGTACCCAATTATTCAAGCAAGAAATGATAAGAAATAATTTGTGCTCGTTCCCTAATTGAAATTCAATATATTCAAATATGTACAGGTCTAAGGTACAATTCACACATCAACATCACATCCACAGAGCCTATCTGGGAAATTGAGTGCTAATTGAGGTGTAAGGAAACTTTGACCAATTACTCAAACTTTGGCATTGTTGTTGCCGCAAAGCAGCAAGACAAATTGGTTGGATATAACTACAAAATCCAAACAAAACTACAATGTGCCTGCCTGCTGCTAATCAGGCAACAAAATTATTATTATTAAACTCGTTCGATCAGGCTGATGGCCAATTATATTTGTTAGAATCCAAGCAATGCCAATTGAAGCTTCTGTGGAAAATTGAAATGCAATTAGCCAGCAGCATGAGTTGGTCAAAGTGGGCGGAGTGTGTGTATTCTGAGTGTGCGAGTGTGTGTCTGTGACTGGCTTATTAGTTTATTACATCAACAAATCTTAACAAACGCTAATTAAGACACAAATAATCGAACGTGCTAACGACGGACAACAGAAGCCAATAATAAGCCAAATTGTATACAAAGCACGGCAGCCCATTCTGCCATACTGTACGAGGGGGGTTGTACTGGGAGGGGGCGGCCATAGCGAGCTGGGGGCGTCGCAATAAAGTTGTCGAGGCCAAAGGACACTCGTCCTCAACTCAACAGCTTCGTTCCGACGAAAACGAGCCACGAACTATGCAAATGTTGCGCTTCGCAGGAGCCTTCGTTTGGCTTGGGGATTTTGGGTTTGGGCCTGGGCCTGGGCTTGGGTTTGGCTAAGTTTGGGCCTGGGCCCTGGCTCTTTCGTTTGGTTTTGGCCATAGCGTGAGTCCAACGGCAGCCGCTTGCCACCCACGGGCTGCGGTATTTGAACGACACGCCCAAATTGTACAAGTTGCATGGCAAAGGCAAACTGTTCAAATATTGTTGGAAAAAGGGGAAGTTTTGTGGTGGACAGCTACCCCCTGGCTGGAAACCAACCACCGCGCAGACCGCAACTTGCAACTTACAACCCGCCAGCCGCAACCTGTAAAAATTAAACAGCAGGAGACGGTGGCAACAGCGGCGTCGGCATCAGCGTCGGCATCGGCATCGGCGTCGCGTCGGTGGCGCGAAGCGTGAAAATCTAACCGCAATGTGGCAGCAACGCTACACAAATGGCAGCCAGGAACAGGACGAACCTGGCTGTGTGTATAGGTGTGTGTAGGTGTCTATGCATAATACATAACGTGACAGTCGCTATGAAAAAGCAGCGCGTAATGAAAAGGACATTTTTATAACACACACACACACACACACCACCCAACACACACACACACATTCAGTTGAGGGCGTCCATTGAATCTTTTGCCTTTCTTTGGCCCAACGGAAGTGAATGGCAACATTATGTTGCTGCCACTGCTGCTGTTGCTGTTGCTGCTTGACATGGTCATGTTGCTGTTGTTGTTGTTGCTGTTGTTGCTGCTGTCGTCATCAACGTTGTTGTTGGCATCCGGCCCCGGGGTCGAAAGGGCTCAACATGTATATTGAAGTGCCTGGCAATGTTGCGGCCTAAACACTGCCGCACGGTAATTGGGTGGGTAGACAAGCTGCCACATAAGTTTACATATGTATAACACACACACACACACCCATCCACATCTATGTGTGTGTGTGTGTGAGTGCTCTGGCCATTATGTACTTGTACGCATTAGAGCGACATAATGTCAGCTGAATAGTTTTGAAAGTTTTTAGCCGCACAGCAAGAAATAATTTTGGCATCCTTCAGATTGCTGGCCCAAGGACTTACTGGCTTTTGCCACAATTTAATGTGAAACATTTCAATGGATATTCATTACAATTGAATTGAATTGAAGTAAAAAAGCATTGAATGTCAGCAGACAACAACTGTGGGAGCAAAAAGAGCTAAGGCGACAACAACATTGTCATCATCAAAATCCCATTAGCAACGTATTCAGATGCGTTCGAGTGTAAAACAAGCCGCATTCAATATGCCTACAGTGAGTCCATTCACATTCACAACCCAGAGACCTCATCTCATTCAGTTACAGCCTGGTGACATTACGCATCCGTTTGTGCGCGGACAGGCCAGCAACCCCCCATCCCACACCCACTCTCAACCCCACTCCCACACCCAATCACAACCACAATCCATATCAATTTGCATGCACTCGAGTGTTGGCAGAGACTTTAAAATGAATGCCAATGCTAGCCTACTTATAGACCAATCAACACCCCATCCTCCTCACCAATCCCCTCATGGCTCCTGCAGCAGGACACGTTACTCGTCGTTCAATCAAATCATCACTTCAACGATTCCTAGTCCCCTCGCTTGCGCCCCCTACTGCCATTAGTTGTTGCTCCACATTGGACATTTGTCCATTTGTCCAATCCAAATTGGCATTTTGTTGCCGTCCTTTTTGGGAAATTAGTGCCAATGGATGTCCAATCTTTTGACGCCTCACTGCATTTGAGGGCGGCTCACATTAGGCTCCCATAGGCTCTCTAATTTGGTTAGGATTTCAAACGAGTTAATTGAATATTTGTTGGGATAAGAGCATATTAAGCAAATTTGTAGACGAAACAAGAAGTCGAAACTGATTGAAGTTAATCTTGTGTAGTTTTAAGAGGATTTCAATTACAGAATTACAGAAATACTTATGTCAAGATCGACACGACTGTTGATGCTGATTAGAAGTTTGCCGAAGATATAACTTATTTTCGCATTATTAGTTACGATAAAAACTTAAATACATCAAATTTCAAAATTGTATAACTAGATTGTACAGAAACAGACACATAGATTGATTTAGTTTTAAGTATAATAAATCGTAAAAGAAAATTAATTGATTTATGTATTTTATCCTGGATTATTTATGAGATACAAGTGAGGACAAGGCTTGAGCTACAATCCACAATATTTGTATCTTAATCTAATAACACGAACGTGGTTAAAAACGAAGTATTAGGAGAAAGGAAAAGTGAGAATGCAGTTAAGAAAATCTTAGTTAACTTATTTAGATAACATGTTGATAAAGTAACGAAAGCCCGGGACAAAAAAGAAACTAAGAGAAATACAATTCGCATTTGGAAATTAGAAGTAAACTGAAGTAAGACCCAAAGATAATCGTCCTTACAAGTCTAAGTCTTATAATTTCTACTCATTGCCTCTATCGCTAGCTATTACAACATAATACTGATTGTTTTGCAGTAAGCGATTGCGAACAACTATAATAATATATTATTAACGTCAATTGATATATTTGATACCGATTTCACACCACAGTCCTGAGCATCCTGAGCATCCCTAAGCACTTGGGCTGAGCTCAGCGCCGTAATATATTCGAAGTACAATATTTGGATGAATATAATGCACAATAAGCGCAATCCAATGAATGAATCAACGACTTAACGATGCTGCTGACTATGGGGACGACCCTGAAAAGCCTTTAAAGCGAATTAGCAGACCACACGCGCTAGTCGCCCCCCGCTCTCCCAGCCTTGTTGCCCGTTGACGTCCTTTCTCTGCGAGATGCGTACACACTCGAATCAGCGCGCTTTTGATTGCAGGGACAACAAGCAAAGCAGCAGGAGCAGGAGCATGAGCATATGCTCGAGTCCTTGAGAGCACAGAGCGGAGGCTGCGCCCCGTCTGAAAGAGGCTGTATCTCGCCGTCTCAGTCCCACTGCCGCGCCCCCCGGCTTGCCCTTGGTTGGTGGTTGCACGCCCCGTGGCGGCGGCCTTCCATATGCGTGCGATTTGGATTTGATTTGATTGCGGCGTCAACTTAATTAAGCGACCAACTACCAACAATGGGCAACAAATTGAAACAGCGCCGCGCGTACATTTGAACTTCAAGACGAAAACGACAACGACGACGACGACGGCAGAACGAGAAACGACGAACGGAGCGTTGTAATTTTTGCTGTCGCCAAAGTCATTGAAACGTGTAATCTGCAGCACGTGCGCGGCGCCGTCAAAGGCCAAAACTTGAAATTTTGGCTAGCGGAACTTTAAAGGAGTCTGCAAACATGCGAACTAGTGTTGCACACTGTCGTTCAACTAACGGAGTAGCTTCAGTGTTGGCCAACGAAAGAGTTAGTTGGGTTTGCTTGTTCACTCGTTCGTTCTTTCAGTTCCTTTGACAGTTGACAGCTCCTTCGTTTTGTTCAGAGAAAACTTAACCTATCTACCAAGTGCTTAAAAAACAGCACTATAATATGATTTATTCTCGATATTTATATTATACTTTCATTATAAGCGCACAATTCTTGAGCGACGTATTAATTGTTGGATTAAGCTGTCCCTAATATTACAAAAATCTAAAGTCTTGGGCTATTCTGCTATTTCGAATATTGCCAAGCATTATATATAGAAGTGCTGTTAAAATTGCTAATGTTCTTCGGTAGTTGAACTCGAGCAATGAAGTGATATCACACTCAGGAAGTTTTCTTTGTGATTATAATTTAGGGTAGAAATCATCTAATAGACAAAAAGGATGAAAAGATAAGCAATCATTGGAGTCTTTAAAATCAAACGAGCAAAAGAATGAACTAGATGAACGATAGTCAGGACTTCGCTCTGTTAAGTGATTCGCTCAATCGAACTTCTTCGGAACGACTTTAAGCAACTCTAATCGAAACTCTTGGCCAAGGCGCGCAATTAGTGGCGTTGGCGGCACAGGTTGCCACCTACCGGATGAGCTCTCTGGGGCGGCGTGTAATTAGTGTCAGTTGCGGAGTCACATTTGGTGGCTGCTGTTGCCTGCATTGGGCAACGCCTACTGGCCAATGTAGTCGACGTCCGTTGTCCGGTGTCCGGTCTCCGTTGTCGGCATTGTCCGTTGAAGCGGCTCAAGATGGACGCACGAGATGGCGATGCCGCAAGGATACTGCACTCTCCTGCACCCTGCACCCCTGCACCCAGCACCCTGCAGCCGGCTCATTCATGCATCCCTTAAGATAATTATAATAATTACCTGCGTGAGTGCAGGTTTCCATAGACCGACAAAAAAGAAAACCTACGAAAAAACAAAACCAGAGACCCATTTCTATGTCATTGTCTGGGCTCATCCCAGCCGCCTGTCTGCGTGCACTTTGCGTTTCGCATCGGCAGAGCCGAGAGCTGAGAGCCCGTCCCGGCCTATAAAACGTGTGTCGCTGTGTGTGTGTGTGTGTGCGGGTGTGGGTGTGGGTGTGCGTGTATATAATTATCCGCCGTTAATAATATTCAAATAGCCTCTAAATATATCCAAAACGGAACTCGGTCAGCGCCTAGACCCAGATGCAATTGTGCGATAGGCATTCAAGCGCACACGCACACAAAACTGATAGCTCGATAGCTGGATTGTTGGATAGTTGGATAGCTGGATAGCTGGATATCTGATGGCCTTATCAATGATGAACCCGAGCAGAGAGCAGGGACTTGTAAATCGCTGCAAAAACGAGCTGGCCAAAAGGTTAATAAACCCAACAACTTGTGACCCAAGTGGAAGGCCAGTTCGTCAGGCCAAATAACTGGCAACAACAACAGCAACAAAAGCCGGCCGAGAACCGCTAACAAAGCGCACAGGCACGAGAAATTCTTATCATACCGCGTGGAAGAGAAACGCCGGCAGCAGCAGCAGCGACAGCAGCGAGAGGCAGCAGAAGCAACAGAGGCCGCTGCGGCTGCGGCTGCGTTGCGTCTTTTGTCTTTGATGTGCTGCCGCCAAAGGCGAAGCGACGCGCAGCGCAGCGTACGGCTTGTAGATGTTGAGGATGTCAACGCTGCCCCTGGACGACAACAACAGAAGCAGCAACTGCCACAGCAGCAACAACAGTCACAGCAGCAACTGTTGCTGGCCGAAATTATTTTTTGATGCAACTGAAAGTTTGCATTCCACTTGTTGTTAACAAAACGCCAGAGACGGAGACGGAGACGTAGACGTAGACGGCCACAAAGGAAATTCTCACAATTCCCCGCAGCAACATTTGATTGGGATTTGAAGCTGCAGCTGACTCTGCCACTGACTCTGCCTCTGAGACTCGACTGAGTGAATGACAATGACATGACTTGGCTTGCCTTGAAGACTTCAAGCTGCGGCTTCATCTGCCGCTTTGAATGAATGCTGGCTAAATAGCTTTGGACAGGCGTGAGTACATGCGCTGCGACAACAACAGCAACAGCAGTAAGAACAACAAGAATAACAAGAACAAAACTGGCCATTGCTTCGCTTCAGCTACAGAAATTGTGACACCGTCTGCCGTTGTCATTGACGGGCTGCACTGCCAAAACCAAATTCGTGTGCGTGAGCCACAACTGCAACAGTTGCAGCTATAGCTGCCCCATGTTGCCTGGTGCCTGTTGCCGTGTGGAGCATGTCTGCACGTTCCCCAGCGCGGAAATGCAATCCGGCGTGGCAAGAAGGCGGCTTGCTGACTTTGTACTTGTCGCCGCTTTTGTTGTTCGCCCAGCATTTGAAAAATGTCACATACTCGAAGTTCAGCAGCTGCTGCGGCTGTGGCTACGGCTGATGCTGATGCTGCTGAACTGACCGACAGAGCAGCAACTGCAACCTGCAACTGCAACTGCAACTACATCGCATGCCAGCGGCAACTTGCGCCGCTAATGACTTTGTTTTTGCTCCATGCCTCAAGCCGGACTTAGTTCAAGTAACTTCTCTACTAAAATTGATTGCCCATGGGCGACGCTGCTAACAAATTGTTCACACGCCAAAAATCATGGCTAAGTGCTGCTGCTGCTGCTGTTGCTGTAATTGTTGCCAGTTGCTCTGTTGCCTGTTGCCTGTTGCTTGTGTCTTCACCCAATTAAATCGCATAATTAATTTATTAGTTGGCAGCAACAAGTCCGTAGCATAAGCAACAACAGCACCGCAATTGTCGCGTTTTGTTCTCAAATTGCCAGTCAATTAAATTCCGGCAATAATGCTTATTAAAAATGCAAATAGATTAACCCACTCACATTGTAAACAAAAGCCAAAGTCCCATACAAAATGGCCGTTTAATATTCTGTCTTTTATTTTGTGGTTGCGTGCCTTAGAACTGCTTGGCACTGCTTTGGGCTGCTTGCTGACTGGCCTGCTTGGCAGGATATTTAGCAAGCAGCTCTCAACTGCTTTAGGGTGACCTTATTATTGAATGTTGCTGCTGCCAGCCAGAATCATCATAATTTGTTAGCCTTGGAGATAGTTTTTAACTTTTAAAAAACAATGTTTTAATTGTGCAATCAGAAATGCAAATCTAAAATAAAAATAAAGTTCAAATATCGTTGCATATATGTTTATACAAAATAATATTTTGCCTATAACAAGAAATGAATATTGATGTGAAAGAAGTCCAACTTTCAATATTTTCCTACTCTTTATTACAATTTGCAGATATATAAACTGAACAATCAAGAAAATACTTTAGAAAGAGGTAAAATTTAAATCAGAAAATGAAATATTGAACTCATTTTGGATCATAAAACATACTCAAAGAATCTGAATTGATTCAGAGTTGACAAAATTAAAGGAGCTAATACTGAATTTTATGGACTTTAGTTGAACATTTGTCTGTAGTCAAAAGTTAAATGGCTGATTTAAATATCCAGTAATTACCCGCCTGGCTAAATGGCACGTTGGTCAGCGCTTCCTGGAATTGCGCGATGTCGGGGCTCGAATCAAAGGACAGGCAGAGAAATCAAACAATATCAGTCATGTTATGCCAATTAGCGATATATCCTTGTAATACTGACTTGACTATGCAAATTGCCATAATTGAAAGTCAATATTTGAGCAAAGTTTAGAATTATGAGTGTGCCCACTTGATACGCTTGTGTGTACTTATTAGAACTATGACAATATGGGCACAGTAGGCACTTGTGTTTGAATAATTCAAGGTAAATTGAATTTCAATGCGACGCAAGGACTACGCATGACGCGGACGCGGACGCGGACGGGGAATTTCTTGGTAGGACTTGTTGTGACGCTGACTTATGTCAGAGCTGCAACTGTACAGAATGTCCAGTCTGAATAATTGACAAGGACACAAAGTTTCTCGACTTGAGGACATCGAGGACACCTGTCTAGTAATTGCAACGCTAACGACTGACTGCCAACTCCATATGGATATGGATATGCATATGCATATGCATAAAGCAAACCAATTCGGAGACCAATTTACTAAATCGCTGTTAGCGAAATTTGTTGACATTCTAATGAGTCGACCAAAAAGCCAAGACCACGACAGCTGGCCGGCTTCCAGATCCGGAGAGGTCGCGATGACTTCTGTGACAGTTGTACCGCAATAATTGGTGCAATTTCATGGTTTGGGCCGGGACAACGCTGCGTATGCAAACTAAACCATGAAATGATTGCACAAATCGACACAAACTTGAAAGAGTAAACGATCTTGAAGATCAGCCAGCTCAGCCAGTTGCAACCACAGCCCACTTTGCTTTACACGGCACAAATACAAATCTCATTGGCCACTTAAGTGTAATCAGTCAGCCAGGCAAATGGAAACGGGCACAGGAGACTCGAGGGGAGGAGACGGCATGGGACGAAAGGGGACGGGACGGGTGCTGGCCAGCCAGTATTGTGGCACACTCCAAAGCGCAACAATTGCTGCTCATTACGATCGTCATCAGCATTATCATTATATCGTATTGGATCTCAGCCTAAACTGGCAGACACAGACACCGAGACGCAAACCACTGAGCGAGCCACCAAAGAGAGCCATCAATTTGATTGCAACCAAAATTGTAACACCCGCAACGCTCGGGCCTTAGAAACTACAAAGTATGCTATGGTCAAGAGCGCTGACTGGCAGATACCCTCTACACAGGCCGGAAGTGCATATGCGTTCAATTATCAGCTCAGCTTCACACTGTGGAATACATACACACCTGTTCTGGTCACTTTCGGCAAGATCTGGCGGATTGACCATTCCAATTTTTCCTGATAACAAGATTTAAGGTATTGAATTAACCTTTCTTAGAACTAGGATTGAATTTGCTTGCCATTAAAATAGAATAAAATTCACCCCCGCAAACCTTTCCGAAAGTGGAAAACGGAACAAGTCGGATAAGTTCCTTAGCAACACCGCTCTGTATTATTCAATCGTCATGAAATTTTCACCATGGAAACAAAGGAAACTAAAATTGGTATATCCCAAAAAGTAAAGCTGTAAGTATACATTCTTTTTTGTGACTTTAATCAAAATGAGGAGTTTCGAAAGAGAATCATAAAAATTTGAGATATCATTTTGACTTTGTGGCTTTTACAGAATATCGAGATGAACTTCAGCATATTACTTAATAGAACAGAGCTCTATTATACCCATTTTAGGCATTTTATATAGATACAGGGTATAACAAACGAAACGACACTTAAATTGCTTTTGGCCTGGTCCTCAGATTGAGCCTCTTCAATTGACGCTTCGCTCCGCTGAATTTCACTTTCGTCTCAATTGGCATCAATTTGTTGTTGTTGCTGTTGTTGTATTTTAAGTTGGCTCTTTGCGTATTTTGGCTTTATTGGCACTCATTTTGTGTAGGTTTGCGCGGAGCTGAACTTTTGCTTTCCATGCCACACAGCTGACCAGCTCGGAGTCGAGTTCAGCTGGTAATTTCCATAACAAATTGTTGCCTAATTGAGTCATTAGCTGGTGGTTTTGTTTTGCTACGCCTACACGAAAGAGCCAACAACAATTGCTGCCGTTCCTCACGTATGACACACATGCTCTGTGTGTGTGTGTATCTGTGTGTATGTATAACGATCGTCAGGGAAATCAACACCTCATCGTATCATCAATTGTCCAGTTGGTGGCTCGACTGAGCTGAGGCGGGCGCAGCCAAATGATTTCTCACATCAATTTCTCACGCACTAAGTGAGCCACTTAGCGCACATCAAAAATCAATAATCGATTAAATAATTAGAAAATTGTGAAAATTACTGTAATTTTGAAATCAATTCGTTGCATGCAACACAGCCGCACAGCCGCATAGCCGCATTGCCGCACCGCCGATTCACCGGCGGATTCATCAGTTCCCATCAGTGTCAAACGTCCGCATCAGCATCAGCATCAGGATCGAGCCTGTTGGCTGAGCATAAATAATCACATTATAATCAAAATAATATTCTACCCATACGCAATGCCCCCAAACGAGGCTGGGGCCTTTGGGCCCTAGTCTCTGGTCCCTAGTCCCTGCCCAGTGGATTCAATTTAAATGGAAAACACTTTCCTAAAAGTTGCCCCAATTAATATTCGCAGCGTGCCGCGATCGCCGCGACTTGATAAAGTGCGGCTCATATATTTTGTCATAAATTTCAAACGCGCTCGACAGCTGCGCTGCTCATCAATCAGCCCGTCAGCGTCAGCGTCAGCGTCAGCTTTAGACCAGGTCCAGAACCAGCTAAGGTATCAGTGCCTGTGCCGGTGCCAGAACCAGCCTACCCGGCCGGCCAATCCCCCAGTTGGAGCGTGCGGACTTTGGCAAACACTCGATTAAAATCAACTTCAATTTGTAATAAATCAAAAGTCCTATCAAAAATGTTGGGGGTTGTGCGCGAGAAAACCAAGCAAAGGCACCAAAACCAAAGGATCCGGCCCCGGTCCGATCCAATGAAGAAATTTGCTCCGACTGCCGCTCCAGCGGATCAGTGCACCACTCTGTGGATAGCCTCCTTGTGGCTAACCATGTGCTTATGATATATGGTTATTGATTCGGGGGAAATGTGGCTGGCTGGGTGTCTGGCCAGGCAGAGGGTCAATTGTAAGTACACAGCTGGTGGCAGATCAGCTCTGGCCAGAGCGGGGAGGAGCTGACTAGACTGGCAGGCTAGACTTCATTTATATTTAGTAGAACGCATAGACTATAGTTATCTTCCTTCATAGCAATGTTATCATATCTCCTTCAAGTCATTCATCAGGGCTAGATCTAAAACTCTGACTTGTGGGAATACGAGTACACTCGTGCGTATGAATAATCATAAGTATTCAAAGTTTTCCAATCTGATACTGAAGTTTAAAGATAAATAAAACTCTTTTCATATACTTTTCAAACAAATTAGAAGCTTTTAAGATTAAAAGATTTGTAAAATGTAAAACGCAATCATAAGAATGAATCAAATACTTCAACTAAGCTGTTATTTTCATAAACTTAATCAGAATTAAATAATGAAATATATTAAATCAAATAAGAAAATTAATTTAAATATAATTATAAGAAGTAAATTAAATAAAATATATTAAAAAGTCTTCGCTTTAAGAACAATTACTGCTATATTTCCAACAGTCTGAACAACTATTTCAATTTACGACGATTATATTACTTAATAGAATATATTAAAAAGACAGAAGGAATTCCATGCACTTGTTATAGTATATTTATTTGATTATTCATTATTATACATTCAGTAAAGTAAATGTTGTAACAAATCGCTTGGCATTAATGATGGTTTCAACTGAAAACAAAGAGACTCTCCGACTGGAGTATTTTGATGGATACTTAGCCGGGGGGCCTTAGAGACAGAATAGCTAGAATTAACTGCAAAGCATAATACAGTGGAAAAACAAACCTGGCGTGATGTTCAAGTCCATCAAATAGACACTCAATAAAAATGTCAGTAGTTGGCTTTTTCTACAACTAAACAAATGTATAGGCTATATATATGTATGTATGTGAATAGTAGTAGTAGTAGTATATAGGTAGTTTTTCTCGCCTGAATGTTGGCGTTGATTTGAGGACTGACTTGGGGTCGTGCTAGTTGTTGTAGTTGCTGTTGCTGTTGCAGTTGCATGACTCATGAGCTGAGCCCGCTCTGACTCTGACTCTGACTCTGGCTTGTCGAGATGTCGTGAGTTATTTTACATTTGCCAAAGGTGCTCTGGGCCCCACATGCATGTGCTGTAGTCGGAGCTGCAGTTGGTTATCGTTGGTTTATCTTGGCACGAAACTGCGAGCATGTTGTTGCTGTCGATGCCAATTGCGCTGTGAAATGTGCTTACAAAATGCCGCGCGTCAATATGCAAAATACATGCCACCACAGCAACAACAACAGCAACAACCACAGCAACAACCACAGAAATGGCGACGGCAACGTCAAACGGAGGAGCAATTGGAATGTGACCGCGGGGCATTGGTGGAAACAAGTCAACCAACCAAGACAATGAATTCTTAGCTCTAGCTGCAGCGGCTAACCGAAAGTGAAAAATAAGAAAAATAGTCAGATATACTCTATAGAGGGAGAAATACTTCAAGCTGGCCACGATTCCGTGTGATTTCCTTGAGTGCCGCCAGCGACGCCAACGCCGCATTCAAATCGCTCTTTTTATACTCGTTGCTGTTGTTGTTGTGGTTGTTGTTGTTTTTCCTATTTTGGGCTGGCAAATTAACGTTTTTCCTTGAATTTTCCGACACCCGTGGATCATGATTTGCCGCTTTAGCGCAAATCACCAAATATCGGCAACACAAATCAAACTATATAATTAGCCAATGCGGCCTAGCCAAGCCCCAGCCCCAGCCCCAGTCCCAGCTAGAGCCCCTGCTCCAACCCGAGCTCCAGCCCCGATCTCGGATCAATATCGATGTCCATGTCTTGCCAGCTCGCAGCTCGCTGCTGGTCGTGATGTGATTTACTTCGTGCCAGGCTTTAAATGGAGCCTGGAGTCGTCGTCCCCAGCTCCAGCTCGAACTCCAGCTACAACTGCAACTCCATTTGGGTTCTGGCACTGTGCACGCAGCATTTGGCAGCCATTGCCAAGTCCCTTAAGATGCAACAAGCTGGATGGAGTCTGCACGAAATTAAAGTGTCTGTCTGCTCGCTGCGGAGTTGGCCCAAACTGTAACCGCAAAAACGTCCATCAAGCCGGCGAAGGGCAGCCAAAAGCCAATAAAATTGTCATGCATTGACAAATAACATGGCCGGGCTTAGAAATAGACAGCCAAAGCACAGAACCCAAAGACCAAGTGTCGGAGCAACGGCAACAACAACAGCAACAACAACAGCAACAGCCAAAACCAAGTCAAGGGAAAATGGCGTTTAAAGCACCCAAAAGGCACAAAAGGCTTGCATTAAAATGTATCTTTTGCCGTTTCCACTTCTTCTGCTGCTTCACTGCTTCAGTGCCTCTGTCCGTCCGTCTGTCCGTCTGTCTGACTGTCTCTCTGTCTGTGCCTGGGCTGCAATGCGGCTCCCACGCCTTCAAAATACAATATGTTAACAAACACGCTGCCAAGTGGCTGACAACTTGGCCAACGGAACGCGGGACGAGGTGCGCGGGGGGCGGCAGCGCTGCAACTGACGCTAAAGATTTCTTGTGAAAAAATAACAAAAAAAAAGGCGATATATAAGAAAAAGCGTAGACTTCAGTCTGAACGTGTAGCTGCAATGCAGCCATGCTGCCAAAGAGCAAGACGGCCAAAACCAGAGTTGGCGATGGCGAAGACTTCAAGGGCCCCCAGCCAACCAACGCAGCGGCGGTGGCGTCGGTGGCGACGACGACGACGACGACGACGTCGGCAACTGCGGCCAGCAAAACGTGCGCAGATTTCCAGCAGACGATAAAGCACAGAGCAGCAACAACAACCAAAACTAAGATGAAAAATAAGCAGCCGAATGCGGCTTTGGGCCTGGTCCATGGCTCTGGCAGCCATTTTGGCCTCAACTGGCTGCAGCTGCACAAAAAAAGGCAACTTAAAAGAGTCTCGGCCTGAAACTGGCAACAGCAACAGCAGCCGCAGCAGCAGCAGCACCAACAACAACAATGCCAGGCAACAACAAATGGCTTGCATGCAAAGCGACAGCAGCCAAAGCCAATTTGAAATTTTCAAGAACACACAGGCACATGTTGATGTAGATATATATATATATATATATATAATATATATATAAATGTGTGTGTGTGTATAAAGTATCCGTCAGATACATTCGCCGCATCTGCATGTACGAATACGAAACTTTAGCCTTCTTGCCATTGACTGCTGGCATCGATCAATGTTGTCTTAAGGTTTCTTCTTGCCTCGTACTCGTAGTTACAATTCTTCAGGTTGTCTTTTGACTTTTGCCTCCTCGCCTGACATTGAAAGACACCTTTCGACTTTACGGCTGAACTTTAGCTGTAAAATTGACTCGGCATTGTTACTTGGGGTTACTGCATAAGTACTTATAAGTACATGTGATAAAGCCAAAAGTTTCCTGCAGCCGAAGGTCTCAGTTATTTTGTAAATGCATTTTACTTTACCTACATCAAACACTTTAAAATGTGATCACACTCACCCCAGGGCGAAATCACACAAGGAAACTTATCGATTAATACTAAACTAATATGTTCTCAAATGTTTAGAATCCTTAAGCTCCAAAGGCGCTACAGCATAGAAATACTCATATACAAACTTCAGAAGT
Organism: Hirtodrosophila histrioides; assembly: GCA_037075165.1. NCBI lineage: Eukaryota > Metazoa > Arthropoda > Insecta > Diptera > Drosophilidae > Hirtodrosophila > Hirtodrosophila histrioides. Next base: position 1,277,588 of record JBAMCL010000422.1, on the reverse strand, counting down.
ATCGAAATTGTGAAAAAGTTGGTGGTGTGAAACTGTACTCATTTAAAAGGTAATACTAATCCTCAAATTAGATTCTTATGATTGAACGAATGAATTACACCAGAGTCGAATAAAATTACATAAGCATTTAATAACACATCCGACACGTTAGGGGAATTTTATAAGCCCGTCTGGACCCTATTCCCTTTAGTATTTGCAGCTATTCAAAGCTAATTGTGGCCAGGGGCGTTATTAGACTCTATAAGTTGTTAGGAGAATCTTGGTCGTAATAAATAAAATGTAATTTAAATGTTAGGGGAAAGACGTATACGTAGATATAAATAATAATAAAATAATTATAAAAATGGAGGAAAATAAAACACGGAGGAAAGAATTGTAAAAAGGGGGAAAGATATTGTTTAAGGAAAGCAAAAGTCAAAGTTCTAAAGAGAGAAGGAAACGTAAAAGAGAGACATTAAAAGAGTGAAAGAAAAATAAGATCTGAATAGGAAACTTTTGACCTGGTAAGGGAGAACTTAAGAGTGAAATCCTTTTAGCAACCTAAAAGAGTAGAGAGGGAAAGTTTTGAAAGATTGTTATAATATGTACAAAAGACACTAAAAGCGAACTCCTAACTCAATATATCATTTAAGCGCATGTATTCCTATTATGTTGAAAAAAGTCCAGGTCAATATAGAACCTACAATTATTATGTGACATTTTTAAAGAACTCCTATTTACGCGACACTTCAACCCATCATCTAGCTTATACTTTTAGCTTCTAAACTGATCTTTCGAGACAGGTTAACCATAAATTTAGAAACTAATGCTACCCGGTTGTGAGCTCAAATTATAGTAGCTAGGAATCTTCGGTCCAGTGGGTTTATTCAACCAAATGAATCTGGGGAAGAGCAGCCCATCAACAAGTGAAATGTGAGGCAAGTGCAACTGGCAAATGGGAGGCTCTTACTAATGATAATGTCCTCGCGGCATTTACAGTTGCAGCTGCTTTGATGATGTCTTTGGCCAAGACAGCGACTTGATGTGCTGCATGTTGCCAGTCGCCAGTCGCCAGTTGCAAGTTGCGACGCCCTCCAAAGCTGCGCCCATAACTACTCATATTAGCTGGCCTACAACTATTACTTAATAGGCAGCGAGCACGTATCCTGCGTCATGTCTGGAAGGCAAATCGACACGGATTGCAGCCGGGGCACTCCTTTGGCCAAATGCGCAATGCGAAATGCGTGTAATTAGCCGCAGCGTTTCAAATTGCAAAATGCAAACGGCAAGCTGAAAGCTGAAAGCTGAAAACTACAAGCTGAAAACTGCAGTTGGCCAAAGATTGCATTAGGCAGTGGCCATGTCTATGTTTCGTATAATTTCCGCTGCATTTTAGTGCACTTTAGCTGGTCTTAGCCACAGCTCCAGCTCTGGCTCGGACTGGGGCTCGGACCGTCTAATGATCACTCTCTAGCCAGTCGACTGGGCCTTGTGCAGGGACGTCAACAGAATCCCAGCTAGGGGGGATGACAGAAAACAGATCGATTAACTTACTTATTCTAAAACTAATAAAATTAAATATTTATTTACGAAGCTTATTATATAACTTATTTAAATATTCTTCTTATTTCCTGAAGTATTGAATAATTTAACTAAAAACAAATTAGGCTCTGAATTACTTAGAAATACTTGTTAAATGCATTATGAAAATATGTTCAACAAATAACGTTTAAAAAAGAAAAGTCTACAAAGAAGTTCTTCAGCATTGTATGCCATGTTTAGAATCTATTCCGTCCGAGTTCTAGGGGGGCAGCTGCCCCCCTGCCTACCCCTAGCTGCGCCCCTGGCCGTGTGTGTGTGTTTTTGCAGTCTGGAAACTAGTTGCCGCCGCTGACCGATACATCAATTAAATTTGCATTTTAATTTGACGTTTCGTTTTGTTTTCGTACAAAACCTGGCGCACTTTGTGTATATGATTTATATGGGAGCGGGGCACTAAACACGAAAACAAAAAATAAAAAAAGCGGTTGATCTTGTTGGGGTTAGCCCGTGATCTGTGGAGCTTGTTTTACTTGTGCTTATTGAGTCAATGGAGCAGCCCCAATGCCAAGCGCCTGTCAGCGTTTCCGTTCGGAGTGGAGCGCAGTTTGAACACGATGGCGCCACCATCAGGCACCAGCACCAGCACCAACAACCCACCAACTTGGTGACCCCGCTAACCAGGGGGGTCACAGACGCATGCAATTTGAGCTATGGCTGTGCATAAACAGTTGCATGTTAAAGGTAAGTTAGTCCAGAGCCCATAAACATTTGCCAAACAACCACAAACGAAACGTGCGCGCAAAGACGTTTACATAACGGCTGCCAGTTAGTACGCCAGTCAACCGCAGACAGGTCCAACACCCACAGTCCACACAACCACACTACCACACCCACAGCCACACACACCCACCCAACACAATGGCTACCCAGCCGCAACCCCAACGCCGCACGGTGGGTTCCGAGTCCAATTGCCAAAATGGCAATAAAAATACTTCAAAGGAAATATCTTATAGATAGAAATATCTTATAGATAGATAGATATATTAGGCACTTCTTGCAAAACTCTGCTAGTAAGGTTTTCAGGTCAAAAACGTGATCACAAAATCAAAAACGATTCACAATAAAAAGTACTCGAAACTGAGAACTAATTCGTTTGGAATCCTTAGATTTTAGATGGAAACGGGTGCAATTTCTTTCAAATAGAATAGTTTTTGAGTTTGTGGCAATATTAATGCTCTAGCCAGACAAATATTGGATCAAACGGAACTGACTAGATGTCCTGCAAGAACACGAGTTGCTAAATAAAATGAGACTACAGATATTCCACCCTCAGGACTTACTGATTGGCAACGTCCTCAAAATAATTTTTGCATGTATGCATATAAAATATCAATAAGCCCTTATTTTACTTTTTAACTTTAATATTGTATTAATAGTCTGTACATAAGTAGGTTTTAAAGACAATTCCTACTTGTTTAAGCTAACAAGTTAAATAAATATGTAAATTTTTACTTAATTAAAACATAAAGTAAGTTTTTGTTCAAGTTTTCGTTTGGAGTCTGAGTATTATTCGTATTTTCATTTTAAGCTTATGTTTAAAACATATTTAAAGTGACAGACGCCAATTTAAAACATTTCAAAGGCAATAGCTTTTTGTAATTTCAGAGCAGTTAAAAATTTCATTTTTAAATGATTATATCCTAATCGAAAATAGTTTATATTTTAAGAGTGATAAGTAAGATATGTAAATATAAATTGTTGGCTTAAAAACTAGATAAGTGTATATATATTGAGAAAATATAACTCTTGATCTTTTCCATTAGCATATTTCAGTTAAAGCCACTGTGCGCCGGCTAAATTGAACCCAAAACTTGACTCGAACGGCATGCAGCTCCATCTCTGTCAAAATGCAAGGCGCGAATTGTAAATTTGCAAATGCCGGAAACGCAAATTTTCCAAACTTGTTACCCACCAACAACATCGCCGCATCGGCAACAACAATAACAACAATAACAAACTTTTGCCCAAATATCTAGCCACAAAAGTTGAATTCGAAATTGGCCTCAGGGCGTATTGCGTTGGCGTTGGCAGTTCGCTTTGGCTGTGGCTGTGGCTTTGGCTGACGGAATAGAATTTTTGCATTACAATTGGCTGCAATTTCTGGGCCCTGAGCCTGGGTCTGGGCCTTTGCCAGTGATGGGCTCCTGGCACGCAATGGCCGGACCATTGCTATTGCAATCGCCTTGGCAAATGGCCGCCGCGGCTGTCGAAAGTGGTTTGTCTGCCAAAAAGTTAGCCGACGGATGCATAAATTTCGGTATGCCTCGGCCTGGAGACGCGCAACAATTAAAATGCAACCAAATGTTGTATCTAAGCTGAGCATTTCAGTCTCTTGCTCTGCTGCCCCACGCTGGCGACCTATCATTAGCGCTTGCAAATGATGCACTACATCCGCCAGGAGAGTTCAACAATAATTCTTAACCCCTGCGCGCACCAAACCAATCATTAGGCATACGCATGACGGGCCAATGCCAGCCGCATCTCAGTCAACAGTCCCCAGTGCCCAGTCCCCAATGCTCAGTGCCCAGACCCCAGACCCCAGACCTCAGACCCGGCAGACGCATATATCACATGTCCATGTCCGGCCTTGGGTGCGGGCTGGCTGGCGTGGGGAGGGGGCAGGCCATCCGCAAAATTCCAACACGTATCAATCTGAAAATGGTGAAAAATGCGCATGTCCATCCAGCTGGACCAGAGCCGGGCCAATTGTTGCCCTTGCTCTCCTTGTCGATCTGTCCGCCCGTCCCCCTGGATTTGGCTTATTTATTGGCGGTTGGCCTGTCAAGTCCAGGCCCAGTTTGACCTGCGCCCCATCCCTTTGCATACTCGCGTATTTATATTTATTGTATCTGCTGTAGTTAGCATCCAGCATCTGTATCTGTATCTGCATCGGTATAGGTATCGGTATCGGTATCGGTATCGGCTATGGCTCGTCTTCAGCCATAAATCAGAATTTGTAGAGCCGCGGGCTTAGAACACATGCGTGCATATTCATGAGTTTGATTGAAGTTATAAATCAGCCGAAAATAACGACAAGCATGGAATCAATATATTAAATACTATCACATACCATGTGCAATAAAATCAATTGAACTCTTTTTTTAAGAAAGGTTCTTAGAAAATGGCTGAACTAATAATTTAAGCCTGATATGCTGAAATTAAACTGCGTTTGCCAGCAGTCGATATGCAGTTCTAATATTTCATAAAAAATAGCTGCCATTTTTTCAATATATTTCTCATTCTTTTTAATTTGTTAAGAATTTGCTTTAATTATTTTATTTATTTTATTCTACTTATATTAAATTACAACTAACGATACTTTATAAGGAGCACTAGCGACTATGGCCATCAGCTCCTTTTAGATATATTTATTAAACAAGCTTTCTGCTCCTTTATAGTGGCAGCTTAAGCAAGTTATATATAAAAGGGAAAACAAAAAGATTTTGATTACAGGGTGATACATATATAGATAGATAGGTCTACACTTACACATATGGGAATTATTTACAAGGCATTTGTATTTATAAGAAGGGTTCTCGTAGGAAGATCTTGTGGATGTTACCTCTTCCGTCGTCCCTTTCTTGGGACAGGAAAAAGACTTCTCTCCAGTGCGTTAGAATTTCTAATTCTTTGATTAAACCGAAGCTTGCGCTATTCTAAGATGATTCAGGTATACTTATAATAGTACTTGGTAGTACAGCCTCACCAGGAATGCAAATCCAGTGTACCTTTTTATCGATACACGGGATATATTTGATATTTCATCCTGCCTTCCTTGTCGGCCAGCTGGAAATGTGCATCCCCAAAGGTGACAAGTTCTGACAGCTTTTCAAAAACTACATGATATTTGCAACAACGTCTTGAACACCTGCCAAAGACCACAAACCACTTTCTAAGGCCAGGTCTTGAGTTGGCATCAGCTTGCATCACAACCACAACAACGGTCGTGCCAAAAAACTTAATTAATATGACACATATCGAGAGCTGTTTGGCCACCGATCGGTCGATCTTGTCTTTACATACATATACCAATATATATATATATAAACATTATTTTTTTATATACTATTTCAAATAAAGAAATGCGCTAATGAACCAACTGAGAAATACGTTTGGATGTAGCTTTGTTGCCTGGGTTTTTCGGCGCTTTTCGCAAGACCGCCGAAAAGTGGAAGAGTCGCCAAGGCATAATTAATCATGCAACATTCTTAGGGCTATAGCCTCTTCTTCTTATTATTATTCTTGTGCCTCTCGGTCTCCGTCGTGTGATTAGAGTTCCGCTTTTTGTTCCTAGCAGCATTTGGGCATTTGGCATTTGGGGCTTTGTGTTACCTTTTCGCCGGGTTAACTGAACGAAAACGCAGTTAGCTGAAAAGCGCAAAAACAAAAGCAGAATAGTTATGGCTACGAGTGATATTAACATATCATTATTATAGCCATTAGCACTTTTAATTGATGAGTTTTTGCTGCCCGCTGCCTCTAAGCCTCTTGGCCTCTCAGTCTCTTGGCCACTGCACTCGCCGCAACTTGCCAATCATTTGTCAAAGGCAAGAGATACAAAAAGAAAAAAAGATACATGAAAACAAAACAAGAAAGAAAAAACCGACGGAGTCAACCGTTGAAGATGGCCGCGGGTGAATTTGAAACGTGAATATCATGAAATGGTCACAAAAACACTCAACTCAAATGAAATGTATCGCAAAGTAACCCACTTTGCAATAACTTAATCATATTATTCTTTTCCTGACTCCAACCTATCACTCTCATAAACTATACAACTATTAATTTATTCTATAACTGAAACGATTTTCAGAAACTTGTTTGTCAGTTCACTAATTATTATTATGATTGTAATCACTCGATTTCTGTCACTTGACATTAAAATAATTGGTATTCTTGATTGTTTAGACACCTCTATAAATCTCAATATCTTGAAAACAGGATTGCATCATTATTAAATAAATATAAATCAAATTTGGCTAACTTGAAAGATATCTCAAAGATTAATTTCCTACAAATCAAGTTACCATTTTAAATATATATATATTTTCTTATCTTTTTAAGTTTCTTTTATTTGCGATCTGTCTTAGTACAATAAACAAGTATTATTATTACAACTAACAGTATATAGAGTTATATCTTCCTTAAAATCTATGAGGAAGATCTAGAACATGATATATTTTTACCATTTCATATGCAAGACTTTTTTAAAGATCCAAGTATACCATATTTGATTACATTGTGTTCTTTGTCCAATTTGTTTTAAGATCAAATACATATCATTTATTGTTGATACACCAACATTGGTAATTCATCTTAAACACGTCGAGATTAACTGATTATTCTTGGCTTCTTTCTATTGATACAATTCTCTTTCTGCGCTAATTTGCAGTCCAATTTTAGATTATCACGTAATAACTATAATAAAAGTTGCACATAATTAAAGATTTAATCGCGATATTGGCTGTAATTTAAACGATTTACATCAATACTACTGAACAATGCTTAAAATATCTGTTTAGATTTTCTCCACAATCAAAAATCACATTTTCAGTAAACTCATCAAATCCATCATTCTAATAAGACCTTCTGGTGTTTAATTCTTTCATCTTTTGTTTGTCAGATACTATCTGCCAGATAGCTCCCGATGAAAATGGAGCTGTGTACCCGTATCTCTGTGAGATTCACCGGAATGCCTTTGGAGGTTTTGTCGCCACACACGACCTTTGGTTAATTAATTAAGCATTTCTAACTGGACTCACTGGCGCTGGGGTCAAGCCATAATGACAGTCAACGTCTCTGTCCACGTTTCATTGATGAATTTTGACAGATTTTGAAGTTTTGGGTTAATGGTTTGCCTGTCCAACAACAACGAACAACAACAACACGTACGGATCAGTCGAGATCATACTCTGAGAATACGTTGGTCTAGCCGTTTTCGGGCTTTGTCTTCAGCATGTTCATTAGTGAACGACGGTGAAAATTCAATTATAGCTGTTTTTTTACACCTTTTTGTGTATAGGAAACCATTTAAGCCATGTTTTCGTGTAGATATATTTAAAATGAGAGGAAATGAAATATTTATTTATATACTAAATTATATATTGTTATTAATAGTATGAAGTTGTTAAAAGTAGAATTATATATTTGTACAAGTTACAAATTCAAGTTATAATTTGTACATGAAATCATTTAAGCCATGTTTTCTAGCTAATGGTAATACATGTAAGTGAAATAGTTTATCTTGCATGTTTCATTATGATAACATTTTTGGATACTCAAGGGGATTGCATGACGCATATAACATTCCGTTTGCTGGCGAATTCCTCTGAAAAACCTCTAAGAAATATATCTAACATGCAATTAAACACGCACACACATACACATCGAGTGCCGTTATTCAGCTAGGCTCAGCGCCCACTGGCCCAGGACTGCCCAGAGCGCATGTCCCTTTTGAAGAGCCTTGGCTCTTTAGGCAACACACGCCCTATGATAGAGGTCCAGGCAAGGGTCCAAGTAAGGTCCACATCCACATCCAGGCCTGGCCGGGCCTGGCGCATGTTAGACACAAGTCTGGAGTCGGGGCTGCGCAGAGGGGCACGCCCCCAGACGCCAATTATGTTTGAGCAAGCCAAGGATGCGCCCCGAGCGCAGGATATGCTCAAACTTGGGTGCGTTGTTGTAGCCGCCGGCGGCTAACACAGAGCGGAGGGAAGACTACACACGAAAAACGAAAGTATGCTTGACTTTTGATTTTGTTGTTGATATCGCATTAATATCAAATACAAGCCGCAAGTGGCGATGGCAACGGGGCACGGGTGCAGGCGGTAACAACAACTGCCCGGCGGTCTTAACGGAAATGGAAATGACGAGCGCGGCAAGGAGTAAGAGGCGCATAGGGGCACACAGAGCGGTGAGCAGAGAGCGGAGAGCGGAGTGCGGAGCAATTAGGCAGCGCCCGTCCAGTGGACGTGGCATTAAATTGTGAGCTGAAAGTGGCAGATACATCAAAAGTGAACGCAATCCATCATCTTGCGAATCACGGCGTGATGAGTGCCGCCAACAGTTCAGGCCCAGGTTCAGGTCCCGGTCCAGGTTCAGCCTCGCATCCCAGTCCAGCTTCAGAGATACACTCTTTCACTTGTCGGCATCCTTTCGCTTTGTGGTCTTTATGATGATGATGGCTGCGCTGCGCTGCGACTTGCCTTTTGGCGCGTTCGCCGCACGAGCTAAAATCGTAAAAAGTTGTGTCTTTTTTTTGGCTAATTTGTGTCTAAGCCGCAGCACAAATGCCGTTAGACAGGCGCAGCTCCAGCTCCAGCTCCAGCCTCAGCCCCAGTCTCAGCTTCAGCTTCAACTCCAAGCTCAAGGTCACAATTAATTGCTGGCGATGTCGATGGCGACTTCCTCTATAACTGGCCCCCGTTTCTAATGCGCCGCGTGATCTACTTTCGGCCGACCGACTCAGTGGCAATTAAAACAATTACCTTTGCCCGTGTATCTGTATCTGTATCTGTATCTGCGTCTGATTTGTATCTGTATCTGTATCTGTGAGCGTCTGATTCTGCTGGACGCCGGCCTTTGCAGGGCTTTTCACTGGAACTGCTGGCACCGCAGCCAGCCACATCACGCCCATTAGCGACAATCAATCTCGGCCACGCTGCAAGAACCACAATATGTAGCAACAACAACTGCCACAGTATCCAGTGATAAAGTTTTGTGCGCTTGTTTTAGTTTTATATTTTGCCGCTTTTGCCGTTTGGCATTTTTATTTACGAATGCGACTGCCAGATAACCTATAATTATGAAATGATTATTGAGCGCCAACTTTGGCTCAAAGCTTGGCTATAAAACTGCGAACTGCGAACTGCGAACTGAGAGATACAAAGCAAAAGCTAAATGTTGTAGATATCTTTATACTGTCCGTCTGCGGCTGCCGTCGGAAAATTACAAATCTTTTCGTACAGGAAGTTTATTGAGTCTGAAATCAGCGCTGCCGGCGCAGGAAGTTGCATAAAGCGTATTGAATAAAATATATTAAATAAACTAAAAGGAACAGCATGCTTTAGAAGGCCGAATATGAAATGCCCTTGACTATATGTTAGGGTGTTCTATGACACACATCAAAGTCAGAAACAACATTATTCATTCCATTCAATCAATACAAAGCTATCTTTATAAATAGTACGAATATCGATCAAGATACAGATAGCTAGACAAACAGATGTACATTTATAACATTGATTGAGATTGTTAGACAAACAAAAGACAAGTTCATTTAATCCAAAGAATTCACATCCCTGAGCACACCACAGCATGTACCTGATATGAGAAGACCACTATCTTTAACATGTATTAAGGATCCACTATATTAAATCACAATCACATAAGGTTGCACATTCCTCAGACAAGTTTGCCCAATCTCCGATCCTTGAATCTGTCCAATTCTTTACTCTACATCTTACAAATGTGTATCACCTCAATTAACACAAAAACTATTTGCTTGAAATACTTTGATGAATAATATAATACAACATATAATATAATATATATACAACTGATAGTTATTAACTAACCTTCATAAATATAAGTAGTTTTCACACTTACCGTCGGTTTCTTCCTTTTGTACGAGTGGCACAACGTTTTCCTCATCCTGGTCAATCAGGGGCACTTGTGTCCCTTCCACATTGCAGTTTCAATCAACATTTTTAGAGCTGTCACATACTATTTACAATGTGTGACTTGCCTCCCAAGAAGCAGGAAGGAGCAATAATTGATTGAGTTTCTTCTACAGGGACTAATAGACAATCAAGCAATGTGTGTATGTGTGTGCTGACTGCTCTTAAATTGTTGATCCAAGCTGCAGTAGTATGTAAAGGGTGCTCTCTTTGGTCCCGATATCTGATATCCGATGTTTACTTAGATAATAATACCAATATTTTGAATAAAACATAAATTCATGACAACAAAACTGACTTGAGCTGTTTTTTGTTACAAGTGCTATTATATGGACAATGAAATTATTCTTAGTAGTAGTAGTAGTAATAGTTAGTATTAAAATGGCAATTCTAAGTTCAAATAAAATGTGACTATTTTAACTAAGCTTCTTGAAGTTAAAGATACATTTCAAATGAAATTTTGTCTCAATTTATATAGAGTACTGTGAGACTTTTAATCGGAGCGAATTGCCTGTAAAAGCAATTAGTTTTTATTTTTGACAGACTGTTCCTAAGACGGCTATAGTACTATAGTATAGCTGGGGATCAGATCTTGCAGCTTTTTAATACAAAGAAGTAAATAATACGCTCTATAAGCGTATGATGAGCTGCCTTTTGATTGATACATAATAAGAAAAATGTTTATAATATGATAAACACGCCTATAGATAAGTTCGCCTTTGTAGCAAGTGGCAAGCAAGTTGTTGGCCCTTTATCTTGACGCTGCATGCAACCGTGAAGTGAAAACAACCGAATTTATGCAAAATGCCCGCTAGGCAAAACAAACAAACTGTCGAAAAGGCCAAAACAAATGTTGGGCGTTCTAGGAATTTCTTAAAGGATACGAAAGACGCACAGGATGCAGCTTGTTATGTTGGGCTTTTTGAATATTTATGAAACGCCCGAAAGGGTCCGTTGCAGGCTCTCGTCCTGGCAGCACACATTGCGGCTGGCACGTTGCACATTGCGCATTGTATGCCCCGTTATGAGTTACTTAAGTATGTGAAAGCGGGAACAAAGTCTGGTCATAAGTCAGTCACCTGGCAACAGGTTGGGTCCTTGCAAAGGAGCAGTTGTAGCCTGTTACAACGACATGTTGGGCAAACAAAAGGCTGCCTCGAATCTCTGCTGCATCCTGCCAGTGACGGCCGCCACAACAAGGACAACCTGTAATTTTCAAATCTGTTGAAACAAATGCAAAACTGAAATGTATCTTATGGGTTGCGTATGGCCACAGAAATGGCGCGCACGTCAACTCCGCTCTGCTGTGCCGTCTGACGATACTTTGAATGCGAGCAGGAGCAGGAGCAGAAGCAGCAAGAGCGAGAAAGAGATAGAGAGATGTTCATTGGAACGCATGTTCTTTGAAAATTGCCCATAATTATGCGAACGAACTTCAAACTGATTGTTTCTACCGGCAGCGGCGGCCATGGCTGTCCAAAAACCGCGTCTGTTGCATGCAACATTGCCGAGTGGTCCACAGCACCAGCCAGAGTCTGAGCCTCAGCGTCAGTCTCAGTCTCAGTCTCAGCCCCAGCCACAGCCCGGCATTGGCTTTAAGATCGACATTGGCCTGGTCGGGACGCTACGGAATCGCCCGTTTGCTGCAGTGAAAGAGAATGACTGTAATTACGCATCACTTTTTCTTAATTTTCATGCTGTGCATCTACCTCGTCTTTTGCTCGTGCTGGGTGCTTGGTGCTGGGTGCTAGTGGTGCCCGTGGTGCCCGTGGTGCTGCTGGCTGGGCGCTCTGCCCCACCACCATTTTGGCTTGGGAAGCTGTGGAGGATTTGGACACTGAACTTGACCCACAAGACAAGTATGTTGTTGTTGCTGCTGACGCTGACGCTGCGGCGGCATTTTGTGAGAAATAAATACGTCCCAGGGTTTTAGAAAATTACTCGTTGCGTGCATGTTTCGAAAAGCGGCTTGAAAACATTTTGCGTGTCTCTTATTCGACGTTTTCGTTTTTTAACTTCCTTCAATGTGAAATCTAATTTAAAAGATACAAAATTTTAAATTATGGGGTTTTCTTTATTGCCAAAAATATTTTCGGGTTTTTATTTTATTTTTTTTGTAATATTGTTGTATGATTGCGACTACGTGCTGCGAAAAGGTTCGAGGTGCGCGCATGCATTGCAGATGCCGGACGGGCGATACGCAGCCCCATGACGGAAGTTTTGAATGTCAAAGTTTTTGGGTCAAAACTAACGATTGGAATTAATAAAATTATGAATCTTGTTGTCAGTACATGTTCAACTTATGAACGCATTATAGGACTCGATTATAATGATCATGTTCGTTCATAAAATGAATTATTTCGCAGATTTTATTGTGTTGATATTTGAACTATCAGAATTTGGTTTTAAGTTAGTAACGTATTTTTGAATTGGGTAGTGTAGGATAAGACTGAAATGAAGTATGGCTTGTTGGTGTTGGTTAACGAGGGATAGCCTATCGCACCATAACTTATCGATAAGCAGCACAGCCCATTATCGATAGGCTTTCGATCGATGCGTTGGAAGTATACCAACAAAACATCTGATTATTGTTCAATTTTGATTGTGTCTAGTAGTCTGAATTTGTTGCAATGGAAACAAGCGCAAATATTGCGGACTTGACGGCCGTTTCATTTCCAGACTTTGAAACCAAAAACAGCGATGAGAACGCCAGTTTCGAAAGTTATGCCCAGTGTCAACCAAAGCGCGATATATCCATGTCGCTCGATCTGTCCCTGGGTCAGAAGTCAGAAAACCTCTTTGCTGCGGATCAAACTCCAACCCCGACACGTCTTATTAAAAACTGTGATGAGGTGGGTCTGTTCGAGGACTTGCAGCATGTGAACCCCTTTGATATAGGGTTCCAGCGAGCCGCCGAGCAAAATGCGGTGGGCGGTGCTGTGCCAGTGACACCAACACGTTCGGAGGCGCCACCAACAGACGGCGACTCGCTGCACACGCCGCAGATGTATTCGCTGGAGACGCCCACAGTGTGCGCGGCAGCGCCTGCAGTTAGCAACAGCACCAGCCCACTGGATGTGCCCGTGCCCAATGTGGAGGAGCTACTGACAACACCGACAGCAGTGCCAGTACCTATGCCCAGTACTGCCACCGCACCTGTGCCCACTGTCACCGCAAACACAACAGCCAGTGGTCCACCTCCGTTGCAGCTAATACAGCCAGAAATGGTCACTTGGGTGCTGCCCGCGCAGGCGTTGCCCATTGCACCTCCCAGGAGCAGCAAGTCATCAACGAGTCCCATGCCCGTACAGACGGTGCGTCCATTCATATTACCCAAGCCCAGCACAGTCAGCAATAGTTGCAACGTTCCAGCAGGCATGGCGGTGCCCAGCAGCGCCAGTCGTACGCCCACATCACAGCTGCCCATCAAAGAGCGGCTCAAGGCCATACTCAACAGCAGTAACAATAGAAGGCAGCGCAGCTTTACAACGCCCGCGCCCAGGCCTAAGTCAACAGCTAAGCACAACGAGGACGGCATGGAGCGTCGCCGCGCTGCCGCATCGCGTTATAGGATCAAAATGCGCAATGAGCAAAACGCGATTAGGGAACAAAACGCAAAACTGGAGCAGGAGATTCGCCGGCTGCGTCAGCGGATTGCCTCGCTTGAGCGGGAACTGCAACGGCGATACAGCAACTATGCTGCTGGTATGCACGTCATAAATCCAAAACAAACTAATACTCAATCTCTTACTCCTATTCGCAGCTACCTCCAATCAAATCCAGATTCCACCCTCCAGCATACACCTTGTCATCAATGTGCCCAAGATGATAGTGCCCTCCGCTGCACTCGACTTGGGGCAGGATCAAAAGTAATTATCCTTAGAATATAAGTACTTGCTCATGTAAATAACAGGGATCAGAAGTGGCTATTATTAATATACTATTAATGTATTTTTATGCGTTGTGTTAGAGAAACTATATGAATATTTCAAATTGTTATTCATTCCTTTTAAGAATTTAACTTACAAAGACTTCTTACTATTTAATTTTATGTTTGTTGGGTGTACACGGTACACACTATATAATGAAATGATTCTATGTCACCTAGATGTGTGAATATATTTAATATATCAGAAGGATGAGCAGTAAGTTGCCATACACTTTTAGAAAAACAAATTGTTTTTTGGTTATGTTTTATTATTTAAAATCATTTCAGAATTTAAAATGAATTATGTCTGAAATAAAATACTTTTGTTATAAATGCAATATTATATGCTAGCCTATATCAATAATATTCAGCAGGCCTCAGATGGCTATATTTGTAGTGTACTTTGTAAATAAGTACAAACATATAATAATCACCTAATCAGTCTATGCACTGAATATTATATTCTCAAATTACAATCTTTGCTTTGTATAGTTCAGTTTATTGTATAAATAAACTGGATAAAAGCTGAAAAGTTAAACGAATATGATATTTCAGAATTACTCGTACATAAAGGACATAAATATTCGAACATAATCAAATAATACAGGTATGATAAAAACCTTGATAATTAATAATATAAATAATCAATAACTTAGTAATGCACATTTATATTTATGTCTATGTAGTTCGATTTAGTTGCTACGGTGTACAAGGCCGTTCAAAAATGCTTTTCCACCAATAAATATCACTGTAGAATTGGGAAATCCTAATGGTTTCCTTCTAAATTAATAAATAAATATTATATAATGAATATAAATACTTATTATACAATAAAAATTATGTATGTTCTATGTATTACGCAGAAATGCACATTTTTGTTTAATTTATGTTTGGAAATATCTACCAAGACGAATATCACCAGAAAACAAGGAAAATATTCGAAAGTAGAATTTTAACAATTGATTGTTAATTTTCTAAAAAATTTCTTGTACTTTTACTAAGTATATTACAAATTTTATATGCACTTCTTACCAAATCGATATATCACTAAAAACGTGAAGAATTATTCGAAAATGGCAATTTTGAACCGATTGTCAAACCGACTATGAGTTAATCGTTATAGCCATTTAATTTGTACAATAACTTATATTGCCAATACTACTTACTACCGCTGTCACTATTTATAATGCTAGAGAATTCGCGCTGTATTTCCAGAATTGAACGTTCGATTTCGGTGAGGTGTGGTTCCAGCGGTGCGGATGGAGTGGGCAATCTCGGCTTGTGAAGCTGCTCCAGGGTCATCTGTAAAGGATAATAAGGATAAGATTACATTGTTTTTAAGGTTTAAATGTTTAAGCCTGCTGCATACCTCACGTAGATTTTGCTGCAGCTGATCGCGTTCCTGGCACAACTTTTGTATGTTGTCGTAGTATTTCTGGGCAAGCGGGGTTCCCGCTGTTTCTGTGTAGTAACGCTGCGCCAGCAGCTCCATCTCCTGGTTGCGTATCTCGTCCTCGGCAAATAACATTTCCTGATTGTGGCGGCGACGCTCGCGCTCAATGTTGTGCATTAGCATATCAATGTCCTTCTCCATTTCCAATACCTGGCGACGCTGCTCCGACTCCTGCAGCTTGGTCATGACTTCACTCTTGCGCTGACGCACCTCCAGCTGATAAGTGAGCAGCATTTTGCGGTGGCAGGCGATGCGCTCCTCTTCGTGCTGTATGGTGTCCTGGTACATCTTTTCCATTTCCTTGACCCGTCGCGTGTGCTCCTCTTGCTTGAGACCATTCTCCAGACGATCCATTATTTGCAGCTCCTCCAATTCCAGATAACGTATGCGCGTATCAATGTCCTGTTGCTGTTTGTGCAGTGTTGCTGTCTGCTCCTCCTGTTGCGCAATCCAATCGCTGGGATAGTTGAGAAACTTTGGATATACGCCCTTGGGTATGGGCGCCAAGGGTGGTATAAAACGCTGAGGATGTATATTGGCTGGGCATTTACTCATTAGCCTTCGTGACCGGGACACCAGCTTGGCGACATCAATAGGATTCTGTTCGTGAAAGAACCAAAGCACTGCTGCCTTGTCCGGTAGGCGCAAAAGCAGCTCCCGATTCAGCAAATTATATGCAACAATAACAAATATAATGAAATATGGAGGCTCTGTGATAATGTTGTCCCACAGCACCAGCCATTGTGTGCTCCTCTAGCACCTCGGCAAAGGCATTGCTCAGTAGCGACCAGGCATAATCCTTTGGTTTTACCTCCAGTGCCTGGTAAAACTTGGAGAGCTTCTCGTCATTGCGCTGTAAGACATTCTCGCACATGGCCAGATAATTCTCCGGTGGCAGTGGATAAAATTCAAAGCAAAGCTGCAAGTGATTAAGCAACAGTGTGGCGAGCAGCTCGAAGACCACCAAACTGTTCTTAGGCAGCTGTTTGACAAACGGATATATGAAGTGCGACATAAACTCCGCATAGCCAAAGACCTTGCACCAGTGCGCTAGGCAGCTCCATACCTTGATGACAGCACGGCGTTCTGCATCGCTTTTGATCTTTAACTTGCGTGCCTGCTGCTTGACAATTGCTGGCTGACCGAGCTTCAGCAGAGCCTGGTAACTGGCACAGTTGCTGGGCAGCTCCAGCAGCGAGCTCCATATAATGAATCTGTACTTTTCCGGAAAACAGCCATACTCGCTTAACATGGCCTGCAAACGGTCGCGCTTGAGCAGCTGACGGAGCTCTTGGCTCATAGCGCCATCCACATTGCCTGGCAGCTTTGGCATTTTCAGCGCAGCACGCAACTGTAGAATTGAATGGGTTTTGGCATGTAGCTTATTATAGAGCCGGCAAGTGGACCACACATTGACTTCGCCACACTTTGAGAGCACGCTGAGCAGCTTGCCATCGCGGCTTACGCTTAGGCTAATAGCATTCGAGCGTTGCACAATCAGCTTAAGATCCGTGTGCTCCAGATCCAACATGATGGCCAGGCCGCGTGCTGTTATGGCAAACAGTATGCGCTCCTTGGGCTGCGGCAGCAGCACCAATTGCTTTATGATAAAGTCACGCAGTCGATACAGTTTGTCCAATTCTAGAGAGGCCGAGCTGAGCAGCATCAAATATCCATCCAAAGTGCTGAGGCACAACTTATTGCCATTGGGTGAGAAGCTATAGCTGATCAGCTTTCCATCGGCAAAGTGCTGATCCTCGCAGTCAAATGCCAGCTCATCCTCCAAGCAGCTCTCATCATCGTCTGGTCCACGGAGTACAATCTCCGGTATTGGCTTATCAGCACGCTGCAGACGCAGCTTGAGATCACGTGCCTTTATGGGCTGCGCAATGCGCACAGTTTGGAGTGTGACTGTGGACCAGATATGAATCGAATCGTTGGTAAAGCAGGTGAAAAATTGATCCGAGCTGGGCATAAAGCCTGCAAACTTCAGCGCATAGCGTGACTGATCAAACTCCAGCTGATGTGATACGATCAGTGTCTTCAAATTCAAAAGCACAGCTTCAGGACCGAAGCGCATGAGCGCATTGGGGGCGCTGGAGCTCTTCAGACGATTGCCCCAGGATATTTGCTCAATGGCCGCGCTGCTCACCTCATTGCGCCTGCCCACAATTGACTTTTCCACATCTACCTGATAGACATGGCCCAGTTTACTGGCCACAATATACTCGTTGCGTTGCAGTGGAGACGCATGCACCAAAGTCGCCTGGGGCAGGCGAACGCTGAGGCGCCAATAGCGTTTGCTGACAAAGTCAAAGACATAGATGTTGCCGCTGTTATGGAAGAGAAGGAGTTAACTTTTGGGAACATACATATATATTAAATTTCGTTGAAATCTTACCGTTTATCAATAACCACCAGTTTGTTGCTCATCTCATTGAAGCAGCAGGCGGCAATGCGCACGCGCAGCTGTCGATCCACATTTTGGATCGTATGAAGCACGGTGAGTATGTTTCTAAGAGGAAGAAATGTTAGTACAGAAAAACAAATAGAAAAGTTATTCACTAAAAGTAGGATATCTTTCTAAGAGGAAGAACAGAGAACAGATGGTAGGACACATAGAACATTCATCAACTAAACTAGACATGGGAATCCTGCCGGTCCCGAAAAAGCCGTACGATAAATTGTGGGATCTGTGGTGTAGCATGACGATTCTGAAAATCTCATACGTTCGAAATATGTCATCACACTTAAAAAGAAATTGAGAAAATACATTTATAAAAGAAGTTTAAAACATTGTTGATGGGGGTAGTTTGCAAAGGGAAATGGGGTATATTGGGTTTGTGCAATGTCCAGCTGTCCTTCTATAAGTAGGTAAAATGTAAAGATGTGTTTGCCATGGCCTCCTCTGCCTCTGTAGTGGAACAAAAATCATCACCAATCTCTAACCTAACATGAATACATACCCAGTTTCAGTTTGTTTCAGCTTGAAGGGATATTTGTGCATCGGCAGATCTGGATTGGCGGCGGCGCCGAGTCCCATTGGCATTTTCCATGCCTCATTTTCTTCACATTCGCCTTCGCCATTTACAAAGTTTTCCATCTCGGTATCCAAATCCCATTCCTCGGCCTCATCGTACTCAGACTCCAGTTCCTCCTCATTACTTATTACACTAGCCTGCGAAGAATCTTCGTAGTTGGGCGGATTCTTTTTTTGCCCAATTTTCTCCATTTCACACCAACTTTTAAAAAACAAATGACATTTGTGGGTTCCCGAGCGAAGTGGTAAGCCCGAATCAAAAGTTATCGATTTTGATTGCGATACAAACCAATACGCAGCTCACAACTTTAGCTGGTAAGCAAAAAAAAAATACATTGATATTTTTGACTCGACAGACCGCGGACTGGATCCGGCCTACGTCACTGTTTTCTGTTGTGAACGATTCGGGGGTTCACTTGACTCAAATGAACGATGTTTATGATCCGATCGACTTGACTTTTTTACAGTAGATTAAAAGATAAAGTTTGATTTGCGAAGAAATAAAATAAAGTAAAAAATAAAGAAATAAAGGAAAAACCAAATTGGTGGCTAATTGTTATTTATTATTTTTATACTTGAATTAAATAATTGTTATTTGAATATATTTATTACTGTGAGATTGACTGTCGTCTGCGATAAAGCGAACCGCATCCAAATTGCTACATCCAAAAATCGTCGACGGGTGCTTAGAACTAACTAGCTGCCTCCCACCAGGAGCAATTTGCAGATCCCACTTAGAACATGCCTCCATATGGCGCATCGAAGGCATCTCCACGCATAGCATAGCCGAACATAGTTGAATAATTAATAACGTTGCTTATCAACGTTAGGGTGCATGCTGTCCAGCTGATCTATAAAGTTATTCAAAGTTATATAAAGATTCATAGTGCATTTATCCGTCCAGTTACTCACAACAGCAGTATGGGCCAAGACTATGGGCAGCGCAAAGGCACTGAGAACCATGCCGGCCGTAAGGAAGAGCGCAAATTCTGTCTTTGGGTTGGTTTCGTTGCCAGGGGTAGTACGCTTGGCTATGAAGACGGGCAGCACTGATAGCACGTAGAAGAGGAGCACAAAGAACGGGTAGAATATCTTGGGTGTGGGCACGGCACAGGCCAGTATCAGGAATGTCATGCCCAGGCACGAAAGAAATGCGCATATAATCAGTCTGTAAGGAAGTGGGAGTTATCAATAGTCCAGTAAATACATATCGCGGGTGGATACTTACGCTGTAGGTGTTGGGTGTTTTTGTTGTTGTTGGCAGCCAGACGGCAGCGATTGTGGTTCGTATGAAAAGACAAATTTATGTCAATAACCACTAACGTTATAATTACCATAATTACGCATATTTACCTTTCATTGCTGCCATTTTATTTGTTTATGATTTTTCTTTGTCGCTTGGCTAAAAAATGATTCACGAATAACAATGATTGAGTATATCGATAGCATAAATATACCAAAAGCAGTATTTTTGGGATTTCTGAAAATTTTAAGTGGTTTTTGCAACCGCGGTGTTCCTTATTTACGTATTAAACTTGTTAACCTGCCAAATTTAAGTAAACAGCTTTAAATTAGTTTTGTTTGTAGTTGACAGTTGAAGCAATCAATTATAGACAATTATTCATAGTGTTATTTATCGCTACAATGCTAACTGATTAAATTAAATACCATTTATCGAAACTTATCGTTTGCTGCTTGCAGACAAACAATCGATTTTTAAATTGCCATTTTTCGAATTGGTTTAACTTGTGCGGCAATTGTGGTAACGATTGTTTCTTTTCTTTTAAACAGAATAGAATAATTTTGTTAACAGTGGATCCTATAGATAACACCGACAGGCCATTGTTTAAATCTTATTATCTGTATCCCACAAACATAACCTGCAATTCATCTATAATGTCTGATGTCGGTCAGTTTTTGGTTAGTTATTAAAGTTAAGAAAAGAATATTAATTAACAATCTAAACCTGGTATACAATAAATATTTAATTTAACATTTAAAGAATATATTATCGCTAAAAATCAGATTTCCTAAGTAGCGATGATTTGTGTAAAATTAAATATGTTTTATCTCAGGATTATGATTTCTGTATCCTATACAAGAGATCATTGATGTAAATTCTCTGCAGTATATGTTGAAATGAATAGAAAGCTTTCAGGGCAAAAATTCATTGATAAAAATAAAGTGTCCTATCCCAAAAAGGAAAATGGTTCAGCGCGTGCCCGTTAAAAGCTGCCGGGGGGCGGGGTGGTGACGCGTTGGTGTATGTAATATATGTACATGTAATATGCTGTGCGCGCGTGTGTGTGTGTGTGTGTAAGTAACTACGTAGCAGCCACCTGCTAGCTGCCAAGAAGTCGAGGCTCTGGCTTCGGCTTTTTCATGAATGCATGAATGTTTATTCAAAAAATCCCTGTACACACTCACACAGACACACATACAGGCTCGCGTGCGGACGTGTGAAGCTTTTTTAGTTGGCACAATGACGCATGCGCCGAGCTGCGTTCGCAGCGCTTTGTTGTTGGCTGCCCCAAAAGCTGCCCGCAACATTTAACAGCGCGGGGGCGGACATAACATTTGCGTCACAGCTAGCAATGGTGATTTTGCTGTTGCTGTAGCTGCTGCCTCTGCCACAGCCACAGCCACAGCCGCCAGGCTCATTCAGTATAACGGTATACGTCGACAAAGCCAAGCGAAACGCGCAAAGCCCAAAAAATAACCAAAACCAAAAGAACAAAAACGCTCAACGGGGCAGCCTAACAAGTTCAACTCAGTTGGTTCGCTGCAATTTGAAAGAAAACTGCAACATTTGACATTTGTGGCAGCCGGTGCAAGTTCACAGTACCCCCAACTAGTCAGATATTGTGTATATATTGCGAAAAGTGCAGTTATTTAACGGAAATTGCAAAAAATATTGCACGCCTACGCGACAACCACCAGCTGCCAGATTTCTAGTGTGTGGGTGTGCGAGTGTGTGTGTATTTGAGTGTATTCGAGTGTGTGTGAAAATCAATAAACTCTGTCGTCGTTATCGCCACAGTCTCTGGCAGTGCTTAAAGGGCAACAGCAGCATGTACAGGCCCTTCTAACCGGCCATATGGCAACCGTGCTGTGTTAATTCAATTGACTTGAAATTCAAAAAATAATTGAGTGCTGCGCCAAGAGCAAGCTAAAAGCCATTAACAATAATTAAATTACATTTGAACGAAACTAAAGTGCTTACAATATGGCCAGGCGAATGGAAGTATCCTGCGCACTGATTGCAGCACTCATGTGCAGCATATTGGGTCACTGCGAAATGTCCGTTTACCCAGGTACTTATGCCTAAAAATAGCACAACCACCCGACCACACTTACCCCATCAAGCACTACCACCACACACTCACACACACACACACATACACGCATACTGATACACTTCTATATGTAATTTCAAGTTTTGCGTCGTGAATGGCGCAGGCAGGCGAAGCAGCCGCTTGCCACTTCGTTTTGTGTATACTGTGTACTAGATATGCCTGTATGTGTGTCTATATATAGATATGTGTATGTGCCTATGCATGAGCGTACCTATCGAGTATCAAATATTCAAGAATCAAACCAAAACACCCACACACAATCGCACTTCAGAGCTGCCACACACATACAAGTCAAATGCAATGTCAGCAGCTGCCGTATGGTATATGAATGTATGTGTGTATCGGTGTGTGTGGGTGTGTGTGTGTGGTGTGTGCATATCCTGCAACCCACGCAAGCAACTATAGTCGTTTGAGCTACAGTTTCAGCTCCTTGCTGCTGCAGTTGCTTGGAACAGTTTTTATAGCCTACTTTTCAGGGCAGCAGCAGATATAAAGTTTTTCCAAGTACGTCACAGGCATATCTATGTGTGTGTGTGTGTGTGTGCCTGTGCCTGTGCATGTGCGTGTGTGTGCGCGCGTGTAGTAATTGGTCTATTTTTAAACATTGGCAATTAAATTGACTTCTGTTTGTCTATTCCGGTGGCTTTTCCTTTTGGGCGGGTTATAAGTAGTTTCTCCAACCAATTTTCTCAGTTTTGTTGTCTATTTTGGTCGGTTTTATTTTTGATCGGCAAGTTGCACGCAAGCCCGCAATGCCGGACATGATTAGCATTGGCATTAGCATAATGAGTGTCCAGCTTGGGGCACCACACCCAGCCTGAAGCAATTAATCAATTGCATTTTGCTTGCAGGTCTACGCCGTCGTCCCATCCAAGCGGCGGCCATGGAGCCCCAGCAGTATGAGCAGCTCATGGAGGACCATGCACGCCGCCGGCTGCAGCAGCAGTTCGAGCAGCAGCTAGAGCTGATCAAGGAGAAGATGATGCTGCAGCGGCAGCTGCTGGAGAGGGAACGCTACCGCCAGCGGCAGCAGGAGGTGCGGGTGATGGCCGAGAATGAGAATGACTATGACAACAACGGCAACAACAACCAGAACAATCAGCAGTACGACCAATATGACAATGCCGAGGCCGATGCTGCGTATGGCAGTCCGATGGATGTCGCGCCCGAGATTCGTCCTGCGCCGCCCATGCAACTGCCGCTGCCCAATTATGAGAGCCTGGCCAACTCATTCGGCTACAATCGCAAGAATGTCCTGCGTGAGCGCATACCTTTCGCCGTGGGCCCCAATGATGCGCGTTTCTATGACAACGCCAACGATCCCTCGGGTGAGCTGGACTCACGTGCCTTGGATGATTACGAGGAGTATGCTCCGGCGCCGGAGCCTGCGGCTGAGGTTGTTACGGCCAAGAGCAAGATTGCAAACAACTTTGCTATGCCGGCACCGAAACCCATGGAGCCGCCCAAGCTGCTGGACACCGCCACGGCCAACTTCCATCGCATCAAGCCACAATCGGCGGCCGCTGCCGCTGTGGCCGGCGTCAATCTGCCCCACTCGAAGGAGACAGTCAACGAGATCAATGCGCTGATTGACAAGCTACAGAAGCAAAGCAAGACTCCCCAAATGGCGCTTGCGGCCAGCAACCTCGACTCCAACGATCAAATTGTCCTGCGCCAGCATCTGGGCATGAATAGCGAAATGGGCGTCTACATTGTGGCCCTCATAGCAGGTGTCAGTGCGGCGGTAACCGTGGGACTCCTGGCGCTGGGCGTTACTTGGTAAGTGCATATATTATTCATATCAGGGATAATACATCTATAAGGCCTAACAACTTTATATACGGGAAGATTAACGACATTATGAGTACAATAAGAACAAGCAATTCGAATTTCGCAGAAATGCGCTAAGAATGTTACACAATCATATTATGTATCGTAACCTTTTATGTATATTATCGTATCATAGTCGTACTGCTATGATGTAAGCCCTGCTCTCAGCACACAATCATCCCACTCGCTGTTAAGGCGGATGTCAATCCAGAATTAGGTTTGTAGATTGCGCAAGGACTCATGTGGCGCCTGTCAATCAAATGCAGGAGCCTTGCGCAAGTGGCATCTGGACTTGCCGGCGTAACACTGATAACGTCCCACTCTCCCTAAAAGTATCTAAGAGTATTTCGTAATATATTTATTGTACTGTAGTTTAACATTTAATCGTCACTTATATAAAAACAAAATATAAGTACACTAGAAACATAGAATTCAAATCAATTCCACACAAATATCTATTTCTATCAAATGGGTTCGTATAGGTATCAGAACATAGGTAATAACCAGGTAATAAAGGTCATGTTCCGAATTCCGCTTGCGAATCAATTTCACAGATAAACGTGTTGCATACTTTTCGGGGCTGAATAGTTTTATTGTTAGAACAGGCCTAAATGTCCTGCAGAAGCTTATAATCTGATTTTAGGTGTTTATGCATATGAAGAGATCAGAATACAGATTAATTATATAAACTTCTGAGGAAGATATTTTGGTATGCCAAGGAAATTGATGTCCGAAACATTCCACATTCAAATCAATTCACAGGACAGTATAATAATTATTTTAAGTCCAAGGTTTTCTGTTCTAAAATTAATAATTCACACTAAGCACTTTTCTGTAGCATTAATTCAAAGGCGAAGTTGGAAATATCTACAATTAATCAATAAAATATTCATTCAAATCGAAGGTAAACAAGGACGACTGAGTAGTTAACGTTAAATAATTAAGACTTACATTAAAGGAAGTATATTTTTAGTTCTTGGGTGTTAGCGACCTTTCTAATAATAAATAACTGTTAAGACGACACAAGGTCCACTAAAGAATTCTATAAATATATATTCCTCTGCATAATTTAAGTGAAAATGAAATGGTTGGGCGATGGGAACATGACAGCTACTTGTAAATGCCAGACTTAATTCTAATACCATTGAATTTGATTTAATATTCGTCCTTGCAGGTTCCACAAGCGCAGCAAAGCCGCCGCCGATGTGGACTATCCGGCTTATGGGGTAACTGGGCCAAACAAGGACGTCTCGCCGTCCTGCGATCGCAAGCTGGCGCAGAGCGCCCAAATGTATCACTATCAGCACCAGAAGCAGCAGATCATTGCCATGGAGAACTGTCAGGCAACCGACGGCAGCTGCGGCCTGTCCGACGTGGAGAGCGACGATGACAACGAGGAGGGCGACTATACCGTCTACGAGTGTCCCGGCCTGGCGCCCACTGGCGAAATGGAGGTCAAGAATCCGCTCTTCCTGGACGAGACGCCGGCCACGCCAGCCACTGGCGCCGCCACAGCAGCCACCAACGCAAACGCAGCCGCCGCTGCCGCCGCCGTCGCTGTCGCCACCAACAACAACATAACGCAGGCCACCCCACAGCAGCCGGCCACCCAGAAAAAGGGCACGGTCAAGCCGAATATGAATCTGTTGAATGCAGCAGCCACAGCCGCTGCTGCCGCCGCCGCCGCCGCCTCCGCTTCCGCCGAGGAGAAGCCCAAGCGCAAGGGCAAGAAGTAAATTCAAATTAAAGAAACTTGAACAATTTTTTCTCTCTTGGCATGCCATGTGCTTAGGCAATTGGTAAAGTTTGACTGATCCATTTTGTCAGCCAATAGACACTAGACACAAGGTACGCGTCTGTACATAACACTCTCACACACACACACACACACACAGACATACACACACAGATACGCGCGCATGTATAGAATATATATATATTCCTAATGAAAGCCCCTGGAATTAAATTCCAGGGCTGCTGGCTCTCGAGTGCAACAAACGAGTCAACCTGCTTGAAGGCACAACTCTCTTATCTTCCCCTAACTATAAGCCCTATCATATTATGTATCGTAACCTTATCGTATCATAATCGTATTGCTATATATATGATGTAAGCCCTGCTCTCAGCACACAATTATCCTATTCGCTCGCTCTTTCCGCGGATGTCAGTCCAGAAGAAGGACTCGGACTCGCCGTCATAAGATTGATAACCACCCAAAAAGTATATAGTACGAGTATTTGGTGAATGCCACTGATTCTATTTACATACATACATACATACAATCCAACATGTGTACTTATTTATTGTATTGTAATTAAACATTTTATCGTATTGTACTTATATCAAAAGAATTTTGGTGTCTGCAACAAGAATCAATTTATATAAATATTTTAAAGTCTGCGTATTGGCATTGGAGCAACATAAAGCATAAAATATATAACATAACATAACATAACATATTATATATATTTACTAATACATACATACTACATGAGTATATATACCATACACCTATGTATTTGTGTAATTATTGTAACATATTTATACACAAGCCTAAACAAAATTAATAACTTATGGTATTCCCGTTTATTTTCTTATTTATTGTACTACGCTTTGTGATCTTAAATTATCTGTGTCAATTTAGAAATACAATTCTGGTAACCAACATACACACATACATATACACACACATACATAGCTAGTATCTATGTTTGTATCTATGTACTTATCATATTGGATTGGAGCAAGTTCTATACATAAAACTATAAAACGCTAAATGGAATGAGAATTATTTACAAGTAAAACTTAACAATAATTTCCTGCACATTCATGTAAAGTAAATGAAAAACGACTGATAACACACAAAAACAAAAACAAAACAAAAAACACGAGTCTATTGTACAAAAATACGAAATGAAAGGAAGAATATGAAATTTATTTATTAATTAGAGGAATATTAACAAATGAAACGAAAACGAAATGAAATTGAAATAGTAGAGTTTCCAAGTCTCCGAAAACAAACATTAGCGAAACCTTTTATTGTATCTAAATTGCTGTAAATAAACAAAAGTAAAACAAAACAAAACAAAAACATATGTGAGTTATATATGAAACATATTAACTATAACTATAACTAAACAACGTAAACAATTGCGGCCGAAACAATACACTGAAGATGACAGAAAGAACTCACGAGTTTAAAAATGATGATACTTATATATACACAGATCTACAATAATACGTCTAATAACTACTGAAAAACAAATATGGTAAATCGAAAATCGAAAACTGCTAAGCAGGTTGGACAGACAACACATTGAAATATGTACTTAAATGAAACTATTTTACATTGTTTTCAACAATAATCATTGGATATGTACTATGCTATATAATTATAATAATAATAATTATAATAATACAGCAAACGATTCGTTTGCCAATTGGCTTTTCGACAAAACTGTTGAGCGAAAATGTTGAGTTTGAAATATATATATATTTTATGGCGCTTTCCAAAAGAGCGTCAAGCCCGAAAACCGAAAACAAATTATGTATCTTGAAAGAAATCCAAAAAATACATGCATACCTTTATTGTGAATAAAGAACATAATTTAATTTATTTATGTATTGTATGATAACCATAATAACACAAATTATACAATATGCAAACAAAATAAACTAAACTAACCAAAAACGAAATTGGCATTGTGTTTTGTTTTAGGTGTTGCATTTTTAAGTCAAATTAAGTTTTATTAGTTGAATAATAAATTCAAATTTATTGGCGGGCATTGACAAGCGTTGCCAGACGTTGTCGCATGCCTGTATTTGGTGCTGCCAACTGCTCAAACCTAAGCGCGCTTACCAACACTGCACCAAAGGTATTTTTGCGCTTACAGTGCACGGGTCACACAGCCAACAGAAGCCAATCAGTAATTGCGACAATAATAATTCAATGTGCGTACGCCGCGCGCGTTTTTAATTCATATTAATTAATTAACAACTACAATTCGAAGCCTTGCGGGCATTATACAGGAAAAAAACGTGCGGGAAAGTCGGTGAAGCCAACGCTGACGCTGCTACGCTGCGGTTTCTGTCTCAAGTGAAACCAGCTTAAGAATTAGACACAGCCACAGTGCCAGTTAAAACTATGCGTTGGTTTCTAAACACTAATGCGGCTGCTGTTGTTGTTTAGGTAAGTTTTTTGGGGCGTGAACGGGCGTACTATAAATAAATGTCTACTTGCACTGCTATTCTCGGCTGCCACTGGCACTGGCCCGGCCACAGTCACAGTCGCATTTCTATCAAGTGCAATTTTCTTTTACTTTTTGGGCGTCGATTACGAAACTGGGTGGGCGCTGATTGTAGGTGGCCGAGAAGGGGGGAGGGGGCGGTGTACTGTCCCCGCTTTGCATACGCTGTGCTGAGCGTTAACGATGTTGCCGACGGCATACACAAAATTGCGTGTGACAGCAGTGCCTGGCAGGGGGTGGGGGGTGGAAGGTATTCACACTCATGTCCACAATATTCATTGCTATCGATTTGTTTTTGTTAGGGGTGTGTTGCTGCTGTTGTTGTTGCTGTTGTTGTTGCTCTGTTATATTGCCGGCAAATATAAAAATATGAAAAGTGATTCATTGTTTAAACAAATCAATAAAATGACATTAAGTGTTGCTTCCTTGGCGATAAACTTGCGCATTAGATCATATGATAAGCAACTGCTATCAGACACCCACGAAAATACACACACACACACATACAGCTAGTTACACACACGCACACACTCAGCTACGCCCCTTGGTACGAAATTTGAGTTTCACTTTGTTGAAATGTTTTCCAGCTGTTGTTTTGGTTACTTGCTAAACAGGATGCGCAGCCAGGCAGCCACCAGGCAGCTAGGCAGGCCAGTACGCTGGCAGGGGTATACCAGATGTTTTTCTGTATACCCTGTACACATCGAACGAGCTATAAGGGGTATAACAGCGCACTTGTCCACATGTGCGTGTATAACAGACCAGTCTTTCTATACTCGAATTGATCTAGCTATATGCATCTGTAGTAAATGTTTGATAATTAACGTTGCTTTCCTCCCATTTAACGTCTGATGTGTAGAGATATGTTCTGGATTCGCTGTATACTTGTACTTTTGCATGTCATCTTTGTATGTACCAAATTTCATAACAATCGCATAATAAACATAAAAGTTATTCAAGAAACTAGCTAGCATACATATATGAGAGTTTCGATAGTCGAAAGTATCGATAGTTTACTGATATTTAATTCTTCATTATGTAGCATCTGTAAAATATGAAAAAGTAAGTTAAATAGATAAATTTATGTATGTTTTTAAAAGGAATAGAAAGAAGATACTGAAACTTTAGATAGTGGAGACAAATCAATAGAAAGTAACAATTGATATCATAGAGATAATGGCATCGAAAGTGCTGTCACACTAAGTAATAGTATGTATAATGGTGTAACCTAAACCTCCTGCGTACAGGGTATAACCTCTTCGAGCACTCATGACTGTGGCAATCTTGTTTTTCTGATGTCTGCAGCGATGCCGTTTCAAGGCTCAGCTCTTTAGCACTCCGGCGAGTGCCTGGCAGAGGCACTCGAAAACCACTCGCACTTGCACATTGGCTCAGTTTCTAGGTTTGTTTGACCCACTTAGCAGAAGAGCGTGGATCAGAGAGAGAGAGAGAGAGAGAACAGAACAAAAGTCTAGAATGAACGCAGCGTTCTCTCTGCGTCAGCAGAAAGAAAACCCAAGCCGAGCTCATTATTGTACTTGTAATATTGCTTGGCCTTCCTTGGCTTTTGTTTGTTTGTTTTATTTGCTTTTGCAGCTTTTGTAGTTTCTCTTGTTACCTAGCCAGCGTCTGTGATTACAAGTGCCTGTTACACACAACCAACCACCACACTGATAATGACGTTTAGACGTCATATAGTATATATATACACACACATATAGACACATCTATCATGTACATTGTGTACACTTGACTCGCATTTGCATTGCAATTGCATGCGATTAAAAGCTGATAAGTTTCTAAAGGCCCGAATAGCTGCCTTCAATTATACTATTCTCAATGAAAGCAGAACGCTTCGCTTTGCCACCTCAATGAATGCTCGGTGTTATACAGTAAACCTTCGATATGTAATAGATCGGAAAGTATATATATTTCGATATGTAATAGATCGAAAAGTATATATATATTTACAAAAATGAATAAATCAAATGAAAACTCAATACAAAAGACAATCCATGCTTAAGAAGACTTTCCGCGTTCAAATCGGTCTACTTTTGGGAAAGTTATGAGAGTTGGAAATCTAGGAAAGTATATTCTTTGGAAATGGGAACTTTTGGAGTCAAAACTTATTGTAATTTTGCCATAAATTTTAACCACAAAGTGAACTACCTCAGATTATGTTATAAACTTGTGTTTTATACTTAGTGTAAGTTTTTGCGATTACTTTTTTCCCAAAATATGTAGAGCGGGGGAGAAAAAAAACAATTAAAAATCTTCAGAAATGAGTAAATTTGAATGCAGAGATAAATAATGACCAAAAACACATTCCGCATAAAAATCGGTTGGGTTTCAGCAAAGTTATGAGACTTTCAGGTCTAGGAGTGGCATTTTCTATAAACTTGAACAAGAAATGAATTCACATTTTCGTCAGCGTGTTCATTTTGATGTCAGAATTCCCAAGTACTTCCTATAAGAAAAAGTTAATTGCATTCCAAAATAAACTAGCTATAAATTGGAATATAAAAATTGTTGCCAAGGCGCCAGAGGAATCTTCATGAATATTTGCTGTGCTACGAATTAAGTCCATGGATTAAAATATGTTTTTAATGTCCAAATTGAAGTACATATTGCAAACACCCTTGGGCTTAATGCGTTCACTATATCAAACGCTTACTGTATATGTATGTGTGTGTGTATATGTATGTGTGTGTGCACTTTCCACAATCGCATTGCCAGCGGGCGAAGGTTAATTTATGTACATACACATACATACATACATAAATAATGGCGTACAAACTTATTACGGGGCATTTCCATTTTAAACACAAATCTGTGGCGGTTATTGAACTTGACGGCGACGATGGCATCGCTGTCAACGCTGGCGACACCAACTGACCTTGCCCGCCATACACAATCTTACACGGCGCCTCGACCGTTGTGTGTCACAATTTTCCACCCAAAGAAAATAAACATTAAAGAGTTTCATTTCGTAAATTCTGAAACAAGCAATGCAAGACATCTGTGGGTAGATCAGATCTTCGGCGGGGGTCAGCTGCACACTTAGTGGGGGCTTTCGGATGTGAGCCACAGAGTCAGCTGGCAAATTCCAATGGCCCAAGAATTTATCAAAGGAAATTAACGCCTACAGCACAAATTTCGGTGGGAAGGGGGTTCACTACATAAATTCTCCTACATACACACATATATTGTACATGTATGCTTTCTTATAGAGGGTGTTTCATTTTGAGGCATCTTTTTAAATGTTTTAAAAAAGAAACCCAAGAAATTCATTATTTTTCGAGATTTCCAAGACCTGTTTGATGTTCACTTACGGAAAGATTTAGCGGAAAATTCCCAGTTTCTCACTTTTGCTATTCTATTGAATTCAAACTCGCTAAACTCCTAGATCATAATCAGGCCTGTTCTGAATTCCACTTCCGAACCAATTCCACAGAAATATGTAAGGTTTGTTTTTGGGTAATTCTATAAAATAATTAAATATGCAAGAATGCAAGGTTATTAATTGAATTGCGCTCTATAAAGTATGCTTCCCGCTATTCTGTGGAATTGATTCGGAATGGAATTCGGAACAGGCCTCAATATCTTGTTAAGAGTGAAAATGCAAACATCTAAGGGAAGTACAATTACTCAAGATCTTGCCAGAAATGGCAACCGCAACATAATACAATCTTTGCAATAGATTGATATCGCAGTTGTTCTTAATTGCATCCAATTCGATTGAACTAATTTTCCCTTTTCTACGAGAAAGTTCCTTTGCCAATTGATAAATTTGCCATTTCTAGACAATCTTTATTAAATTCGCAGTCTGAAATTGCGACGTCAATTCAATTGTGGAAAAGTTCGCACAGTTTTGATTAGATATTTGTAGTGCCCACTTCTTGCTGTTATCGATAATTGTTATCGATACTAACGATTGTTTTTGTCGCACTCGATGCCATCCATAGTGTCAACACTAAGTTTGTAAAGCAAACAAATATTCTTGTCAACATTTGAGTGGCATTATCGCAATCAAAGCTGTTCCTAATTGGAGCACCCTTTCTATGTACATATGCTATGGCTATACATATATATATATATATGTATGTATATGGTATGTCTGAATTGTATTTTATTTAAATACAGCTGCAAGCTGATAAACAAGCGGTAGTCCTATTTTGATTTCCGCGAACGAGCTTTGCAGCTGTATTGTTTGTTTTCTTTCACGAAATTTATGTAAAAACAATAAACATATTTATTGGAGGGAGAGGTGTGTGTGTGTGTGTGTGTGTGTGTGTGTGGGTGGTGGGCAGCGTCACGTGGTGGGTGGTGGTCATAAACAAAGCGCCCAGTTGAGCGCCAGCGACGCCTTCACAATTTCATGTCCCTGACCACAATCTCAATGCTCAATTTGTTATTATACAAATTATTCTACTCATAGGTATAAACATATGTACTTGCAGCAGGTAGGGCGATCTAAAGCTAAACAAAAGCAACTCAGTCTAAAGGAAACACAGAACTATCCGAGGCAGAACTGATACATTTGCATATGGGCCAGATAATACTCGGTACAGACATTCACATATGTGTGTGTGAAACGTGGGAAATGTGCTAAAGTAAATACGAATACGGCGGCAATAACTTTTTATAAGCCAATAACTCGGACGGGAAAACAACACGTTGCACATGATGCCAGTTAATTTGCATTAATTGCATTTGATATCTTTTTAAATTGTTCTCTGGACCCGGCCGAGTCGAGCCGCAGACAAAACAATGCAAATATATATATATATATTGGCAGGCCGATGTGTATATATTTGGTTCAGAATAGTTCAAATAGTCAATAAAGTCCATTTGCTGAAAACTTGAGGCAGTCTGGAAAATAACTCATACGTGTTCTGTCTGTCTTGCCAGAAAATGTATTTTATTAGATCAGTATGTATGTATTTACATATGTATGTATGTATGTTTCTGGTTGCTTCTGTTTCTGGTTGTACACATTTGGAAAAGGCATATTATGAATTAGGAATTAGACTGTTCTCTACAGAAACTTGCATGCAAGCTAATTAGACAATACAAGGTCGATAATAATAACACAAAATGTTGATGTTTACAAGCTTATTTATTTCATTTAGACGCTTCCACGTGCTACAAACTACCAAAAACTGTGCTATATGGAAAACATGAGAAATGTTTTCAATTTCGAAAATACTATAAAGTTATAAAACTATCAAATTCAAACATCAATATTCATTCATTTGAGCCACAACTAAAGGTACATCATTTGATGAAAGGTTTGGCATTGCTTGCACTATTTCCTAGATGAACTCATCTTGAACTACATAAAGTTTATATTCCTTATCTGCATCATTATATACATTCCTATTTCCGCTGCAATCTCTGTGACAATTACTGAGTTTATACCAAGATCAGTTCTCGAAATTCTACTGTCAGCAACACTTTTGTGCATTTCATGAAGTGAAAACTGCTTAAATTAGGAGTATATAGTATTACTTTAGTACCTGTTTCCCTCAGCATTCAGAGTGTGAGACGTGGGCAGTAATTTTGTCAAAATTGCTCACAATTAGTATATTTAGTTCGTACACTCAGGCACTTAAATGTTTTCCAGAAATTCTTTGAGAACTTTGAACCAATAAACAGAATTTTTATCTTCGCCTCGCTTTGTGTTGTGTTGTTTTTTTGCTCTTTCAATATTATAATGCCCACACCCGGGCATAAACATAAACGGAGACGATAAGAGTACGCCATATGACTTATGTACGATATATGTTTTCCTGTTTCTACTGTCGCTATCGAGTGCCTAGACTCTATAGGAAATTTGTTATGCCAACTTGAAATGGAATTATTTCTTAGTTTTCAAATCGAATCGAATCGAAGCAGGCGCTGAGTCAAAGTCAGCGCGTTGCCAACGATTGCATTTGATCAAATCAACATTTGCTTTGGAATGATTATGACTTAATTGAAATTAATTAGACGGGGTCGCGTCAGACAGTCTTTGAGAAATGTAGAAATGTGTGGCATGTTATGTAGTATATAAAACAGCTGCCTATATATAGATATATACGATCGTATATACTTACTGTGGAATGCGCATTATCAATGTACAAGGTTATAAATATATTTAGATGCTGACAAAGTCGATAGGGTTTCTCACTCGCCTAATATGCCATGGGTTCTATGGGTTCATTGACCGTTTTGGTGACTTGTTTTTCCTGAAAACTTTCCGCTGACTTCGTGCATGTCATTAGCATTAGTGTTGTGTGTTGTGTGTCGTGTGTGTGTTGTGTGTTGTTGTGCGGTGCATTGGCACCCCCAAAACCCAATCGACAGCTACTGCAACGGCTAGCGACTGCTGCCATAAAAGACCAGATCCAGGTCTCTTCTGGCTGCTCCCCCCGTGACTCAGACTCAGTTGGGCCAACGTATTGGAAAATTGAGCAGCGAAGCGTGCCACACGCCGCAGTGGCTGAGGCTTGAAGCCTGAAGCCGACAGTTTTTGTATTTCTATTTTGATGTTAGCCTGTTGTTATTGTTGTTCTGCATTGTGGCTTTTGTTGCAGTGGTGCACAAAATGGGTTTTCAGTCAACTAAAAGGCTGCCTAGAGCGCGGAACAACAACACAGCTAAAGCGAACGTAATCAAGAGTTAACACACACTCGTACCCATTTCTCACTATATACATATACATACAATATAAATACACAAATAGAAATCAAAACAAACAATTATTGTTCTATTGCCTTGCAGATTATTGGCCAAGTGGTTATAGAACGCCAGAGGATTGCCATGATGCGCTATTCGGAAATATCGCGGGATCTGTCCACGGATAATCTGCGCTACTCGGAGGTAAGTTTGCTTGACACTTAATTGAAGTCCTTTTTAAATATCTTGTACATCCGCAGCTGAGCAGGAAACCCACCACAGACTATGTGGGCTACACAGGACAGGCGTATGTTGCAGGCTCACCCACACCGTCGCGTTACCCCACACAACAACAACAACAGCAGCAGCAGCAGTCGCCACAGCTGCAGCAGCGTCAGGGCAAGCAGCGTAGCTCGAATGGCAACGCTCACACTATGGCCTGTTTGCGCCAGGATAAGACCCAAAAGGATATACAAACGGAGCAATCGATGGTGCCGCAGCCAGCCAGCAAAACTCTGAACATTAAGAGCACGCGGCGCAAGAACTCAATTGGCTGTCTGAACAGCTTCTCCTCGTCGCCAGACTCGCCCGGTTGTTACTACAGCATAGCGTAAGTTTTTACATTCCAAAGGCGCTTTGTAATCTGATTAATATTTGTTCAACTTTCAGTACAACCGCTGCGCCAGCGAACAAGTCGCAAAGTTTGCCCGCACATGGCTCCATCAAGCAGCTAGATGCGGTCATCTTGAGTGCACTCCGTGTGCCCGCCGATGTGCTCGCCAATCAGATAACCCTGCTGGACTTTCCGGTCTTTGCGCTCATCCAGCCAGACGAGCTGAGCAGCTGCGCCTGGACCAAAAAGGATAAGCATGTTGTTACGCCAAATATTGTGGCGTTTACCAAGCGCTTTAATCACACCAGCTTCTGGACAGTGCAGGAAATACTCAATGCCGAGCAGCCCAAGCAGCGTGCTGAGATTATGACACACTTCATTAAGGTGAGGATGAGCTGTCATCCTGTTTTTTTGATTTAATATATATTTAATTGCATTTTAGGTGGCCAAGAAACTGCACGAACTGAACAATCTGCACTCGCTGTTTGCCATTATCTCTGCAATGCAAAGCGCCAGCATTTATCGTCTGAAAAAGACCTGGAACTGTCTGTCGAAGAAGGATCGGCAGTCCTTTGAGCGGCTCAGCGATATATTCAGCGATCAAAATAACTGGGCCAACTTACGGTCGTATTTGGAAAGCCTGCGTCTGCCCTGCATACCGTACCTGGGTCTATTTCTAACCGATTTGATTTATATTGATCTGGCGCATCCGCATAAGGGCGGCCTGGAAACGGAACCGCGCCGCAACAAAATGAACAACATATTGCGCGTCATTTCGAACTATCAGCAATCGGATTATCAGCACATACAGCCGCATGAGTCCACTCAAAAGTATCTGACCTCCATACGCTACATTGAGGAGCTTCAAAACATATTTGAGGAAGATCAGTACAAGTAATTACACCGCCTCTATAATTGTTTGATGTGCTAAGATGCTAAAGTTGTTATTCAATTGAAACAGACGCTCGCTGAGCCTGGAGCCCGCCTCTCCCTCTGGTCCCAGCTCCTCGTCGTGCAGCTCCAAGGAATCGTTCAACGTGGACTCTGTGACTCCGGCGCTGGGCTGCCTGAATCTATCACCGGCCAAAACCATTGGCTCCATGCGCATGGCCAGCGGCACCAAGTTTGTGCCCGGCCATCGCAAGTGCCGCAGCCTGGGCACCAAGTAAGTTCCAGCTCCGACTGCAGCAATTCAATTTGCGCGCATTTCTAACAGCCAAAAACACTTTTTGTGTCTCGTCCCAACAAAAAAACAAAAAAACCTTTCGGTTTCGTTTTAACCACCACTCGACACAATCTCACTGCGCAATTGGACTTGACATCGGGTTCCTAATTCTAATCGAACGTTAACATAACTATTTGTACTACATATTACTGTTTTTATTATCCATGCTGTCTTTGTACATGTCTCACTTAATGTTTTCGCTTTTGCTTTTGCTTTCTTTTGTTCTGTGTACTGTGTGTATCTGTATCTGTATCTGTAACTGTAACTGTGTATCTGTATCTGTAACTGCCGTATCATAACTGCCGGCACAGATTTCGCAGCAGCAGCCTGCCACGCAACTTTGCACAAAGGTGCCAGTGTTGCATTGTGATGATTGCGCCGGGCATTGGCACAATCTCGAACAAGCGCTGCAGATGCCCCCGGTGAGTGCCGTAGCTGGGATATGCCTTTAATTCATCAGCTTATCAGTTAATCAGTTAATCGGTTTATCAGTTAACTCATTTGTTTTTGCACGAACCCACATTCAAATGCTTCGATCTAACCGAGTCCAAAAACAAACACCAGAAACCCTGCAAACATTTTGGAGTGTACCTTATCGCCAGGAAGATAGTGTTGCGATTCTTTAAAAGAGAACTGATAGATGGCGAGAAGAATCGCATTCTTGTCTTCCGCGATAAAAAATGTCTGCAGGGCATATACACAAAAACAACAACAACACACACACACACACACACACACATGCTTTGCTGCTGCTTGTATCGAGTTGGGTGTAAATTATTAGTATGAAATTGCTGAATGATCAATGTTTCGTTTGGCTCATCTACCCACACACACACACCTACACCGACACCCACAATCACACACACGCACATACACAATACGCTCCTAGTTTGCCTTACAATTTCATTTGTTTATAACATTTGATCGCTTGACTGCATGACGCCCATTTGTGTACGTTTTGATTCTGCGCACTTAGCCGAAACTAACTAAAATCTACTCCGTCTTTGCATTCGCAGCATCTTTGGCAAACTTGCGCCGAACAACTACGACGGACACCCGCATCACTTGCACTTGGAGCACGATCTGGGGCCACAGCCAAGGCATCATCTGCTCGACGACTCCGTGCTGGAGCACAGCGACGCGCTGTCCAATGCGGATCTGACCTCGCTGGAGAGCGCCGAGGGCATTATGTGCGATTTTGGGGGCAGCGATTGCGATTTGATGTCGCCGGAGGCAGCGGCCGCCATGCAGGGCTGTGTGCGCCGCAAGACCGTGCAGAAGGAGGGCCGCAAGCCAGCGGTGGCCTCCTGGCAGCGCTACTGGCTGCAGATCTGGGCCAACTCGCTCGTCTACTTCCCGCCCAAGTCGTTTAAGGGCAGCGATCGTGGCGACTTCAAGCGCGAGCCGTGCAAGGTGTGTCCCCTGGAGGGCTGGTATGCCCACGTCAGCGACAATACGAAGCACAAGAATACCTTTGAGATATACCACCGCACCCTGGGCACCGTCTACAAGTTTCGCACCGACAGCCCACAGATGACGCATCTCTGGTCGAATGCCATTTGCAAGCTGGCAACGACGCGCGTGCCAAAGCCACTGCCCGCCAACCTGATGTCCTTCGAGTGAGTCAGCGCGGCAATGGATATTGGACAGGCCCACTCCACTCCCAATCGAATATATATTATGTACTCATCAATTAGGTTTAATTAGCTGTTCGTTTACTAATGTCACGAAGCAACCACAGAACATTCCCGCAGCTCTCTGCTTGTTAACAACCACACCAACAACAAACTAACGAACAAATTGTAATTTTGCAAATGAATCGATTTCAAATGGTATTTCAAAAGACTGACAGACTAGCAGAGAAGATATCGATGAAGATGGACGTACGGAAACACTAAAAACACTTAACACAACAGACACTCGTTAAATATACTACAGGCTAAACAATACTGATATTGGGTTAGTCACAGCGAATAGTTCTTAATCGGGAATAGTTATCTTTATGTTAGAGCTGTGACTTCAACTCCCAGAGTCTCGAATGCTTTTTGCATGTCATCTGTGTAG
Organism: Hirtodrosophila histrioides; assembly: GCA_037075165.1. Lineage (NCBI taxonomy): Eukaryota > Metazoa > Arthropoda > Insecta > Diptera > Drosophilidae > Hirtodrosophila > Hirtodrosophila histrioides. Next base: position 1,238,913 of record JBAMCL010000422.1, on the reverse strand, counting down.
CTGTGTATCTTAAAATCGAGCAACGTTATTTGTATCTTGTATCTTGTAATGTATTTAGCATTAAAAACAATTACTACGACATTTAATTTTTTGTATGTTCATATGCGCGTCATTGTGCCATATTAATTTTAATTAAATAGTTTTACAACGACTTACGCACTTTATGCAAACTTTGTATCGCCTTTTCGTAGGCCAAGTCTAATTATAATTAAACATATTGCAAATATTATTCGAGTGCTAAATTCCAAGTGTCTACGATTGCTTCTACTACTACTTTGTAACAAAGAATCAAAATATATATCGCATACTCGAACAGGAAACTATAGGCTTTAAAAGAAGAACGCTATCAAATTTATATACATACATACATATATGTTGCATTAACTTGTTGCACGCTAGACTTAGTCTTAGTATATAAAAAGTATATAAGTTTATATGTTGCATGTTATAGACAATACAGCTTAAATTCTACAAACGAAAGTTATGTTAACTACGGGAATTGAGGAACACGGGCCCCACGAATCAAATATTGTACTTTAGATATACGATTACTCGTAGTATATTGTATTTACGTTAAGCTTTCTCACACACACATTTTCTTTGCAAGTTTTACCTTAAGCATTACAAAATTGCAACTACAAGAAAGTCCATTAAAAAAACGAAACTAAAAATACAAAAACTGTCGCTTTTTTTCTTATATTAAAGAGGGGGGTTATAGTTTTGTCATTTAATGTGTAACACATCAAAAGACGCGTGTAGAGATACATATAGATCACAATTCCGACGATACTCTTGATGAAGTCTCTTAAGATGTCTTGACAAATTTACCAATTATGAGCATTACAATGTTCTAAACTCAGAATTTTCGGAAAACAATATCATAATCCTACTAAACGATCGTGCGTTCGTAAATTCAGAGGTTGTATAAACAACTTTTTGTTATTAAGATCAATTTGGAGTTCTGTTTTAGTTTAAAATTGACAAATTTCAACACGCATCCGCTGATTATATCAAGTAGCCGCCATAGGAAGGTTTAGTTTGTTGTATTGGAAACTTTTTCAAGATGTCTATAATCAATCTACAATTGAGACTTGATTATACTTTATAGAGTTTGATTCGATAGGAAACCGTTTTATAGATGTCAAATCGGTCACAAAATAAGTTGTTGTATGATAAACTTTGTTGTTTTCAAAACAGTTTTATAAACATCTTTAAAAGAGTATTAACTCTTCGGCATGCCGAAGACAGCTCTACTGGATTGTTAGTATGGCATTATATAATGCTCGGTACGTTATTTATAACAATTTTCACGCGTTGATCGCGTTGATCGTGCAAAGTGCGCGAATTTGCAATTCATTTGCAGGGCGCGTGCGCACCACTGTGAATTTCAATAAGAAAGGCCGCAACATTTCCAACTTGGGTATTTAATACTAGGAGAAATGTCTAGGGCATTGTCAGTCGATTGCGAAACATGAAAGGGTCCACAGCCAGAGACAGTGACAGGGAGAGTGACAGCAGGGACAGCAGGGACAGTGACAGTGACAGGATGATGACAGTCCAGCCCAGGCGGGGCTGTGGGCGGTTTTGTGTGGTGGCGCTGCTGCTGCTGCTGCTGTGCCTGGCCATAAGGTGCAGTGTGGGCGGCAAGACAACTACCATGTAAGTGGCATTGTGTAATGGGCTGGCTGGCCAAACGACTTTCACTCAACTCGCCACACATTTCCCGTCTGTCCAAGCAGCGTGCGGCATACGGACACCGTAGAGCCACAACTGGATGGCTTCTGGACAAACAGGACCAGTTGGAATGCGCGCTGGGTGAAGTACTGGCGGGCGAAGCGCATATATGAGCCAGTTTGGAAGAAGGTGTGGACGCCCACCATACTCACCGAGTGGGTGCCGCTGCCCAATGCGCCCGCGCCAGATGCCTGGCAGAAGCAGGACAAAACAGGACAGCAGCCGGAGGACTGAAAGACTGACTTTAATTGTATTATTTATATATTTATGTTGTGTATTTATTTGTTAATTAAACACTGTTTAAGTCTAGAGATAATTTAAAGTGGCGCCAAAGCAACAAATGATCTTAAAAGCTAGCGACTGGTTGCAACTATTTACAAGGAGCTTGGATCTGTGGGTGGGTGGCATATATAATTATAATATTAATAATTATATACAGTGGCGTTGGCGCTCTTACGCGCCTGGAAACTTAAAGGACTGCGATGTGGCTGCCACTGGCGATTTGGCCGCCTCCAGCGACTTGGCCTGGAAGTCGGCGCTGGCCACTGGCTTCAGTTGCGTTGGCTTCGACGCTGACGCTGACGCAGACGCATTGCTATCATCGCGTTTCCATACAACTTTGTCGTTTTCTTTGGTGGCCGCGTTGTCCTTGCGATCCCAGTCAAAGCCATGCTCCTCGTGATGGTGATGATCGTGGTGGTGATCGGGTGTGGGGAACCATTCGGATATTACAACTGGCTTCCAGATTTTCTTCCAGCCAGGCACCCAAATTTCCTTCCAGCCGGGCACCCAGATTTGCTTCCATGCCTCCTTCCACTCCAGTTTGTCGTTCCAGATTTGTTTCTTGTCTGTTTTCCAGTACTGCTTCCAACCCTCCTTCCATTCCAGCTTCTTGTCGGGCACCCAAATCTGTTTCTTAGCCGGTTTCCAGATCTTCTTCCAGTGTGACTTCCAGACAACCTTCTTCTTCCACAGATCGTGACTGGTGTACTCCCAGCCCTCGTGATCCTTGCCCAAAAACTTTTCACCGGGAATGCCAACCTATAGAAAATGGCAACTCAAAATGTGTTAATAAATCAGAAGGTGTTTCAATAGTATGTTTCTTATACCTTGACTAGTTCAGGTGTCCAAATTTGTTTCCAATCGGGAACCTGAATATCCTTCCAAGCAGGCACTAAGATCTCTTTCCAATGAGGCACCTATAATAAAGTATAAGGAGTTATATTTGACTAGAAAGGAGCAACCCTGTTTTTACGCACCCATATTTGCTTCCAGGCGGGTACCTGAATCTCCTTCCAGCCTGGAACTTTCACCCAATGCGGCTTATAAATCTGTGAGATCACCGAAAATATAGTTAGAATCAGGAACATACGACACAAGTAATTGAGACCACCAACCTTTTTCCACGACGGATTCCAGATTTGTTTCTTGGCCGGATTCCATATCTTCTTCCAGCCCTCCTTCCACGTGACTTTCTTCTTCCAATAGCCAGGATCGTGGTGCTCATGGTGCTCATGGTGCTCGTGTATGTGGTGCTCGTGGATCTCATGCTCGCCAATGCCGACGTCAAGTCCTAGGCCAAAGCCGTGGCCAATGCGCTGCTGCGCCACGCTCTGCCCGCTTGCCTGGGACTCGGCTGCTTGCTGGTCTCCCACAGCTTTGGCATGGCTGCCTGCGATGCTCACTGAGAGCGCGCCGAGCAGGCCCAACTGGAGTAAGCCAAAAAATAGAGTATGAGTCAACCGAAAAAACAAAAGACTTAGGCAACGAACGCGCCCGTTTAGGGATCAAGCTGAATTCGCAACGATTATGTTAATTAATTTAATATTCTTCATATGAAGCGTAAATTCAAAAACTGGTTTTAACTGGGTCAACAAGTCGCCGACTTTTGTTTGCCCCATTCTGTGGTTTTTTGGATGTTTGTTTTTTTTTGCATTGTTTGCACCGGGAGTCATTGACTGCCAGACAAAAGTAAGAGTGAAATGTTACGTCAGTTTTATAAATAGCTCAACATGATGAAGCCTGACCTGGCTGGCAGGTCAAAACCATTGGAAGCCATGGGCGGGCTTTGTTTTCGGGTCTGGGCACCTTTCTTTATATGGCCTAAAGGTGTCTTGGCATTATGCAAATTCCTAGTTTGGTATATGTTTAATGCGGCGTTGGCGGCGCCGCTGTTGCAAGTGTAAGGCTCTGTATTTGGAGTTTCTGGCGAGGTCAAAGTATTTGGCGTCAATTTGCTGTCATCTTTGGCTGGGTATTTCACACAACAACAAAATACCTTTAATCTTTCGAAATGAAAAGCACAAATGTATGTATTCCAATCAATTTGCGCACGAATGTCAACTCGATCCGATTATGAAATCAAAATTAGCGCCGGCAAAAAAATTATCTCATCGCTTGTACTTGGGGTGCTAATTGCACGCCGGCGCCAAAGTATCTCAAAGCGAAGTATCTGAAACCGCAGCTCAGGCCCAGCTTCAGCTTGGGCTTCAACTTCAGCTTCCGCTGTCGGCGGGCAGTGAAAGTCGCAACTGCTGCCGTCTGCAATCTGGAGGCGACTGGTTTGGCCGCATTGGATCATCGATCGTGAGGGAAAAGAGCCCAGCTCCAGTGCATTTCATGGGCGAGCGCTAATGAAACCATCCCGAAATCATATTTGTGCGCTTTTAATTGTTGACAATGCCCCTCAAACCGATTGAGAGCCAGCCAACCCCACAAAATGCCAGTCAATAATAAAAACATAAAAATAAAAAACAGAGACTTAAATGTCGTGCTATTGACAATAGCTTATATACATACTATACAATGCTGTAAAAGTGTTCAAATTGGAAAATCGCTTATTTAAATTAGCTTAACACGCATTCATCATTTTCCTTTTGTATGAGGAGGCTATTGTATTAGGGATATTAGTTTTAATTTACGGGGTATTTGCCAAATCGATTGCTATGATCTGATATGGCTCAGATTGGCAATCGAATTTCATCACAACTGATCTTTGCTCATCAGGAATCTTTCCTCAACCATCTTCCCTTCTGTTGTTTAAAGATTATCAAATCAGCTTCCTAGACATGTTTTAGTAAATTATCTCTAGAAATAATGTTTGTTATAAGATTTATATTGCCCAAAATACTACATAAATGATATAAGCAGAATTTGATCTATTTTCGATTGAACTCAAAATTCAAATTATTGCCATATTTATATTGATTTGAATATTGTGCCTATCGAAAAGAAAAACAAAATTTTACTGCGGAGGTTTTTTAAAATATTCTCCTAATAAATATGACTACAATTTATACTATCTATAAGTATTTCACCTGTAATAATTTAGGTCTTTAAAAAACCAAGTTTTTCTGACAATTTAAGGAACGTCAATTTCAATAAAGAAATGTTGTAAGTTTAGGACCTTATGAAGTGAAGATCTTTCGGGCTTACGGATATGGTATTTATGTTATTTTCACGGTTAGAGCTCTATATAGTGACGATCAATCTAATTTACGAATATGATCGTATCTGCAAAAAATATAGTATATAATAAGATCTAAGACATATTTCTGCCAGACATGCATTGAAACTCAATTGAAAAATGATTTTAGATACAAATTTAGTGACGTTTTAGAAAATTATTGTCATGTAATAGTTAGTTAATTTGTTTGTTTTTTGGGTTTTCTTTTAGTTTAACACTTCGCAACTCCCAAGCCCAAATTGAGCTCAAATTAAGCAATGTTTAACCTGGTAGCAAGAAATATCTGAAGCATGCTGCCGTAATTTCCAAATATTTGCATACGTCTCTGACTTTGACTAACGTCTTTGGGCAATCTCGTGAAGAAATTGTGCGCATGTCAAATACCATATAAAACTGCAGTAAGCTGGCAAAATTGTATTCCATCAGTGCCGCTTGGCTGGCTAGAGCGAGTTGGGGCGCAACAGGCTTATTTCACTATCATTTCACTTGCTGACACATTTTGTTGCTGAAGTTGAAGTTGGAGTTTTGTAATTACCACAAAATGCCGCTGGATCCTCATGGCTCCCGCTGAATGTTGGCTGGGGGAGGATTGGCCCTAGACCAAATTAGACACTAATTCACTTGGGCACCAAAAATGATAAAGTTAGGCGAAACTCCTGTGGGGCACCACACGGTTGGTGGGCAGCGCGCGCAACTATTGGGGCCACTTTCGTGGATCAGACTGTCGCACTGGAGATTGGTTAGCCAGGTTAAATAGTAGATGGCGCACAGGTGCAAACTCAAACTCAAACGAAAACGAAATGAGAGCGCGCGCGGCTGAGCGAACAGGCGCAAATGAAAACGAGAGCGCCTCGAAGCAAAAGCCGAAGACCTTGAATTCTGATAACGGTTATGTGTGTAAACAATGACACGGCGAGCTTTCGAGCCGAAAGCTCCACCTAGCGCTCAGCTCGAACCGGTGTTCTCTCTTCTCTTTTGTGCTGCGCATTCGCATTTGTTTTGCTGCGACGTGACTGCAGCTGCAAGACGCGGGAAGAGCGGGGCCACAGCTGCTGGCGCTGCTCCAAATGTTGTAATCGCATTTAAGCTTTATGCCCATAAATGTTATAAATCTTAATATAACAATAACAACAACATTGGCGCAATGCAAATTAATAGCACGCAATGGGAAATCAACGAAAACGAAAACGAAGAAAACAAATTGAATGAAGAAGCGCTGACAAAAAGTTGGACTGCCTGCCGCCGGATTGCGTGTTTTTACACATATCTTCATAAGGTTATTGGGTTTTTATTAGCTGCTGCTGCGTTTTTGGGAATTCTTGTTCAATAATGACAACACGAAGGCCGTCACGTTCGTGCGGCGCCTGATGTGGCCACACTGGCACTGGACATTGGAATTGGAATCGAAATTGTAATTGGTACTAGGGACTGGGCCCAGTTGTATCAATTAGCGGCTTTTAATGTAATTTGTAAGCCATAGATGGCGCTCTAAGTCGGTTAAGGGCAGTCGCTGGCGCTGCGTGCCAAATGGGATCTAACAAATCACAAACTTGTCCACAACTCGACGCATGCATTTTTGCATGTGCAGCAATGTGGCAACACTTGGCCAGCTGGCAGCCCAGTTGGAAAAGTGCCGCAAAATGTTTGCATGTTTGTATTTCCTGCATCTTTTATTTCACTTCACATTGTTGAAAACTGCAAAACTCAAAAACATGCGGAATTCCATTCAATCTACGCTTTTTAAGTGGTTCGCTTCATTTTCAAAGCGAACTTAATTGCATGTTTGATTTAGTTTTTAACAATTCCCTGGTTTCTTATGAATGAGCAGCAGCCACTTGGCCAGTCCGAGTCCGAGTTCCAGGCCTTCGATGCGTGCGGCAACGTTGTTCCGTTACACACACACATACAGGGTGTGTGTGTGTGTGTGTGCTTAGTGGGCAGCTCATGGTAAAAACATAAAACAGCTAGTTACATAAAATGTATAACAAAATCATAAAACTGGCAGTTTTAATTGCCTGTTAAATCAATCAAATATGTTCAGCAACTATAAAATATGTATATTTGTGTAAATTAAAATTACTCCTCCAGCCGATTTCCTGATGTTAAGAAGATAGTATTGAAAAGTAATACAAATCTGCTGTAATACAACTTAAATAGGAGTAATAGGAGCATTATGCTTGGACCATTGATGTTACTTAAGGATCTGTAAGCAGTTAGAAAGGAAAGCCAATTTCTTTGTAAATTCACCATAACAACTAACTACACAAGTGTTGGGGAATCAGACATATAAATCTTGAGTTTCCTCAAATAGTTACCCTAACTAAATACGCTCAAATAACTCAAATGTGTTAATGCCTACCAATAAAGAGCTGCCCCATAAGGAAGTGTTCGCCATGAGGCAGTTCAATGCACATGATTCGCACCAAATGAAACTAAACTCATATTAATATTCATCAAATAAGATAAATAAAACCTCCGCCAGCCTCTGCAGCCTGCGAATCAGGAAGTGCAGACTGGAACTGGAATGGGAACTGGAACTGGACTGCGTTGCAAATGAAATGCGTAACAAGACGCAGGGGACGACGACGGACGACAGACGACAAAGACGCAGCCTGGGCCGGCCATGGCCATGCGAGTGGAGCTTAGACTCATGGCTTCCCCGCGGTTTGTCTGGCCATATTCATGGCTTCCTTTTGTGGCGCCACGTTTGCCTCAAAGTCAGCTGAAGACTGTCTGGCAGAGATGAGCAATGTTGGTGTAAATGACTAATATGGCGTCTCACTCTGAACATCGAAAGTAACAGGCCTCCAATCACAGTCGCAATATTAGTAACAGTAGACAAATATACATAACACTAGCTGGTAACAGCATTGCCTGGGTTTGGACTGCATTTGTGAATCGTAATCCAATCGTACTCCCAAAGAGAGGACGAGTCCTACATCAATGGTCATCCGCAGGTGAACCCTCCGAACACTCAATCAGTCAAGCAGGATGAGGATCCTGCAGAACTGACTTCAAAGTGTGGCTAATTCCTTGTGCAGTTAATTTAGTGATAAGTTAAATACAATACAAACTCAGGATTAACCATATTTATGTACATGTACTATTACTTGCAAATAAACGATATTGTTAATTATTATTTGATGTGTTTTGGAGAAAACTTTAAATTCTCGTGAACTGCAAAAGCTTTACGCTTACCAAAATTCGGTTTGGCGATGTATCGATCAGCATTCCATGATAATGGGTTTATGTTATTTATCAAACTAATATTAAAGAAAATGCAGTATAATTTCGGGAACACCGTGTTGCTAACATTCTGTTAACTCGCTGTTAACTCACTTTAACATTCTGTTAATGCTCTGTTAACCCTGTAACTGTTAACACTCTGTTAATGCTCTGTTAACGCTCTGTTAACAGTACTGTTAACACTCTGTTAACACTCTGTTAATGCTCTGTTAACACTCTATTAACACTCTGTTAAAGTAATGTTAACACACTGTTAACGCTCTGTTAACCCTATGTTATCATACTGTTAACACGCTGTTAACCGTCTGTTAAAGTAATGTTAACACACTGTTAACCGTCTGTTAATAACAGACCACTGTTATTTACAGAGTTGTATAACAGTCGATTGGCTGTTATATTAATCAACAACTGTTATACTATTTAGCGACTTTCTGCTGATTTCTGTTCGCCTGGTATTTTTGCCATTTTTTGACGCTCACAAATTGCGCAAAGTTGAATTCTGAAAACAAAACTTCATTGGCACGACCTAAATACCAGGCGAACAGAAATCAGCAGCAGGTTGCTAATTGTGTGCCCCTAAAAGTATGCTACAGTTTTTTCTCATTATTTGAAATGGGCACCTAACGATTTCTGTCGGTAATTCTGACCGGTTTTTGATCACAAAGTGAATTAAACCGAAAATGAATTCTGAAAATAATAAGTGCGCCCATCCTTTCATCAATAAAAAACTATCGTTTGATTGTTTTAAGTTTATTTATTTCAATATCAATTTTCGTTACAATAATGATAAGAATTAATTAACTAATGAATAGATTGTACATATTTATAAGAAAACTGCTTGGTAATAAGGAGAATAAGTAGGAAATACATGAGTTGATGTGAAATACAAACTACAGCTACACTTACCATTAATTTTATGTTATTTTAAAAGGTATTTTCAATATATAAGAGCTTGAAATATTGATATTGATCACTGCTATTTGGAAGTAACAGTCACGGTTATTACAGTGACTGCAATATCGCCCATCTCTGCTGTCTGGACTCGGAGTGTTATGGCAGGCAACGCATAACGATGACGATGACGATGACGATAACGACGATAACGCTGGCAGCAGCCGTTGAGCCACTTTTACTTTTCGCGTCGGAATCGTGTGATGGCGATTTGTATGTTGGTTTATTAATATTTATTCAAGGCATCTGTATTGGCCACTGGCTGGTCATATCGTGGCAGTAATCAGTCAATGTGTTAAATGTTCAAGGGTGTGTGAATGTGTGTGTGTGTGTGTCTGTGTGTATGTGTGTGTGCAATTGGTTCCGGCATTCAAATTGGAGCAGCATTTGGCATGCGCTTCCTGAACTACCCTCGATTTGAATGGCCAAAAGATTGCAGAGATTAGCGCGTGGGCGTGTGCCAAGCACATAACTCAGTTAAGAGGGGGGACAGTTGAGGGAGGGGCACTTGCTTAACATATGTGCATGCCAATGAACTGCATTTATCTATCTATTTTTTTTGGCACCTTTTTATTGAGCCTGAGCCTTTTACTTCCGATTGACACATGGCTTCCTGTTTGGCCACCAAAATAAGCAAACGCCGCATTTTGTGGCGGCTGCATTTTGGGCCTTCATGATGGAAGCTGGCCGAACCACTTCGCGTTACGCTTACAGACAGTTGACAACTCCAAAGTCCGCACGCACCAAAGGCAATCGAGATATTGTTGCGGTAGTTGCAATTGTTGTTGTTGCCGCTCTTGCACTTTTATGGCTTGCTGGCTTGTTGCCTTGTTGGCTTGTTGGCCAGTTTGGGCATTTTAATTGCACACCCGTCGCGCCCATTTTGCCTGTCAATGAGAGATTGCGACAATTCCGAGCTTGAACTTCCCTGAAAGTGCACTTAAGTGGCACTTAAGTGAGATGCAATTGCATTCTGTAGACGCTGAACCATGGCTCAAGGTCACACAAATGCAATTTCAGTTTCAGCTCGACCTCATTCGATGTGGCAACAAAAGACTGAAGACACGAACCCGCCGCTCATACAATTGAATTGTCATAGAAATTTCAAATCACGTTGCGTCCATAACAATTCAAACTGCATGAATTATGTCTTTATGTCTTTATTATGGGCACCTTGCAGCGCAGCCGTCAAATTAGCATAAGCGAACCCACAATGCGAACGTTGAGGGCTCACACCTCATTTGACAAGAAAATGAATTCGATAAGCGAGAATGTGCAAGTATGTGGCTATGAGATACCCTCTATTCAGATTAGTGGCAGACTAAGATTGAAATCGATCGATAAGATCGATAATATATTAGATAAAATATATAAAAGGCTGTGTTTTATGATGTAAGATGCAATTTAAAGTCTCTGTCTGTTAGATTTGGAGGAAGACACATGACTGGATCGAATGTCAGATACTCTGTAGTGTCAGACTGCCTCCCTCTGCCTGTCACACACACTGTCACACAGCCTGGCGATACCCTTTGACGGTACAGGGTATAATAAGCTGTCAATTGAGACGCACGGGCGCCAATGGAAAATGGAATAAACGGAAATGCAAGCGTTTTATGGAAGCTGCCAGTTGTCAGTTTGGCTGAAAACTGGAAAACAGGTTCTTTTGGCGTTCGTTGACCGTTTGGCAATCAAGTGCCCTGCTTGGGCCATTGCGCAATCGTTTTAGCCATGACGTTGTGCAGTTTCAAATGCCAGCTTGCAAATTAATTACAATCACTCCTGACTTCTTGCCAGTCATGCGGGTTACTCCAGCTCCAGTTAGCTGGCATTTGGGTTACTTGAAACAACTGATCATACAAATTTAATGTGGCGTTGATTTGTAGTATTGCTCAGTCATTGGGCGGTGGCAACTGTAAATAAGACACACGGCACACAGTTGGTGTTAACTGCATGTATCTTTAAGCTGACTTCAGCTCCACGCAGTTGGTCAGTCAGTCAGTTGCAGTCACGCTCACCAATTGTCTGGCATATGTAAAGTGGCAAAAAGCTGATTGCATAATTGCAAGCCGATGAAGAGCCACACACAGCCCGACCAGCGCCTTCAAAATTATTTGTTTCCGTTCAATTAAACTTGCCACGAAACGCGAATGCAAATTGTTCATTTCCAGTTGCCAGGCAGCTGTAGTGCCTGTTGCATGCGGATGTTCGGGGTCAACTGCAGCCAATAATGCCAGCAGTGCTGCTGCAGTCCAGTTCGTTGCCTAAGTCTTTTGTTTTGAGCAGCAATTTTGTAGCTTTCAGCTTGTCGTAGCAGTCAGCTTTTAGTTGCTTGGCAAATTCATAGCATACTTTTAAGTGCCGCTTGATTACTAAGCCGCTCTTATTCGCTACAAATGTATTGCCACAGATGGCGCTTGTTTTCAAGCATTCAATGAACTACAGATGGCGCCACTCATTCGAATATGTATTTCGTAACAACAATATCAATTTGATTTGTCAGATTGTAAGATAATTTGTATTAAAAAGCATTGTATTATATATAATTTATGCTAAACTTGTATTCCATGCTTTAACCAATGCGTTATTATGGCAATCAAGTTGTGTAAATGTTTGCAAACTGCAGTAGAATGCATCAGTGAACCTATAGGGTATATAGTTTTAGCTGTGTACGATGACAATGCAATCTACAAGCATATCATTTAAAATTTAATACAGATTGCATACTAGATACAGAACTAGATCATTCTTAACCTTTAAATATTATATATTTACTTGTTTACAAGTGTTGTTTTAGAACACATTGATTATTGATATTCCAAGCTGCGTGTTTACAATTCTAAGGCATGTTCCTTGATCTTTAGAGCACAGACTGTTGGAAAACGTAGATATACGAGTAAATATGTTAATATTGTGCCATACTAAACATTATCACAGTACAAATTTACAGGAGCTAGATTTTATTAGCATCAGAATGCGTGTGGGTATTCTAGTTTAAATATGTATAAAGCCTAGTTAACCAAGGTGGCTTAAATATGTCAACAATTGCAGTTGATGAGCTTAGTTAACTAAGGTAATCAGTGTAAGCATGCGCAAATTGCGTAATTCAATTTGTCAACGCCTCAAAAGACATTAATGGGCAGCATTAAACATAAATCCAAGGAGCCCATTTATATATCACTTATTTCATTTTAACGATGCTGTGAAAACACTTAAAACTATGTGGCTGGTTGTAAAATTCGCAAGGCAATTGCGATGCACGCCTAACAATTGCACATTGTCTCCCCCATACCCAAGAGCTGCATAACAAAAATTACAACATGCAAATATTGAAGAGGGCAATATAAAAAAACTACAAAAAACTACAAAAAAATCAAAAACAAAAAAAAAATCAGTCAAACGTTAAAACGGCAAGCCGCAAACGACAAACTGGCTACTGCCCACTGGAGTAGTAGAGGGGAGTGACGAGGGCGGTGGCGGTGACGGTGCGGGGCATGACAAAGCTGCCGTCACATATTGGCCATTTAGCGTATCAGTTGCTTCGTCTGAGAGACTGCAAACTGCTAACTGGTTAATAATAATGCAGCTCGAGGAAGTCGTAAAATGCAATTGCGCTGAAGCGCTGTAATAAATTCCAATGCTCCCCCGGCCAGAGCGAGAAATAGAGCTATAAATAAAGAGACACAGCCGCATTTAGGCCAACAACGCAAATGTAACAAAACAATGATTGACAACAAACTCAATTAGCATATATTGAATGAAATTGGTCGCAGCAGCCAGCAACCAGCCAGCAACCGGCCAGCAACTGGCCCAATTTGTGGGCCAAACAGTCTGACCAGTTCAGTTAGATTCTGCACAAATGGTTGCCATTCAGTTGATTGTGTTGTGTTGTGTGGTGTTGTAAAAATAAAAACTCTTTTGTTGTCGCGTGACCAAAACAAGTTTGTCGCCTGAGTCTTTCGTTTGCGCGCAACGCGTTGCAACGCCTGCTGATTGATATGCTGAAAAGTGGTGTTTAGTGGTCCCACTTGATTATTTAGTTAGTTGTTAGACGGCAGCAGTTAATATCATTAGCAGTTTTAAATATATTTCAAAAGGGTATTCAGGTATCAAGCTTGCTGCTTTCAGATAAACACAGCATTGAAAACAATCATGTAAACGCTTATTTAATTCAAAGAGATTTGTATTATCACTCAGCCAATTGGGCTATAAATAGTATAATGTGTATCATTTCAATTTAAACCTAAACTTTATTTTCAGCTTAAGCTCCATTTAACACATTCAAAGGGCAGACTTTTACAGCAGTCTTAAACAATACATTATTATGTTTGTCGTAGTAAAAAACAGTACGGCTGTTAGTAGGAAAATAAACACTATACCATCAAAATGAATAAGTTGCGCAGCATAGTTTTAAACATTTAATAAAAGGATATTTAAATCATTTAAAATATTTAGTAATAGCTTCAATTAAGCATTGATTTTGGTATATTAAAAGGACACTTGTTCAGCAGAATTTGAAAACTATCGATTATGGAGATATTATTAAGAGATGTTGTCACAGAGAGAACAGAAGTGTGCATATTCGATACTATCGATAGTTTATTGCCTGTTTCTATTAATGAATATGCTATATGTTGCCAATTTGTAGTTAAGACTATAAGTTAACGATAAGAGCTAGCCATGGCTGCCAGAGCCTTCAGCTAGTGCCTATTATCTATACTCGTATTTGAACTATGTTTTAGGTGAGAATAACTAAATTGTATAATATGTTCAATTAGATAGCAATGCGTAAGGTTTTAATCAATTTGTATAGTCAATTTACCATCGATAGTTGTGCAGTATTAATGGTAAGTTGAATGTTAACATAACCATAAGTAATATGCACTTGTGTTGTGTCGCCTTTTAATTAGCTGTGTGAGGCTGAAGTTGCCACATTTAGTCAGCTACCTGTGTCATGGTTTGTTGTGACTGCCGCAATATTACCACATTTCTTCAGCGAAATGTGTTGAAACGACCTTGCCGCTGGCTGGATGACTAATGTGGCCCAAAGAGGCCGCTTGACTGCTCCAGTTCTGCGCACACATATTTCATTTTACCGCGGTGACCCACATGCGGCAGCTGGGAGCTGGGAGCTGGAAGCGTCAGGCAATCAACACCCGGCACAGATCGGGGCAGCGACTGTGGCATCAACTTCATCTGCTGCTGATGCGTGCAACAACCTCTGCCGCGTTGCCGTTTCACGCTTGGCAGCAAGCAACGCACACACCGCGTGCCCCAGCCGCATGCCCCACCTCACGTACCTGTGAGGCTCGGTTTTTTTCTCTCTTTGCGGTTTGGTTGCCTGCGGCGTTGTCGCAGCAGCTTTGTTGCGGCTCAAAACAAATAAATATAAATAAATGTTTCAGGCGTGTTTTTGTGTGTGTAAACAAAAGATTTATTACAATAAACATTTCTCGCTTTATTATAACATATTTCTCTCTTTTCTTCAGCTTTTTTTGTGTTTTATCAAATTTTATTTTATTACTTCTTTTCAATTTACGATTGGAGCCGCTCGTTTTTGTTGTGTTTTGTCGCTTGTGCAATGGCTTTGTTGTTGTTGTTGCCTAGGCTATGACTGCTGCTGCAACAATTAAAACAACAACAACAACAGGCACAGCTGACTGCGTCTTGCTTCACTTGTGCCTCACTCAAAATGCGTAAAGTGTCTGCTTGTTGTTGCTGCTGTTGCTGTTGCTGCTGCTGTCTTGTGTCGTTTTCCTTTTGTTTTGTTTACATATGGTAAATGTTGTTGTTGGCTTTGCTATTTAATTATAAATTTCGCATGACACTTGCGTGCATTACATAAAAAGCCGTGAAGCTGTGCGCAATTTGCCACTGCCTCGATTGGTTGCCCATCAAAAACATTACGCATACGCCGCGTGCCGCGTGCCACGTATCGCGTTGAGATATTAGCTGGACACTGACTGGCTCATTAAAACTAAGCATCAGGTACTTGAATTAAATCCTAAAACAAACAAACACTTAAAAGAAATAAACAAATAACAACAAACAGCTTGATTACGTTCGAGGTAACGAGTCTTTGTGCAACAATCTCAACAAAAACAGCAACAGCAACACCAAAAAACAACATCAATTAAAACAAAGACATTTACAGAGACAAAAGAAAAGCCGCAGCGAGAAAATGATTTTACATTTTCAAATGCAACTTCTGACAATGCATTTCTGTGCATTCGGAGTTTTGAGTTATGGAAATTGATTTGAAAACACGACTGCCCTTTCTGACATTGTATTGATCTTGATAGGAATCGATATTGATATTGGGACCTTGAGCATGATTTTCAAAAGTGTCATTGACTTAATTATGTGTCAAGTCAGTTTGTGTTTGCTTCCAAATAACTTAATGGCAAATATGGCTAACAAGTTGTATAAATAAGGAAGAAAACCAAACATTCGTAAGCATAAGGAAGTGAAAATACGAGTATTTAAACATTTAAATCCATTTGAAAAGTTGCTAGCTTAATACAAATATGATTTTAGATTTAGCGACAAAATTATATTTTAATTTTAGTTATTTATATATTTAACAAACTACAATTAGTATAGCTTTATTTAGGTTATAAATTTAAATTTACAACTTTTGTTATCTTTACTTTTGAAATAAAAACAATATAAAGTGTTTGTTTGTTGATACTTCAAATGGCCTCTTAAAATACACTTTCTTTTATCCAATTCAAGTGTTTCCGACTGCATTCAGTAAACGACTTTCTTTAGAAATGATATTTGCTTTGTACTCAAGTTTACTCCAAGTTTAAATTCATTTGCAATAAATATTTTGATTAATCTTTTAAAATAAACATTATTAATATAATTGTATCTAATAAATTCAATGAAATACCAGAAATTAAAAATAAATGATTTAAATATGTTGAAGTTCCTTCAAGTTAACTAATCAAACTAAGGTTGTTTGAAACGTCTTTCAAGGCGCGTTCTTCAATTTCTGCAGTTTTGGAGTGCTTCATTAAGCAGCTGTTCGCTGCTGTGCTTGGATTGAGTACTGCAATATTCCAAAAATGTTGATTTGTACGCAATTTTGCATACATGGCCCGCAGCCTTGTAATATTTTGGGAGTTATGGCCCAATCCGTGCCCACTCATCAATTAAAGGCCTGCATCAAGTTGATTTGTGAATTTGCGAACTGCGAGCTGGATCATTAACGGCAACTCCTCTTAACTGTTTGCTTGAACTCGAACTTTTGGTTATGTTGCAGTTACCTAATCGCCGCAATTGTGGCGTCTGGTATTGGCTGCGGCTGCCACAAGTTGCTTCCTCGGCTGCTGTCGCCGTCGGCTGCTAACTAGACTTACCTGCCACACAGCCAGTGGCTGGTGGTAGAGGGAGGGAGGAGCGATGTCGGCAACGGTTTTTGGCACACAAACACAGAGAGGCGAGCGAGTCAATTAAAGCAACATGTTGCAACAACGGCGACCGAGTGACTTGGACTTGTGTTGAATTTACAACTAAGGCTGTGACTGAGACTGGGACTGAGTCTGAGACTCAGACTGAGACGCCCCCTAGCCCTAAGCCGCAGCTGCATTCAACTTCAACTTGAACAGGAAGTCAGGCGTTATTGTTGCTGCTTATCTGGCAGAGATGCTTCCTTGAGATTTATATGGCATCGGCATCGGATGCAGCATTACGGCGTTGCAGTTGCAGTTGCAGTTGTTGTTGCAATCGCAGCCAGCGGCAAGTTCATATGCTTTGGCTTTGGCTCTTGGCTCTTGGCCTCTCGCAGCAGCTGAAGATGACGATTGCAACAATCGTGCCACACACAAAAACAAAAACCTGCCTCATTCAGTCGGGTATCGCTTCTTTTATTGCGGGTGCTGCGGGTGCGGGTAGTCTTATCTAACTACAACTTCCGCGTGTCATGAGGCCTGAAACATTATGAGTTGCATCTTCGCCGTAATGACCATCTAATGGCAAAGTGGGAATGGCAATGAAGTTGGAAGTCGGATGTTGGCAGATGCTCTTGCGCAATCGATGCCGGGCCCAATGAAAGTAAAAGGAGCCCCGGAGGCGTCTCTTCATCATATGATCAGTCAGCACTCGGGTGGTTTCCCATTTCCATGTGCTATTAAAAATACCTCAGGCACGTAAGTGCTCCATGTGCGGATCGTAATTAAAAGTGATTTTTTTTTTGGTTTTTATATTGTTTTTGTAATTTTTTTTATATTTTGTTTTTCGCTTTACATGAAATTTTGTACAATGGTTTATGTTGTTATGTTTATTACGATTATGTTTATGGTTATCGCTTGGGTACATATTTACACACATTTAATGTACAGTTGTGTTTTGTTGTTGTTTGTTGTTGTTTGTTGTTTTTTGAGCTTCATTCTTCACTGAAGTTGAATTTCAATGGCAAATCCAAAGGGCCAATTAATAAATTGTTTCATTGAATATGAAATTTTCATAACTTAAAGACAAACGCGCGCATGACTAATTTGTACACTTAAGATACAGATACAGATAAAGATACAGATACAGTTAGAAAGATAGATGGAGAGTGAGTGAGGAGGTGGAAAGTGAGCAAGAATTTGTACACAAAATGCATTCTGCGGTGTATGAGGAATGATATATGCCAATGTTGACTTAAGAAATAACAATTCGTAACAATTTCAACAAAAGATCAGGACGTGGACCAGGGGCCAGGGGGCTGAACCAGGGGCCAGGGGGGGCAGTTATCAGATATCAGTGCTGTCGCATAGATTGCGAAATTTGAGCCCTAAATGGGTTCTGCTTAATCCCAACCATGTCCATGGCCGTGACTAATGGGCACCCAGACCTTTTCCCACACTGGCTTCCAGACCTTCTTCCATTCCTGGACCTTGACCTCCTTCCAGACGGGCACCTGCTTCGATTGCCATTCGTCCTTCCACGCCTGCTTCTTTTCAGTGGCCCAGACTTGCTTCTTCTCGGTGCGCCAGATTTGTACCTTCTCCTCTACCCACGTTTCGCGCTTCTCCTTGATCCAGATCTGTTTCTTTGATGGCTTCCACACCTGAATCCACTCGTCTTTCCATTCCAGTTTCTTGTCTTCTTTCCACTCCTGCACCTTCTCCGTTTTCCACTCCTGGACCTTTTCGGTGCGCCATTCCTGCTTCTTCTCGGTGCGCCATTCCTCCTTCTTCTCGGTGCGCCAGACCTTCTTCCACACTGGCTTCCACACGAGCTTCTTGCGCCACAGATCGTGACTGGTGTACTCCCAGCCCTCGTGATCTTTGCCCAGGAACTTTTCGCCGGGAATGCCCATTTTCACCTAAGCGAAACGGAATGTGTTAGCCAGCTGAAAATGGTCTGTTTGGGTTCGTTCTATCTTACCCATTGTGGCTCGAACATTTGCTTCCAGTCTGCGACCTGTACTTCCTTCCAGAAAGGCACCTGTATTTCCTTCCAGAACGGCACTTGGATTTCCTTCCAGATTGGTACTTTGATTTCCTTCCAAACAGCCACCTTTGTGGGCACCCAAATTGGTTTCGTTATCTTCTTCCAGTCGGGCACTTTAATGTCCTTCCAGGCGGGCACTTCGCGCTCCTCAATCTTGGGCTTTTTCACTATCTTCCAGTCGGGCACTTGCTCCTCTTTCCAAACGGGCACCTATCGTTGTGCCAATTGGTTAACTTGGGTTCATCTTCTTCCTGGCCTCCACTGCTTACCTGTACTTCCTTCCAAATTGGTACGGAGACCTTCTTCCACTTGGTTTCCCATGCCTCCTTCTTGATCGTCTTCCATACCTGTACCCAATCCTCCTTCCAGGTTAGCTTCTTCTTCCACACACCCTCGGGCGGATGTGCATAGGCTAAGCTAAGGATTAGCGCGCAGCTGGCGCTGAGTAGCTGTGGGCGGCATCAGAGAATCAATTAGAAAAGCATCCACATTTTTCTTTCGAAGAATTACAGGTTAGGATCACTCTCTGTATTTTCTTTATAACTATTTATAATAGATTTTCTGCATATTTTAACAGTATTTTGAGTATATTCTTGTAGCTGTTAATTCACTTGAATTTGTTATTGGCATTTCAGGATAATTGAGCACTTTTCACCGTTAGTTGTCTTCTACAATACAATTCGATATTTGTGTTAATGCGCGACACTAACCAACAAACTGAGGGATCTCATGCTTGGAATCCCTGTACCACCAACAGCGCGTCGAAATAAAAGAGCTTTTGTGTGCCTCCGCTGAGGTCTTCTATGAACACTATTCGCATTTCCCTACATGCACATCTATTTATATTTTGGAATGAGACGCGCCAAAGAAACGCAGCGACGTCGACGTCGCTGCCGCAAAAACAGCAACAAATTTGGGCAAAAAAAAAACACAATATAAGCTGTAAGCGCCAATCGGTCGCGGCAGCGACTCTTTGGTCTGTTGTTGTGTTTATGTGTGTGTGTGTGGGGACACGGTCGAGCCGCCGCTGCCGCTGCTGCTGTCGCTGCTGCTGCTGCTGCTGTAAAGCTCTCAGGCTCAGCCACAGTTACAGCTTCGCAGCCTCAGCTACAGTCTCGGCTGAAAGCGCTCGCTTGTCGCCCAATGTGCAAAATGCACGCAATTGCCGACGCCAGCAGCGCTGCCAGCGTCGCTGAAAGCGAAAAGCCCAACAAAAGAGAGTGAGAGTAAAGCACCGCGCAACTCTCTCGGCTTTGGCGCTTGTGTTGTGTGCCGACCCCAGTTGACTGATGAATTGGACTCGGACTGACGATGACTGCTCGGATTTTCCCAAGGTAAATCCGCCGCAGCAGCAGCAGCAGACGCAGACGCAGCCGCAGCCGACGCAGCAGCAGCGCAATCTTCAAATATTTGGTCTGTTTGCTCTTGGAGCTGAAGTGCGCGTTGGCGCTTTGCTTGATCTCAAGCACGCCTGTGGCCCAGAGCAAGAATGTGTCGACGCGCTCACTGATTGACTGATTGAATGACTGACAGACAGACAGACTAACATTCAGACAGGCTGACCAGTAATTATGTTGTTAATAATGATGTACGAGAGCGTTTAATTGCCCCCAGGCTACTGTTTAAGGTCACCCAGGTCCGTGGGCGTCGTTTACTGCTCCAATAAATGGCTAAGTGCTTACGTGCGTGCATTTCATATGACATGTTTAACTTGGTTAACTGAGGCTCAGTGACAAACAATTAGCACAGTTCGATTTTGGCCTGCGATTCGCCAAAGCGCTGATACACCAAAGCCGACAATCATTTGTTTAGGCAAAAACAACGACCTTCACAACGGGACGCAGCATGAAGACGTAAACCACTGACGAAGGCAATAACAGCAACAATGCTAGAGATGGACGCGTGTCGGCTTACTTTGACACGACTTGACACGAGCACGAAACACGCAACGCCCCATTTAGATCTGTTTCCAATTCCGAACTTCAGTAATCAATCAAAGCCGAAATCATTGACATTCGGCTTGAAAAGATATGCCCTAGAGCCAGTAATTCGAAAACAATACGGATATAACCTCAAAGCTGAGATTTCAATCGGGAACGGGAAACACAACATTGAAAACTTTTAGGAATATGAAGCTTTCTCTGAAGTGGATGCTTTGGATTTTATTTTTCATAAAATGTTTTCAATTTTTCTAAATTTATCCTGGACTTCAGATTAAAGAGAAATACAATTCTTTACCACAATAAACATAATACAAAAATACAAATATTTATACATGCTGATAAATTACTTTATTTATGATATTAATCTCTTCTAAAAACATACATTGCTTATCAGAATTATGCTTTGAATTAGTGGAATTAACTTATTATTATTAGTTTCAGTTCGTATGCAGTTTTCATAATGAATAGGAACTCGTAATAAACAATATATAAAATAAACTTATTATTAAACAGGCATATTTTAAAAGGATACTGTCGAATTGAGAAACTGTAAGTTTGTCTTCCCTAAAATTTCAATTTTCTTTTTATTTATTGATTGATTCTTGTTGATTAATCCGAGTGTTTTAAGTACAAAAGTTATTTGTTATTGTGTTGGTATTAAAGTCCGAAGAGGAATACGAGCGTGACGCGTCGTGTATTGTCGTGCGTGCTCGTGTCACGAACGAGAGAGCACGGCACGAGGCCAACTCGAACCAAAAGAGCAACACCAACGCTCATTGTTGGTGTTGGTGCTCCGCTTGAGCGGCTCTGGGGGCCAGCTATTGGCGTCTAGCACTAAATGGCATTTAACCATTTTAGCATGGTAATAAGGTGTGCGTTTTACGAGGGACCCCCAACAAAACAACAGAAATGGCCATTATATAGTTTAATAAATGCGCAATTAACACTCTTGGCCAAGAAGTGGCTCTTCGCTGGGGTTGGGCGGCCCCTGACTGGGTGACTGACTGGGGGACTGACTGCAGTGCAGACCCTTTGCCAGTTTCATAAATCATATGCAAAATTGAAATTGACAGTGTCCACAACTTCGGCATACTTACTTACCAGCGAGCAAGCGAGCAGTAGCGCAGTGGTTACATCACAGCCGCAATCACAGGCCAAGAGACGGGTGGACTGGGCAGAGGCGGCAGGAGCTGCAGAGGCAGGTAGAGAGCTGCATGAAATTGCAGTTGCCGCTGCCACAGCGGCCTTCAATGCAAAAATAAAGAAAAGAAGCGCACAACAGACAACCACACAACAACCGCACAACAACAACAACGCCAATTGCAGCGACATGTTAAACCAATTTACAAAATTAAAAAAGAAAAAACCAAAACTTGAAATTAGGTAAAAATACACAGCGCAAATAAAGGAAAATGAAACAGAAAACAAGAATGAAACAGCTCGACTTCATCGTGCCGCAGCTATATACCCTTGCAGAGGAGATTTATAAGCCCAAACTCAATTTTAGACAGATTGTTCCAATGGCAGCTATATAATAAAGTCAACCTTTCTTTGATCAAACTCAAGCAAACTACCTAAAGTACATATAATAAGACTTTCAATTGCTGAGTTTGGTTAAGGTATCTGTTAAAACAAAAAAGTTACTTCTAAAACAGTAAAGTGTTCATCTGATGTTCTATGGAACGTATGGTATAAGATATAATGGTACGATTATAATCAAATTCAGTCAACATCTAAGGAGTATAATGAAACTGAGACTCGCAAAGAGTGTTGAAAAACAAAAAAGTTGTTCGCACAGCTTGATTTTGTATCGATCGTTCCTATGACAGTTATAGATATAGTGCTGGTATAGATTCTACCCAAAATTAGATTACTTACAGCATAATGTTACTTCGATTTGGTGAGTTTGCTTGGGATTTCTTTATCAATATAGTATCTTCTTCTAGCAATACAATTTTTTATACAATAACTCAATTGTAGAGCTCTTAAAGTTATAGTAATCCGATCTGTGATGATGATCAGAGATCCTGTAGCAAAATGAAGCATGTGTGCGTTTATCAAGTTAGCTCCCAAACTGAGGGACTCACTTGCATAGGTTCTAGCTGATCGAAAATATATATGCTTTGTGGGGTATCTTTTAAAATTACACACTTCGTGAGCAAGTTGTAGTACCCTCCGCAAGGGTATCATAATGAAGAATGTGCAGCGTCAGCAACAATAAGAGCCAAAAGCGTAACCTGCTCCCCAGACCCGGCTCAGGCCAGGCACAGTTTGGGGCCCGGCTCGGAGCAGGCCCAAGCGTGTTCAGTGGGTCCACTTGACTTGGTTTTGTTTCTGTGCGGTTTCGGTGCCACAAATGAAATGAAAATGAAATTGCAATTGAAATTCCTGCAGCGTGCACGAAGATTGACAACGGACAACAACGCGACGACTCTTGGATCGAGTTTTGCTTTTATTTCGAATTTCGAATTTAGTTTTTGGGGTTTCAGTTTCAGTTTTGGTTTCTGTTTTGGTTTCTTTGGCGCGAAGATGTCGTGGACGGCGCTGCAGGCGTTGTAAACACCTTTCGCCCGAGCTTGGAGTTGAAGTTGGAGCTCAAGTTGGAGCTGGAGCTGGAGCTGAAGTCCCTGCCGGTTGCATAATTTACTGCATCTTTTCATTGATCTGGACGTTTATTTAGGTTATGCATTGCTATAGTTTGGCATATAAAGTAAAACAAGTTTTTTAATGACGGCATTGAAGGAGCCAGCTGAAGGATCGCTCAATGGAAAGATTTATTCAAAATGCACATGCTGCATATTTAGAAATGGAAATTGTTTGGAATACAATACAACAGTTTTCAAACAATTTAGATATCGATTTCCTTGACGCAACAGCTGATAATCGCCCGAAATCACATTGTCTAGCAAACAATCGGCAATAAATTATATAATTTGTATATATCTTATATATTTTTCCAAAGGCGGAACAACGTATACTTAATCTAAAAGTGATAAACAACATTGCAAGCCAAATAATAAAACGAAAATATAAATATTATATTAATAACTTGGACGCTTCTTCTAACAGTTGAAGTTTGGAAAACTCTTACCAAAACCTATTTAAGACTTCCTGAAATCATTTTTAACTATTGTAGAAAGCTTAAATGATTTGAAATGTGTGTATAATTAGCAGTAAGCCCAGCAATTTAAAACCAACTTTTATGTTTTAAGTTTAAGTGAGTTTTAACTTAAGTAAATTAAGCGTGAAATTTGAATATATATTTTTGCTTTTTTTGTTTACACTAGGATTTCTTAGCTGTGCTTAATATTTACTTATTTATTAACCAATTAATTAATTATATGACTTGGCCACAACTCTGTTTAACCATAATTGATTTCTCAACCGGATAAACTGGGTATTTAAATGTGATGAATTTCTTGGAAAAATGTTCGAAAAACAGCGGAATAATTATGAATATTTGTAATGCTTGTACCTGACTATCTGATGGAATTGGTATTGAATGAATGTTGCCCCATAAGACATCCTCAGTCATGTTACAATCGAAGACAATAAGAGCCCCAAAGCACAACAACAAAAGCGGACAAAGACACGTTTGGCCTTCAATCTGTAATCCCAATGTTGGGTCTGCCTTCCTGCAACTGCAACATCATCGTCATCGTCATCGTCAATTGTGGGCACATTTGACATATGGGGCCTGTAATTGCTTGGTGCTGATTGCTTTTATTTTGATTTTAATGTTGTATGTTTTGGCCTGCTCCAATTCGTTGCGTACATCGGATCAGCCCGTGCAGGTTGGAGCCGAGCTGATGCTGCAGGTGTTTCGGCTGAAGTGTTGACGGTAATGTGATTGTTGCCACTCTTGCAGTTGACCCACATAAAGCGTAAATGAAATTACAGCTGATTGCAGCGCCCAAAATTGATTTCTTGCCCCCGTTGACTGTTGCCCGCTGCCCGTCCCCCAGTTGCATCATCCCGTTCCAGACAACATGCTGCCAATTAGGAGCGGCGTTTTGTCAGCGCAATTGCAATTAAGTGCATCATTAATTGCTCAGGCGCGCACATGCACACAATTGAAAGTTGAAGTTGAAGTTGCAGGTTGTTGGGCTGGAGTTGGAGCTGAGGCTGGAACTGAGGCTGGAGAAGCTACCGCCCCAGGTGGCCATCATAAAGTTGGCCAAAAAGCTGTGCGGCAACTCACATGACTTTTTGTTGGCATTAAGTGGTAACTGGTAAATGGTAAATGGTAAATGAAATCGAAATCCATAAGATCTACAGAAAGGTGCGTTTTGCGCGCCAAGGTCGCCCGGACAACGATGAGCAGGTTAACAGCATGTTATACGGTTAATACACATGTATGTGGTGGAGTATTAACGGTTATTTATGGCTCTGATGTTGCAATCACGATCATTTTGACTGTGGCAATCTTGGTCATAAATACAAGCAGAAGACGTCAACACACACACTGCCAGATTATGGCGCCTTGGTGTTCAATGAGGCGTTGTCCTTTGCCACAGTTGCCGTTGTCTGTTGCCAAAAACAAAACCGGCTCAGTGGCTCTGCGTAGCTCTGCGTGGCTCAATGCGGCTAAGAGTGGCTCAGAGTGGCTCAGTGTCTGCCCACAGGCTGGGGCATTATGCAACTGGGCAAACCAAGCCAGGCCAGGCCAGGCCAGGCCAGGCCAAGACATTTATTCGCACTGTCAGAGGTCTCACATTCCAATTTGCGTAGCGTCGCCAACAACTCGGCCTCCTGGTCATGTGGCTGCAGCTGCTGTTGCTGTTGCAGTTGCAGTTGCAGTTGCAGATGCAGATTTCCTCATGTATAAGCCGCTCAGCGATGAAGACACCTGTAACGATGAAACCAGACTGAGGAGGCTATAATTTTTTATATCACTTTGACAAATATGGCTAATTGAACAGCATTGGCAACTGCCAATAGACGCCCACGAGGCGCAGACTCTCTCTGGACTCAGTGGTCGCTGTTGGCCAAAAAGCGGAAGTACTGAAGCCATCTTCCTGTTGTTCAAAATCACAATTAGACATTACGCAATCGGCGTGGCCCGTGACCAACACACTCCGCTCCGATATGCGGCCAGCGACAGTTGCTGTTGTTGCTGCAGTTGCAGCAGTTGCTGCAGAAGATGCAACCGTGTTACGTCACACCAAGACTTTCACATGCGGCGTGATTGAGCCCCGGCCAAGTGATTGAATATCTAGCTGATTGTCTAGCCCCAGCCTGGAGTACCTCCAAGTATATGCCCCAGCAGAGGCAGCTACTGTTGCTGCCGCAGCCGCAGCCGCAGCGGCCCGAATGCAAATGAAGTTATTTGATGTGCGTGCGAATCTTCCTCGACAGCGGCAACCTATGCGGTTTTGCTCATTAACACGTATGTTAATTCATTCAGCATTTTTTACGCCACTTATACAGTATTTACCTGTATCTGTGTCTGTGTGTGTGTGTATTTTTTGTGCATGTGTTGCAACAACTGCAACATTTGCGTGCATTTTGTCGTGATTTTTGTACAACTTTTATGATTTTCAGTGCTGTTCCGCTGTTGTTGAAACTATTCGTATAAAGGCTGCCACAGTGGGTCGCACCCGCACCGCTGATGCCAATCGCACCGAAGGTCTTCACATGCGGACCACAAAACCATTTCCATTTCCCCTAGTTTTCCACGCCAATTAGCTCACATTCCCATAAGATTTTAAATATAATGGGCTGAGAGTTGGCGTTGATTTTACGACCGCCAATCAGTTTTTAAGTGCTTTTTCTGCAATATTTGAGTTTTGAAGATAAATTTGAAATATATTAATACTATGCAATAAGTATCTTACGCAAGTCTTACACTCCGCTGAAAGTCCATAAAACATGGAGAAAATTTCATTTCGAGATATTCATTTTTCAAGGAAATTTACTTCCCAATTGTGTAAGGATAAGCAGTGAGGTAAAACATTCCAAAAATGATCGAAAATTTCAAGTTTTCATTGTAGAATCCATTGGGAGTTCAATGAAATGAACAACAAGACATTCCGCATACAATTCGGATAACTTTTCACAAAGTTATGGGAGTAGGAAGAAAAGATGGAGCATTTACTTTAAAGGATGGATTGAACGAAGGAATGGACCTTACATTTCAACCAAATACTTAACAACGTTGGGACATATAAGATTGGAAAAGAAAATGTGTTTATTCTGAATCAAAATTGACTTCCCTCCCCGCTTTACAACAGTCTTAATTGCGGCCCAGTTGATCAATTGGCAACCACTGTGCAAGGCTTCCCTTTCGTCTTCTTGTGTCTGCTTTTTGTTGTGTCAGGCTGTGGCACACAAAAAATGTTGTGTGCGGTTTGTTTGCCCAAGTTTTAGTTAGCTTTAGTCAGTCGCCTTACATTGACAGGCGATGACAATAATAATGCCAACAAGGAAGTTGGCAGCGCATCTTCCACGCGCGTCCAATTATGACAAACGGCAACAGCCGCAGCCACAGTGCCCCGGCCTCCGCCCCAGCCGTGTTGCATGTCGCGAGCACGAGGAACTAAGCACCCAGCGATGAATAATGGCTTGCAACACCTGCGGCTGTCTGCGATTGTCTGCGGTTTCTTGTTGCCTGTTGCAGCGCGACTTCGACATCGACATCGACTTCGACTTTGGCTGCGACTTCGACATTGTCATTGTCGCTGATGTTGTTTAACGGCCAAGAGACGCAACAATTTAACTGGAATACAAAGACACGTGAAGGTTGTGGCAGCCGCAGTGGCAGCGGGTGCGCAATGTGTTTATGGCTTTGCTTTTACGCGCTTCAAATGCGATTCTCCCGCGCTTTATCGCGCATACGCCCCGTTGCCCAGTTGGCCTGATGGCAACTCCCTGGACACTTCAGTTCAATTGAAGGAAAATGAGCTTATCAAGCTTTTGGCTAACATTTTCTAAAGTTGTAACGTATCATATTAAGAAGATTATCTTATAACTGAAGCAACTCAAATTAGGCTAAGATATGTTGGAAATTCAAATGTGATTTGAAACAATTAACGTTTCTGGTATTGAAGGAGTTCTAATGCAATAAAGTGAGTCTTTGCTTTGAAAACTTGCTTTCTTTTGATATTTTCAATTTCAATAACTACAACGATAATTATAATTTAAATAATTTGTTAATTCCCAGCGAACTGTGTCGAACATTGCTCCTGCTCCGCGCTCTCAAGGCCGATCTCAGGCATCAAAAATCGCGGGTGGGTGACATAATTTGGCAATAATGGGCGCAAATTGGCAAACGCACCACAAAAGGCACCATAAAACTAATGCGGGGCATCGATTTAAGTACTTTTGTATTATTTGCCATCGCTCTGCTATTTACTCGCATTTAATGTGGATTTCGTTATACTCTGGCCCGGCACGAGCCTCACGTTTACGTGAGCTGCGTTATTTGAATGGGCAATGGGCAATGGGCAATGGGGAATGGGAATGGGCCCGGGACACGCCCCCGCCTCGGCCTCTGCCTCTGCCTCAGCCTCTGTCGCAATTGTCCAGCTTATAAAGTGCAGCGTCATGGCAAAATTAAAGCACATTTGGGTCAACATCTGTTTTATACCAAAAACGTAAACAATCTAATAAAATCATCTTTGAATTGTGTTGTGTCTTTTTATAATTATGAAATAGGCGCTATTAACGATGAGCTCGATGCCGCACTGTGGACTCGCTCTTCGCTA
Source organism: Hirtodrosophila histrioides (assembly GCA_037075165.1). NCBI lineage: Eukaryota > Metazoa > Arthropoda > Insecta > Diptera > Drosophilidae > Hirtodrosophila > Hirtodrosophila histrioides. Next base: position 1,210,426 of record JBAMCL010000422.1, on the reverse strand, counting down.
AAAACTATGCGAAAATCAAAAATGTGAAAGCTGATCCCACTCAGAGAAAGCCAAGTCAAAAGTTAGCAAAAATGTAGAAAATACAAGGCAACACTAAGGACCAACATGTTGATTAACCAGTTCTAAGAAATATACTGACAAAGTTAGACAACAATTAATAATATAAAAACAATAATTATTATACTTTTATAGAGATTCATGTTAAGCATAATTGGGTAAATAAATAAAGGTAATACAATAATAAATTAATATAAATATAAACAGACTGAAGGCCTGGCTATGAGTTTGGAACCAAATAAATAAATATAACCATTCGTTACTCCCTGTACGGGTAAAATGGGTAAAAAGGGGTAACTAAATCTGAACTAAATCTGTGCAGAAGGAGACATCTTGGACCCTATAAACTATATACATGTATTCTTGATCAGTATCAAAAGAAAATTTGATTTGGCCCTTTCCCTTTTAGATGGGTACAGGGAGTTTTGCAGTCGACATAGCTTTCTTACTTGTTTTTAATCAAATTTGTAGGAATAATACATATATATTGTTTTATCTAATGTAATTTTTCATTCTAAGTGAACTGCAAATTTGTTAAGCTAAATCGTACTTCCATACAAATCTTCTAATTAATGTAAATAACAATTCTTTAATACACATATGTATTATATTACACATATATTTCATACAATCCCTATAATAATGTAAATAGTAACTATTAAACTGTAACACTAACTGAAGGCCCTGGCAGCCATGGCTAAGAATGATTGTTAATTCATAGTTTTAACTACAAATAACATTATAAAATAAATATATAAAATGAACTGAATTAAAAGAGACTGAGTTTGACAATATAGGGGCAGTATTTGAATATGGGTAAATAATCATGATTTTTGGCCCACTGTGCTGCGCGACCTTTTGACTTTCAATTGCTGGCTCTAAGCGGTTTTACCTTAAGTCTTACCTTAAGCCATAATCAACGCCAGCGAAGGTGTTGATGAATTAGTCGATGCCGCCGCTTTGATGCGTCAGCGGCATTGAACTTCATACGCACCACAATTATAGACATTAGCCAGCTAATGCCGCACTTTAGCCTGGTTCGATATTGATTTGACGATTACTTCAGTTAAAATACTGATCACCATGCGGGAGGGAGGGAATACTGACATGACAGCCGCTGAGAGGGCTGCATCATTAAAATTGGTACACTCTGCATATTCGTAGGGGTCAAGATTCGTGCACGCTCATTGTTTATGAGCTTGCCAGTTACCTGTGGCCAGTTACCACCTGCGCACCTGCTACCTTCCCACCTGGCCACCTGCGAGCGTGTTGCATAAGCAGCGCCCGCAACAACAGCAGTTCCAATTCCGGCTCTAACAAGCGGTCGGACGTCGCACGCAAACGGAACATACAACAAAATTTCATTTTCTAATAATTGTAATTTATTTATGCGTGTGAACCAAAGCAACTAGCCCATAAATCATCAAGTCTCGCTTTCTTACAAGCCAAAAGTGAAATTGTCATAAATAAAGTGCAGCTCCGTCGCTGTCTATACATTTTATGATATTTTGTGAACTTGTGCATTATGCAAATAATCTTTTGTTAGATAATTAAACTGTCGGGAAGCAAGCACTGCAAATTATTTCGTAGATTTATTAAAATTAGAAGTAGTTCAATTTTGAATTATTTACGTTGCGCGCCAAATAATACACTAAACAACACTGCAGCACTTGTTCAACACTGGCGGTTAGCTGTAAGTAGCTATCTCGCTTACACATCTTGCAATTGCAGCTGACAAGCAGTGCCACTTAAACTATATGTTAGAGTGTGATGACGCTACATGTCAACATTACAGTTTGACAAGCAGTTTGACAACAGTTTGAGTGCATGTATTTGGCGGTTGTTTTAAATAGTCTTCAAATAAATAAAACTTTTCTTTGCTTGAATATAACTGACAATTTAAGTGTACAGGGTATGGAAAAGATATAACTGGCCTAGCAGACACTCCGTGTGTTGTCTATTGCCTTTTGATCATAGAAATTGGTTTGCTAAATATATTCCTAGCTCAATATAAGTATGCGTATGGTATTTGATTATACTCCAAAAAGTGGGATCCAACATTGGTTTTATAGATTAAAGCTGACTTGGGCAATGCCCCTTTTGGCGCTTACAGGCTCCGGAAGTACGAATAAAGAGGTTTATAAGTTATAAGAGCCAGGTTCAACTCGATTTAGTTCAGGTGATGGCTTACTATTCTTAAGGAGCTTGAGTAAAATATAGCTCCAGAAACAGGCAAAATTACAGAAATCATCCTTTAGGGCATACAAAACCCCATCCTTTGCTGATCCATTATCGTATTTGAAACAAACTCAGGAATAAGTTAAACTTATTGTTCATTTACACTTATGTTTTATTCATTTATATTTACATTCACACACACTTAAACTTAAGTACATTACTCGATTGATCGGAAAATACTCGTACGAATGCTCGTTTGATTGACTTTCGGCTACGCTTGAATTGAACTGCAATTAGGTCTAGGGAGAAATAAATTAAACATTTAAGACTAAAATTAATGATTAGTGATCGTTTACATTGCATTTAACTACTATTCTCGATACTCCTAAGGGCTAAGTCTTATCCTATCCGCTGGAGGCACAAAACGCGTCTCAGCTGCAGTCGACGAGTCCGTGTGGACTGCAGTGGAAAGTGTTTTGGGCGTTTACTTAACTAACCTACTCGTAGATTGCATATTTACAGGCTCTGTGTATAACTAGGACGGGTCCGTACAGGCCGGGGCAGGCTGGGGGGGCTCACTTCATGTAGTAACTGCTGGGAGCACGGCCCGAGGTGTAGGTGCTCATGGGTATGCCCTGGGGACCGGGTATATGGTTGCCCGACGAGTGCGTCACTGACTGATTATGCGATCCGTAGAGATGATCGACGCTGCTGTTGCCAATGCCGTTGCCGGAGGGCTCGTAGTCCACATCGTAGTAGATGCCCGACTGGTTCTGGGGAGTGAAAAACAACATTGAGTAAAAGATCAGAGTTGTGGTAACATTCGAGCCGAAAAACAAGCGATGGATCTCGATACTATCGATAGTAACGAGGATTTCTTCGAGTCTATGTCAATACTATTTTCTTATCTATGTATATCTCGAGGTATATTAATAGTTTCTTCTAATTGATCTGCTTATACGTCATAGTTTAAATCGCCCTTCTAAATAGATAAATGAAGCTAATATCGATACTATCGATAACAGCCTATGTAAGACAATAGTCTAAGAATTAAATACATGATATTGTAGTGTTTATAAAATGAACACATTTCTATAACTTTTTAATTGTAATGTCTTCTGTTGTTAGGAACAAATTACATTACAAATGTTTATCCCTTCAGTTTCCTTCCTAACGTTGTTATATTTAATTGTAATAAATAATGAACGTTGTCTGTTTAATTTAATTTATGAATCGACTATCGAATCTGTCGATACTTTAGCAGTAAAATTTGCTATATGAAAAGTATAAATAACCCAATATTCCTCCACTCTCCTTTTCTTCTTCCTAACGAGTTCTGCTGATATTATCGATACTATCGATAGCATCGATGATTGCCCAGCTCTGTTGCACACTTACTGCTATGCTGCCATTGCTGCGACTCTTGGGGCGTGGCACTTGGAAGTTGCGACCCAGCAGATCGGCGCGATCCTCCTCCTCGCTGGAGCTGGAGTTCTCCAGCGTGCGCATACCATTCGCACGCGGACCCAGGCCAAGTCTTCTAAGTGCAATGAAAAGAGTTAGCAATCGGGGAATAATAGATATGGGAGTCAGTGTTTACCTGGGCAATGGCACTGGCGGCGCCATGCTGGCGCTCGGATGCATTTGCATAGTACTCTGCAGCGACATGCCTCCAATGGTGCCCATTCCAATGGCACCCAGATTGGGGTACGCAAACATGGCCGAGGAAGGCCGCGTGGGTCCAATGGGTTCCGCCTGACAAGCAAAGGGTTAAACAAATGAAAATCTCAAGCCTAAGCGAACTCACCCCGTAGTGATTAGTCTGTGCCATAACATCGGCTATCTGTGCCCAGCGCATGCGATCCTCCAGGGTCACCTGGTAGCCAGCCTGTGGCAAGCCCGCGGACTTGAGTGGAGCCGTGTTCATGTAACCAAACACGGGTGAGCCCATGGCATTCTTCTGCTCGCGCTGCCAGCGTCGGGACCACATGATGAGGCACACCAGCGTCAGCACAATGATGATCACAGCTGCCACGGAGGCGCCAATGGCCACGCCCAGCACCTCGCCATCGATCTCGCACTGTGCCCCATAATGGCTCGAGTCGCAGGCACAAGTCTGAGTGCCCTCCTCGTTGTAGCTGCAGATGCCGCGATTGTTGCAGTAGGCATCCGGGCAGGCCTGGCACTCGCGTCCCGCACGCTGCGGCTGGTCGGCCCAGGGATCCCGCAGACCGCCCTCACAGGTGCAGCGGAAGCTGCCCCATATGTTGCTGCAGCTGGCGCTGGCGTGGCAATCGTTGAGCTCCGCGGATTGGCATTCATCCAGGTCGTGCAACGCGGAGACGGCGCCCTCCGGCGAGCTGACATACAGCACTGAGTTGCCAATGTTGTTGTTGCGCCGATGGAGCACGCCCAAGAGATGCTTCTGCACATCGCTGCGCAGATTGGGACGCAAGGTTTCCACGCTCTCATCCAGCTGCAAGAAGAAATGCCAAGTGAAAGTGGCTTTCGCACTCAACATTGTTCTGTACTCACTTTCAGTGTCAGATTCACATAGACGCCACTGCCGCCCAGATTGGGATCGCCGCGATAAATATTGTTCACCTTTGCCTCCATGAACTCATCCGAATAGGGCGTCATCGACATGGCAGAGTCCACCTGCAAGAGTTGGGGATTAGTTGGGGCACATTAAAGATCTTAATTGCTACTTACCGCGCGAACCGATTCGTAGCTCAGCTGTCCATAGGGCTCACTATTGCGATCCAACAGCTTGTTGTCCCAGACGATTCTGTGCTCATAGATGCGATCCACGCGCATGCCCAGATGGAAGGATATCACTCGACGACAAGGCTCGCGATGCTTGCGACGCGAGTAGCCTGGAAGTGGACAGCAGGATTAAATACTCTCTTAAAGGGAATCTGATAGTTCACTCACCTGGCCTGCAATGACAGCTGGAAACCCCGTTGTCCGTCTTGCAGCGCTCGTGCTGCGCCTGATCACAGGTGGAGTCATCGCCCACGATGCAGGTGTCGATTCTCACGGGTGGTTGCGTGGGTCGCTGCCGATAGTGTGGTCGTGTGGGGCCCGGATTGGTCGTGGAGGCGGCCGCTGGCTTACCCTGTCCTTGACCCTGCACCTGACCCTGTCCCTGGTTCGTGCCTGATTGTGGTTGCAGCTCCACTACCTCTGTTTCGGGTACCACATAGCCGCCGCTGCTCTGTGTGACGGCGTGGTTTGGTAGATTGGCGGCAGCCGCACCACCATTCGTCAACCACCACCACCACCACTGCCTGTTGCCTGGCCCGGCAGCTGGGGCAGCCGCGTGGCCGGCGTTGTGGCGCCCGCTGGCGGATCTGTGGGATCACCAAATAGATTGATGTAAGTGCGCTTGCCATCGATCGAGACGAAGCCTTCGTCACCTGATGCCGAGACAATAATGTCAGCCTGTGCTCCACCTGCTCCACCCGCACCACCTGCTGCCGCTCCGTAGGAGCCATAGGGCTTGATATTGATCGTCTGCTGGGAGCCACTGCCCTTGGGCCCGGGTCCCTGAATAGCCGAGAGTGTCACGTCAAAGATCTCGCCATATCCTGGCGGCAGATGTTGCCGTGTGGGTTGAATGGGCTGCTGTGGTGCCGCTGGCCGCGGGGCGGGCCGTGGCCTGCCGCCCGGCTTGAACTCGGGATCGTCTAGGACAATGCCGGGGCGGGGATGGTAGGGAGCGGCGGGTGCGGCGGGAGCGGCAGGAGCGGTTGGATTGGACGTCGGGGCATTGGCAGTGGGCGCCTTTTCAGTAGTGGTAGTGGTAGTTGAGGTGGTAGTGGTGCTGGAAGTAGTGGTGGTGGTTGTGGTGGTACTAGTGGTGGTCATGGGTGGTTTGGAAGTGGGCGCAATGCCAGCCGAGGCAGGCAGCTCGCTCAGCGGCATCGTTTGAATGCTGCTCGTTGGGGAGGACGTGCTGGCCTCCAGGCCGGGCGTGCGATTGGCCGTCATGAAGATGACCTCCTCGGTGGAGGGATCCAGATCGTGGCTGGGCGCCTCGCCACTGTCCATGGACATGGGCACATAGCTGGAGGACATGCCCATGACTGTGTTCACCACCGAGCTGGTCTCGATGATGGTTGTGTAGCCGTCGTGCTCCGCTTGGGGCTTCCTCTTCTCGCCGCTGGGCTTGGGCTTGTGCTTCTTCTTGGGTTCCTTGGGTGTGGGCTCGGGTGGCGGCTGCAGTTCTTCCTCAACCTCGCCACCGCCCTCCGCATCCGCATCCTGATCGGAGACCTCAATGTACTGCGCATTCGCATCCTCATTAGAGAACTCCGAGTCGTAGGTGGTGTCTGTAGGCGGCACGGCATCCAAGACATCTGCAGTTGGTTGCGGCTCCGGCTCCTGTTCTGGCTCCTGTTGCTTGGTATCCTCCAGCTGGACGGGCTCTGCTTCAGGAGGCGGCCTCGAGGGCAGCAACTGTGGTCCCGGCAGCTGCTGAAACTGCGGCAGAGGACGTCGATTGCCGTTGACACTGGTCGTGATGGGAGGACGTGGCTTGTTGCGGTACCAGGGCGGCCGATTGCTCACGAAACCTGGCCGCACCGGCACTATCTGCTCCGGAATGGGCACTCCCGTGATGAAGGGCCGCTCGGGACGGTCGAAGGGATAGGGCGGGGGTCTCATGGAGGTGCCTGGCTTCTGCGCCTCGTAGTCCATGGGCAGCGGCTGCACCTCCGAGATGCGGGGCGGGCCGCGGTTGTTGATGCGGCTCGCCGAGGGACGGCGCACGCCTTGGGTGTTGGCGTGGACATTCACATTGCCGTTGAGCAGCTTCACAATGCCCGTGATGATGTCCTGGATGTCGGGATTGCCGTTCTGGCGCGGACTATGCGGCGCCACCGTTGCACTGGTCGCCACCGTCGCTGTCGAGCTGGCAGTACTGCTCCGACTCGGGCTGATAGGGGACCCCGACGTAGGCGGTCGCAGGTCCCCTTGCACTAAAAAAGGCTGCGCAGTGCTGGAACTGGAGCTGATGGAACTGGAGCTGCCCGTCAGTGTCTTGCCAGCTCTGGCGCGCTCTGTGCGCTCCGGCTGCTGCTGATCCTGCTGCACCTCGTAGGTGCCCGTGGGCTTGATGTTGTAGTGAAAGTAACGCCCGGCCGAGACGTCCTTGTCGCTGTCCTCGCCGTAGTTGACATCGTTGGGTCCAGGCTGGCGCTGCTGTTCGTGCAGTATGGGCGAGGCAGAGCGCTCCACGCGCGCCTTCGTCTCGTTCTCCACCTGGGCGGAGCGGCGGCTCTCGGGCATGGTGTTCGTGTGGGCCAGGGTGCTCTCGATGCTCAGGCGTGGCGCCGAGTTGTGGCTGCTGGATTTGGGCGAGATCTGTGAGATGCCATCGTGCTGGGCCACTGCAATGGGAGGAGAATGAGGAAAGCTGGTGAAATTCTTGAAATTCAAAGCATCAATTTGGTTAATTATTAACACGCTCGGTGAAAAGAATCTGAATGCGTTGCAGCCGAAAAACAAAAGCGACAGGTTTCACTTTTCAAGTGCCACCTGCCAGATGCCACATGCCACATGCCGCTCAGCCCAGCGCTTTGTCTTTGTCATTGTCACACAAGACGTCGGCATGTGTAAACCTTATGCACATTTGCATTTCTTAGAAACCCCAGACAGATGCGAGCAAACGATCTCAGTTTCAGTCACACTCAAAGTCACAGTCGCAGTCACAGTCGCAGTCACAGGCGCAGTCACAGCCTTAGCTGGCAGGCATCATTTATTTTCGATGTCAAGTTTGTGTCTTGAGTCTTTTGTATTCTCCTCACAATTGTATTTGTTTTGTGTGTGCGAGTGTATCTATCTAACAAGCGACGCCTGGCGACATCTGAAATTACTGGTTGTCTTTTCATGCCAAGGCTGGTGCAAGCCTCCCCCCACTGCCCGCTCACCCCGCACCCCTTGTTGAAATATACGCGCATCTTTCACAATTGCACAGCCTTTATTACTTATTACATTTCGCCAGCCCCCTCAACTTTGGAGGCCTGTGGGGCCTTAAGATCGTCTCTACACAAGACGAGAATTTCACAAATTGCTACGTGAAGCGTTGAAAAGATGCCAGCTGAATTCGCAGTTGTTCACTGGTTGCTGGCTGGAAAAGCGAGTATCTCGAGTAGCTCGCAAATGAGCATGCAACTGCTGAACTACTTATAGGATAGCTACACACAAAGTAAGTAGTGTGCACAGGTGGGATGTGCATGTCTGAGCAGCCATATCAATGTATAATGTAGACATAATCCCAACTAATTATGTACATAGCACAAATGAACGAATAAACGAATAAACGAATGAATGATATAGAAATACAGAAATGCTGAATTAAAGAGAAATTCAACTTATCAAAAAGCCAGCTCGTTTGCTCAGCTTTTTATTCACTCGTGTGTAACAAGAGGTCGCCATCGATGAAATGATTAAATGTCTGTTATTTGCAGTATTGTTCATCTTTGCTTAATGTCTCTTTTAAATGACAGCAATATAATTGTACTTTTATGGAGAGTAATTGAAGTATGCTCGTTATAATCCATACTATTGCAACTTCATTTCAGTTGGGCCAAAATAGGAGACAAGTTTCTGTCTTGAGTTCTTTCATTTAACGCTCGAAATGATTTAAAAGAAATGGAAAATTCGTATGCCTATTTCAGAAACTGCCATTGAGTTCTTTGGTTTCACACTTTAATAAAGTTTCCTACAATTTGAAGAGCTTTCTTTTCAAGACCATCTATCCAGAAAATGTTTAATGAAATTAACACCTGCTGATCTCTTCACTTTGACTCCTCGATCTCATTCTCGTTCCCATGTGAATGCGTGAAGTCTCCGCTCGAGTCTCCGACTCCAACTCCGACTCCAACTGTGCCTGTTAGCCTGTGTGTGGCTTCCGGCACCCCCCGCAAAGCATTCAGTTGAAAGGTGAGGCAATTCTTCACAACGCAGACAATAGATGACACTTTCGATACTATCGATGTGACCCAAAACACTTTCGACATTACCATGCTTTCTATTATGCTTTATAATTCTCAACAGTTAGTAAACACTTTTCAATAGTTATACGACTTTGTATCGATAGGATCGATAGCTTAAACTACTACCAGCGAGACTATCGAGTAGTTGTTCAATTAAAGGCTTTAATCGATAGCTTAAACTATCAAAATGTAGTTGCATCAATATCAGTATTAAACATCAAAATTGATAATATCGGAGGGTGATATTAAGAAAGGTTTCAGCGATAGGTTTTCTAGCTTCAACTTTGACTTTTAAAACTTTAGAAAGATAGTATGGATTGTCCATTTACTTACCATTTAGCCATGGAACTATCAAAGGCTTTACTTTAACTATTATTTATTCTATCGCTATTCAAACACTCGAGTGACTCCACTCCCAAAAGTCTAAACAATAGTATCCATAGCTTTAAGTGTTACCATTACAACAATTGAGTAGTTGTACTATCGAAAGTTTCATTGAGAGTTTCGATAGTTTTAATCATGACACTATCGATAGTTTCGATAACGTCAACTATGACTAAACCGATACTATCTAGTGGCTGCACTATCGAATGATTTTAATCGATAGTTTCAGCAGTAACTAAACTATCGAGTGGCGGCACTCTGATTGGTCTCAGCAATAGTATCGACAGCCTATTGAATCACCACTTAGTGATGGCACTATCGATTGCTTTATTCTATCTATTATTAATTCTATCACTATTCAAATATTCGAGTGACTGCACTACCTATGGTCATCTATGGTATCGATAGCTCTAAAAGTCACTCTTCGAAAGGTTGAGGGTTTCATTGATAGTTTCGATAGCTGAACTATCTGTCGAATGTATTAATCGATAGTTTCGATTGGAGGCACTATCGAGGGTTTTCCAGCTCTACCAGTGAGCCCCACAAATACCAACAGCTTCATAAATTTATTTGCCTACAACGCTTGGCTCGTTACTTTCTTTTGGTTCGCGGCTCTCGTGATTTATGACTGCGATCGTTGACTCTGCCCCAGGCAAGCGAATCTAGAGTGCAGCCAGAGCTCCAACACCAGCTCCAGCTCCAACTCCAGCTCCAACTGGAACTCACAGGTGTCAAGAGCGTGTGTCAGGCAGACAGTGCAAATGCTTAGCTGAGGTATTAGCGCGATGCCTGTGGCATTTGAGGGCTTCGCTCTTGAGTTTCAAGAAAGGGGGGAGGTGGCAAGTGGGCGCAGCCAGACAACCTGTTCAGTAATATTTTGTGGGTTTATGAGGCTGCTAATAATTCTCACAGCCAGTCAGTCAGCCAGTCCAAACACGTTTAGTTATTGAGCTTAACCCAATTGCTATGCGGCTTTTGAGGTTTTCTTGCTGATTAAGTTTTGGCACAGTTTTTACTTTCACCTTCACGCGCTAAACTGGCACAGAGTAAAGAAATGCAACAACAAAAGAAACAAATGCGTACCACGCTAATTGATAACTTAAATCTTTTTGTTCACTTTCTACATAGTTTGATATAATTAGCGCTTCCTTTAGCCAAATACAAAAACGAGAAGAAAGAAGAAAGATACAAAAACAAACACAGCCCATAAATATTGTTGATTGTTGATTGAGCGTCGCATTTTGATTTTCCTTTACATTTTCACTTTCCTTGCAATTTGCACTTGTTGTTTGAAATAACTTTTCGCTATTATTGATACTAAATTGAATCTATAGCAGGTTGTGGTTGGGTAAAAGTGTCTGCCGGGCCAAAAATGACGCCGGCGGCTGCAACGTGGACTGGTAAGTGTAACGCAATTTCAAAATTCAATCTGTGGCATGCAACACTTTCACGGACAACGAAAGTAAAACTTTAATTGAGTTTAACTGACTTTTATAACCAGGCAGGCAACTCCCAACTCTTTGCACTCACTTGCAGTCACAAATATCTGGGGTTCAATGCACCAAATCAAAGACATGACTCCAACAACAACAACGATGACAACTACGACGACAACAGAGTCATTAGTTCCAGCGCTTGCCTACACTAATTTAAACGCTACTTAGACCCACGACGGGGACAGGACAGAAGGCGCACGACTCCCAAAACAACTCCAACTGCAACTCCAACCGAGACTTGGATTGCGCTGGCGATTGGGGGTTTCTGACTGCAGCCACTCGTAACCCACACGCGGCTCCAAATTGCCAATTTCAGCGCCTCCAAATTGCCAGCAGTCGGCTGACAAGAAATCACTTTCTATTTCTAAGCAATTGCACTGCTCAGCGCTGACAAGTATAAGAAAAACACAAACTGTTTCACAATTACACGACAAACCTGGCTAAAAACCGAAAAGAGCTACAGCAAGTCAGAAAAGTCTAGGCTGATCGACTGGGAGATATCCTGTTAAACACCATCGCATTCTTCTAATACACATTTCTAACTTTTTGATTGCTTGTTAACTGATTCTGACAAAGTATTCAGCATTCCAAGCTGACATGCTTATTAGAATTCAAAGCTTTAGCTTTCGATCTAGTCGAAGGAGCAGTTATCATAAATTTGATCTCTGTATGGTAGAACCTATACAAACTAGACATTGAAATATATAGCTTAGGACAGGCCGAGAGCGTATCAGGTAGACATGCTGTTCAAGCTGTTACAGATTGTATATAGTTTATTGAATCGCAGTTACCTGCTTCTGTCTTTAGCCCTTATACCCACTTGCTATAAGCACAGGGTATATTAACAACTGAGCCCACACATACCTTACTTATAAACATTGTAAGCCCAAAAGCTAGCGACAATAATTACATTTTGTGCGCTTATGAAATAGCGCAATTTGATTTCAATATTTAACTCACGTGCCTAGGCATTACGACAGTCAACAAACTTAATTTGGCAGTTATAACTGAAGAGAGTAGGTAGCTGAAGGTAGGCGGGGTTAGGGGAAGGCAGTAGGTGCTCGTAATGTCTTTGATTACGCAACTCTGCCAACTTGGTCGGAGTGTGATAATGCGACATGAGTTCCCTGCAATTTCACCAAATTAATTGTATTATTATTTAACAAGCAATTACAAACTTATTGCAGCCATTTGGAATTGTCTGTTGCTTGAAGTGAATAAAATAAATATCATTTATTCTCCAAGCTATTGAGATCAGCATTAGAAAGAAGGCTCAGCCGCCAGAAGACTGAACCCACCTTACCTTTTACCCCTCAAAGCAGCCCACCTTTTTCATCATTTTCATCACAAAACACCTGAGTTTTATGCTCTAAATTTAAGCAAAATTTAATGTATTATCACCTCATTAATAACTGTTCCTCAAGGGACAGATTTGATTATAGAAAGTATACAAGCCAAACTATTGCTATAAATGAAATACTTCCTTTTGTTGTCTGAATAAAATTCAATAGAGAGCAAAAAATGTATGCGAAAAAGATTAGTTTTAATAACAATAAGCATTCTTAAGCGCTCGCTTTGGTTTTCTATAAGTATCTTATTCAGTTTCATTTAGTTTCTGATACAATTCGTCTAAAGACACATTGTAGTATATAATTTATTATAATTTCTTTCATTTTATAAAGGCTTATAGACAAAGATCTTAACATTTTGTGCACTCCCTAGTTTCTATAGAACAAACAAATTCCAAAAGGAATTCTTAATTTTTTGGCTGCAAAGCACAATCATACTATTATTTAAGAATTTCATTCAGAGTATTGTGAGATAGGCTCCATTTTGAGCGGTAGATAAGATTTCATAATAGTCACGAAGCAATATTTAGTAGCTGCCCCAATATAATCCAATTTTCGAGTCACATTTCTTACATTTTATTTGCCGCTGCTGCTATAAAAAGTCTTTCAAAGCCGTAAACCGAAAGGCTTAACAAATAAATTCTTATTTCTGTGCTCAGCTTAAGCCCTCTGCCAGATTTCTATTAAAGATCGCCCCGGAGCACAACGTGGGCCCGCGTCCAGCCGGAGACTCTCAGGTTGAGTGGACGCACACGCCCCATTCAAAGTCAAAGAACTGAAGGCAACGCCTCACAAAAGAGGCTCAAATGGTGAACATATTACCAGTTATCTTGGCACGTCTTGCATTTGAAATACAGGTAACACTGTATTCCTATAGACTGGGGGAGGGCGTGTTCGCCTAGCAGCCTTAAAGCCTTCAAGTAGAATTAACATTTTGATTTAATGCTAATTGATGCCGGCAACGCTTGGTTGCTGTGGTGGGCGTTAAAGAAACACAAAGTCTGTCGAATGTTGCTTTATGGCATACAAAGAAAGTTTGTGTAATAAATATTTGTTTATTTATTTTGTTGGTTTTTTGTTTCTTTAGCGAGCCAAAGGTTCCGACTCTGACGGCGACTTGCAGCAAAGTCATGCCACAGACAGGCCGCTGCCCGCTGCAAGCTGCCAGCTAGATATTCATTAGCAAAGCAAATAAATTCACCTTGGCTGCACTTAAGCAATCAAAGCATTGTTGTTTTCTTCTCTGCATTAACAATTGGAGAATTGCCAAGAGAACCCAAAGTTGTCGCCCTTTGAGAGGTCGAGAAAAATAACAAGTGACGACGAAGACGATGACGATGACGCGACTCAGCAAACAAAGTTTGTTTTTTGTGTTAAATGCAATTGAAGAATCTCAAGACCAACACCATACCATGGGCGTACTTATAAAAGGGAACAATTGAAATATATTTATTTAAGTAATAGAGTTTGTTCTGACACTAAATTATGTTTATTTATACAACTAACTAAAATTTGGCATTCATTTGCTTTACAAATAACAGGGAAGGCAAAAAGCTATTATGTGGGCTTATACCCTAGCAGAGGGTATTATAATTCTGTCACGAAATGTGTAATGCATTAAAGGAGAAGTTTCCGACCCAACAGAGTATATATATTTTGAATCAGCATGAATCAGCCGAGTCGATATAACGATGTCCATCTATGTCAGATTCTATGCAAGCTAATCTCTTAGTTTTAAAGCTATTGTAATGAAACTTGGCACAGATTCTTCTTTATGCTGCAGGTAGTATATGTCTCGGAACCGGCCTGATCGGACTACTATAACATATAGCTGCCATAGGAATGAACGCTCGAAGACTATGTTTTTGTATGAAAAACTTTTTTGTTTATAAAGATATCCTCACCAAAGTCACCCAAACCAAGTTTTTGAAGAGTCTATACAATCTGATTAAATTTGGTCAAAATCTGAACACTATATCACATAGCTGCCATAGGATCGGGTGAAAAATTACATACAAACTAAGTGAGACAGTGAGAGTTTAATTATACTTCAAATAGTTGCCTATAATTTGATCAAAATCGAACCACATAGGAACAATCAGATGAAAATTGAGTTTTTGTATAGAAAACATTGCTTTTTGGGTATATAAATTCGTTACGTTGTTCTTTCTTGCTTTTGATCAAAGCTTTCTAATGGGTTTCTTTAAACAAAATGAACAACAGACATTTTGAAGAAACCTCCTTACTTGCCCCCTTGCTGGGATGCTGGTTGCGTCCTTGAGCAAGCCCATGACGCAGGTCATATGAAATTGTTTTAAACAATTGCCACGCGTGTCATGCAATTAGATATGTTAATTTTGCAAGCGATGAATGCAATTTACAGGCGAAACCAAAGAAAAAGCCAACTCCAACTGGAACTGCAACTGCAACGGCAACCATTGTGTCAGCAGAAGCGAATGACCTTAATCAAGGTCTGAGTCTCTGGCTTTAGCTCTGATCTAACCGCGCCAAAGCCAAAGCCGGAGCTTGAGCTGGAGCTGAAGCTGAAGCTGGAGCCGGTTGCAGTCTGGCCTGCTGCAGCTAGCCCGGCTAGCTTACCTGTCTAAGCCGAAAAATTTATTAGCCGCTGTCTTGGCCAGGCCTGGCTGCGCTCTGTTGGCTGGTGGAAAGTTGCGGACATCCATATCCGCGATTGCGAGGCGCAGCATTGAACGCTGCATCTGCCTAAATAATAGATACACTTAACAGCCTAATTGTCTGATATTTATAATTAAAGCCCAGCCAAGTTGCAAGCTGCAAGTTGCAAGTATAACAGATTCCAGTGGAAAACAAAGCAGCCACTAATAAGCAGCAAATGCCAGGCTGCCACAGAGCCAAACGCTCCAGAGCAGCTATTTAAGTGGCAAGCTGGCTAGTTGGCAAGAACATGGCCTTAACTTGAGCGCTGCTTGTAAATTGAACTAGCTGCAATTTAGTGTAGATCGCTTATCTCGGCCAGCAGACAGCAGACCAGCCAGCTAGAGCCTGGTCGAAATAGTTGAAATATTTGGTTTTCATATCGACAAGACAAGCGAATAGTTGTGTCGTGCTCAAAGGGTTTCAGGGTTGGGGTCAGTAACCCAACAGTTAGCTGGGAAAGAAGTGCAGTTGGCTTAACTATTGGAGCAGCGCCACTAATTGTAAGTATCTACGCTCCATATACTGGCCACTAATTGAACAATTAATGCTGATTAAATGACTGCAAAATGGAGCAAACACAACTCACAGAATGGGCACAAACAAAAGCTGCGTCACAGACGCCCCTCTGGAGCAAGCAAATCCGCAACTGACCGCAAATAGTTGTTGTTCTGTTGTGACCAAGATACAAGCCAAGTTGAGTCGCGTCAAGACTTGTCTCAGCCAAGTTCAATGCTCAAAGAACGCAAAATTTATTGATTGAAAAGCGGCTCTTTCTCTCTCTCTCTCTCTCGCTATCTCTCTATGTCTATATCTAAATCTCTTTCTCTCTCTCTAGCGAAACTGTGTCAGCGTGCCCCCAAGAAAACGGAACAAGTTGCGACCAATATGGACAAACGGGTGACTCTCAATGGCGTGTGACAAGTTCAAAAGCAATGTGTGTGCGTGTGTGCGTGTGTTGGTTGTGCCATCAAACCAAAAGTTGAAAAAATACGTTTATGTTGTACAAATGGCCCACGGAACCGGCTTATATATGCTATAAACATATATATATTAGCCAGAGTCAGTCAGTCAGTCAGTCAAACAGCTTTTATTAGGCTATTTCTTCTGCTTGATTGTGTGAGTCTGTGTGTGTGTCTGTTGTGTGTGTGTGTGTGACTTGCTGTGCGCGTTTGTCTAAGACCAACTGTGGATAACTGCACGTATTTAACGGCATTCTATTTCAAGTTTTTACACATTTTATGTGTCGCTGTCGCAGCTGAAGTTTAACTCGTCTTTGCCCAGTCACCCAATTGGGCTAATTGTGTTTATTTTCAAGAATTTCATGCCCTGGGTCAGCAGGTGTCGCACCTACGCCGACACGTAAAACGAAGAATGTCTCAGCTTCCAAAGAAAGTTGGACAATTTGCAGCACTTGACAGAAACAAGTTCGTTGCCTAAGTCTTTTGTTTTTATAAAGCTAGTCAAAATATATATTTTGAAGCAGAAGCTAATTGAATTTAGGAACTGTTCTAGATCCACAAAAACTATTATTTTGTGTATAGTTTTTTAGATACTTAAACGGTAATTATGTTAAAATTAGCTCAGTCGATTTGAGCAAGATTAATCGGTATGGAAATATATAAAATCATCTAGGGCTTAGAATATGTTATTTAATCATACCTTCCAGCCATGGAATCAGTTAAAACAACCACACGATCAAATTCAGCTTAAATGCCAAATGCAGCCTAAATTAAAGCCGGCATTCTTCAGTCAACCAATTGGGATAATTATGTTTATCTAACGATAATTTCTTGCCTTGGGCTAGCAGGTGGCGCAGCAAAGCAACATAATGCCCAAAGTGTTGCTCAACCCGTAGAGAGTTTCATCTGCACAGCACATGGCATAAGCAAGTTCGTTGCCTAAGTCTTTTGTTTTTAGAGCAAAGAATGCGACGCTGCAAAAGAAAGCCTTTTGGCGTTAAGAAATGTAG
Organism: Hirtodrosophila histrioides; assembly: GCA_037075165.1. NCBI lineage: Eukaryota > Metazoa > Arthropoda > Insecta > Diptera > Drosophilidae > Hirtodrosophila > Hirtodrosophila histrioides. The sequence goes on along the minus strand of JBAMCL010000422.1, from coordinate 1,193,313 downwards.
ACACACCATATTCATATTCATACATGTAAATGAAGTCCAAACAAATTGGCATATCTCAAGAAAAAGAAAGAAAAAATCAGAATAAATATTCGAAGCCAACCGGTTTCTTATAAAGCTTCAAAAAATCTCCGACTGCGGTATGTTTTCATTGATTACCATTCAATCGTCTCAACATACACACACAGATATACCTGCTGTCTACCTGAGTTGCAGCTTCATCAGGCGGAAAGGTGAACGTTACATCGCCCTCCCGCTGTCCCGCTGTTCCGCTGTCCCCTGTCCGCTGCGGTTTTCGCTGCCTTTGTGCAATTTTGCGTGCGCCTCAAAAGTCCTCAGCTTGAATGTCTTGAGCGCCGCAAGATAAAAGATTTGGCGGGGCTGCTGCGAACCAGGGCCAGGGCCAGGTCCAAGAACGAACTTGACCAACCGAAATCAAGATAAATTGTGGGTTCGGATCCGCTGTTATGGGTGTGTGTTTATGGCTATATGGTTATGTGGCTGGCAACTTTCGTTGTGCTGAATTTCATTGTACAATTTTGGACTGGCTGTCGCTGTCGCTGATGCTGATGCTGATGCTGTCTTGTGCTCATGGGAAAGGGAAAGTATGCATGCAGTTATTGATACGACTCCGGCAACGAGCCGCAGCCTCAACTCTAATTGAATGAAAAGGGTGGAGAAACGTTTAAGTTAATTGGATACAAGAGCAAGGCGCACAAACGCACACTCCCATGCCAGTTGATTTGATCATTGCCATGAAATTGCAATTTAACTTTGAATGAAATTGAATGTAGCCGAAGTGCGGCCAGTTAGCCCCCAAGACAGCTGCATAAGCTAGACAAATCAGACCTAAACTGAACTTCGATTCAATTGTTGTTAATTACTTTCATTTGCGTCCGCATATTTTACCTCTATCTCACACTGTCAGCTGTCATTAATCTTTGCCTCAGCGGCGCGCTCAGATAGCGCACCTGTTCTGCCGCAAACGTGAAAATTTTAATTAATTGCGTCAACATGCCAGGCCTCGATTGGGCCCACCAGGAATGCAACACCAACAAAATAAAACCTGCCGCTTGACCCAATAAAAAAGCAGCGCCATAAATTTCTGAAGCGTTGCCGCTGCCGCTGCCTCTGCTGCTGCGGCACGGCATCTTCTGGCCCTGGCCAAGTAACAACTTTTCGGTTATTTATATGCCTAACCCCCCCTCACGCTCTTTCCTCCTCATCTTGGAGTCTGCGCCGCAAGTGGGCCATGTAACAGAAATGTGCCAAAAAGCAGCGTGGAAAGAAAAATGTGTGGAACAAGCAGAGCTAATCTGGAAATTTAGGCAGCTTAAGCAGCAGCCGCAGCAGAGACTCCCAAAAGAAAACGAAAATCAAATACTTGAGAAAAGTTGTTAAATGCAGCAGGTTATTGCTGTCAAGGCGACCAACTCGTGACTTTATAGCGGCCCATCGATAACATCCAATGATGAATTGCACTCATCCCGCCGGCGCACTGTTTGATTTTCTTTTGTAATGTTTTGACATACACATGCAAGTGCACTGCACAAAAAAGGGGGCCTAATCAAGCATAAACAACATTTATTTCTACAAACTGAAATAAAAACAAGAAAGACTATCTTCGTGCCGTAGTATACCTTTAAAATAGGCAATTGCATAGCACTTCTATGCATTTCATGAGAATCGCAGAGAAGGGCGATCAACTGACGACCTCCAAAATAGGCAATTCTATGGGACTACCAATAATTCTTGAGAATGGCAGTGAAGGACGCACACAAGTAGAACTCCTAAATAGGTAATTGCATTGCACTTTCGTCCACATATTACGTAATCATCAAGGGGGTGGGGTTAATTACATGGGAAAAGGGTCCTTGGCATATGATTACGTAATCTATCTAAGAGCCTTCTTTCACCAATTTTGTTTTCAAATTTGAATGATACCGTAATAATATGGGGTGGGGGAGGTCAGCCAAATGATTACGTTTGATTACATGGGGGGAGGGTCCTTGGCATATGATTACGTAATCTTCCTTCTCTCACAAATTTTGCTTACAAATTTCGGAAGAAATTAATTTTGAATGATTACGTAATCATATGGGGGCGGGAGGTCAGCCAAATGATTACGCTTGATTACATGGGGGGAGGGTATCAAAAAGGGCAAAAACGTGATTACGTAATATGTGGACGTCTTGAAATGCTGAGAATCGCAGAGAAGGGCGCATTTTATAGAAATATTCTTTTCTGCGATTCTCAACAGTTCAAGTAAGTACAAGGTAATTTTATACTTTGGAGGTCAGCCTAACCTTTTCATTCTGATCTGACGGTAATTTTTAACTATCTTATATACTAAACCTTTATTTTTTTTAAGTGTACACACAAATTCGTGCTCATCACGCTTTCTAATGGCATTACCTTGATGTTGTTGGTGTTGTTGCTGTTGTTGCCTCGCTTCTTCGAACGACACTTTTCCAATGCACACAAAACGAATTTCAATTCTTTGGCGCTTAGATTTGGAAAGCCCCAAGTGCCGTTATTACCCCGTTGTTACCATCTAGCGAGCCATTGCTGCTGCCACTGCTGAAGATTCTCAATTGGCTGGCAACGCTTGGGCTTTTTAATTAAGCTGCTGTAAAATAATTTTCACTTCACCTAATTTTTGCGAGCCATGAAGAATGCAGCTTCGTTTTGAGCATTAATATTGCTTCTACTGTTTCTAGCTCTTTTATGTAAATTTCTTGTGTGTGCTGTGCACTCAATGGACGCGACTCTTACATATGATAATGAGGCTTATTAGCTGCATGGAAGGTTTGCTTTGAAAATGCCAACACACTCGTATTTGTTTAAATGGCTCAGTAAACAGCAAAGCAGTTAGATTTAATTGATTCAGCGGTACCAGGCAGAGGGGCCGCTGTGTCTGCTGGGATCAGTGGTTGCCCATGTGGTTGCCCATGTGGTGCAGCTTAACGGCTCCCTCCAGCGGATGAGTGTTGCCTTCTAATTGAAATGCATTTGCGCATAACAATTTCTTGTGCTTCCTAATGCCCTTTTCACAAATTATGTTGGAAGTGCATAGCTGCATAAGTACTTTATATGTTTACTGTCAACTGTTCTCAGTTCTCATGATTCAAAACAGCACCAAAGGAAATGCTCTTTTACTATTTTATTAAAAGTCGCAAATATACTTGGAAGACCTGCTTCAACTTTAATGTGATGATTCTGGAATGCAATTAGGTCTCAAATCAGTTCGCACAGTTGTCAAATGCGTAAGCTTATTGGCTTATCCAATTTGCATTGATAGTATCGATTATTCAGGGAAAGATCTCGAGTTGACCAATTCTTAAGGACAACAGTACATAGAGTTAGCTGTCATTTAACCTTTTGCCCAAAAACATACTTATTATTTCCTAGACAGCTTGTAAATTGAATAAGAAATAATAGAAATGCATTTTTCACTTATTGCGCAATGATTAATTCGCTCTGAATGCTAATCAACGACTGACAAATTAAGTATTCAACCCTGTACTCTTGTGTTGTTGTTATAAGTCCGAAGATAAATTATAAAGGCTTAATCATAAGCTGTTTAATTAGCCTCCATTTACGCATGTCACGCACTTTGCATTGGCACAGTCACCTGCATGTGAAAAGCCAAAGAAATCGCAGTCCATTGAATCCGGTATGAATAATCACACATTACACAATTATGCAAACAGTTTTTGGACTACGTCAGCCAAAACAAAGCTTAATAAGAGTTGAACCACAGAAATGTGCAAAGTTAAGGTCAAATAAATGACGCATCTGGCAAAAGAGATGTTACAAACCCAAGGTACATCATTTACACTCAAACTTGTATCTAAATTTATGCGTAGACAGCTGCCAAATAAAGTCTGAAAATGTCGTATCATCGTTTTTGGGTCAAGCCCGTATTTTTGGTTAAAATTAGCATAGGAAGCGTAGATGGTAAGTGACTCGTGAGTACGGGTGTTTGTGTACGGGAGCTATCCATCAGTCGAGACGAGACTTTGAAACCGAAATCCGTCAAGAAGTGTGGCACCTGCGTGCTGAGGTTTGATGTTGCTGGCATACTTTGCAGCAAACAAATAAACGTAGTACGCGCACCTGAGTATGAGCATCGTGCTATCTACTTTATGTATCTATTCATTCTTAGTAACGCCCAATAAATTATGCACCAAACATGAGCTTAGCTTTCTAAAAAGAAAACATACCAAAAATGGGCTCACACTACGCGGAAATCTCTTGCCTATCTCCGTCAGCTAATAAAAAACTTCATCTAGCATAAATATATGAAAGTTTGAGTATTATTTTAATGTACTGATTTACTATCAATTGAAATGCCAAAGCATTTTTCACAACTATGTGCGAACATTTATGAAAACAGCCTTGAAAGCAGAGGAGAGCTTAGAGGGAGTTGCAATGTATTGAATAAATTCAAATCAATCAAAGAAATATGAATTAACTTCATTGACTTGACTGGCTTTTATAGATGTTTACAAGTTTTTTTGATTGATAAACTAATATCTATTACTTATACAACACTTTCATAAATATATCGGGTTAAAGAGCAGATAATCGCAGGGATATTACAGAGTGTATTAAGGAGCTCAGTATGTTAGGCAATCCTCTACCAGATTAAACAAAGCTTAGCTAAATTGCAATAACTCTCCTGCAGGCGTCCTCCCAAAAATCCAATTTTCCGAAGGATGGTGTCGGAAAAGCCCTCTGTCTAAGTCTAAGTCTTTGCTAGGCGAGTAGCCAAGGAGTTGTTGTGGGCCAGAAGCCTGCCTCTGTATCTATCAGCGAAATGGCTGTTTACAAGTATAATATAGGCTTAAATTGTATTTTCATAGTTCACTCTAAATTAGTTGAAATTTATTATATTCCTGCAGAGTCGAAGAAAAGTTGACTGTAACAAAAATACCTCTTTAAACATATTTAATGTGTGGGCCACAGAAATAGCAAATTTAATGCACTGTAATTATAGTTGATACTTAAATTGAAAACTTACAACTGTCAATAGAATAAAACAAAGCCTTTTAAGAGCCCTAACTCTAAAGAATTTCTGTTGTGCAGTGTATCCCAAAATGAACTGGCTGCCAACCCCTTTTTTTATGTGCTAACTTGTTGACTGTGAAAGCTGCTGTTGTGTGTACAATACCAACAATTAAGATGCGCATTTTGTGTGTGTCTCTCTCAGTGTGTGTGTGTGTGTGTGAAATTCTTTTGTGGGCTACCTTGACGACTTCACTTACCAGCAGCTTGGACGTGGAGCAGCAGCAGCAGCAGAGAAATTGACAGCAGCGTCGCTGACAAGTGCCAAATGTGCCTTGGCATTCTATTAATGTGGTTGTTGTGGCTGTTGTGGTTGTTTCTGGTGGTGCTAGAGCTAGCAGGGCTGCCACCTCTACTTGATTGTTTATTTTGTGGCTTTCGTCGCATTTTTGCATAAATTGTTTTGTTGTGTGACAGTTTGGAAAGCCTCCACTGTGTTCTGTTCTTAGTTGTGCTTGAGTTTTGACAATTTTAGAGAAATGAATTGGATTTTAGCTACGCTACGTTTCTCAGCAGTCGAATTTTATGCTGCTGGCCTAAACTTTGGCGTGGCATCTTTCTCTATTCCTGTTTTTTGCAGAACCATCTCTGGCAGATTTACATTTCATTTAGGCAGCTGTAAAGAAATAGATAGAGAAAAGGTTATAAGCTTTAAGCAAGAGTAATGTTTTGATCATTTTTCTAAAGATTTAATGCGCGAGTTTGTTGCCTAAGTCTTTTGTTTGGAGCGCTCCATGACAAGCTATTTTCGAGCTTCGCATTGGCGTGAGAACAAACCTCAAAATTTGAAACGTTGTCGTTAATTTAATGGGGAGCACTGTCCATTTAAGTGCCTAGCAAGCATTTCAGTGTAAAAGCATTGCGTCAGCTAAAAAGGTCAAACAAATGGATAAATCAGAGTGTACTCCACGAAAGCCCTAAGATACTTGTCGAGCGGCTTTCTAAGCCAACTTTACATAAGTCATGTCTGCGATAATACGTATGTGACACCTGATCACCTTTAGAGCAGCGTTCCCATACCCATACCCATACCAGCTGAAAAGTGATTGAAATGCTAATTTTGATTGATGTTACAAATTCAAAGAGCGAAAGTTTAAGCACTATTTAAGAGGTGTCAAAAGGAAAAGTGAAACTCGAACAAAATGCTGCCGCCGATAAATCAAAAACCCAGCGCTAAGTATATTAGCAAACCCAACAAACTGGTGCGGCCATTGATCAGAATGGTAACAGCAGTTTGGATCACACAATTCCGGTTGGTATTACCCAACAGCTGTAACAACAATAACAACGACCTACAATTGTCGATTAGCAGCTAATCAGAAGCCTAGCAACGATCGTTAAAAAGACTGAAAAACCAAAACAATTGCGAGCTCAGCCTTAGCTGAAAGTGAAAGCACTGGGCGGGAAAGAGATCGAGAAATTGGGAGGGAGCGAGAGGGCTAAAGGTTGCTACGTGAGTCGAACCAAAAACTCGAAACTCGATTACAATTACACACAAAAAGAAAGATACAAGCCAGACTCCGACTCCAACTCAGACTCCGACTCCGACCTGAACTTAAACCCAAGCCCAAAACCAAACTGAGACTCAGACATGTGCAGACAAGTTGAGTCATGGAAAAACATTTTGGCAGAGCTTTTATTGTTGTTGCTGTTAGCCGTTGTGGCTGTTATTGTTTACAGTGTGTGTGCTGTGCAGGAAGTTTTTTCCATATGCCGAACCTTGAAATTTTGTCTGCTCGAAGTGAAATAGAAAGTTTTTAATAACAACAAGAGCAACCACAACAAACGATTCAGCTAAGAATGTTATAGTCCAGATTGCTCAACTAAAACACACCCTATAAGTACAAGAGAGTTTCTTGATTCACCTAAGTGAATTTAAGATGATATACTCAGATATATGGGATATTCAAAATCACCTGCTTAGCTTTCGTTTTATTCGAGTTTCTAAGATCTAAGGTGCACTATAATAATCGAGAATATAAATATGTATATCAAAAACTAAAAATGTAAGAGAAGAATAAAGAATAGAATAGGAATAGGAAATCCAATCTGCAATCCGGTGGGAGAAGTTTTAGTAGCTGGTCCGGCAAGCTGTGGTTGTGGTTAGTGGTTCTCGATGCTGATCAAGCATCTGCAGTCTATAAACTTGATGGAGTTGTCACATATTTTAGGCAACTTTATAACACCCACTTGAAGACATTTTATGGGTACAGGGTATAATCACACACAACAATGACGACAACCAGCACTTTTCTTTCGTGGGCGTGTGTTGTTGTTGTTTTGGTTGTTTCAGTTGCTTCGCTTGTTGTTGCTGTCATTAAACGACTCCATTTTGTTTCCAGTGAGTGATTGCCAGGCCATGTTGCAGCTGCCCACGCACCGACAAAAGGCGCCTGTCAACATGGCTGAAGATTGGAGCCGGGCTTGGAGCTGCGCTTGTTTACATTTTGAGCGCCGTTTATGAACCCAACACGATGAAACTGAAGTTGGCTTTCATTGGTATATGATTATGATACACGAATCGAGTCTTTTGGTGTTCAACGGAAGTGTTGCATTGGTTGCTAATTAGTTGGCTGCCTTCCCAGTTAAATGACTCACAAGATTTTTGGAGGTCTCTGTGTTGCGTAACTTCAGCTGAGCTGGGATATTGCATGTGCGGGCCCAAAGAAAGAAGAGGGAAGAAATGAAAAGGGAGTTTTGCTGTTGATATATTGGCTAAATGCGCTGTCAAAAGGCATAAGCGAGAAAAGGCAGCGAATTGAATTGCGCAAGATATGCCGGCGAATGCTTTTCAGCTGCGGCTTCTGCTGACTTCCCACTGATTCCTGTTTAATATTAATCTACAGCAAACTAAAGACTTAGGCAACAAACTTTGTTTGATCAAAACAAAAGACTTAGGCAACGAACTTTGTTTGATCAAAACAAAAGACTTAGGCTACAAACTTGGGCAACTTTTGATATTGAACAACTTTCTTTAATGTGCTTACCTTAAACATCAAACATCAACCATTAATCCAAATGCATGACGAGTTTTTTGATTGATTTTATGATGGATCCGTTTTTTCCTAATGTTTTTATGTTTTATGATTCCTGTCTATCGGTTGATTTCAATTACATTTTTTGCACAAATTTCACCAAAAAAACAAAACTGCAAAGCGAGGCAAAGGCAAGCAAATTGAAATTTCTATAAGCATAATGGTTGGACGGCGGACTGAAGTCGTTTGACAGCCAGCGGCCGCTGGGGACGAGGCGGGTAGCAAGTTGGAAGAAATGCGGTTTTGCGGCTTCAAGGAATGCAGCAAAAACTTTAAATTATCGATAACCAAAATCTACAGATAGCGATAGACACGACAGGAGGTGCGCAAGAGAGGCTGCTTGGAAATGGATAAGTGGGGAAGTGGGGAGAGCAGCTGCCAGTGTTGTACAAGTTTCAGAGGCCAGGCATATAAAAAATTGGCACAAATGCGCAAAGTCGCCAAAATGGCACAAGTAACAGTACATAGCGAAGCTGGAGCTGCAACTGAACCTGAAGCTGAAGCAATTTAGTGCCCCGATCCCATTGCCACGGCAAACATGTGTAGGCCGTATGTGCGGCATTAACTGGTCAACGGAACAGGGACAGGTTGTCTGTCGGCCAGACAGCAAGAAATTTGGTTAGTGAATGAATCGCTTGACGTGCGCCTGATGCCCAGATTAATGGCCATGGCTATAATGGCGTCTTGGCCTCGCATCCGGCACGGATACAAACTTGCAACTGTCTGTAAATAGGAGTGACTTTGAGTCGGACAGGCTTATTTATTAATTCTTTTATTTTATTTTATTTACAATCTGAATAAGTGACAATAAAATAGGAATGAGTGAAACTCGATCAATGCTTTCGGTACAAGGTTAAGCTCTTGTTGTGCTCTTCCCTCTTGAGTGGGAAACTTTTGTGTTTTGCCTTTGGGTTATATTTATTTAATCCAGAACATGTCTAAGTGACAGGAGAGTGAGTGGACAAAAGCTTCTTCTCTTCTTGCGCTCTTCAATCAGGTTTTGGGCTGCGGAGAGGCAAGCTTTAAAAGCAACTCCTGTCCATGTAACAAATTCATTTTGAGGTTAGAGAGTGAGTGATTGAATGAGTTATCCTGATCATTATTGTGCTCTTCACTCGGATTTAGGGCTGCGGAGAGGCAATAAGTTCATCTTTAGGTTAAAAGAGTGAGTGATTGAATGAGTTATCCTGGTCATTATTGTACTCTTCACTCGGACTTTGGGCTGTGGAGAGACAGTCTTAAAAAGCAACTCCAGTTCATGTTACAATGAGTTCATCCTGAGCTTAAAGAGTGAGTGGTTAAAAGAGTTATCCTGCTCATAAGTTTGAGTTTAAAGAGTAAGTGATTGAATGAGTTATCCTGATCATTATTGTGCTCTTCACTCGGATTTTGGGCTGCCGAGAGGCAACCCCAGTTCATGTTACAATGAGTTCATCTTGAGTTTGAAGAGTGAGTGATTGAATGAGTTATCCTGGTCGTTCGCTCAGGTATTGGGCAGGCTTAAGAACAGACTGTCTTGATTTAATAACATCATTTAATTCACAATATGTCTAAAAGACAATTCCTAATATTTTAGACAGAAGAGTGAAAAGCAGAATGAAGGTTTGCTGCTAAAAGGTTCCTCTCTTGCTTTGGCTTGGGAAGATCTTCACTATAATAATCTTGTGTGGGAAGCAGGAAGGCAGGTTTAATTGGATGTTGGCTGGAAGACTGCAGTGGTTTTTAAGCGGCTTGTCGGTGGATCGGGCTGGTTGGTTGGCTAATGAATGGAGCGGAGTCTGCCCTTGTGCAGTTATGTTATTAAATTGTATTAACGGTTGTTTATTTGTTTAGTTTCGACTGCAGCGGCACTTATTATAATTATCAGTGAAAATACGTAAATAAATATGAATGTGCACGAAAACAAATTATAAATGCTTGCAACAAATTTCACAGCGCGAAATCCACGTAATTTGCAACAATAGCAACAATAACAGCAACAAAATTCACAAAACGACAACAACAAAAGCAAAGACGGAGACGAAGAGAGTTGAAGTCGGTGGCAAAAGGTAGCGCAAAAAAAGAAAGTTTTGTTTTTGTCTTGTTGTTGTTGCTGTTGCTGTTGTTGTTATTATTGCTGCCTTTGCTGTATTTTTGCTTCTCTACACACACAGACACACACACACACACAAAGAAACACATAGACAACGCGCACAAATATCATTCATTCGAGATTCCGTTTACATTTCGCCTTTTGCGGCTTCTTCTTCTTCTTCAGCTTCTTTCAATTTTTTAATTCATATGCCAACAACAACAAAGGCAACGTCAACGGCAGCTTTGAGCTCGTTTTAGTTATTCACTTTTCATAGATTAACGCACACAAGCACAATTACGAACTCACGCACACACTCACGAACAAGCTGGCCGGCTTTGTGTGTTGTTGTTGCTGCTGCTGCTTCAACGACTTCTTCTTCAGTTTGCTGTTTCTTTTCTTTTCTATCTTTTTACCGTCAACAGGTGTGCAACGCACGAAGGCCCAGCGAAAACTGAACCCCGATCGCGCCGTGGTGAGCCGAGCTGCGCTTGGCTCCTGGTGAGTTTGCCAAAGCCAAGCTGTGGTGAGTTTGCCATCGACTTTGGCAACAATTGAAAGTGCCAAGTTATCGAATGTGTCCATCGAACCGGCTGAACTTGCAACTTGCAACTTGCAGCTTGCAAGTGTTGCTGGGCAAATCACATTTAAGGGGGCGCACTCCAATTGTTGATTGTTGATTGTCGATTGTTGCCCCCCGCCAATAGATGCACATTAGACTCTAATGGCTTAACATTCTGTTGCCACTAACTAGCTAACCGCCAGTTTAAATTGCCGTTCTGTACGCCCATCTGCCTCATAGATGGGCCGGGTAGTCAAAGCCAGCTCCAATCAGCAGCGATCCAACAATTACCCAGCAAATTGCAAACGCACGAGATCAAGATTAGGCATAGACAGAGACAGACACAGAGACAGAGACAAAGACAAAGGCCGCTAAGCAATTGAAAATGAAAACTAGAAAGAAAACTCCAAAGATTTTCTCAATCGTAGCTTTGATACCCTTCCTAGATGAAAGTTGCATAATCTACAGAGTTGTAGGTCTTCAGGAATCTTCTTTTGAGGAATTCTTTGAATTCTGCCTCCGAGCCCCATAATCAGCGCCTTGGGGTAGTACTTGATAGATTTGAGCAACTTCCTAAAGTGTTACTGATTTTTTGTACCCATCTTTATCTTAGTCTCAGATTGAACAGACTAAATTGTAGGGAAAATTTTAATGTTTTTTCCTATACCCTAGCAGAGGGTATTATAATCTTGTCACGATATGTGTAATGCATTGAAGGAGACTTTTCCAACCCAACAAAGTATATATATTCTGAATCAGCATCCATAGCCGAGTCAAACTTGTTTAAAGCTATAGTAATGAAACTTGGCACAGATTCCTCTTTTTACAGGCAGTATATATGTCGGAACCGGCCGGATCGGACCACTATAACATATAGCTGCCAATGGAATGATCAGTCGACAAATATGTTTCTGTATGAAAAACTTTATTGTTTATTACGTTTAGAGATAGCCGTTCTCTCTTGTTTATAAAGTAATATCAATAGGATTAGAAATCATGTGTATATCTTAACCTAAACATTTAGCTTCTTAAGTTATTTCGAAGGGGCACAGAAACCTTATAGATACATATGTGAGATTCTTGTGCGTTGCGAAGATCGTGACAAAGTCGTTAGGCCCAATTGCATTCTTCGCGCATGTTGGGCCCAGCCTGAAGTTTTCCTTTTCTATGAACGCTTCTTGGTAAATCGCGTTCATTACATGAGTTGCAATTGCCTTTGCGGCTTACCACGAGTATTCAATTGCATTTGATAGCCAACCGCTCCCGCACCCGCATCCGCCCCGCAGCCACCGCACACCCCCACAGAGCCAATCACCCAGCGTTGGCGGTATTCGTTTTTTATGTCACCTCATTTGGCAGCGAAGCGCTGCGGGAGATAAAAAAAAAACATTCCGCAGACCAAGAGAAACAAGAAAGAAAAACCATTTCGGGTTGCCGAAGACTTAATACCCTTGCAGAAATCCTCATAAATAGCTTTTCATACGAAAACTCAATTTTCATTCGATTGTTCCCAGCTGTATGATATAGTGTCGAGATTTTTACAAATTCAACGCAACTATAAATATAAATCATAATTAAACTCTCAATTTCTAAGCTTGGTTGACCTATCTTCAAATTTAAACAAGTTCGTCATACAACTTTTAACCGATATGGCAGCTATATGGTATAGTGTACTGCTCAGGCCGGGCAACCAAGAAAAGCCTTTGCGCTTAGTTCCAATATATACAATATGTAGTAATTTAAAGAATCGTAATGTTACACACTTAATGACAAAAGGGTAATACCCTCTGACAGGGTATACAAAGAGAAGCAGTCGAAATCGAAGTGCAGCCCATGACAGAAAACCATGGGGCCATGACCAGTGAAAATGTGTGTTATTTTATTACTTATCTTTTCTATTCTACAGGTATTTATTTAATTTTGTACTCTTCATAGATCAGTGTTTGGCACCTGTTAATGGAAATCATAAGCTTGGCCACAATTGAGCACGTTGGCGGCTTTTAAAGTTCTAAGCAGTTGGGTATTAATGTCAAACTCGTAAGCTCGTCGAGCTGAGGCTGTGTCTGATTGCGGTACTCTTGAACTGATTGGCGGGCACTCGACTAATGCATTTTGCGGTCAGTGGTGAGTGGTCAGTGGATGGGTTTCTTCTCATATTTAATATAATATTGTATACTATAATAGATTTGCGTAGCACAAAACCTAATCAAATAATGCCGATAAATAAATAGAATTGCAGTCAACAAGTTATGCTTTAACAAGAGCTAGTATTTGGGCAACTCGGAGTAGCGTGGAGGCGTGGACCACATCACGCTTGAGTTGCGCTTCAAATGACTGGGATCGATGTTCGGGAAGATCAGCTTCAGATCCGGTGTGGTGGGCGCCACCGAGAAGAAGCTGTCAATGACGTCCGTGGGGCAATGGCTTTGCATGGCAATGGCGGCGCCGCGCACATGGGCTGTTAAGAGAAAGAGAATCAGTAAATAGGGATAACATTTCTGGGCAAGTTTGTTGGCTTACAGCGACTCCAGGAGGGCACAGGTGGCCGCTTGTAGGACACCTTGCCTTCGTCATCGGTGGAATCATCCTCGTGCAGCATTTCGAATGTGTATTTCGATTTGGGTGGTGGCGGCATCATTTGCTTAGATTTCGCCTGTTTTTGCTTCATTTGCAGCAGCATTTCGCGCTCCTGCTCCTTGGCCATGGCCTTCTTGAGACGTTCAATCTCCTCCTGCTGGAATAATTTGCGCTGTAGTTCCTCCATTTCCAGACGCTTGCGTTCCTCCAATTTCTCCTTCTCAAGCTGCTTCTTTATGCGTTTCTCCTCGCGCTCCTTGGCCAGCTTGGCCATACGCTCAGCCCGTTCGCGTTCCTTTGCCTCGCGCAGCTGTGCCGCCTGCAGATGCTTCTGCTCCCGCTGTTTCTTGCGCTCCTCAGCCAGCTGATGGAGCCCCTTGCGGAAATCATCGCCGCTGTTCTCCCTGGACAACGTTTTGCTTGAACTGGAATGGGTTGATTTAAGATTTGTCCCAGTGGCCGTTTTCATCAGCGTTGTGGCCTTGCACGCGCTCATCGGCGCCTTTTTGGCCTGTGCCGAGTTCAGAGGCACCGCATTTGAGTTCTGTGTTGGCGTGAGAAACCTTCCCAGGGCGGGCGCGGGCAGCTTGCCAATGATGGGCGTGGTGCTGCTTCCAGGTGTGCCCTTTTAGGAGAAACATTTCAATAAACTTTTGTTTAACACTATTCAGTTAAGATCGATTGAGGATTTAACAAATGACTTCTCTTATCTTGACATATGGGAAAGTAAAGATAATCTTTCGGTTCCATTGCCAATAAAAGAGGGTTCTGAACGTTGTTTTAATCTATATAGCAGGCAAATTGAAACAGTTCCATCCCTCAAATTGATCAGACCTGTTTTGGTTCCCACTTTCGACAACACTTTAGGGAAGTGAATCTCCCTTAAATACTTATATATAGCAGCAATGAGATACAGTGGTCCCATTGGAATTTGATAAAATAATAAATAAAAAAAAGTTTTTCAACTCATCTACCAATTGATAGTGTGGCAGATATAGGATAAGATAGGCTACAGTGGGAGGAATGACCTAATATGGTCAGGGCGTTTAAAGCACAGTGTAACTTGATTTGGTGAGTTTGGTCGAAGTATCTTCATTAACCAAAAACTGTTTCTATCGATGATCTCACGATTGGAATAGATACATAAGACTCCATTACCTATATTTTACCCATTAAAACTTATAAGAAACTTACCGCTTCTTTGATCCGCCTAGAGCGCAGATTATTCTGTGCATTAGCCGCATTCTCAAAGGCCTCCACGCGCATCTTAACCGGGCTTTGCAGCAAAGGACTGTGTGAGATAGGAGGACGGCATTAGTAGAGCTTGGGAGGAACTGCAATGGGAGCTACTTACTTGAACAGCTCGTGGGTGCGTGCTGGCATCTTGAGGCCCTTCAGGGTTGTGGGCACCTTAGGTGCAGGCTGCTTTACGACATGCATCTTTGGCGCAACCTCCAGCGAATCATCCTCCGTCATGAGACTGTTGTCCCGCTGCGACTTTGGCATGCTGCCCTCGCGAGCCGTCTCCATGGATAGCTCCTTATCAGCGCTGCCGTCCTCAACTTGAAAAGTGGCATTGCCCAAGGTCATTGTGGCATTCGATGCTGGCATAGTGAATGTGGCCTCACTTAAGGGCGGAGTTTTGGAATTGGGCATGGTCACTGTTTCATTGGCCAGCATGGTGATCGTTACATTGGCGGCAACTGGTGGGGCAACAGTATTGGGCAAACCTTCAACGGCATCCTCGTAAATGGAGCGTTGTGGAGGCGCCTGGGACTCCTGCGACTTACGCGAGTCAGAGCTGCCTTGACGAGTACGCGAGGCCACCGGTGAATTCTTCTTCTCCAGATCACTGAAGCGTTCCACTTTGATGGGCTTATGAGCCTCCTTCTTCTTCTTTCCTTTCTTTGTGGTCGTGTTGTTCGCTGCACTTGTTGTTGTTGTTGAGAGCACAGTTGTATCATCGGCGATTGTTTTTGTGGACTCCAGTGTAGCTGTTGTTGTGGCGCTAGAGTCGGTGCTCAACTTCTCGCGCTTAACCTTGATGCGCAAATGGCTAATGCGTGCATCTTTCTCCGCCATCATGGGCTCCTCAGGCGCAGCTGGAGTTGCGGCAATCGCAGGAGCAGCTGGAGTTGCGACAATCGCAGGCGCAGCTGGAGTTGCGACAATCGCAGGCGCAGGCTCTGCTTGGTCGTTGCGTGGCGAGCTTGCGCTGTTGAATTGCGAGGCGCGCTTTTCGCTCTCCAGCTTAACCTTGATCATCATCGACTCATTGCTGGGTTGCCGCAGTTTGGTGGACAGCGAAGGCTCCTTTAGGTTCTTCTCAGAGCGCAGCTTGGCAGCACGCTGTGGCCGTCCGCTGCTCATGCTGGTCTCAGCTGCGAGTGCAAGCGGCGCTGGCGGCGGCGGCATTAGCGTGCTTGTGGTGTTATGTACCTCCTCCTCCACCGCTTCCGCCGCCTCTGCTTCCTCCTCCTCCTGTGCCACGGCCAGCAGCTGAGAATTGCCCATGCGCGCGCTCTGCCGCTGTGAAACGTCGCTGCTAGCGGCAGGCGCTTCTGCTAAGGTCAAACTATGAATTATTTGCGATTTTATTTAAGTCTTTCACAACTTACCGTCCGCCTCATCTTCATTGAGCGCTGTGAGACGCTTTGGGCGCTTCTTCGTCTGCTGGGGAGTAACTGAGCTGCCGGTTTGCTTGGCAGGAGCAACTTCAAGGGTCTTGGCATCAGAGGCAGCTGAAGTCTTACCATAAAATAACTGGTCCAGTTCTTCGAAATGAGTCTGAAACAGTTAAGAAAAGGGCGCCATTTTAGAACCAGTGTCAACAGTTAAGAACTCACACGTAATAGCGCTAGTTTGGCAGGAACCACCTAAAACAATTCCACCATGCACTGACTTCCTGCAGGAATTTACATACCTTCTCGATTGCTGCCAATTCTAGCTGTAGATTGGCCATAGATCTCATTATGTCCAGCAAGTCCTCCATTTTAATGCAAAACAAAACACAATATTCAAAATTTCAAAGAATTATTTTCTGTTGCTTTCAGTTTATTTCAAATGGCGGCAATGAGAAGCGCGTCGTCAGCCAAACAGAAGCGAAAGATGAAATGAAATAAAATATCGATAGACAATCGAGTTATTGATGGTTTAAGGGTGACAACTCTACTTTTGGTATGCATATGTTGCCGAACACTACAAGCAGCTGTTTTCCCGCGCAAAGGTGTATTTATTTATTATTTTCTATTTATTTTTTATTTACTTTTGCAACGAAATTTAATTTTTTTATCATTTTATTGACGTACATATGCCAGCAGTTGTAGCAAGCTGCAAATTGCAAAACACACCAAACTTAATATGTTTCTTTTAAATTAGCGTAAACTGTTGTATGAAACTTTTTTGTTTACCGTTCAATCGGCTTCAAACTCATTTTGTAAGATCTACACTACTACTACAAATTAATTTGACCCATATTTCGCCGATACTGGAAAATTCACACCCATGACCAGAAAATGAGGGTCGGAAAGTTGTATGAGCCAAAGTCTAATTTTAGTCCAATCATCTCAAAATTTATTTTTAAAGCTCTTCGAAAAAAATAATTCGATACGTGTTCCCCCGTTTTTAGAAAATTTACGCACACGGTCAGAAAATTGGTGGAAAACTCTGGAATTCGACATTTTTAATTTTCATGCGATTGGCTTCAAACTCATTTTCAAAGTTCTACACATTAAATAATTCAATGTGTCGCACCGATTTTGGAAAATTACCTCACACGGTCAGAAAATTGGTGGATATAATAATTCGACACGTTTATCACCGATTTTGGAAATATTACCGCTACGGGTGGAAATATCTGGCATTCGGCTATTTAATTTTTGGTGCGATTGCCTTCAAACTTATTTTCAAAGTTTCAAAAACATAATAGACACATAATGGTGCTCAAAGATTTTGGAAAATTTACTATTATTGAAACTCATTCTCAAAGCACCACACACTAAGTAATTCGACACGTCCTACTGATTTTAAAAAATGCACGTCCGACGGAAAAGGGGTGTTCCCCGGAATTCACCATTTACGTTTTTCAGGCGAATGCTATACTAATTTTCAAAGCTAAACACAAAACCTCGGTATTTTGAGGGCAACACCACGGGCGAAAATAGTTGGAATGTTTTTGTCAGGAGTTATTCTTGCATTTGGCTTCAAACTCATTTTCAAAGTTTTAGCAAAAACAATTTAAGACCAATTTTGGAAAATCTACCGACACCGTCGCCACGGGCGGGATGTGGAAGTCATGGGAAAATTATTGGGATTATTTGTTTAATTAGATCGCCTTAAAAGACATTTGCATAGCCCTACACAAAAGTTAGGGCATGTGGCTCAACTATTTAGGAATCTCTACCCCCGCGGGCGGGAAAACCGTGGTGCGATATTTTTGTGTACTTCTTACGATTGACGAAATTAGTCAAATTCGACAAATTGCACTTGAATCTAAATATTTTGCCGAAAAACTCTGGCATTTTACCAGCAGGTCAAAATATTTGCACCGACAACCTTTAAGACTAATTTTAAAGGAACACACAACAGATTGGCCTTTATAGATTGGTCTCTTTATGTTGATAATGACTATATGTAGAACTTTATTGAATCGGAAACGTCTTCTTCAATGTGTTACACACTTAATGACAAAAGTGTAATAACCTCTGAAAGAGAAGCAGTCGAAATCGAAGTGCAGCCCATGACAGAAAACCATGGGGCCATGACCAGTGAAAATGTGTGTTATTTTATTACTTATCTTTTCTATTCTACAGGTATTTATTTAATTTTGTACTCTTCATAGATCAGTGTTTGGCACCTGTTAATGGAAATCATAAGCTTGGCCACAATTGAGCACGTTGGCGGCTTTTAAAGTTCTAAGCAGTTGGGTATTAATGTCAAACTCGTAAGCTCGTCGAGCTGAGGCTGTGTCTGATTGCGGTACTCTTGAACTGATTGGCGGGCACTCGACTAATGCATTTTGCGGTCAGTGGTGAGTGGTCAGTGGTCAGTGGATGGGTTTCTTCTCATATTTAATATAATATTGTATACTATAATATAGATTTGCGTAGCACAAAACCTAATCAAATAATGCCGATAAATAAATAGAATTGCAGTCAACAAGTTATGCTTTAACAAGAGCTAGTATTTGGGCAACTCGGAGTAGCGTGGTGGCGTGGACCACATCACGCTTGAGTTGCGCTTCAAATGACTGGGATCGATGTTCGGGAAGATCAGCTTCAGATCCGGTGTGGTGGGCGCCACCGAGAAGAAGCTGTCAATGACGTCCGTGGGGCAATGGCTTTGCATGGCAATGGCGGCGCCGCGCACGTGAGCTGTTAAGAGAAAGAGAATCAGTAAATGAATATAGCATTTCCGGGCATGTTTGTTGGCTTACAGCGACTCCAGGAGGGCACAGGTGGCCGCTTGTAGGACACCTTGCCTTCGTCATCGGTGGAATCATCCTCGTGCAGCATTTCGAATGTGTATTTCGATTTGGGTGGTGGCGGCATCATTTGCTTGGATTTCGCCTGTTTTTGCTTCATTTGCAGCAGCATTTCGCGCTCCTGCTCCTTGGCCATGGCCTTCTTGAGACGTTCAATCTCCTCCTGCTGGAATAATTTGCGCTGTAGTTCCTCCATTTCCAGACGCTTGCGTTCCTCCAATTTCTCCTTCTCAAGCTGCTTCTTTATGCGTTTCTCCTCGCGCTCCTTGGCCAGCTTGGCCATACGCTCAGCCCGTTCGCGTTCCTTTGCCTCGCGCAGCTGTGCCGCCTGCAGATGCTTCTGCTCCCGCTGTTTCTTGCGCTCCTCAGCCAGCTGATGGAGCCCCTTGCGGAAATCATCGCCGCTGTTCTCCCTGGACAACGTTTTGCTTGAACTGGAATGGGTTGATTTAAGATTTGTCCCAGTGGCCGTTTTCATCAGCGTTGTGGCCTTGCACGCGCTCATCGGCGCCTTTTTGGCCTGTGCCGAGTTCAGAGGCACCGCATTTGAGTTCTGTGTTGGCGTGAGAAACCTTCCCAGGGCGGGCGCGGGCAGCTTGCCAATGATGGGCGTGGTGCTGCTTCCAGGTGTGCCCTTTTAGGAGAAACATTTCAATAAACTTTTGTTTAACAATATTCAGATAAGATCGATAGGGTACAACAAAGATAATCTTTCGGTTCCAATGTCAATTAAAAAGGGATCTGAACGTTGTTTTAATCTAAGTTGCAGGCAAATTGAAAGAGTTCCATCCCTCAAATTGATCTGACCTGTTTTGGTTCCCACTTTCGACAACACTTTAGGGAAGTGAATCTCCTTTAAATGCCTATATAGTATATATAATGCCTATAACTCATCTACCAATTGATACTGTGGCAGATATAGGATAGGATAAGCACAGTGGGAGAAATGTGCTAATATGGTCAGGGCGTTTAAAGCATAGTGTAACTTTGATTTGGTGAGTTTGGTCGAAATACCTTCATTAACCAAAAACTGTTTCTATCGACGATCTCCCGATTGGAAGATACCGATTAGATACATAAACCTTCATTACCTATATTTTAATCATTAAAACTTATAAAAAGAAAACTTACCGCTTCTTTGACCCGCCTAGAGCGCAGATTGTTTTGTGCATTAGCCGCATTCTCAAAGGCCTCCACGCGCATCTTAACCGGGCTTTGCAGCAAAGGACTGTTGAGATAGGAGGACGGCATTAGTGGAGCTTGGGAGGAACTGCAATGGGAGCTACTTACTTGAACAGCTCGTGGGTGCGTGCTGGCATCTTGAGGCCCTTCAGGGTTGTGGGCACCTTAGGTGCAGGCTGCTTTACGACATGCATCTTTGGCGCAACCTCCAGCGAATCATCCTCCGTCATGAGACTGTTGTCCCGCTGCGATTTTGGCATGCTGCCCTCGCGAGCCGTCTCCATGGATAGCTCCTTATCAGCGCTGCCGTCCTCAACTTGAAAAGTGGCATTGCCCAAGGTCATTGTGGCATTCGATGCTGGCATAGTGAATGTGGCCTCACTTAAGGGCGGAGTTTTGGAATTGGGCATGGTCACTGTTTCATTGGCCAGCATGGTGATCGTTACATTGGCGGCAACTGGTGGGGCAACAGCATTGGGCAAACCTTCAACGGCATCCTCGTAAATGGAGCGTTGTGGAGGCGCCTGGGACTCCTGCGACTTACGCGAGTCAGAGCTGCCTTGACGTGTACGCGAGGCCACCGGTGAATTCTTCTTCTCCAGATCGCTGAAGCGTTCCACTTTGATGGGCTTATGAGCCTCCTTCTTCTTCTTTCCTTTCTTTGTGGTCGTGTTGTTCGCTGCACTTGTTGTTGTTGTTGAGAGCACAGTTGTATCATCGGCGATTGTTTTTGTGGACTCCAGTGTAGCTGTTGTTGTGGCGCTAGAGTCGGTGCTCAACTTCTCGCGCTTAACCTTGATGCGCAAATGGCTAATGCGTGCATCTTTCTCCGCCATCATGGGCTCCTCAGGCGCAGCTGGAGTTGCGGCAATCGCAGGCGCAGCTGGAGTTGCGACAATCGCAGGCGCAGCTGGAGTTGCGACAATCGCAGGGGGAGTCACAACGCAGGCTCTGCTTGATCGTTGCGTGGCGAGCTTGCGCTGTTGAATTGCGAGGCGCGCTTTTCGCTCTCCAGCTTAACCTTGATCATCATCGACTCATTGCTGGGTTGCCGCAGTTTGGTGGACAGCGAAGGCTCCTTTAGGTTCTTCTCAGAGCGCAGCTTGGCAGCACGCTGTGGCCGTCCGCTGCTCATGCTGGTCTCAGCTGCGAGTGCAAGCGGCGCTGGCGGCGGCGGCATTAGCGTGGTTGTGGTGTTATGTACTCTCCTCCTCCGCCGCCTCTGCTTCCTCCTCCTCCTGTGCCACGGCCAGCAGCTGAGAATTGCCCATGCGCGCGCTCTGCCGCTGTGAAACGTCGCTGCTAGCGGCAGGCGCTTCTGCTAAGGTCAAACTTTGAATTATTTGCGATTTTATTTAAGTCTTTCACAACTTACCGTCCGCCTCATCTTCATTGAGCGCTGTGAGACGCTTTGGGCGCTTCTTCGTCTGCTGGGGAGTAACTGAGCTGCCGGTTTGCTTGGCAGGAGCAACTTCAAGGGTCTTGGCATCAGAGGCAGCTGAAGTCTTACCATAAAATAACTGGTCCAGTTCTTCGAAATGAGTCTGAAACAGTTAAGAAAAGGGCGCCATTTTAGAACCTGTGTCAACAGTTAAGAACTCACACGTAATAGCGCTAGTTTGGCAGGAACCACCTAAAACAATTCCACCATGCACTGACTTCCTGCAGGAATTTACATACCTTCTCGATTGCTGCCAATTCTAGCTGTAGATTGGCCATAGATCTCATTATGTCCAGCAAGTCCTCCATTTTAATGCAAAACAAAACACAATTTTCCAAATTTCAAACGTAATTATTTTCTTTTGTTGCTTTCAGTTTATTTCAAATGGCGGCAATGAGAAGCGCGTCGTCAGCCAAACAGAAGCGAAAGATGAAATGAAATAAAATATCGATAGACAATCGAGGTATTGATGGTTTAAGGGTGGCAACTCTACTTTTGGTATGGAACTATTGCCCAACACTACAGGCAGCTGTTTTCCCGCGCAAAAGTGTATTTATTTATTATTTTCTATGTTTTCCATGTCTTTATTGGTCTTTATTTCCTTTAGCAACGAAACTTGAATGTTTTTAATCAATTAATTGACGTACATATGCCAGCTGCTGTGTTTGTGGCAAATGTGCTCGTTGCAGCTGCTGTTGATTTGAGTGTTGCAAAACATACCAAACTTGGTTGGTTATTATAAATAAAACAAATTTCTAGCTGCTGAATTAATTAAATTATTAGATTGTTAGCATATTTAATTATTCGCAATGCGCTATTGCTGGAATACAAGCTGTTTGCGGCTTAAAACGGAAATAAATCGAGTATATCGAGTGTTTTACACAGTGTTGTTAGTTGGCGCAGATGCATGCTGGGCCCAAGCAGTGCTGCAAAATACTCAAATACATTGTTAAAATTCGCTAGAAATTCGCAAGCCAGCGAAAATTGTGGAATTAAAAGGTAAACAAGACGTTAACAACAATAAGATGTATATATGAGCAACGGCACGCCGCACGCAGACACTTGCCGCCAGCAAACGAAACCAACGCCAAGAACACTCCCCGCACACACCGCATTCACACAGCAATGGGACTCGACTTTGATGTCGTGGAGTACTGCAAAGGTGTGAAAACAAAACAATCCCAGCCGCCTTTTGGCTGCCCGGTGCGCGACTGCGATCGCAGCTACAAGACGCTCGTCGGCCTCCAGGGCCATCTGACCAACTACGATCACGACAACCCGCAGCCGCTGACTCCAATTCTCAAGCCGAATCGAAAAAAGGCGCGCTCTTCGCGCGCACTACACTCCACGCCCAAGGATAATGGCAGTGGAGGAGGCGGTGGGGGCGGCAACTCGGAGGGCGAGAACGGCTGCGCCGCCGGCAGAGGCGCCGCAAATCCAGAGTCCTTGGTCTCCTACAACGAGCAGGAGGAGACGGTCACCTTTAATATCGCTGGCAAGAGCGTACGCTTGGGCATAAATGAGCCGCTGCCGTTGGTGGACGATGACGAATTTGCCCAGCTAGTGGAGCGGGGCTGCATATTGAATGCGGACGCGGCGCCGCTTGAGGAGCAGGCGGCCTGGGCGCAGGTGAAGGTGCCGGTGGCGCAAGTGCGCGAAATAGATGACTATCATGTGCCTGATGCGCCGCCCAGGCCCTTGGCCTACTATCGCTTCATTGAGAAGTCAGCCGAGGAGCTGGATGGCGAGATCGAATACGATGTGGACGAGGAGGATTCGGCCTGGCTGGAGCATATGAACGATCAGCGTGCGAAGCAGAACCTCAATCCCATTAGCATTGACACCATGGAGCTGCTTATGGATCGACTCGAAAAGGAATCTCACTTCCAGGCAGCGGCCAATGGGACGCCCACGGGCGTCGAGGTTGACGACGATGCCGTCTGCTGCATTTGCTTGGACGGAGAATGCCAGAACACCAACGTGATACTCTTCTGCGACATGTGCAACTTGGCGGTGCATCAGGATTGCTATGGCGTCCCCTACATACCAGAGGGTCAGTGGCTGTGCCGCCGTTGCCTGCAGTCGCCCAGCAAGGCGGTCAACTGTGTGCTCTGTCCAAATGCCGGTGGCGCCTTCAAGCAAACGGATCACGGGCAGTGGGCGCATGTTGTCTGCGCCTTGTGGATACCAGAGGTGCGCTTTGCCAACACCGTGTTCCTCGAGCCAATTGGTAAGTGAGCGATCTTCTCCGCTCGTCCTTTTACTTAAACTACATTTCCATCACTTTCCGCTTCAGATTCTATTGAGACTATACCACCTGCCCGCTGGCGCCTCACTTGCTACGTGTGCAAGGAGAAGGGCCTGGGAGCTTGCATACAGTGCCATCGGAACAGCTGCTATGCCGCCTTTCATGTCACCTGCGCCCAGCAGGCGGGCCTCTACATGACCATGGACACGGTCAAGGATGGCCAAAACGATAGCTCCGTGCATGTGCAGAAGTTTGCCTACTGCCATGCCCATACACCAGCAGATGCTAAGCTGAAAACAAATGTGCCCGACTTTGAGGACACGCGCCTGAAGATGCGGGAGGCGCGCAAGGCGCTGGCCAAGAAGCGCTCAACGGCGCCCGTGGTCCTGATACCTACCATACCCGCGGATCGAGTGCACGAGATAGCCAGCATGGTGCACATGCAGAAGAAGAAGGAGTTTCTCGATCGCATCATTGCCTACTGGACGCTGAAGCGGCACTATCGCAATGGTGTACCGCTGCTGCGCCGGCTGCAGAGTCAGGGCAACAATCATGGCGTGATCCAGCGCAATGGCATTGAGGGTTCCCCGGATACGAAGGAGCTGTACCGGCAGCTCAAGTACTGGCAGTGCCTGCGCCAAGATCTGGAGCGGGCGCGTTTGCTGTGCGAATTGGTGCGCAAGCGCGAGAAGCTGAAGGTGGCATTTGTGAAGATATCGGAGGAGGTGGTCATGCTGCAGCTAAATCCGCTTGAGTCGGCGCTGACCAAGCTGCTGGATGCGGTTGAGACGCGTGACACCATGGAGATCTTTCGGGAGCCAGTGGACACCAGCGAGGTGCCCGACTACATGGATATTGTGAAGCAGCCCATGGATTTGGGCACCATGCGGACCAAGCTCAAGGATTGCAAGTACACCACACTGGAGCAGCTCGAGGCGGACTTTGATCTAATGATACAGAACTGTCTGGCCTATAATAACAAGGATACGGTATTCTACCGTGCAGGCATACGCATGCGCGACCAGGCGGGGCCGCTTTTCGTCCAGCTACGCAAGGAATTGCAGCGGGATGGTCTGCTGGAGCGCAGCCAGCGTGCCCATGTCGATCATGTGGAGGGTGAGGTGGAGCAGGAGCTGCGACAGCTGCTGGCGGCGCAGCCCAGCGAGGACATTGTACAGAAGCTGCTCATACTAGCGGACAAGTCGCAAGTACTCAAGAATCCCAGCTATCGCACCAAGAAGATCAAGCAAATCCGTCTGGAAATAACGCGCATGCGAAAGGCTCTGCAAAAGGCGCGCTTCACGGCGGTAAGTTTACTGATTAGTAGAGCCTAATCTTTAATCAATTACTAACTGATCTCTCTCTGCAGCGACACGCGGCGCATGCGCACTCCCAGAGCGACGATGATGACGAGGAGACGGGCGCCACGCCCTCCAAGAAGCGCACTCGAAAGCGTTTGAATAGCAGCGCCATGGACCTGGATGAGTCGCAGGATCTGCAGCCGCAGCTAAACGTTGACGATGATGACGACGAGGAGGACTCTGATGATGATTCAATGGCCGATGATGGCGCCAGCAAGGACACCGGCCACATGGCCCAAACGCCGCCCTGCAGTCCCGTTAAGAGTCTTAACAACAGCAGCTCTCCCGTGGGCATTAACCGAAGGTATGTCTGCTACTTCCAGACGAACATAATTATGATTTAGGCATTCTATCTATCGTTTTAACCTCTAACCTAATTGAATATTCAGATGATTATGATT
This sequence comes from Hirtodrosophila histrioides, assembly GCA_037075165.1. NCBI lineage: Eukaryota > Metazoa > Arthropoda > Insecta > Diptera > Drosophilidae > Hirtodrosophila > Hirtodrosophila histrioides. The sequence goes on along the minus strand of JBAMCL010000422.1, from coordinate 1,167,886 downwards.
TGAAATCCAGCTTAAAACAATTACTAATTACTACTAGTGATTTTGGCTAGGACATTCCAAAATCCCTAACCTAGCTTGGGATTCGTAGTTGCAAGATTTAGGAATAATGGGAATTTGATTAGTTTCTTTTAAACACGATCTTTAGCATAAGTTTGTCTTATTTTATTTATATACTCTTCCATGCATTATGAAATTGATTTTGAAGTAGTTTCTTTTGCTAGTTAGGCATGGCTAAGTATATTTGATAGACAGATTGGAGTCGAACATTGTCGATTAATTTGTGCATCTTATTCTTTAATACTTAACTTACTTCAGGACGGCTATTTTGCTGACACGCAAGGCGCAGGCGGCGCTTAAGCGCCCCTCAGAGCCACTGACGACGCCTGTCAAGGAGGAGCACCAGAATTCCCAGTCATCTAGCACGCAGTCAACCAGCACCAGCTCTAGCTCAACAACAACGGCGGCCACAGCCGCCTCCAGTACCCTGAATGCAGCGCTCGCCACTGCCGCGCCCACAATAGCCAGCAGCTTTGCGTTGACGCACAACAACAGTGCAGGCTCTGCTGCTGGAGCGGCAGCTGCCACGAGTCTGAGCTCAACGGCGCTGTCCATTAGCAACAAACTGAGCTTAAGCCTAAGCGCGGGTCTGGCTCTGGCCAAGTCGCCAAAGCGGCCGGCGCGGTATCGTCGTTTGCCTTCGATGTCACCAAAGAAGTCGCCAAATCCAGCAGCAGCGGCAGCAGCAGCGGCGGCAGCGGCGGCGGCGGCGACGACGACCACGAGTAGCGCACTGGCAACGGCAGCCTTGGCACCAGCAGAACCTCTATCATTTGAGCGCATTCCGGACAGCTTTCGCGTCTACAGGGCGAACAATCAGCGCGATGGAAGCGACAGCGACGATGGGCCCTCCCAGTCGAGCAGTCCGTGCAGCAGCTGCTCGGACTTCAGCATGTCCGGCAGCTGCTCGGACTTTGACAGCGATGAAGCCAGCGACGGCGATGCCCACAGCGAGGAGGGGGACTCGGATAGCGTTAAGGCGAATGCCATGCGCGATGACTCGCAGGGGGATTGCACTACGGACGCGATGGATCTGCAGCATGCCACGCTCAACAATGCGCAGGGCAATGGCAACATGGCCATTAGTAGCAGCGAGAGCAGCTCCGACAGCGAGGACGAGAACAGCACGGGGATGCTAGATGCGAATGCAAGTGGCAAACAGCGCGTGACACGCAGCACGCCCACGCCGTTGCAGGGGCGCGGTGGTGCCATGGCGGCCGCACGGGGCCGTGGCAAGCGGCGCAGTAATCTCAGTGAATCCACCAGCTCAACGGCAACGCCTCCGCCGCTTCTAATGCGCAAGGCCGGCAAACTGCGCGCAGCGACGCCGAATGCATCGCCGCTTGTAAATAATATAAAGGTGCGACGGAGCACCACCACAGCCACCGGCAACAGCACCATAATGAACAACAATCGCAGCAAGCTGCACCACGAGCTGGAGGAGGCGGGGACCGCCGTGGGCGAGCTGCTGGTGCGGCACAACCACAGCTCACAGAAGGCCTCGCTGGAGCCGCTGCAGCTGGTGTGGGCCAAGTGCCGCGGCTATCCCTGGTATCCAGCGCTCATCCTGGATCCCAAGACGCCCAAGGGGTTTGTCTACAACGGCGTCCCACTGCCAGCGCCGCCAACAGATGTGCTAGCCCTGCGCAAGAACTGCATGGACGATGTGGTCTTCCTGGTGCTATTCTTCGACGTGAAGCGCACCTGGCAATGGCTGCCTGCGAACAAGCTGGACATCCTGGGCATTGACAAGCAGCTGGATCAGCAGAAGCTAGTCGAGTCGCGCAAGCCGGCCGAACGCAAGGCCGTCAAGAAGGCCTACCAGGATGCGCTGCACTATCAGAGCCAGGTATCGGATCTAGAGGGCCAGGGTCCCGATCCCATCATGTGAAAGCTGTTTGCCCAATTGCATTTAACGGTCAACGGTTAAATGCGCCCCCGCCTTGTAATTATTTTCGACCAACGCTCGATTGTATTTGTATTCGCACTCGAAATAGTCCAGCCATAATATACTACTTAGTTAGGAGCTGGGATCTGCTTGTATTGTTACTGAGAAGGCCCTCCATTAGAGTATTTTTCCTTTATCCACCCATTTGTCGCCCGTTTTATACTTTATTTTCCGAACTTTACAAGTTACACTGCAAGTGGCGATTATTGTTTTGTTTGCCTAAAGTTATCTAAAAGTCTCAAATCTTGAAGTTCTTCGTTTAGATTGCTCTCTTTCTTAAACTTAGTGAAATGTTTGCAGTTTTGTAAAGTATATTTCAGTTAATTCGACCCCCAATACAAACAATAGCAACAACAACAACAACAATAACAACAACAACAAACGAAATTTATAACCTCAAGACGTTTCAAGAAAAATCAAATCAATGTTTAAGTTAAATAGTTTTAAGAGTAAAAATTAGTTAAGCCTACAAATTGAAAAGTGTAAAAAGAAAACAACAACAAAAAAACAAAAACAACAAACGACAAAAAACAACATTTACAAATAGCATTAAATTGTGTGTACGTGTATGTGTGTGTGTGTGTGCGTGTGTGTGTTTAGGTGTGCGTGTATGTGTATGTGTGTGTGTATGTTTATTAAATGTGTTCCGTTTTAATTTCCGTATGAACAAATATGCAAAAGTTTGATTATTATTATGATGTATTACGATGATGATGATGATGATTATTATTAATTATTAATATTATTATTATAATTACAGTGTGTAATTAATGCAAATTACTAGAGTTAAGTAAAATCATAGATCATTAAGTATTGTAGTAGTTGCCCATAACAAGATTGAATATTGTTTAAATTTAACGGTCAAGTAAATGCAGAAAATAAATGTTTTAAACAAACTCTACAGTTTCACACTCACTGGACAGTTTGAGAGGCTCAGCCAAGGCACACGTCACAATTAGTTGATTAAAGCCAATTAAATAAGACAGCGAGCGTGTCAAATATAGAAAGAAAACAAATAAGAATGCGCTACTTCAGAGTACTCGACTGGAAGATACTCTGTATCGATTGCACAGACTCTTAAGATACAATTAAGATACAGATACTAATGTGTACTGAAAATCAAAGCCTTATCTTCAAAAATGCGGATAAAATGATCAATTATTCTATTGCAACCTGAAAGTCAGAAGATGAAAAGATGCCAACTTATCAAAGTTTTGTATTCAAGCTTTAATAGTCTCGGATTTTTATATGGATTCTGCTTTTAATACTGAAGAATGAATTTAGCAAGCTTAAGACTCGATTAATTCGATAACGTAGCCAACAGTTTTTATACTCTGTTCGTTAAGGGAAAACGAGTATATTGGGTTTGCGCAATGTCCGTCTGTCCGTATGAACGCAATTTTTTCCACACCCTTGAAGCTAGAGCAACCAAACTTGGTATCATGTTTGTGTATATACCCAATTTAGGAAGTGCCAACAGAGTATTCTGCTGTCGGGTACGTCCGACCACAACTTGTTAAAATTAACTTTTCAATAAAAAGTTATAGAAAAGTGAAAAACATTGAATGAATTGTCTTCTAACGAACTTTAAAGGTGTTCAGAAGATGTTCAATTCTAATATTCAATTTTTCTGTTAATTTTATCTAATCTAAAGCTGTTCAGAAGATGTTCAATTCTAATAATCAATATTCAATTTTTCTATTAATTTTATCTAATCTAAAGCTGTTCAGAACATGTTCAATTCTAATAATCAATGTTTATATAAAATTTTGAACATTTTTAGAACTTTACAGCTACGGAAAAATATAATTCTAGTTTGAGAAAAATATAAGAAAACTCTTCTGCAAAATTGAAGACCAATCCATGGAATATGAGTAAATGTTTTGGGTCGGAGTTGCTCTTGGCTGTCTGTTACATATGATTATACCCTTTTCCATTTCATTTCTGTTGACAGGGTATATGAGCCAAAACAATGCGAGTGCTGTAAGCCAGCTCGCAAGTAAGTAGATGACAGATTGGACAGCTGGCGCGAAAGGTGCAGTTAAGAAACACAATTAACAAAAACAAAAAAAATACGCAATAATGAAAAAACATGTTTAATAAATCTTAAGAAGAAGCGCGTCATTATTAACGTGTTTAGGCTGGCAAATTGATTGCAGCGCAGTTGCTGAGGTCGAACGCATTTGTCGAGCTCGGCTTAAAGCTGATTGATGTGCGCGGCGCGGCGCGGCGGCAACAGGTGAGTACAGCGTCCATAGACAACTCAATTCAATGCAAAATGCTAAGATCATAGAACGCCCAAAAAGCCAGCTTCCAAATGGCCTTAATTACGCATGCAAATTAATTTGCGACTGTCTGCGATTGAAGTTTATTGATGTGGATGTTAAGTAGTTGTTGCTGCTGCTGTTGTTGATGTTGCTGTTGTGTCGCTTTGTTGTTGTGGATGTTGCTGCTCACTTGAAAGGTGCTCAGCGTCGTGTAGGTCACTGTGCGTTGGCGCTCTAATTGATGTATTTATTTAGTAATTGCTTGTATTATGAATACATGAAACGGAACTGAGTCTTGCCAGCAACAACACTGAACACTGAACACTGAGCAACAGCAATTATTGGCCCCGGCCAAAAGTGTCAGCAATTGGAGCGTATTTCAATGCCGGGGAACTTCCCAGCAATCGTATCAAACGGGTTTCTTCGCAATTTTTCAAACATTTTTGACCAAATGACGTAAATGCTACCATGGCACTAACAAAGGTTTATAAAAAGAATATCTTGTGCATGAAAATAAATGGCCTTGGCGTTCAAATCGAGCACCGCGCTTTGTTTTATGTTTATTTATAAAATCAAAGCAATGCACAAAATGCCGAAAATTACACAAAAGATTAAGCTAAAGAAAGGCTTGTAGCATGTTCGTATTAATATGGCTTTGCAAGGCCCGTCACCCAACTCCCCAATTCGACCCCCTTCCCCGCATTTATTAGCAACTTTAGCCAGTTTATCATTTTTGTGCCAGCCTCACAATAAATTCCTAAATAAGCCGCTTAGTAATTTCTGATTTCGGGCTTTTTTGCGCACTAAATATTTTTGGGAAAACATTTTTGCTGACGCTGCTTTTTTAACCATTCACAAATATTCATTGAAGCTCAGTTCCCATTGTTGTTGTTGTTGTCTGTTTGTTTTTATTGAGTTAAGTGGGGGTTCAATATTTATACCCTATAGCTATCAAAGTGGTTGAGAAGGGTATATTATAGGTTCTCACATGTCAAAGTCCTACAGACAATTGGTGAGTTATGCGATCTTGAAAGGTATTTGTATTTCGATTCCAGTCAATTCCGCCATATTCCTCTATCCACATTAGTGCTCTTAATTTAAAAACTATGAGACCTAAAGAGAACAAAAAGGACAACAGGAACAGCGGACTCCTTTCTATAGGTTTTAGGCTCTCTTTCATATATTTCTCTTTTATATTCTGCCCATCCTTCGGATAATTGCATTTTTGGTAGGCCTGGAGGAAGGTTATTGGAATTTACCTAAGCTTTGTTCAATCTGGTAAAAGCTTGCCTAACATTCTGACGTTTTTAATACACCTATATTCTGCATTTCTGTAGCTGAGTTTTCTTCGAAGATTCAGTTTCCTGCCAAGATAGTTGATATGATTTGAAATTTATAAATTTACGCTTTGCCTATTTTTAAAATTGGTTATTCATAGAATGTGTGTGTAAATAGAAATACCCAATTGTATTGTTTTTTGTGGTCTTAAACAGATGTCCAAACCGGTCTTTACATAAAAACAAAAGTTAAAACAATTCGAATACCTTTCGTGGATAAGACTTACAGATCGATAAAACAACTGTCTTTTCCTGGCAGTCGTAGTTTTAAGAATGTTATCTAAGTATTCTAAAAATGCCATAAGGATAGTCAAATATGTGCAGTGTAATGCTGAGCAGAGGGTAGCGTCAACTTTGTCACTCAAAAGTAGGAATCAGTTGAGTGTGGAAAAGTGTAATAAGTCTAGAAGTTGTGGAAACATACTGTTTGGGGCGTGGCTGGAGGCTATCATTCAGTTAAGGTCTCGCCTAGAGCTCTCTTGGGGGGGGAAGAATGAATTTGCACGCAGCTGCAGCGTTCAGCGTTCGAAGTTCCGGCCTGTGGCGTGGAACTGGAACTGGGACTGGGTTTTTTTGGTAGCAGAGCTAAGTCGGAACTGCGGTCAAGTCGCACGTGATGCAAGCAGCGTGGCCCGCGAATAAGCGAACGTATCAAAAGACGAGCTGTGAAATGAATTTTGGAATTTTGAAATTCGCGGTTCAAGTACGTTTATTGGCCATTAGCTTTTGCCTTGTCTCGAAATTCGCTTGAAATTATTTACATGCATTAATTTTGGGGCTATGAGGTGTGTGTGTGTCGTGTGTGTGTGTGTGTCCCCGTGTTGTTATTGTTTTCTTGCAAGGTTCAGCGACAGCGACGGCAACAGGAAAAGCATCTCAAATGTCGACAGAACTTGAGTGTTTCTTTCTTATTAATTCTCTTTTATATGGCAGACATCTTAATGAACTGCTGAGTGCACTAATTAAATACAATTAACACCTGTATCATACGCTTGGCCCAGCACACATACCAGATTACGTATACGCCGCGTACGCCGCATGTCAGTACGCATTTGATAAGATTATATGTGATAAGGCAAAACGTGGTTGTCCCCCAGTAAACGCTGCTCCAATTAGGTGGACGTGCCTCCGTTTCCATCCATTTATGATCAATAGATCGCTCGGACAACAGAAAAATTAAAATAAATTGTGCTCTTGACGCACATTGCCAAATTATTCGCCCATTGGCATCAGATGCTCCCGGTCCACAGTCTGGCGCGCATGTGACGTCGCAGTCGGCGTCGCTGTCGGCGTCGCTGTTGGCGTCGCTGTCGGCGTGACTGTGGTCAGTTCAAGAAATCTACAAACATGCTTATAAATAAAATCTATACTAGAAGGCCTGGGCCAACGCTTGGCAACAAGATTTCTAAAACTCTTGCAATGCCATCGGAATGTTATGAAATATTCGTCAGCCTGAGAAAGTGGCTCAGGTGAAAAGTATTACGATGCTTACGTGAGCAGGTGAAATAAGTGGACATTATTACAAAGCCAAAGCCTTGTGTTCACTCAAAAGTCATGTGTTCACTTGAAAGTGTTAAGATTGAGTAAGGAACATATGACACTGTGGATTTTGCATGTGTGTCAAGAATGTGGATTGCCTACATCATGTGAATCTCATCGGATTGGAGAATTGTTCAGGGATCTATTATCATCTCAAGATGATTGCCCATTGTATGCTCCAAGACTACCCATAATCCTTTAATGTAAAGGCTTCTTATCAGAAATAATCTTAAGATACCAGAAGACATCTGTTTTTATGTAAAGAAGACAATTTCTATGGCGATGATTAACTCGATTCTATTTTAAGTATTTATTTTTTTTAGAAAATATTTTTGAATATTCATTTTAAGCTTTAAATATGTCTATATCTTCTCTGTAGATATTTAAATAGATTTATGCAATATTTGAGCTCATTTCCAATGCCGATTGTAAACATTCGGAATCGAAATTGTGAGCTGTTCTGAAATCCGAAAAAGTTTAACGATTCGCTTTGAAATTCTGTTCCTTTTGATATACTAGAATGTAAAGTTTATATTACATTACATTTAGTTTACATTGTAAACTATTCGAACAAAACCACAAATGTTTGTGATTTCATTCAAAAACTGGGAAAACAAAATGAAAAACGATTCGGATTGAAATGGGAGCAGGTCTGCATATGTATAGTATATATACTATATATACATTTATTCACGCCCTACATTTCTAACGATATCAGCTGGTGTCGAAATTCGCACCTCTGTTATAAAACTTGATTATAATACGAATATATTCCAAATAATTAGTGTGTAAATTGAAGCGAGCCTCTTTATATTTTAAGGCAAGAATAAGAATAAGTGTGCATATTTTGATATAATGTAATCGGTGCGGCTGCAATCCGATTTAAGATGACATTTACTCGTTCCAATCTTACTTATAAAAACCACAAAAATTTCCAATGAATTTTCGCATGCAAATAATTTAATTTGCGTATTTTTGTTGTTTAGTCTTTTTGCGAATTTCCCTTTTCAGTGCCAATACAAATAAACATCTTGTGTGTATACAATGTATATACAATATATATATACTATATCCAGATGTCTGCGAATTGCCCATATAACGGCGCCGGCTGAAATTAACTTGATTTTATTATTAAATGCCGCAAAAGCAAAATTGTTGTGCGGCAAACCGGTTAAGTTCTGAGTGCCAACTTGCCCCCAACTTGCTCCCAACCCAAGCTCCTCCCCCACCCCGAGTCCAGCCACCGCCCCCCTCTGCGCCTCCAGCGCCAAGCGTCACGCAGGCGCGACCCGTCGGCGACTGTACAACAGTTGTGCCTAAAAATAAGCCCACGCCATATTTGGGTCTTCGCTCGGGATCGGGATCGGGATCGGAAATATGGATCTCTGTGTATCGAATTAATATTTTGACAAATGTCAGGAGATCCTAAGTGATTACAATGATGCAGATGATATAAACGTATTTGTTAAAGGGCGCAAATAAATCGCTGGAGGAAGCCCTGGACGGCATCGTTTAATTTATGGCTTTATTGGGCTTGCAGCCGCAAATTGACAGGGCTGGGACTAAAAATAACCCAGGCTTAACCTTGAGGCCTGGATAGTGAATGGAACGGGCTGCATAACGGAAGAACCAGCTGTCGGCAGGATGGACAGCGACAACAACAGCAACAACAACAGCAACTGCCTCTCGGATTGCGGATGGGAGGCCCATTAATTGACCAGGCCGAGTAGCTGAAAGCCAGCAAGAACTCGCAGCAGGCAGGCGATAACTGAGACCTGAGACCTTAAACCTGAGAGCGACCTAGGGTAAGAAATTATTTATTGGCACATCCTCCACTGACAGCCAACTGGCCGAACGGGTCGGCTCAAGGACAACGGCAGGCTTGCGGTTCTTTTGCCAGACTATAAAAGCCCTTGGCTGGGGTCCAGCACGGCAACAGTCTTCCTGGAGAGCGTCTCCTGAGCAAGTCGTCCAACTCCAACTCGAAGTTGTAGCGAAGTTTTGGTTGCCCTCGAACACCAAAAGTCCTACAAGTCGCCCAACTTAGCCCGTGAATCCTTTAGAGATGCGTCTGCTGCTGCTCGGCCTGTTGGCGTTGGGTGCACATGCCCACTCCATTGGCTACCGGAACGTCCTGCAGGCCTATACGCCGGCACGTGGCGAGTTTCCGGTGCGCAGTGAACTGGCCCAGGGCTACGTGCGCTATCTGGACAACACGGGCGCCGAGCGCCTGATTGCCTACGCCTATCCGGAGCCCCTGTACGGCATTCGCAGCGAGCAGGTGAATCCTCTGCTGCGCAGCAGCTTCATTCCGGAACAGTCCGAACTGGCTGCGGCGACTCTAGCGGGTCTGCCGCAGGCCTTTATGCTTGAAATCCAGAAGAAGGCTGGCCAATTGCAGAATCCCCTTTTGGTGGTCCCAGGCAACCAGCCACAAGGACAGCAACAACAGTATCTGCTCCAGGTCAAGACAAGTGCCAGCAATGCAGAGCCTCTAGCCTACGTGCCCCTCCAGGCGCCCAAGCCTGTGCAGGAGACGGCCGAGGTGTACCGTGCCCGCCAGGAGCACATCAAGCTTTACAAGGAAGCCCTGCAGCTGCAGTCGCAGTCCTCGCAATCCGCGCAGCCCTCCACAGCCCAGGCAGAGACCCATGCCCAAACCAAGACAATTCAAAGCTACAACTCTGAGCCGCAGCAGGCTCCCCAGCCCGTGGAGGAGACGGCTGAGGTGAAACGCGCTCGTGAGGAACACCTGAAGCAGTACAACGAAGCTATCCTGCGTCAAGCCGCTGCAGCACAGTCACCGTTGTCAGGATCTGCTCCTCTGCCCGTGGTTGACATCAGGAGCTCGATATCCGATACAGCACCATCGTACGCTCCCTTGCCCGTTGCCCAGACTCATGAGCAGAAAATCAAGTTGCTGAACGAGGCCAAGGTGACAGCCGAGGACAAAGTGGCGGACATTGACGACAGGATAGAGTACGCGAAACGGGAACGTGATGCGGAGCTACAGCGCGAGCTAGAGCTGCGTGGGGAGGAGCAGAAACAGGCGGAGCTGGAGCGACTGCGCGAGGAGCAGCGAATAATGGAGGAGCGACGCCAACTCGAAGCCGACCGCATTGCAATCCAGCAGCAGGAGCAACAGGAGCAGCAACGACTGCAGAACGAGCGTCAGCAGGCTGAGCAGCAGGAGCTGCAGCTGAAACCCGCAGCAGAGCAGAGCCTCCAGGCGCCGGCCCAAGCTCAGCCCCAGGCAGCGTATCCCAGCATATCTCAACAACAACAGGTTAAGAATACCTTCTTCCTGCGCATCCAAGCGGGCCAGCCCAGCGCTGTCCCAGCCGGAGGGCCCAGCTCTGAGGCTTATGTGCTGCCCGAGCATACGCAGAATCCCTTCCTGTTGCGGTACATTCAGCAGCCACAGGCACAAGTGAAGGTAATCAGTTCCCCCAGCACCCCCAGCTCCAGCTCCAGTGTCAGTTCCATTGCCAGCACCAACTCCGTCTCCACTGGAATCAGCGAACTGGAGAAAGCCAATCGGGAGCACTTTAAGGCGCATGAGATTGCCTTGGAGCAGCTGCGCCTGGCCAACCTGAAAAGTCCTAATGTGATTCCATGTCAATAATGATACTTCCTCCCACACAAGCATACACACATACACACACACAAACACACACGCGCTCTCAAATTGATATACGATTAGACTTTGCACAATTCAAATCCAATCAAAATTCAAATCCAATTCATATGCATTCAACTTAGGCTTAAATACTCGTACTCATTCATGTTCACGTTCACACTCATACTCGTACACCTGTAGTGTTAAGCGATTCACGAATATACTCGTAAGTTTAAATGCACTCAGTTGGGAAACAACGCAAAAAAACAAAACCAAACGATCATCGGATCGTTGTATTTTCATTTATTTATATTGGCTTCTATTTTAATGCCCTTATCACTGGCCGGAGACAAAGGAAGTATCCCAAAGAACAGTTATACATATGTAGGTAGAACGTTCTTATGCAAATCGATGGATTGTCGCCAACTTGGCGGCTTCATCGGCTTCATCGCATCCATCAATCCATCAAAATGCGCATAAAATGAAAATGCTAAACTGCGCACTCTTAACTAGAGCAGCCAGCAGATGAATCTGATACTCGATTAATGCCAAAGATCCGCTAGGCGGCACTTGACGTGAATACACTCAAAAAAACACGCAGTCAGTTATAATAAGGTCACCAGAAAGTGATTTAATATAGGAATGAGATTCCATCATTTCAATATGAATGAAAATTTTCCTAAATCTATAAAGTACAGAGGAATTCTTTAAGAAAAGGTGTGGAAGTTATCTACAGTTTCAATTGGTTATTTTATTAAAAGAGTGAATAGAATATTTAGATATTTCTTAAAATATTAATTATAATACATTTCCAGGTTAAGTACTATTATAACTCATAGGGAAATAGAGCATTGAGTAGAATCTGTTAATATTTCGAACCGATATTCGAACTTCAGTCTAGATATAGTTTTAACTGTTTTTCTCTCAGTGCATAGCAGTGCCGCGGAGCAGGTAATTCAAGCATGCACAAGCTGAATACATTTGGAATCGTTATTCGACATCGACACCTACAAAATGGCTCAATTAGCATATAGTGGGCCAGACAAGCGGCCACCTTATAACTGACCTACGTTACGATACGGTAAAAACAACCGTTAGCTATCATTGGCTTGATGAAATTGTTGCCATTTGCCGCCAGTTCTACAATTGCGATTACGTGGCGTATGAGTAATCAGCGGCGGCAGGCGCGTGCTTGTGCCTGTCTGTCTGTGACTAATTACACTAGTTAACATGATTCGCGCTGACGATCTGAGACTCTCACCTGCTGCGCTAAAGCCAAAGAAAATTACCAAAAAAGTATTAGGTACACTCAGAAAAATAAATCACTAAAATGAAGCTAGCCTTATTCATATAATCCTTTTTAGAAATTTCAGAACTATATTTATTTTTAAATTAAGAAATTAATTACCTGGCTTTTAGGGTGACCTTTATTATATTGGATTTTATGAATTCTAAGGTATTTATTTTTCTGAGTGTAGAACAATATTATGCCATATTTTTCAAAAAAAGGTTGTAAAAAATTAATGTATACAAATTAATCCAAATCAATTTGATATTATTTACATCAGTTAAAGGAAAGCCCTTCACCCAGACAAGGCTGACTGCAATGAAAGGAGTCGGATGAAGATCCTTGCGGATATTTTCTAAATTTGTAAGCTGGTGTGATAGAAGGCAACTCGCAGAGCTGCCCCAGCTGCCAACTTACTGATGGCCATATATGGGCACTGCTTTTAGCCAAGATGCAGAGGTTGATAAGACAAACTGTTTATCAGCTAACAGAAACAGGTCACTTCCCGTCGCTGCCTCATCATGTCTGAGCTTTGTAATGAGAGCAAAGTGCGCATATGAATCACAATTGTTTAAATATTGGCTTTCACTGAAAGACGCTGCCACAACTGGAAGCAAGTGTAATAAATGCTGCGCCATTAGTTGGCGCACTCTAATCAGCAGCTGGCAGCGGCTCTGTCTAATCAAATGCCAATTTGATTGCTAATGGTATTGATTTGCACACAAATACACCTGGCTCCCTGTGAATTGGCTGATGCAAGAGAGCCCAATTCGCTTATGTGGCCAAAACATGTCGGCTGTCTGCGGAAAATGGGGTTACGCCTGATAAGATGGCCTTCGGGCTATGCTGTGACATTGACCACATCATAATTAAGTAGTAATTGTCTATATTTTAGCAATAGTACAGTTGCAATGCGATGCTAGATAATTTATAGTGATATTATTGCTTTAAAATGTCCTCAACGTACTGAAAATATATATTGGTCGCCACTTGCGGCCTTTTATCAAACATCCAAGTTAGGAAAGCGGCGTATTCCCCAGTTGGTAGCGGCAGCTGCAACTTTTCAGAGCTGAGGTAAAAGTTTTTCATCTGAATCAGGCCCTAAGAGAAAGATAAATATAATTACTACAATGAATGAAAGATTGTGCATGTAAAGGTACAGGTACTCGCAATATCCTAAAATATACTTGAATCTAATATTCAGACTTTATCTTTAAGAAATTCGTTTGCTTTTAATGTAATTGCAATCGATTTCTTGAAAGCAGGGGAAAATTAACATAAATTTGAAGCCATTTCGATGGGCAGACGGACAGACTGATGAACGTGATATTTTACTGTAAGAGTCAGAAAAATTCTCACTATCCTTTACAGGACTTACCTTATAGGGACACGTGTGATTGAGATTTGTTTTCTCCTTGAGCAGTGCTAAAAATACTTTTGCGGCTGGATGACTGAGTCGACGTAGATTGGAACAGATGTCAATGGTATAGTTGAGGAGCCATGGCTTGTAGCCGTTAGCCTTCTTCTGCATGTCCAGCCTCAACTGTATGTCGTCAGTTGGCTGATGAAAGGTGGCATTCATGTCAAGGACGACCATGTTACGTCTCAGGGCTTTGAGGCGGCAGTGCTCAAAGGTCATCCACGACTTGTTGTACGACTCACAGACCGCATTGGTCATTTTAACCACAGGAGCGCACTGAAAAATTACAAAAAAGGAGAAATTTGTGGTTTTCCTAAAGGGTTAAGAGACTGTAAGATGCTTTTACATCCTGAAGCCGAAGGATTGCGGCAAGCAACACGATAATAGCTGGAACCCGATCCATTGTATAGACTACCGAATTATCAAATATTGTATCTCTTTATAGGTCTTTTAATTTGGAGTATTAGTTTCGCATCGATAAGTACAATTTGGAATTGATATTCTATTTAAGTGGTGACACAACTGCTAAGCTAACAATAATTGTATCTTTTTACTCCCTGTAACCATTAAATGGGTAAAAAGGAGTATTAAATCTGTGCAACAGTATGTAACAGTCAGGTGGGGACATCTCTGAGCCTATAAAGGATATATACTATAGTCTTGACCAGTATCAATAGTTGAGTCGATTTGTCTATCTGTGTATACGTCCGGAAGAACGCGTCGATCTCAGGAACTATAAGAGCTAGAGACATCAAATTTGGAATGCAGATTCTTCTATACTATACTATACTAGATACAGAAGATATCGTCAGATATTCCCACCAAATCGATGAAAGTGATTTATAAGGGAAATTGTAAATATTAGCTTTGATTTTTGACATGAAAGAGTCCTTCTTGATATATTGATCTAGGAATATGTGCTTGGGAATTTCAGACCTAGTACAGGGAGGATACAGGGAGTCTCGTAGTCGGATGCATTCGTTCTTGTTGTGTGTATATTAATCTGCAGTATTAGTTTCGCCTCGATAAGTCCATTTTGTGAACGATGTGTATTTTTATCAAGGTAATGTATTTAAGTGCATTGCAATATTAGCATTCATATAATGTTTATTAGCTTTTAATTTGAGCAGCGTTTGAATGAATTACCCGTTCTAAGTTTCCCGATAAAATGAGAAGTAGACATTTGTGATAAACTGCGGCTTCTTGTCGAAAATCCAAGTCAAATACAAGACATAATCGCCACTTGGTATGGGAAGCGTCAAATTCGAGGGATCGTAGTAGAAATCCTTAAGAATTTGTTTGCCCTACAACACATAAGGACTTGTAGTTAAATGTGTAATTGTTTTTGCGCACTTACCTCATAGGGACAGGTATGATTCACAGAGCTGAAATCTTTCATAATATCCCAAAAGAGTTTGAAAATTCGATGCCTCTGCATTCGTATAAAAACACATCCATCAATTGTGTAGTCCAGGAGCGAGGGCTTATAGCCAAAAGCCTTCGTCTTCAGTTCCAGCCTTATGTCAATATTATGTGCGGGGTGCAGGAGGGTCACCTCGGCATTGAGGACCGTCTTGTTGCGGCTAAGGGCACGCAGGCGACACTTATCGATGGAGACCCAGGATTCGTTTTTGGATTCGCAAACAGCATTCGTCATTTTGCAGAACATTGCCAGCTGAGAGACATTTGTGTATAAATATACCTTTCAATTGATTATATTCATTTGTAATACCTTGCAGCCTCTTATCCAAATCAGGGCCAGCAAAATCACAATAATTCTATGTGATGGTTTCATGACTTCAACGATTCTCAACGAACTGATAGTGAATATCGAAAGTTGAATTAAAAAGTGTATTGTACGTATTCTAATCGCTTTTTAATGATGTATATTTAATGGCTGATCCATATTGGAATTCAAGCAAATTACGGTGTTTAATTGATCATGTATAGAGCAATTACAAGTGTGCTTTATTGATTTACAAATTATTGAAACAGTATGTTACCCTGGTTAAATGTAAAGTACACATTGGTAAAAAACTGCGGCCTCTTGTCGAACAGAAATGTTAGAAACAGAGCATATTCGCCAGTTGGCATTGGGAGCGTGAGGTTTGCGGGATCATAGTAGAAATTCTTCAAGTAGTTTTTGCCCTATATTAAGAAAGAAGATGGAAAAACTATTTCGAACTGTTCCTGTTACATACATGTGTACTTACAACATAGGGACACGGATGAGTGACAGTCGAATAGTCCTTGATCATTCTCCAAAACACTTTGACAACAGGATGGTTGGGTTTTCGCATAAACGCACAGGCGTCGATCGTATAGTCGGCCAACCAGGGCTTATAGCCACTGGCCTTCTTCAGAATCTGCAGTCTGAGGTCTATGCTGTTAGCTGGCTGAACGAGGGTTATATTGACGGATAACGTGGTCTTCTCACGGCTAACCGCTCGCAGACGACACCAATCGATGGTAACCCAGGAAGTGTTCTTCGACTCGCAGACGGCGTTTGTCATCTTGGCAGAATTTTTCATCTGGAGAGTGGATAAGATATAAGTGGCCATATAAATCACCTAGGCGATGTCTGATTACGTGAATGGGCTCTATATAGAGCACTGCCAAGAATATTACACAAATTGCGGCTCCAACTGCCGGTTTCATAGCTTCAGCTATTGATACTGACTAACTCTTCAAAACTGCTTTCTCATCCGCTTTTCTCACTATATTAGTGAAAATATATATTGAACAAAAATAATAATAATCAATAATGCATATTTAATGGCAGCTAACTGCCCTTACAATTATGTGATCATTGTACTTTTTCAGTGCCATACAATACAGGTACAGGTACATATCTGATTGATATCTTTCAATATGTATCTTGACAACGGTACGGTAATATTCTGCATAAGCTCACATGCATCAGTTGGGTAATTTGGGGCTCATAGTCATCATCTCATTATCAAAAACCTATATATAAATAGAGTTATTTAGGTTAGGTGAGGTAGAACCGGTTGACCACCATATAGACCGAGCAGGTCCTTAGTGTCGCCGGACACTGAAGGTCGTTAGGAGGTTTGTTGATCCTGTAGCGTCTGTTGAAGTATCGATGTCTTAGTGTTGCGAGTGCTGGACAGCTGCATCCAAGGTGTTCCAAGGTTTCCACAACTCCTGGCTCCTTACATCTCCGGCAGCCGTCTTCCGTTAATGTCCCCAGCTTTATAGTATGAGGTGCTACTAGGCAATGTCCAGTCAATACTCCCATCATTAGTAATAGAGTTATTTAAATCAGTTCAGTTGCATTTAAGTCAATACTCCCATCATTGGTAATAGAGTTCAAATCAGTTCAATCAGTTTGAAATCAGTTCAGTTCCATTTAAAAGAGGTGAGCACAATATGTTCTGGCTTAAGTATACATCAATTTTCAATGGATTCAGAGTTTATAAAATGATTAAGATATTCCTGTTTGAGGTTGGTCTTCAGTCGAATTCAAATGATTCAAATAGTGTGGCCATAAATCACAATTACTCAAAGTATTTCACCAGCTCAATAAATATTTAATTTTAGCCAACTCTTGTCTTGGCCAAAAGAGGAAACGCCGCTGGCTCAGGTGGTTCCCCCAGTGCGAGGTGCAAACAGCGGCACTTTCGATGCGGCCTTAATGCTTCGCACTTGGCATATTGTTTTTCCTCGGAACTGCGTCTTCTGATAAGGGCAGCTAAGGGGCATAAAATGCTGATACTAATTTTTCGCAATTTGTTATTCACTTGTTTGTTTTGCTATTTATGCAGAAAGCTGTTTACTTGTCGTCGGCTAATTATAACATTGCGGCAAGCTATTTTTGTACCCAACTGGCTATTTTGGGACATTCCAACAAGTTGACTTAATGCCAAGAAATTATACTTTTGTCTTTAATGTGATTTATTTGGGTAACTGGCGATCGCTCAACAACTCGGGTTGCTAACCCCGGCAGCTCTGGGTTGAGTAGGGGGAAGATAAGATTTGTTCACGCTGTTATCGCAGTTGAGAAAGTGGGTCTCCATTTTTATATATTCTTGGCGCCTTGAGACTGTTTTTAGCATGCTTGAACTTGCACAAGCAAACTCGACAAACAACCAATCAAAACCGATAAGATATAGGCCAATAGTCAGCGTGGGTCGTCTGGATTTTCGACGAATGCATTTGTTAAGACATTTCCCAGTAAAAGTTGGCCCATCAGCTGAGTTTCTTGTAAAGTACTTGGCTATTTTTATTTATAACTTAATTGCTGCTAAATATAAACATCGATTGGGTTCGCTGTATTTGTAATTGGTCAAAACAAACAATCAGGCATTATTAATTAGGTGAAAAGATATTTGAGGCTTAACTGAAGAACGTGCCCACAAGCCCTTTGTAATAAGTAAATGGATAGTTCTATATGACAGCATATACTTTCAGCTCTAAACATTATATAAACAAATAAATATATATATATTATACAAGCTGATTCCAATGCGTACTTTGCACTCACTAAATGAATGATTAGCGTTGAGTTGATTGAGTTTTTGGGTCAGTTATTTACATATTATGCTAAAATAACTGTTGCCATGCCAAGAAAATAGTTTGTATCTAAGCCACAAGCCAAAAACGTGATGAGTTAGTCACATGCTTATTACCACGTTTGCGATAAGGTTAATTAATGGCTATAATTATGGTATATATTTGTTGCTTTAGTTTGCAGACAGAAATCATAAACACTATATAATATCTGCTCAACGAATGTAATAAGTTCTATACATGTGTGTTTTGTTAGAGCATTATTATAATTTTCAAATGCTTTTCAAATATTTCTACAATATATACAGACATTTTAATAACAATGTTTATAGGCAATTAACATTTTTAAGTCTAAAATCTATCTAAGATCCTTTTTTCACCATTTTTTTTAAACAATAGGAAACTTTCTCGATCCTGTGACACGTCGAGCTCTCGATTTAAATAAAGATTCATTAAAATTTGATTACAAATGAATGTTGTTCCAAGAGATCTTAATGAAAATAGGTCAACGTGTGAAAAATGTGTTTGTTCTCTGAAGAAATTAATTTTGAATGATTACGTAATCATAGGTGGGGGTGGGGGGCGGTCAGATAATGATTGATTTCATGGAGAGGGAAAGGGTTTCAAAAAAGGGCGAAAAGGTGATTACGAGCCCGATGCTTAAATGTATGTATATATATAATTCACCAAGTAAAGTAAGGTTAGACTTTTAGGTGGAATTCAATTTTAATGTGATTTTTCGCTTTGATGTTGATGACTTTAATAAGCACTACATAAAAATGCAAATATAGTTTAGATTAAGAATTTCAAATAATTATGCAAAATGTTGAAGAAAACATTCGCTACATTGAAAGAAAAAGGAAGCTCTTATGCACATTATTCACATTTTCATCCTAATCAAATTCTCAGAAGAATTATGAGCCAAACAACAGCATTATTTGGTTATACAACACATATACATATGTATGTATGTGTGCCATGTGCATATGTATGCGTGAATGTATGTATGCATGTATGCCATGCGCATAAACGAATTTCAGATATGATGGCTTGACGTCATGAAAGTGCTTTCGTCATTACCTGGGAAACTATGACGTCGAGCAGTTGAGCAATGTTGCGTGGACCCTGTATATTTATAGAGTTTAAAATATTTCAAGTGAATTGGAATAACAATTTGAATAGAATGTGTTTTGGCCGTGTGCTTCCCCAGCGGGAAAATGTATTTAGTGGAATTGTGTAGGTGAAATTGTTTATAGACTTTCGGGAATAGTATTTACTGCATGGAAATTCCAACCCGCCCACCCACATATATGTAGTACACGTATGATAAACAAGTTGCATTTCCCCGGCGGTCGGCGTGTTCATTAAACAGCATCAGTATAACTTCATTAAACAAGCACTTGAGCTGACATAATCGTTAAAATTCAATTTTAAATGCCGCTGTAAAGTTGTATTAATACCCTTAAAGAACATCAACTGCCGAGACTGTACTTTATGGCTGGGATGAGCCGAGATATTCGACAGTTCAAGAAAACATCTGAATTTGACTTACTTGAAAAGGTTTTATGACATTGACGCAGGTAACTGTTGGGTGGCTGCGTGGGCACTGTGTGGGCACTGTGTGCTCTGTGGGGGTGCCTGGGTGGTTGGGTGGTTCAACTTGCGTAACGGTAAACCTTAACACGCTGCGTGTGCGCAACGATTTGCGTAAGCAACAGACGAGGGCGACATTTGTGCGAAATCCTGCTGTTATTCAAGAATTTCATGTGTGTGTGTGCATTTGTTATTAATGCCTCGCCGATCAATAAAAATTCCAGCTTAACTGTTGTTTTACAGTTGCGCACTGCCCGCGCGAAACGTGCTCAAACATGTCGCGACGCGTCGCGTCGCCCACAGGTGCCGCCCCCCCAGCCAGCCCCGCCAGACCTTGAGATCGTCAACCCCCTCCGATCTGCGCACATTTTAAATAACCGCTTATCAAACAAACTCAGCAGAACTTTAACTCAAAGTCTCATTCGGCCTCTGCTGCCACGCGCTGCGAGAGCGCTCGCCAAGTACGAGTACGAGCAGAGATAACGATGCTATCAGATAGTATCGGGGTATCGGAGTCTCGGGTGTTCTCCCAGTCTGAGTTCTTGTGAAATTCAACGCCGTCACGTTAACTGGCGCCCCGCTGATTGTAGAGTGCCCCCAAGCGAAGCGAAGCGAAACGAAACGAGGCGAGTGAGAGTGCTCTAGTCTAGTGCGCGACTAGAAGACACCCTGTAGCCCACAATCACACCCTGAGAACGTTATGGGTCGCGGAAGTTAAAATGCGATTGTTCCAGCAGTGTTGAATAACGCGGAAGATAAGAATGCGATTCTTCGCTGTCATATCTTCTATCAGGCGGAACTAGCTCATTCCTATGAGACTTCAGTAAAAGGGAAAGCCTTTAGGATAAAAACACCCTTTTCTTTTGACATTTGAATAATCTGATATCGCCTATCATTGTTTAACTATCCTACAACTCCCCTCTCAAGTCACGTTCTAGTATTTCCGACAAAGAAACACTCTAGCTGCCATTTATACCCTACTTTGCCCACCTTAAGTGGGCACAGGGTACAATCAATGACGGCAATAAAACATATACATTAAGTATTAGAGCACGATCCAGACATCGATTTGTGTGTACACACCCATACAGGCATACGATTGTAAATACGGTGTTAATTTGTTATCCAGGCTTTGTTTGTATCAATAAAAGGGTACAATTATGCGTCCTACAGGTGCAACTGCGTTTTAGATTGCGCGCAAATATCACACGGAAGAAAAGTGCCTAAGGTATTCGTATTTAGTTTTATCATTCGCGGGTGTACTACAATATTATTATTATTATCATAATAGGTTTTCACAGAAAGTGCGCATTTTACGGGGTTTACTTTAGGTGAATCTCATGTGAGATTTGTACAACGATTGCAGGGGGATGGAAAACCAGTTGGAACTAGTTTGAATGCAGGTCAGTTCGACTGAACTGGTTCATTTGATAAGCTCATTAAATGCAGGTCAGCCAGTCTGTTTATAGTTTCTAGGTACAGACATATCTAAATTCCTTATGTACACAATGATATGTGCTTTGTTTAAGCATGAGTATATTTCCACAGAATTTGGCATCTGATTTGTTTACTGAGCACGTGCCAAACATATTTGAAATGTGCTGTAAACATTTCAAATTCAAATTTGCTCCAAACAGGGAATTTCACAAATATTCAAGTATTAACTTGAATTCATTTCGTTTAGTGCCTCAGCTTATCAGCTTTCTGTATAAGATTTGTGCAATTCACGATTAAACTCGCTTATTTGTTGTTAAATATTGTATATAGTATATCTACGAAGCGCGCCACACAAATAATAATTATTTAAATACCTGCAATTACAATTAAGTACGGGCTGGAAGTCTCTGAGTGTGTGTTCTCCGAAAACAAATGTACTTTTATTAAATGTTATTGTTGTTTGTTTGTTTGTTTGCTGGAATCTCCCCCTGTGCTTTTGTTGTCTAGGTCTCAATTTTCAGTATAGCTGCCCTTAAGTTTTGAACCTATTGTAGATAGTTGTGTGCATTTGGAAACCGGTTTCAAGCTGTTGAGTTTTCATTCACAACATTTCCACTCGCGTGATTCTGTCAATAGCTCAGTCTCAGTCTCGTGTTTACTGCGCAACTTTGGCGCTCTAATCAATTGATTGAGTTGTGGAAAAGTTCAACGGTTCAGCAAAATAATATAATTAACTAAAAATAATCGTAAACAAATCGAAATGAAATGCGTGCTGGCCAACTGATATAACTATGATAAATGTGGAAATTTTGGCAGTTATCAATGTTTACTTTATTTATTTTGGCCGATATTCAGATCGAAACAGAAAAACAAATTAAGGGGGTTACAGTTTTCGTACGAGTTATTATAAGTTTGGTTTATTTTCGATTAAAGAATATGTGAGAAATTCATTTTTGACTCATTTCATTTGTGAGAAAGTCCCTTATGAGTTTCGAGTACTCGTTTTGAATGCGCTCGAATGAATGGTGAATCCCGCTCGAATAAGGCTAATAAACCATTATGCCTCGTTATCGCGTGCTGTGGAATCTCAGTCTCTCCTGCTTTTGCAACGCATCGGAGCACTGTGGCACAATAAAAATACTTTTCCCTGAAATTCCCAGTGATAATACAACGGCATAATCCGTGTTTAAGCGCGCCCAACACATTGATAACAGCTCTTAATACATTTATTCTCGCTTTTATGGGGAAAGAGACAATAATAATAAACAGAAAAACAATTTAGTTCAAGAGAAGCTGATGTTTTTAATCCGATTACGCGTATAATATAGACTTAATTCGTATTTACAAGAAAATATAAGATTGCTTTCTGAAATGGAAAACACTAATAATTATATGGAAATCAAAACAAACAGTATATAGTACTATAGTTGGAAAACAGTCCAAGTGTTTTTTGAGCTACAAGTATTCTAGAATTTTCCCTACACTAACAATACTATCAAAATGCATTTCCATAATTATTGCTTAGTTATTGAATATTTTATTATTCATTTAATTCATGAGCCATACTATTTATAAACATAGGTTATTTTATTTCCATTTTTATTCTCCCGATATTATTGATCTTACAATAGGTTATAGACTCGATATTATTGATCTTACTATCAAAAGATTATAGACTCGATATTATTGATCTTACTATCAATAGATTATAGACTCGATATTATTGACTATAGACTAATTTAGTACTATAAAGTAGCACCTTCAATGACTTTTGGCTCTATTAAATACCAATTATAACCGAACGAAGACTAGGCCCAAGTTTGCTGACTCTGTTGACATACACTCGGCAACCGCTTAAGGTATAGCTACACTCAGAAAAAAAGCCGCCCTATAATTTCGAAAATCAATCTAGAAACCAGTAATATTTTCTATATTTTAGAAAATTAAGAAACATATTTCTTATAAGTGGAAATACAGGCCCTAAATGGGCAATCCCAAAAACATAATTATTATTTCTAATTTTCAGAAATATATTTCCTAATATTTGTAATTCAAACTCTATATTTAGAAAATTCTCAATTTTAGAAATGTTGATCTTAGTTTTTAGAAAAACGTGACCATGTTATTTGGAAAATCAACTTTCTGAGAAATTAGGCGAGCTGGCTTCAAAAGTATGGCGATTTTCTGAAAGCTAGGGCACTTGTTTCTCTGAGTGTAGCTGCGACCTATCGGTACGGCTCTGAGAGCACGCCTTTTAATTAGCACGCTTTCATGGCAGTCACATGAACAGCTGCTGGCAAAATGTATTTGATATTGGATATCGGGTATTGGGTTTTTTCTATGGGGTGTGAGAATCGGGGCAACAGCTGAGCGCTGAAAAGTTGTCACGAAGCAAACTAGTTTGGCGACAGGTATAACTGTGCCGTTTTTTGCAGCAGCTACGGGTATTCCGCTTGACGTACACTTATCGGGTCTAAGTTTAGTATGCGACTTGAGAATATGCTAATTTGGGGCTAGCACCAAATGGCTGCGTTATTGATATGAATCATTACCTTCAACGACATCACCATTGTCGTTGAGCGTTAAGCGTTAAGCGTTTGCACTTTGTCTTTGGTGGGGTCGTCCGCCTTGACAAATGGCCAAGAGTCTACCCCACGTCCCGCTGCAGCCTCCACTCTTAATCTGAGATTCGCAAGTCACGCTCGACGCTTCCCGCTTTTGAGCAAACACAATTGAGCAAATGTGAACTACCCGTAAATTTCTCACAGCACATTTGCATAGGCCATGCCCTCAAAACTGATATTGAGTGTTGTTTTCTGTTTCAGCAATGTGGTATATGGGTAAAAAGGTTTCCCCCTGTGCCAACTAACTCAACTTGAGCTGCTCAGTCAATGACCACATGCAAAATTACTCATTACGCCTCATGAGTTGGCCAAAATCGAAATCCAAATCAAAGTCGAAGTCTGCTCATGAATGTTGTTCGGTGTGTTCTTTGGAATTAACGCTATATGCTGTTGCCTTGTTTATAGGTGTAAAGTCCGCTATATACTTACATATGATTAAGCTAACAATTCACTCATAAATATTGGTAATACTAAATAAACCGGGTAAGCTGACAATTTCGCAGGCGATTAATTATCGCTTTGTGAGAAACTTTGGATCTTGTGTTTATAATACTTATTAGATTGGTCAGCTGCACTAAGCAGAGTCAATTTGTAGTTCCCAGGTATACAAATATTAGAATTTTGAGAACCGCGAACATGTCAGAGTTCTTACATAAATGCGTGCAATAAATTTCAAACTTTACAAACTATTTTCTCAAATTTCTTCAGGAAATTTGATAATCCGAAAGATAAATCAATTATTTATTATTAAATTCAAATATTTTGAACTGAAATTTTGGATTCGAATCACGAATTTACATTATCAACAACTATAAATTGCTTAAGCTCAGAAATTTTATAATCTATTGTTTTTATGGTCCAAAGGATAATTAGGGATTGTAAGGATACCATATTATGTATAAAAGTAACTCAATCTTAAGGAAAATCTTCGAACATAATATAATTCTCAAGAGAGACCGTAACTATGGTTTTTAAACAGTATTCTATAGTTTATTAAGATTCAATGAGGGTAAGCTTTGAATAATTCCCAGATTTTTAAGATGTATTTATTTATTTATAATAGTAATCAGCCTTATGAAAGCTATAAATCCAATATTGCTGCTAAAGATTAGGCGTTATGTAGTTTTAAACATATGAATGTGGAATAATTCCCAGCTAGCTTGAAAAATGAGAATTAATGATTAATGCTCCCCTTGGCAAGTTCTGAATAACCGACATAAATCAGAACAATTTCAAACATTAACTCGAAGTAGACATCGAGTTTCTGGCTAACAAAGTTTATCAATCATAATTGACCTCTGAAAAGTGACTCCCAATTTGTGAGTAAGTACTTCCGTTATTGACCTATAAAGTGACTGATTGGAAAACCAATCAAAGCATCCACTGCAAGTTTTTCTCCTCAATAATTTTCCATATAGTAACATTGCACGATATCTGTCTGCTGTCTGGCATTGATTATATTAACATATCTCTGCTGAAACGTGTCTGTATTCAGTTGTAGTGTTTAGTTAATTGGCATGGAAAAGTTGTCGTGCTGTGTGGATCGTCTGCTCTCTATAGAGGCTATCAATTACGGGCAAGCATATTGGCGATAAGAACGATTCACTTGGGGAATACCGCTGATAAACTGCGCAATAGATTGATGATACTCTTCTTATATCCAGGCTTAAGGGATTTGTAGCAATTGACGTCAAGTGTGCGTCAGTTCGTCAGTTCTTCAATGTTAGTTCTGAAAACGCTGTAAAAGTAAAATGCTGAAAATTTGATAAATGATAAAACGTTCAAGTTTTGGGTTTTCTGTTTTTTTAATTCATTATCTTTTCAAAAAATTCTTTTCTTTAATTTTAGTGCTTAAAATTAAGTAACATATTTTTTGCTTTTTTTGTTTTTTTGTTTATGAAAAGCTAGCATAACAAAACTTTAATTTAAATATGCAAATTACATGTTTTTTTCTTCTTTTTGTTCTTCTAATTTTTGTTTGTTTCTCTTGTTTTAAATCCGTATGAATAACAATTACAACTTATTGCGTAAATCTGTTCGCTGGGAACAACATAATCGCCATTATCAATAATTTTTTATACGCTGCTTTAAGCCAATTTTATGAGATATATACAAAAAAAACAAAAAAATCCCAGCTGCTGGTCACGCGCTCATTGCCTGAGTGTGTGTTGGTGTGTGTTTGCTGGTGTGTGTGTGTCTGGTTGCGAAATTGCTGCCAGATCAAAGAGAGGGAGAGAGTGCGTGTCTTCTGTGTGTGTGTGAGTGCACTTCCGCAGCTGTTGTGTGTGTACGTGTATGTGTATGCTTATTGTTGTTGTTGCAAGTTCCACTGCATTCTCGGCTGCTGCGCTGCTCCAACGAAGGTCGTCGCCTTTCTCCCCCTCTCTCGCACCGTCGCGCGTCTCCCACAAGCTAACCTATGATAATTGGCCATCGTCTCAGCTACTCTCCTTTCGCTGCTCCTCCTTCTATATACACTTATACTTATACATATATATGTATGTATATTATATATGTTATATGTATGTATATGTACATATATGTAATTGGGTTGTCTCCCAACGTCGGTTTCCGCAGAACTCTCCAAACGTTTGGGTCCATTAACCTTGTTTTAACTGGATGTTGTTTGTTCTCCTTTGATCAATTTAAACCATGTTTTGCCCCACTGTGTGACGGGCTGTTCAGTTCAATCTCAGCTCATCTCGCACACCCTACACAGCCGGCAGCTGTACAATGGGGTGTTGGGGGGCATCCCAGTGGGCCTCGCAGTAGTCGACCATGAGATTCTCAGCCTTGCTCAGCTGCTCCTCGTTCAGCTCGCCCGTCCAGCCCTTTTGCACCAGGCAGCAAGATTCGATGCTTTCATGGCCCAAAATCCGGCTGAGCTTGGTGGCATCATCCACCTTGATTACGTAGATGTCATTCTCGTAGCAGAAGGCCTCCAGCAGCACCTCGTGCATGTGTGTGGCCGAGTCTCCAGCCTTGGGCACGGCCATCAGGCAGAAGAGCGAGCCCTCCGGCGACTTGGAGAGCACATTGATGGCGGCTGAGAGGCCAACGATCACTCGGGACTCGGATTGGGCCCGTAGCAGGGCCGTTTTGATGGTACGGCCAATGGGCATGGCACACTCGGCCAGCTCCAGGCTTTGGTTGTGTGTGTAGTGGTGCATGTTGGCTGATTCCTCAACGACCATTTTGGATTTGTTAATCTTTGCGGTTGTCACTTGGGCTTGAGCTTGAGCTATTTTCGTAGCCTCTGTTTGCACTTTTGGTTTGTGGTTCAGTTTTGGCACTTTTTGTTGTTGTAGTGGTAACACTGCTTTGTTGTTGCTGTTGTAGCTGTTGTTGCTGTTGTTAGCGTTTATCAGTTTTTTATTTAGATTCGGCAATTTGCGCTCTATTAACTTTTGATTATGAAATTCTTTTCACGTTCACGCTGCGCGCTTTAAAATCCGTTAACCGTCTTGCTCCGTGCTGGTTTCAATTTTGAGTTGCAATTTCACAATGAATGCCCAAAGCTGGCGAGCGCGCGCTTTTATAGCTGCTCTCTCGCCACCACTGAATTTCATCAGAAGAGCGCGCCAACCTTTTGCGCTCTCGCTCTTGCGCTCTGCCGTTGGAGCTTTTGGGGGGCCTGCTCACGCACACACTGGCAACAGTTGGCAAAGGCCAGCCGGCGTAAAAACCACCACCATCACTCTCTCTCTCTCTCTCGCTTTGTCTGTGTGTGTGTGTGTGTGTGTGTGGATTTTTTCCAAGTAATTTTTGCCTGACGCCTCCGCTCCCGATCAAAATGTGGCAGCTCAGCAAATCTGTACTTTCTGTTGCGCTCAGCACATTTTTATGCCTTTTTTGGAGTGGCCAAAGATTTCCGTTAATTTGGGCAATTAGCAATATATATTTGTTTTATTCGTTCGTCAGACGGTGAATTTTGACTTGGGATGCCGCTTAATGCACTCGGATGTTTGCCCCTGGAGTTCATGTAAATTCCATTGTACTCCGACGCTGCAAACATTCTTTATCGCGGAAGATAAGAATGCGATACTTTCAGTAGTATCGATTGTCGCAGAAGATAAGAATGCGATACTTTCACTTGACATCAAAGCTTTTCTATAGCTTTTTTATCTTCCATTGCTCCAAGGTGTTACTTCTGCGGTACCCCAACTTACCGAAAGCGTTTTTCCTGGAGATCTAAATTATTGGAAGAGAAAAGGGATGAAATACTTAGATTTTATCAATCATCGAACTATCCTCCAACTTTTTATCAAATATTACCCTTGAATTTCCGTGTCCTATCCCCTGATTCCTTTCCCCTATATTATCAACCTGTGCCTTGATTCAAGACTTTTTCGTTGAACGAAGTAACGAAAGCGTTTTTCCTGGAGCTTAATTAGAAGAGAAAATGGATGAAATATTTAGATTTTATCAATCATCGAACTATCTTCCAACTTTTCATCCTATTCATCCTATTGCACAAAATATTACCCTTGAATTTCCGTGCCGTATCCCCCTGATTCCTTTTCCCGGTATTATCAACCTTTGCCTTGATTCAAGACTTTTTCGTTGAAAACCATTAATGTTAAATTTCCGTCAAAATGAATTTTTGTCACAGATTTTCGTGAAAATTTTGCGCACTGCTTATCTCGGCTGTCAAGATTGAGCCAATTAGTATTACTTAATGGATTTTTTTAATGTTTCTGGCGATTTTCGAGACCTGCTTTTCATGCGAACTCAACGAATTTCGGCGTAAGGCGTTGTCTAGTATTTTATCACGCCGTTGGTCATGCACTTGGCTATGGGCCAAATGGTCAACAGGTCGTGCAAAAGTGAGTCAAAAGCCACATACATACTTATTGGATATACATAGTGTTATATGCTCTTCGAATGTCTGTTACTAAGCGATCACTCATGACAATAGCTGACGTCAAAGAGGCACCCGGCGAACGTTGCGTATACTTGATTTGATGTCCCTGCCTGCGAAAGTGTTGATGTTTAATTAATGAGCGCGCGCGACAAACAAATGAAATGAAATACAAGTTTGTTATTGTTTCTTTCGCTTGAATTTTAGTGAATGAAAACGCTGCCAGCCGGGGGGTACGAAATATGGAACGCTGCCAAGGCAGCTAGCATCAGCATCATCATCATCATCATCATCAGCTAAAAGAAGATGCTTTTAAAAAGACCTGATATCATTATGATGCAGACCTTGTTGAACTCGGTTGAACAGGAACTAATTCTTAGTCCATCTACTCATCAACTGACGAGTGCATATGGCCATTGTCTGCGGCACTTGATCAATTCAATATAATGATTTAAAGTCGCCTGATTATCATATACCAAATACGCCATTGCTGGGGGTTCGTTCAACTACCGCGCAAAAAGTGGCGCGTATTTTTTTTCAGATCGTAAATGCATTTTTTTAAATGAATTATTTTGTCATTTTGTAGGTTTTTTTTGTGATTCGGCAAGCATATTTTTTGTTGACGAAGGGTGCACTGTTTTGTTTATGTAGAATAATAACAAGTTTTATAAATAGCGACCTGCACAAAATCACGTACTTGAAAACAAAGATATGTCTATACAATTGATGTACTACATATGTAAATTAGTTAAATTAGCTTTTTTCTGACTGGGGAGGGGTTAAAATACTTTAAATTAAAGAAATAGTTAGTTAGATACGCTCTTCACTCAAGTACAGTCTGCGAACTTAGTCAAAATGCTACACAACTGTACCGCTCTCAGGAAACTGCAATGAGAAAGCAGGTAAGAAACAAGCTGACAAAAACCGAATTAAAAGTATTTCACACCAATAAGGAAAACGTTAACAAGTTTAATGAACTTCTTGGAAACTGTGTAATTTGAATCAGTAGAACTTGGCATAAGCAAGAAGTTGGCAAACAAATATGGAATCAATGAACTTCTGCAAACTGTTTAGTTGGCTCTTTAGAGGGTCAAAACTCTGGTTATCATCTGCAGAAACAACACTGGAATACTGACCTATCTGAAAGCCAAATGTAAACATTGTTAACTTGCTGCGCATAAATAAATAATACGGCCTGCAGAATTGTGCTTGCGTTAACTGAAAACACAATGAGATATGCTTACTTATCAGAGTTTAAATTGAAATACAACTACGACATACTATCTGATATCAGGCCACAGAATTTACGCGCCAACTTTGACTCAATATTGGCCAATGAACTTGGCCTGTTGTTTACTACGACCACATTGTGAGTTAACAACAATACTAGGGACTGGGGGGTTACTAATATTACAATTAGCTGTGTCTAGTTGCATGCCCCCGCCGCATGATGAGCAGCACCTGCAATTGGGGCCAGAACTTCTCATGGTTTCAATAACAAATGCAGCTCGATTGTCAAGTTGCCGCACAAACAAGTGTGGCCACCGCGTGGCCGGTTGCACTGTACATCAATGCCGATGCTGACCAACTGCTGAGTCATGGTGCGATGGTTAAAGCCTCAGCTCAAAGTATGGCCAGCATGAGTCAAAACCCACTGAGCGGGCGGCCAGTGCATGGCGTCTAAACCAGTTTTGAATTCCCCGAAACCATGCGCTCAAATGGCGCGCACAAGTACATGTGCATATGTATGTATGTATGTGTGTACATATTTGGTTATCAGGCACATTCCGATATGAAAGTCGGTCCAAAGTCCGACTGCGTTACATGCTGCGCACTGCGTAAGACGCTCAAAGCGTCGCGTTCCGGCTCACGTGCACAGTTTGAAGACGAAGAAGACCAGTTAAGAGCAAAAAGCGTTAAGAGCTAAGAGCTTGGCTTGTCTGCGCTTTTGGGACTGCAATTATGCAGGCAGGCTTAATTGAGTTTGCGGGGAATTTTGTTTTTGGTGTGTTGGGGAAAAACCAACAGAACGGCTGAATGGCGTCTGAAAAGCCCCAATGCCACAGTAAGATAGACGTGAGTGTAAAACATTTTATCTACGCACAGTTTTGTGCTTTTTTCTGCATAAAATATTATGATTAATTGTCATTAATTTAAGAGCAGTCTTCGAGACATTTGCGCGTACTTTGATCTTCTAAGTTATCTTATTTGCGTGCTTTTTCTCTGACGTAGTGGTTCCCCATTGAGCTGTTCTAATTATATTTAAAATGAGGGCACTGTCTGGTTATATATATCTATAAATATATTTAAAATGTTCTATTTATATTTAACTCTAGAAATATAAACTTATCTGACTTGAAATACTTATTAATGGAAGTACTATTACAATTGAAATATATATACTTTAAAAGGTTTTGTTTTTCAATGTATATACACTTTGAAATTAACCGAAAAAGCTCTTCTAACGACAACTTCACGTTCACGCAGCGTGGCAACGCCGTTTGCTCACGAAAGCTCATGCGAAGCGCAAACTTGTTATACACGTTTGCCTTGCCGGCATTTGAAAGAAGCTTTTGCTTCTTCTTACATGTAAACAAACACATTTAACAGCTGTTAATCGCACGCAAGTGTTGTGTAACGACGCAATTGTAGTACGCTTTGCTATTGAATTATAATGCACGCAATTATATGCGTATTAAATTGAACAATTAAACGGTTTCTTGACATTTGAAAATGAACTTTGAAAGCTGCCCATGCTGCCAATGGTTAAATATACATTATTCAACACCAAGTTGACGTTACCACGAAAAAGCTTGGTGATGTAACAAAGTCAAAGAAGTAAGAAAGCTATTTACCAAAAATAAGAGGAACAACAACAAAAGTGAATACTGCCAACGAAACAAAAACGAAGTCGCAGTCATTGTCTTTGTAAAATGTGAAGAAAAGAACCGAGAACTTGAAACTCAGCGACAGAGCATGGGGAGAAACACGGCATCGCCATCAAATGAGATAAATACGCCGGGCAAAACCGGCTGGGCATTCAGTTTCTCGCCGACTGCCGGAAGTGACGGACCAGCGCGCCTCGTAGAAGCCCCACATTTGAAGTAGAGCGCGGCGAACGATCAAACAGGGTGAATCAGCGTGTTCCAGGGGGAAATATCGGTGAAACAATAAATCAACCATAGGAAAACAATGGAGTACCTGCATTACGCCTATGAGAAACTATTTGGAGCCGAGGCAGCCACAGATGGCACGCAAGGTGTCTACCACACGTAGGTGTAAACACTGAGCGAAGTTTCCTAGTGGGTTTTCCCTCTGCCATGACTAACTGGGCAACCATTTCTGCTTTCCCCCTTACAGGCCACGCAAAGTTGTTTGTTTCGGCAATGTTTTGTTGGACCGCATTGTCGTGTTGGATCAGCCAGAGCTGCTGCAGCGTTACGACATAAAGCCCGGCTCCAAGGGCGAGATGGAGCTGGATAAGCTAAACGAGATTGTCACAGAAGCTGCCAACGGGTAGGTTGCATCAGACACAGCTCATTCTCAGCCAGTTGCTAATCATTTGCCAATTCTCTGCGAACTCATTAGCTCCAGCTGCCTGTGCAACCCGGGTGGCTCGGCCCTCAATACTGTGCGCATACTGAAGCTGCTGGGCACCGAGGCGCAGTTCTTTGGCGCCATTGGGGCCGACAAGAGCGGAGAGGAGCTGCGCTCCCTTATGCAGGAGCGCGGCATTGAGGCGCGTCTGCAGACCATTGAGGATGTCCACACGGGGCAGTGCGTGTGCCTTATGCAGGAGGACAATCCCACGCTCTACGCCAACATTGGCGCCTCTGCTCACTTCTCTGTGGAGCCGTTGAAGCATGTGGCCGTACATGGAACCCAGAGCTTCTTGCGTCCCATTGAACGCAAGCAGATCCTGTACATCGAGGGCTTCTTTGTGCCGCAGCGGGATGAGGTATGCGCCTACATACTGAACGACTTGGTGCGGGAACGACGCCACCTGGCCCTGAATCTCAGCGCTCCATATATTGTGCGCAAGCACTCGCAAATGATGCTTCAGCTGGCCACACGCGCCCTCTTTGTGTTTGGAAACCGTCAGGAGTTCGAGGAGCTGGCCAAGTCCGCTGGATGCCAGAGCGTGGATCAGCTGTCCCGCCAGCTGATGGAGGCTGGCAATCTCAAGATCATACTCATCACCAACGGCGCAGCTGGCGTTCAGCTGGCCACCAACTATGAGGCGGAACTGTCGCCAGCCGGCGTTATCCGCTTCGAGGATTACCGAGCACCGCGCGTGGACAAGCTGGTGGACGCCACGGGTGCGGGAGACTCCTTTGCCGCTGGATTCCTGCACGGCTGGCTGGAGAAGCGCTCGCTGAGCGAGTGCGTGCGCCTGGCCAGCGATGTGGCCGCCAAGGTGGTCACCCAGGTCGGCTGTAATCTGCCCTAGCCGCCCAAGAAGCCTTTTCCCCGCCTGTGGGGGGGAGTAAGCTGCTGCTGACGAACGCGCACAGTGACATCAGCATAGACTTTTAGCAGTATGTTATATAAATATACATATGTATGTCATATGTATGTACTTAGTTCCTTTTATGACGATGCACTCGGTTGGCTAATCTGTTTGCGCTTCATTCTTATCAAGAAATGAGTAGAGATTCTAAATAAATCTCATTCCTAACAAATGTTTTCACAGCTTTGCTGATAAGATCAGCTGACGCTCTAAATATATGTATGTTTTGCTCCAAAAATATACATTTATTATTATGTGGTGTGCCTTAAACTCTTTTTACTACGCATATACAATGATATTATACCCAACCTGCATTAACTATTTATAGTCTCACAAAAGAATATTAAAAAATATTCATTTAAATCAAGTTTATTAATTGTTTTTATAATAAGATAAACGAGCTGGTGCTCTGACTATAAATATAAGTGTGTGAACTGCTGCAATATTAAAAAGAATATAACTATTTTCTTTGATTAACAATGCATAACTTTGCAAAGTAATATTACAAGTTTTAGATCAAAAGCAATGTATTTTCGATTCTTATAGCCTATCATATAAATGCAATAAAACATTTGAAGTACTAAACATATAAACTGCTTCAGGTAGTACAGAGTTTCCCATTAACCAGTAAACTGATTGAAGCTCGGAGAAATTTTGACGAAGTATATCTGTATTCCAGGGTATAGGAGTAGGTTTCTCAGTGACAATACTAAGGAATTAATAACATAGATTTATTGCTCAGTCTCTGATCTGAGCTTGTTAAAAGTTTACATCAAACTTCTCCCATGGAAACTATATATCAAATTTGTGTTGTGGGAAACACTGTTGTTTTCTAAAGATACATCAAACTTAAGAATTACAGCTATTAGAACAACATAACGATAATATCACACAATAGTAAAAGTACGTTGCCAAGAGAATGAGAAAACCAAACCCAATTAGCTTCATTTTAAACATAACCTTTGGCCAACTATCATGATCTTTAATTTGAAAAGAGTCGTAAGTATTTTAATCGGACATAAAACCAGTTTTGATTAATACAATACGAGAGGTTCTTATAACTGTGCTAAATCAGTGTGATTTCTTCAACATATTTGGAATTCATTTATGTTAATTGGAAAATCTATTTGAAAAATACTAATTTTATATATTTTCTTATTTATTTTATTTTATTGGTGAAAATTTGAATATTATATTTAACAAATATAGTTAACTAGTGTTCTGCTACCAATGTGACAACTTAAGATAGTTATATATACAAAAAATTAAAAATTAATGACATGAACTAAAGAAGTACTTTTATTTTAAAAAAACTGTGTGTATTTGTATTAAACAAGTTTTCTGGTACTTATTATGAGTTTTATGGTACTTATATTAAGTAAGTTGTACATTAGGGGAAAAAACAGAAAGTTCTTATCACGGGATGATACATAAATAGAGAATTTTACTATTTCTATTAGAGAAATTGCTAGCTGAAGGCTACAAAGGAGCCATATAATTTAAGTTAGGCTATTCATAATAATAATAGTAATAATAATAATAATAATAATAATAATAATAATAATAATAATAATAATAATAATAATAATAATAATAATAACAATTTTACTCAATTTTCCGATTGAGTAACTTGTTTTTCGACCAAGAAATTCTCTGAGTGTAGCGCTACTACATTAAAATGTTTATGTTAATTCGTTTGAACAGCTCGTGCCTGTTAATTAAGTTCTATTTTTATATTTCTCAAACTTATGCTATTAGCCGAATACAATTGATTTTATCTAAGCCCGAAAGCAATGTTTGTGCCTCACTGCGTTAAGTAAGAGCATCAAATAATTGCTGAAAGAAACTATATCGCCAGAAGAATGGAACTGAGAGTGGGACTGAGAATGAGCTACTGTACTATCCGCAAACAAACGAATCCATTATCTTCCGCTGACTTACTCATACGACCCACATGTATTTATAAGTCAGAGCGGGATATGACGGCATAGCCGAGTAGAGCCCGAAAGTATTGTGGCATGTTTGGATATCATCAAAGCAAATTTTCTATGTTGTTTATCGTATTTGCTGGGGGGTTGCTCGGCCCTGACATTCTGGATTTGGAATTGGAGCTGGTGCTGCGTCACACGTGTTTGCAAATCGTTAACAAAACTAAGCCGCATTAGCTATGCTTCTTGGCCCTGTAGTGAGAAAGTAAACAAAGGGCCAGAGCCAGCTGATGTAGAACCCCGAGCAGGCCTTACACTTAACAATAAACAAATGCCAAATTAGAAGCTTAGCAAAGCAATTTGAGTTGCCAAGGCAATTCGCATTCACAAGCCGGGCCAAGCCCAGTAAGCCCAGTTAGCTGCTTAATTGGCAAAAGCTGCTTAGGAGGCGCCCACAAGTAAGTGCTAGAAATGTGCTAAAGTCAATATTGAGACGCCCCCACAATTGTAGGACCCCAATAATGGGCAGATGACTCGTTTAAATCACGTCACGGGCTCTGCTGCTGCTGCTGTTAATTACTTGATATTCATTTTATAGAACTTGGAGCTTGAAACAGGGCCGGAACAGCTCCACACTGGCCTGATTCCTTGTCCTCTGCGGCTGCTGTCCTGCAACTATAAGTACACGTAATTAATGTCATCCTGCGGTTTATAGGGTTAACAGGCACTCAGTCGAGTCCTGTGTGTGTGTGTGTGTGTGTGTTGTGCGGTTGCTGCTTTGATGTGTGCTCCCATTGTTGCAAAGACTTGCTTGGAGCTGCCCCAGAGCAAATGTGATAATTAAATGCTCTCCCCCCATTTGCAGGGCTTAGCTTTTAATATATAATAAATTCGAACATGTAAATTGTTGTTGCCATGCAACACTTCCACAATGCACGACGAATGCATTTTTGTCCTCAAGCCCAAAAGGTCGTCCTTTGATTTATGGTCGACGCCTCGTACGAGCAGCTGTAACTGACATTGCATATTTGTTGTGGACAGAGGAGGGTTGCGGGGTCTGGGTCTGGGTCTGGTTCTGGGTCTGCTCTGGGCTTTGATATTGCCCATGTTTGCACAAAATATTGCGCATACGCCACAGACGCCGGCAAGGACACACACAAGGACCAGCGCCCCTGCCTGGTGTGGCCTGCTGCTTGAGCTTTTGGCTTTGTCCTTTGCCTTTTTGCGGCATAACGCGCGGTTAAGTGGCCATAATGTGTGCCTTTATGGGCTCCTGTTCCCACCAACCCACCAACCCTCTGGCCCCGTCCCTGGCTAACTGTGCACCGCTCTTATTTTAATTCCCCGCCGTATTTGCTGAGCCGGCATTGTTGCTGAATTATGTTATGCCGGGCGCTTGTTGATTTTTATATTGTTTTTTTTCTTCCTTTGTGGCTCCGGAATGTTTGCTGTTGTCTCCGTCCCCTGTTCCGTGTCCCGTGTCCCCTGTCCGTCCGCTTAATGCATGATAAGCGGCCTGGTCAAAATACTTATTTGGCGCTGGCATGTTTGCTCAGTTGTTTACGGATAATCCG
The DNA here is from genome assembly GCA_037075165.1 of Hirtodrosophila histrioides. Lineage (NCBI taxonomy): Eukaryota > Metazoa > Arthropoda > Insecta > Diptera > Drosophilidae > Hirtodrosophila > Hirtodrosophila histrioides. Next base: position 1,131,351 of record JBAMCL010000422.1, on the reverse strand, counting down.
CTTTTATTGTTTAATAAGTCATGGCTGCTATCGTCTGCCTGCCTGCTCCTGACCGACTGACTGTTGGCCACGTTAGCGGCTCGTTAATTTTCTGACAGGATATGCCACAGAGGCTGGACACATTTTGTGCTCAACGTGTTGAAAAATCGATGGGTAACTGAAATATGAATTTATGTATTCAAGAAAGAATTAATTCCTGCATATGTACGAGTCCTTATTCATTACACTCATACTCAAATATAATCTTTTATATAGAAATCCTTTTCATAAAGTTCTCTCTTGTTCGAATTGTGTAGAATTCGTCTTCCCATATTTATAGCACTCCCAGTACAGCTAAGCAGAATATTTTCAAAGGATAAAATAAACCAAAGTTTTACTGACCCTGACACTCACAAAATTTCGTCCTTAGGGGTCACTTATCACTATTTTGTATAGAGCTTTGAAAATGAGTTTGCAGCCACTCAAACGATAAACACAAAAGTTGCATACAGTTTCCGCGAGTTTTCTCCTTTCCGGACTGAATTTTCCGTTAATTATTATTACAAAATAACAAAATAGTGAAACATTCATTAACAATAACAAACTTACCCACTCCCACTGTTCATGTACAACAACAACCAACAACCTCCACTAACATTTGTACATTTTGCAATACACACAATATCATAACCCTAAAACACATCTTAATAGACTGCACTTCATTCCAAACACACAGACTAAACTCCTTCAATAACATAGACCCTATAACACTTATCACCGACCCTTCACAACAACACATAACAAGAATTATTTCTTTCCTTAAATTAAGCAACATTTATCACTTAATTTAATCAAATTAATTTTAAGTAACACCTTGTAATAATATCTCCTCTAAATACTCATTTGTTACATATATCCTTTATTATACCACCTAGCCTTAAGACATACATACATCTATGATATAATCTAAACACTTTAACTCACATTAATTTTAATAGTAAGCACTTTTGAATAATATCTATCCACCTAATCTTAGGTCATGTACTAGCACATACAGAATATACAGCCAGTGCTATTTATTCTAGGATGGCCATAGTTTAAACTAAGCCCACTTACTATTAAATAAATAAAAAAATGACAATCAAGAATATATATGTATATTTGTTAAAAAATAGGGGATAAAAAAAAAAAAAAAAGAAAAAATATATATTTTTATATATTTCAACCTAAGATATAAGAGGAAGCTACTATAAAAATAGCAGATTTGTAGCTTCTACCATTTGACCTGCCCTTGCGGACGTCAATCAGTCAATCTGTCAGTCTAGTTAAAGAGTTTTATATTCTAGATGTTCTATCTCATCCACCTACCATAACTCTGTCAAAACCATACCAATATTTATTAGGAATACATATTTAATCATAGTTTGACTATTTCAGTTTAATTCACTTTTTGAAGTTCATATTTTGGGCATTTAGCAAGTCTTGTAGAGATCTTATCTTTATAAGTTCTTTCTGGACTTCAACCTACCATAACTTTGTCAAAACCGAACTGATTTTTATAAGGAATGCAATTTTGGTCACCGATTGATTTGGCATTTCAATCTAAATCATTTATATTTTTCTTCATTAATATCTTTTTTAAACAGAGTCAGCGCCTTACATTTGTGTCCTTACTACAGTCATTGTCATTATTTGCAAGGTTGTCGGAACCAGAACACATGTTAGCTAGCTAAGTTAATTAACCAATCAATTGATATGCCTAAATTGTTATATTACCTTTTCATTACGAGGGTGGCTCAAGAAGTTCAGTCATAAAGGGCAAGCAACTTGAGTGGAACATACTTTGGCAGCTAGTTTGAGCAGTAGCTTCTTCACTTGAGCAGCTAGCAGCCATAATTTGGAATCTACCCATTGCCTCCACCATTATATAACTGACTAACATCACAATCTATTTGTCATCAAGCAATTTGGCAAATTATAGGCTATGCAACGCCAATTATCAAGGGACAATTGGCAAACGCCTTCTGCTCGGCACTTGGCGTCAATTGACGCCATAAAAGGCGTTTGCCGAGCACTTTGTGGCCACAGTTTCAAGTGGCACAGACAGTCGAGGACTCACACTTGGCCAACAGCACGGGATAAGGACAGCAGTGAACGAAAATGTCGCAAATCGATGATATTGGCTTAGTGGCCATCAATGTGCGCATTTGGAGCTACTTGGCAGTGCTCTATCCCGAGCCGCATAACAATTGGCGGAAGTACGCCTTCGTCGTGCCCGTTTGCCTGATGAACATGATGCAGTTCATGTACTTGGTACAGATGTGGGGCGATCCGCCCGCCTTCATACTCAACCTGTTCTTCTTCGTGGCTATATTTAATGCCCTGCTCCGCACGGTTCTGGTCATCTTCAAGCACACGGAGTTCGAGAAATTCCTTGGCGAGCTGGCCCAGTTGTACCGCCACATTGAGTCCTCGGCCGATGAGTCGAGTCGGCATATCCTGCAGCAGGCCGAGCGCAAGGCTCGCCGTGTGGCCATTTTTAATTTGACGGCCTCTTTCCTAGACATTACGAGTGCTTTGATCTTCACTATGTTTCTAGAGAAACGCGGTAAGCTGAAGTGTTTGAAGTGATTCGTAAATTCAAAATACTATTAATCCAATGGAATTCAGGAATTCGAAATACGAAATGTCGACTGTCGACTTCGACTACAAGAGTTGTGTTTATTGATTCCATTTCAGTAAACCATAAAATTAGAGTAACTACTGAATTACTTTCCTGTTTTATATGGCTGTAGCACACCCTTTTGGCATTGCACTGCCCCAGCTGGATATGCAGCGTTCGCCTGTCTACGAAATCTTCTATTTGTTGCAAGTGCCGTCGCCTCTTGTACTGACCATGATGTACATGCCCTTTGTCAGCCTGTTTGCAGCATTTGCGCTCTTTGGCAAGGCCATGCTCGCGATATTGGCCTACAAACTGTCCTGCATTGAGCGGTTGGTGACGGAGGAGGATCGATATCGGATGCTGACGGATTGCATAAGCTATCATGGCAACATTGCGGGGTAGGTTACCAGTTAACAGTTTACCAATTAACTTTTACTTTGACCTCAACATCTTAGCTTTAATTTTAAATTGAATTTAATCGGATTTAATTGAAGTTTGACATTTTTATTCCTTACTGATTCCCTTTAATATTGATTAACATAAACTCTATTTTTGGCCTTAAATCTTGCAGCTATGTTAACAAGTTTACTGCCTTGGTCACCCACATTGTGGGCGCTGAGGTGATCATCTTTGGCTCCATCATCTGTTCGCTGCTCTTCTGCTTGAATATTGTAAGGATTTTTGCTAGCTTGTATTAGTATTGTCAATTATGAGCTATGTCCCACACAGATCACGTCGCACACTCAGATGATCTCCATAGTCCTGTATATTTTCACCATGCTCTATGTTTTGTACACCTACTACAATGGCGCCAATGATTTGGTGATTGAGGTATGTGGGTTAGTTCTGTTTAATCATTTCATCATTTCCATTAAGGGACTCCTTGCAGTGTGCACGGGTCTCTGAGGCTGTTTACAATGTGCCGTGGTTCGAGTGCGGCGTGCGTTTCCGGAAAACTCTCTTGATCTTTTTGATGCAGACGCAAAGGCCTTTGGTGGTGAGTGGGGTTGAGCAGGAGGCGCAGGTTGGAGCGGGTGTCGTTTCATTTGGCAGATTCTAATCCTGCCTTTATGTGTGCGCTCCATTTCATCTCTCGTTTCGGTTTCAGATAAAAGTCGGCAATGTTTACCCCATGACTTTGGCCATGTTTCAGAGTCTGCTGAATGCATCCTATTCGTACTTTACCATGTTGCGTGGCGTGACCAACAAATGAGCTGGAAGCCAAAACTTTTTGGCCAGGCAACGAGACTCGAGTATGCTTGGAGCTGGAGCTGGGATAGGGATAGGGATTGGGATTGCGACTGGCAATCTGAGTAATGCAAAAAGTTGTTGTGCTCGTTGTGCCCGGCATTTGCATATGCTACTCGTTTGCGTAGTTATTTTGAAAGGATTTAATCTGGCTGTTTGTAGCGTGGCCTGTAGATTTAGTCATACTTGTAGTTGTAGTTGTATTCTATGGCATCTATGCAAATAGTTTGTTGCATTGCAGAGGAGCGAAGCGGCATGTTGTGTTTGTGTTTACTTTAAATCAGTTGTATGCTTAGAAATGTTCAACTTAGTTGTTTTAAGCGCACTTTGTGCACTATATATGGCCCGGTTGCATTACTCAATTTAATTGATTACCAGCTCAGGAGATTATAAACTTAATTGAGTTCTTTACCGGAAATGTATACTCAAGCCTTAAAATATTCACGCCGCCCAAGAGTATGCAACAATAATTGAAGCCACGTCTGGTCTAGTTCGGCAATATAGAAGTCTGTGCACCTCTTCAAAACTTTAACTGTATTGCATTAGTTGGCTTTTAAAATATGCATAATCCTTGACATGTTGAAAATACAATCATAACTTGCATTGGACAAATGGAATCTAAATCATTAATATGTAATGCGCTGCTTAACTGCTGCATACTTTCAGGCTGCACTCAAATTGGAATTTATGCATTTTACTTGCGCTTTTTAATTAAAATACCTAAAACTAGTTGTCTGCAGCAAATTTAATTAACATTAGTCATGTCCTTTATTATGCAAATGAACAGCTTCCGCAGCAGCAACAACAACAGCCTGCCTGAAACGGCATCAGCGTTTAATGCCAGCAACAATAACAACTTAATTTAAAATTCATTATAACTGACACCAACTAGTTAAACAATTGCCAGGCAGCAGCAGCAGGAGCAGCGGCAGCAGGAGTAAAACAAAGGACCGCAACTAAAACAACAAGAACAATAATAAAACAACAACTGGGCGCGCTTGAATATTGAAATGAGCGGCGCGGCGCGGCGCGCTTGAAATACGCAAATAAACTTCAAAGGCAATACGCTGAAGGACTGCACGCTGTGTCCTGGCTGCGCTGTTGTGTCTCCTCCAGGCCTCCTGGCGAGCGCATAAATAACAGGCGCTGGCAACAGGCAACGGAGCAGCAGTAGCCAGCAAGCCGAGTCGCGACGCGACGCGACGCGTCGCTGGGGGCATTTGGCTGTGGCTCGAGTGGCGTATACTTAATTTTATTATGAGGTGTCAAGTGGGCCGTCGACTTAGCAGCGTTGGACGCCTTTTGGCCTTTTGTTTGTGTAATTTATGTTGTTGCCAGTTGGCAGGTGAGCGCCTCTCAACTCCACCAACACCAGCACCGAAAGGGGGCGTGGCTGTGTGCCCATGGGTGTATCAGTTACCACCTGCGGTTGCTCGCGCCACATTGGCAAAATGTAAACTTCCTTTAGGCATTTGCTTTTTGCCCAGACACCGCCTGCAAGCGTAGTTTGGGGCCTTGATTTTTATGGCTAACACAAAAAAGAAGGAATATGCAAATGCCACAGGAAGTGTAACTGCAACACAGACACCCTGACAGTTGTCGTGCCTGAGTCCTGCCTGAGTCCTGTCTGTCTGTGTGCTGCATAAAATTAACAAGTTTTGCCGGCTGGCATTCCACCCGCACCCAATATCAACCTAGGCAAAAAATGTTTCATTAGAGCCATGCCCATGAGCATGTTATTTACCAACAGCTGGCATTGCCACCCGTCACCCGTTTACCCCCCGTAACAACCACACTGCCACACAGACTCCCAGCTTTGTTGTGGCGCCCCGTCAAAGGTGGCGCTGTTTTATAATTGAATTCATATGCATCAATGGAAGCGGCAACGGCAGCTACACAGCAACCACAGAGTTCAGCTGGAGTGGGAAGAGGGCTGGACCAAGGCATCCCTTGGCCAAAAGGGGAAAGGACTCGCGCTCGCAACGTTCTCATCTCGTGTGTTGTTTACTCACCGCCATTTGGTGGCATTTCATTTAAATGGATTTTCAATTGCGGTTTGAACATTTTGCATAAATTGCTGTAATGAGTTTATTTCAAGCCCCGTGCCACGGCAAGTGGCTTCGTTTGGCTGAGTCCTCGAACCGTTGATGTTGCCTCATTTGCAACTGTCAACTGGCTGTCAGCTCTGACAGTTGTATTGACAGTTTGCTTTTGCTGTTAATATTAATTGTGGCATTTTGTTTTTAGCCCGTGACGGCACTTTATGTCATTACAAATGGCATTCCATTGTGGCAATCGGAATTAAACTGAACTTAGTTCTGTGACTGCAAATGGAACTTAATTTGTCGCTGAAACACAGAATGTATGCCTTACTTAACTTCAAAATGTCATTATAATCGCATTTTCTTATCGCTTTCGATCTACCAATCTAGTATTATATAAACAGTCAAATTTCCACTATATCATAAATAAATTGCCACAACTGAAATATACTTTTTCAATTAACTTGTGGGCAGATACCTTAACATTTTTGTATATATGCCTGTTTATATATGGGTGCAATGTATTTAATCGATTGATGACCTAACATTTTAGACATTTAATATTTGTTTAATGTAGTCAAGTCTATAATTCATAAAAATTTAAATGAACACCAATGATTATTTTCAGTGTTGACTTGTCAGTTTGACTTCATTGCCATGTAGATAAGCATCATTATTTTTGCAATCCTGATCTATTGGATGGCTCTAAGCCTGTTCAGTTTGATTTTAGGTAAATTAATATCGGTTTCCTAGGCAGGAAGCTGTTCAAGCATCCAATTCACCTCTAGTGCGCTAGAACCAGTTGGGAATTGTAAGGCGCATCAGTTGTAAATTGTATTCTGTCTTCATCTACTGTTTATTTGATTTCTAATCTGATTTTATGCTGATTTTATACACAAGTGGACTGAAAGTTACGATTGCAGCTTTAATAACGAAGCACTTTCATATTGTTTAAGTGTAGGGGAAAAGAGTGAGAGGGTGTAACAATACCATTAATTGTCACTTAATAAAGCCTTTAAAAAAATCAAATTACTGTTAACGCGTAATTAATCCATTTAATCATTTTGTATATACATACACTTCCAATATCATATAAGATATATGTGATACTTTTCATGTGTTATTAACTCTCTGTACTGTTTGGGCACAACAAGTTCGCTTCACTTCAAAATACTAATAAAATAAATTGATATTTGTGCTAATTTCCGAAAACACATACATATAAATTTGCTGTATACGGTAAAGGGTCGAGATGCGCACATTTCTCATTATTTTTGCCATGTTGCAAGTTTTGTTGACTCTAAAATTGAGCTACAATGTAAGTATATGGATGTATGACTGATATATCATCAAGTTTATTTTAATCTACACAACAATATTTCGAACAGAATGCTGTGGAATTCAAGCTTACGAATTTGGTGTGTGAATCTTACAATGAATCGTGGTTTGTGATAAGCCAATGCCGTCTTCGGGCAATTAATCGGAATAAGACTACTTTGAATTTCGAAGGAACCGTGCTTCATCCGGCCACGAGAATTAAAAGCCATTTTCAACTTTTTCAGAAAGCTAATGGTTATAAGCCATGGCTCTATAATATGACTGTTGATGTCTGTCAGTTTCTTAGGAAGCCTTACAATCCAGTTGCAATACTTATTTCTAAACTCTTTTTAGAATTTACGAACTTTAACCACACATGTCCTTACGTGGTAAGTTGTAAGCTCGAAAAGTTTGTTATATATGTAAAAATAACTAGTTTATGCAATCTATTTATAGGGTCTACAAATTGTTAAAGGATTTTATCTGAGACATGAGTTGCTTCGACTTCCCTTTCCCACTGGCGACTACTTATTTGGAATAACTTGGATATTTGACAACAAGCCGCAATTCGCAACAGATGTTTATTTTAAATATGTTGAGGATTTGTAATCATTGTCTTTTTCAATATATTTGCTACAACTCTCTCAATCCAATAAATATATTTATTAATAATAAATCCTGCACGAATCTCGGTTTTCTAGGAGGTGCCCTTGCTCCAGTAGTAATACTTTTGTATACGTTATTCACAAGTCTACAAATGTTCTTAAATTCATCGATTCATCAAGGAAAATGCAACCCTAGACAACTATCGAAAAATAGCTTTCGATTCCCGCCGAAGACTACGAATAACAGGAAATGGTAGAAGAAGTGGCGTGAACTTTAATAAAAACTAAGTAAAGGGTTTTATGATTTCCAAGTACTAGTATCTTGAGCAATATTTCGGATTACTATATTTTTTTTTCATTAAATTTATAGCTCCATTTGTATATTATAAGTACAGGATGAGAATGAATATCGTCTTCGGTCAGTAAATAGGAATAACACTACGATGAATCTTCAAGACTGTTCCTCACATTCATTTTTAAATCTTTGGGGATGTCTGCTGGTTCTTAGAAATCATGTACTAATCTTTTATTCAGGTCTAAAGTAATCCATCAGTTGTACATTTTTAAGTGCCTTCATTTTCCATTGAACTCAATTAATGCATTTGATTTCAAAAAACGCCTGACATATTTGATATATTTTATATTTATATGCATTCTAATGGCATAATAATTATATTTTAAATGTATAAAGATTTACAGTTCAAAAACTTGTTAATGTTTTACGCTGAATGTATTTGTTTAAATAAGTATATATTAATTATGACATTACTGCTGAGAGTTCAATCAAAATTCGTCGCCATGAGAATCAACTTTATTATCCTTGGACTATTAGCAATGGCTTTAAATCTGTGTTTGCAATGTGAGTAGCGAATTGTAATTAAATACTTCTAAATTAGAAGCTTTCGCTTCCTACAGGAAGCCGTTTTGTTTAAACTGACGAATGCGGTTTGTAAAAATCTCAATAAAACCTGGGTTACCGTAAACGAATGTCGTCTGCATGCTGTTAGTCGAAACAGGACGGATTTAAATATTGTCACCACTGTTCTGTATCCCGTGAATGATGCTGTGATTCAAGGCCAACTCTTCAAGAAAGCCAATGGCTATAAGCCATGGCTCTACAAATTCAACTTGGATGGCTGCCGATTTATGAAGAAGCCATATAATCCAGTCGCAATTTTAATCTTTAAGTTACTCAAGGATTTTTCGAACTTTAACCACCCCTGTCCCTATGTGGTAAGTGTTGCATTAATTTGTGTTGTGCTATTGTAATTCACATTCAAGCTTCACAGGGTCCTGTATACGTGAAGGGGCTGTATCCAAGGTGGGAGGTATTACCAAATATCATTCCAACTGGCGATTATTTATTGACATTAAATTGGTTATTGGATAAGAAGCTACAACTCACGACAAATGTATATTTTGCCTTTGTAGAGGACTTAATGTAACTTTGTAACTTAATTAATGCTATGATAAAATAAAGAAAACCAGTATGTACATATACATTAATAGATTCTAATGATCCGCAATTGGGTAAGAGTGGCAAATGAAGCAGCAGCAGACCGCCCGAGTGACCCTGGAAGCTGAGTTTGCCAGGACACCAACTTCGCAATCGTATTCACTATCATCTAGTTGGAATAACCTCCTATGGAGTGTTCTATAATCTAATTTATGCCTAGCTTACTTGTACAGAACATTATATTACAAATTTACCAAATTGAGCTGTTGAATCTGTCTAAGTGCTTTATACTTTACAACTCAATAATTTCAATATTCGCAGGATACACTGCCACAATTATAATTCGAAGTGTGCTTTGATTGTAAGCGAATGCTTGTGTAGGAGATACTATGTGTCCACGTCTGAATAACTATGACTCTATGGTTATAATATAAGAGTATTACCTCGGCATTGTTATCACATGTTGGTACTGTCAAATATCAACCGACCGCCACATGTATCGATAACCTTTCATTATATCGATTATAGCGCGCCATCTACCGTATATCGATAGCAAAGCATAGGCAGAAGCTGAGAGACAAAACAAATATGTCAAATTCACTCGCACTTTGAAGTTTTAGAGCCTAGAGAGCCATACATTTTATTTTAAACTCCGCTCTGCTCCGCTCTCTAAGTACGCGCGCCCTTACAAGCGATAGATTCATAAATTTGGATGGTAGCACTCAATCAATTAAGAAGTACGAATGCTATAGTCGAGAATACCCGACTATAAAACTCCCTGTACCCAGGTCACAAATATCCGATCGCATTTGTAAACACTTACACATACACACACACAAACACAAGCCCGCACGCAGACAAGCGACAGCGCAAGCGCAGTACTGAATCTTGTTTGTTGAATAACTTCCGTGGTTATTATCCGATCGACTTGAAATTTGGAAAGCAGATTAAGAGTGACCAAAATAATACACATGCCAAATCCCAAAGGTATATCTTGAAAATTGTTACTGGAAAACCGTTTTTAACGAATAGCGGAGGAATGGGGGGAATATCTCGGATCTAATTTAGTGTCTCTACCTCTAATAGTTGTTGAGATCGACGCCAAATCGAAATATCTTTTGATACTGATCAAGAATATATATACTTTATAGAGTCGGAGGTGTCTCCTTCTGCCTGTTACATACACTTGCACAGATTTAGTACCCCCTCTTCACCCATTTAATGGGTACAGGGAGTAACAAATGGAGCGGTCGTTTGATTTCGCGTTGGGCTATGGACGAACTAACATACTAAACACTTAATATTTAGTTAATGCAGTCAAGCGAAGGATTGATATTGATATGCTCGTTATAATGAATAGTTGTAGTGTTGACTTGTCAGTTTGACTTTATTGCCATGTACATAAGCATCATTATTTTTGCAATCCTGATTTATTGGATGGCTCTAAGCCTGAATTACAATGTAAGCAAACTTTTAACTAGTAATTTGGTGTTAAAATTTGCAAATTAATATCGTTTCCCTTGGCAGGAAGCACTCGAATTCAAATTCACAAATGCGGTTTGCGAAACTTACAATGAATCGTGGGTGCACATAGACGAATGTCGGCTGAGGGCTATAAGCCGTAATAAGACGACTTTCAATTTTAATGGTACGATCCTGCATCCTGCCTACGATATTTTTGTTGAAGGTCAAATCTTCAAGAAAGCCAATGGCTACAAGCCATGGCTCTACAAGGTCAACCTTGATGGCTGCCGATTTATAAAGAAGCCTTTTCATCCCGTTGCTATTATTGTCTTTAACCTTTTTAAAGAGTTTTCGAACATAAATCACACATGTCCATATGTGGTAAGTTGTAAGCTCGCAAAGTTGATTATTTTTATAAAAATCACTATTTTTGCATAGGGTCGCCAAATAATTAAAGGATTTTACCTAAGATATAAAACATTACCGCATGCCATTCCAACGGGCGACTATTTATTGACATTGACTTGGGTGTTTCATAAAAAAGCAACATTTATAACAAGTTTATATTTCACATTTGTGGAGGATTTGTGAAACTTACCGAAAATGAATCCACAAGTTTTAAAATGTTATACGCCTTTGATTGAAATAATTGATTAACTGAAAATTATTGTTGTTTGATTGATTATCTAAAAATAAACGAACCAATAATAATGGTTTAAATGGACCAATTATTTACATTGAAAAATTTGTTAATGTATTCAACCGAATGTATTTGTTTAAATAAGTATATATTAACCATGGTATTACTGCTGAGAGTTCAATTGAAATTCGTCGCCATGAGCATCAACTTCGTTACCCTTGGATTACTGGTAATGGCTTCGAGCCTGTGCTTCAATGTGATTATCGAATTGTTATCAAATATTTCTAAATTAAAGCCTCCTATAGGAAGCTCCTTTATTCAAACTAACGAATGCGGTTTGTAAAAATATCAATGAATCGTGGATTATCGTAAACGAATGTCGTCTGCATGCTGTTACTCGAAACAGGACGAACTTTAACATTATCACCACTGTTCTGTATCCTGTAAATGATGATGACTCTTCAAGAAGGCCAGTGGCTACAAGCCGAAGCCATGGCTCTACAAGGACGTGAAGGGACTGTATCCATTCCCCCGCTATTCCCTAAAAACCGTTTTATAGTAACAATTTTCAAGATATAGCTTCAACCACACATGTCCTCATATGGTAAGTTGAATATATTTTAAATTGTTGATATTCATATGGATTGATTAACACTATGAAGTCACAGATTAATCCATTTTAGTTTGATCGACTATTTACTCACGGTTGACTGCGTTATACAGCATTCAAATGAACAGAAGGGGGAATAACATTTAATAAAGGGTATTATTTTTATTATTTAAAAATTAATAATATATACTTAATGGCTTATGATAATAACGAGCTCATATCGGCCAAACAGATAGCCACATGGATCAATGTTTCATCACAAACTATTACTGATTATGTCCTGTATATTGATTATAAGGATAGTTTTAAGTATAATGATTGAAAGTGTTTGTATTTTACCAACAGTTAACGGAGATTAATAGCAGCTGCTTGACAGGATAAAGTTTCGACGGCGGCGGACAATTTTACAATTTGCAGACTTAATGACTGATCCTCCACGACTTGACACTTAAGAACCTCAGCACTCCACTCCACTCCCCGCAGTTATCCTTTTCCTCTTGCTGCCGTTAGCACTGCAGGCGTTGCCACCTGTCTTATAAATCCTCTGTAAATGTGAAATATACATTTGTTGTGAGTCTAGTCGTTTTTTGGAGTAACCACTCCAAATTCAATAAATAATCGCCAGTTGGAAGGACATTAGGTAACTTCTCCACTCTTGGATACAATCCGTTCACGCTTACCGGACCCTGCAACTCGTGATTATAAGCTAAAGTTAAATATAAAAATGAAATGAACTCAATACTTACAATAAAGGGACACGTGTGGTTAAGATTAGAAAAGTCCACCAGCAGATTATAAATAACCGTTGCCAATGGATTATAAGGCTTTTTAAGATACCGGCAGCAATCTATAGTTCCACGGAAGATCCATGGCTTGTAACCATTAGCCTTCTTCAAGACTTGAAAATCAAGTTGAACATTGTTAAGGGGATGTAGAAGCGAGCCATTGAAATATAAAAGAGTTCTGTTGCGATTAACTGCCCGAAGGCGACAAGTGTGCATCGCAAAGAAGGACTCGTTGTAGGACTTGCACACAAAGTTTGTTAACTTGAATTCCAAAGCATTCTGTAAAATATAGAAAAATATATAATAAGTATGATATTATATGTTTTATTCGTTAAGCTTGTGAAACTTTGTGTACTTACATTTAAGCCCAATTCTAGAGTCAACAAAAGCTGTAGTATTCCAAATGTAATCAGAGTTGTGCGCATTTTGACTATTTCGATCCGATTTCCACTAAATAACTACTTTACATAAATTAAGTAAATATACAATAATCTATATTAAATTATCTTAGACTGTGTGCAATTTATCGCCCGATTGCTACTGTTAAATGTTCGGAAACGAATTAATACATTAAATGAGTTAATGAAGCGTTGCTAGCCACTTTATTGTGAATCGAATGATCTCTTCCTTCACTCAAAATGTATGTATACTACTAAAGTATGTTCCAATTGCTTTGCAGTCCAAAATAAATGTTTCTTCGACCTTCCTGGATACAGATACACGAAATACAGGCAAAGAGACTTGAACTAAAGTGTTTCCTCTTGCCTTAAGTTGAAAATAGTCCTAGAGGACCTATTCAGATCGTTTGAACTCCCGACACTTAATGACTGACGATCTATTCTCATGATGGCCATAACTGTTTCTATGGCAAATTTGTGATACAAGTACATTATTATATTTAAACCATTGCAGACGGTATTAAGGTCTATATATTCTAGAACAGTCAATATTGCGATGTCCGTCTGTTTTCTGCAAACTACTTTCTCAGTTTTAGAGCTATCGTGATGAAACTTGGTACAGAGCCTTCTTTTTGCTGTAGGCAGTACATATGTCATAATCGGCCGAATCGGACCACTATAACATATAGCTGTCATAGGAACAATCGGGTGAAAAATCGTTGTTTAACCAAAAACCTTTAATGTTTATAAAAATATAACATCTAATCACAAGAATTGCGAGTTTTATTATACTACATACTGCTTTAATGTTTCATCACAAACTATGCCACATGTATATACTGTATTTATGTATTCGGAGGTAGTTAACAATTCCACTTGGCTCTAAGTAAAGCAAATTTATTATGTTCTCAACCATTTTGAGCTGGGGAGTTCCCAAGTTTTATAAATCCTCTGTAAATGTGAAATATGCATTCGTTGTGAGTCTTATCGTTTTTTGGAATAACCAATCCAACTTCAATAAATAGTCCCCAGTTGGAATGGTATGCGGTAACACCTCCAGTCTTGGATACATTCCGTCCACCCATACCGGACCCTGAAATTCGTGATTATAAGCTGATGTTAAATAATAATCCAAATGAGTTTCATACTTACAATAAAGGGACACGCGTGGTTAAAATTAGTAAAGTTCATGAACAGATTAACAATAATCGTTGCCATTGGATTATAATAGGGCTTTTGCAGATACCGGCAGAAATCGAGATTTCCATTAAAGATCCATGGCTTGTAACCATTAGCCTTCTTCAAGACTTGAAATCCAAGTTGTATATGGTTAACCGGAAGTAGAAATGAGCCATTAAAATATAAAAGAGTTCTGTTGCGATTAAATGCCCGAAGACGACAAGTTTGCACCGGAAACAAGGACTCGTTGGAAGACTTGCACACAAAGTTTGTTAACTTGAATTCCAGAGCATTCTGTAATATATATATATATACATATATAAATTTAAGATAATGTATATTTAATTCGTTAAGCTTGTGCAACTTTGTGTACTTACGTTGAAGCCCAATTCTAGAGTCAACAAAAGCTGTAGTATTCCAAAGATAATCAGAGTTGCTCGCATTTCGACTATATGGATCAAATTTTCAGTACTAAGTAACTGTAATATTACCTATACAATAGTCTGTATATTTAAAACCAAAACAGGTCTAATTATCTTAAACTGTGTGCAATTTGTTGCCTAATTATTGCTGTTAAATGTTCGGAAACGAATTAATACATTAAATGAGTTAATAAAGCATTGCTAGCCGATCTATTGTGAACCGAATGATCTCTTCCTCCACTCAAAATGTATGTATACTACTAAAGTATATTCTAATCGACTGTAACCCTACACACACAACATAGTTGAAGCCCATAGCAGTCAGTGCTATATCACACAAGTTGGATATAGTTTCTTTTTATTCTATCTAATGCTCAATAAATAAATAAAATATTCCATTCGTTTCGCAGTCGAAAATAAATCTATCTGAATTTGTGTATTGATTATGAAATGGGCACTTTTGACCTTACTAGATATAGGTACACGAAATACAGGAAACGAGACTTGAAACAAAGTGTGTCCTCTTGTGTTAGGTTGAAAATAGTCTTAGAGGACCTATTCAGATCGTTTGAACTTCCGACACTTTATGACTGACGATCTATTCTTGAGATGGCCATGGTGTTTCTATAGCATATATGTGACACAAGTCCGCATTTGTTAGCCCGGCAATTGCAATCAAATATTCCATGCTTGGCTACAGGATGTCTGTGGGCAAGTGCCAGCCC
Organism: Hirtodrosophila histrioides; assembly: GCA_037075165.1. Lineage (NCBI taxonomy): Eukaryota > Metazoa > Arthropoda > Insecta > Diptera > Drosophilidae > Hirtodrosophila > Hirtodrosophila histrioides. The sequence goes on along the minus strand of JBAMCL010000422.1, from coordinate 1,115,816 downwards.
AACTAAGTAGACCATTGGCATTGTGTTTGGGCCATTTACAAATCTCTCATAAGCAAAGCATTCATTTTCCAATTATTTATTGATAACTGTGCGGTGCCAGCAGGAAGAAGCTTTCCCCCAGCCCTCGCCCAGTCACCTGCAATAAATCTCTTGTCCTTGCCAGGACTCAGCTGGGTCGAAACTAACTACAATAGCAACGTCTATGGCTCTGGCTGAGGCTGAGGAGGCTGAGGAGGCTCCATCCCCACTGTTCGTCTGGCTGCCTTACAACTTGCAGCAATGTCTGGCAGTTGTTGCCTGCAAAATATTTGCATTTTCACTTTTGATTTATTATTGTCATTGCCATGTGTAAATTGCCAAAGCAAAGGTGCAAACAAGCATCGGCCACGGCTGCAGGACCAATGTGCGAGTGTGTGTCGTATCTATGCATGTCTGCATTTGTGTATGTCTGCGGGTGTCCTGCGTTGACAAGGACACATTATGTTGGCCAAATGAATGGTAATTGCGGCCCTGAAACCAGTAATTGAAGTGCAACTCAGTGAGCTACTCAAATAGATTCGATGCTGTGGTTTGCCTCAGCTTCTTCAGTCCCCAAGGCGGCCGGCGAGTGCTCCTTGTCCGGAGTTGAATTTGTTGGCCACACATCGATTTGTGTCCGTGTTTGTTGCAGTAAAAGTTTAAGTTGAATTTGAAGTTGAGTTGCCATGTCTCTCGCTGTCGCTGCACAAAATGTTCATTAGAGTTGCTAATTACAGGCCCAAATTAGCCTGGCAAGAGACCAAGCAACTCCAGCTACAACTGCTGCCATTACCAATTACTTCCGCCTCTATGCAATTTCCGGTTGCAAAGATTGGAACGCTGCCTAAGCAGCTTTGCAGCAAAATGTCAAACAGCGACTACTTTATATGGCCGCAAGACGAGGTCCTGGCCATATGGCCCACAATAATGACAACAACAATGGCAACAACAAGAGCTCTGGTTATAGTAGAAGGCAGGGCACAAACATAAGCAGATAATTACACGGCAGACAGGACCCGGAACTGCTGATGTCCATGGCACGGGACTGGCGTTTGAAGTGCGCCAAAAACGCAGCCACAAAGTAGAAAATTACAAAATAAAAAACCACAAGCGGAAAATTAACAGAGCCAGCAATGAAATGGCCACAAAAGAACAAACATTTGGCCAAGATATTAGCAGCTAGTGAGCGTTGTCGAATGCTCTTAAAGCCACGTCTAGTTAAAGCCACAGATGCGACTGGCATCTCTTTCGATCCGCCTCGAATTGGGCCCACGGGCAGCGGGAACTTTATCAAGATGCCTATCGCTACAAATGCAAAATTCCTGTTTACCAGAATTCCAGCTTCGAGTTGGAGGGATATTCTCAACATTTTTGACTGTCTGCGCGCTGTAAGCAAAACCCGAGCAGACAACACAAGTTCTGCCCCTTCCCTGCCTCTGCACAGTCTCTGCCCGCCAGCCACATTTAAATGTGCCGCCAACTTTTGGCCACGGCTCAACGCCATCGAACCACCCAAAACAGTCTGAACCACCCGCCCGCCCGCCACGTGGCTGCTGCCTAGTCTGGCACTGATTTTATGCTTTATAACTTTCGATATGCGAATGGCAAACAACGTTTAGCGCTTTCCCAGCCACCAAGTGTTGCTTTCCCACCTGAGGGGCCGCATCCTGCACGGCACACGGCACAAGGCGCACGGCGCACAGCGCGTATACGCAGTATTTACGACTGTGTGCGCTTTTCCGTATTTATTTTCTTCTTACCCACAAAATGGGTAAAAGGGGATATTAAATCTGTTGCAATGTATGCAGCCGACCCTATAAGCTGTAAGTATTCTTGATCAGCATCAAAAGCAGAGTCGATCTAGCTTTGTCTTTCTGTTTGTTCGTCCGTCTGTCTGTCTGTATAAACCCATCGATCTCAGGAACTATAAGAGCTAGATGCAGCAAATTTGGAATGTAGTTTCTTGTTGCCTATATAAAATTTCAGACATTCTCCCCGCACCCCTGCAAATCAATAAAAACTATTTACAGCAACAATTTTAAAGGTAACGTTTTGGGATTTGGCATGCATAATAAACAGAGCACTTTTGATATGTGTTGTTAATTTCAAGTCAATCGAATAATACACACAGAAGTTATTCAGTAAACTGAGTATAGTACGAGAAGAAGCAGCAGCGCAGCCACTTATTGAAATGCCTTCTAAGTGTATGAAGATGTGCTTAGCTAGATACAGGGAGTCTCGTAGTCTAGTATACTCGACTTGCTTTTTTTAGGTCTTTGGAGCGCCGCGAGGGTTGCAAGTGCTCGTTTCATACATCAAATATTTATGCCATATTTTAGCTATTGCGACAATGAGTTAAATCTGATGGAATCCAACTTCTGTTGCTCTTTGCTGTTTGCTGAGCCATTCGCCTGCGATAATAAAGTTTAAAGCTGATAAACGATTTTGCAATCAAATTATGCGCATATCGAGATGAGGGCGCCATACAAATTGAGTGGATGTGTGTGTGTGTGTGTGAGTGTGTGTGTGTGTGTAAAGGTTGTAAAATTTAGATGAGTTTTGCAGTGAATGTGGGCACGGCAGCGGCATTGACTTATGGGAATACTTATTGGGTTTTCTCCAACTGTGTGTATTGCATGTAAACGAAACTTGCTTTACTTGCCACAAGTTGCATGTTGTCAGTGCTGGCAGTGGTATTATCTTTTTGGCATTTTGTGGCTGCAGCTTTAATCGCCTGTGGCAGTGACAAATTTATGCATTTATCCAAAGTCAGGAATAAATTCAATTTGCACTGCGAGTTGAAGTCAGTGCAGCTACCTCAAAGCTGATGTCCTAGCAAGTCCTTACACATGATATTGTTATTTTTGCCGTAATTAAAAACCCATGAAAGCGACGACCAAACAACTGGCCACAATCGCATGAGCAGACAGACGCTGACAGACACACAAACACACACTGAAATATGTGTGTGGCAAAGTAAACATGATCGTATTGATGGGAGCAGCTCTGACGGCAAAAACTTTCATATCAATTTTAAGCCAAAGTAATGAAAACGTATCAGCAAGGAGAAAGGAATTGAAACGAAAACGAAAAGAAAAGAAACGAGACGAGACGAAACGTAACGAATGCTATAGACAAAGCATATTTACACAAGCAGCGGCCAAGTACACGCAGGACGAAGCAGGACATCGCTGACTATGATGATGATATTGTTGGCAGCGCACAAAGCAACGCTTATGACAACCAGCCAAAAATGGAGCCAGCCCCGCACTTTGAAGGATGCTGTTTACATTTGGACAGGACTCTAAGTGTGGGCGCGTCTGCAGCAACGAAATTAAAAACCAATAAAAAGCTGCACACGAAATTAAAAATTATGTTTTCCTTTTACATTTTATTGCAGCAGTAAAAAATGTGGAAGCGCATTTCACAAAACTTCAAAGTATGTAGCATAAAGTTGCTGCTTTAAAAATATTCTTAACAACTTTGTGCGTTTATTTACTTTTGTGTGTGTTGAAAACTTTTGCAATTAGGCAAAACAATAAAAGTTGCGAGCGTCTAAAATGCTGCTCTGCATTTCGATAATTGAATATTTTGGCAGGCAGCTTACTTAAACTGCAGGATATAAAAAAACGTGGCGCCGACGCAACAGTTAATTGGCGGAAAGCATTTGATATCCTGTACGTATGCTATGCGTAGTTTTGTGCACCTATTTGCCAGGACATCAATTTGGGCATCGTAAAAACTTTCACTCGACTGCCAGCACACCCGTTTTAACCATTTTCGTTTCATTTTCATTTTCACCAATTAAACGGCCATTCGGGCGAGTCATTCATTTAATTTACTACCTGTGTTCCTTCACACTACCTCCCACTCCCACGCCCCCCACTCCCAATCGCAGTCCTTTTCCCCCTCCACTTCAGTTCGGCTGCATAGCTATGGCTATGAATAATTTAAGCAAATCGCTGGCTCTTTCTCTGTACGTGTCGCTGTGCCGGATTAGGCGGCATTTGCATATTTTAATTATTTAGATTGTTGTGTTGAGCTACTTACTCGGCTCGACTGCGTTCTGTGTCTGTCTCCGTGCGTTGAACGGAAGTGAAGCGGAAGTCCTGGCGACGCCATTCTCGGCAGACAGGCAAACTTAATTAAAAGCGGCTGTTTTTCTTGCGGCATTAAAGACATGCTTAGAGCCCGAACTGCCATAGAAGCTGGAGTTGAGCTATTTGCTGGTGATAGGTTCGTCATGTTTGTAATAAAGTTCAACAAGGACAGTTAAGGATTTCAATAATATGAGAGAGAATTAATGAATTAGGTGCACGCCTTGGTTTCTCAAGGTTAAAGCCACTAAATCAGTCAGATTAGCGAGAATTCACGTTCCTTTTCCAGACTGTGTGATGTACTATAAAGCAATATAAGTTAGATAATTGTAACAAATATAGAAACCAAAAGTAGCTAATATTTAGGATAAAATGATAAACTTCCTTACAAAAGTTTCAATTTGTAAAAATGCCTTACATACCAGGCGAACAGAAATCATCAACGGGTCGCTAAATGTATAACAGTTTCTGATTAGTATTAACAGAGCAATGTTAATAACAGAGTGCCAACAGCATGCTTACAGAATCTTAACAGAAAATTAACAGCATGTTAACGCCAATTTTTCAGTAATATTATGTTTACTCGCTGTTAACTTCATGATAGCCTTCTGTTAACCATATGTTAGCATCCTGTTATTTTTCTGTCAGCATTCTGAAAACCTGCTGTTATCATTCTGTTATTAACAGAGGTACTTAGAATATTACGAAGAATTGGATAGACAAATCTAGACAATAGATAAATTGGCACCTAAAGAAATGATATAAAATGGCGCATTTTAATGTAAATAATGATATAAATAATTACCAAAAGTCTTTTAAGGTTTTAAATTTGACCAATTTCTTGCCTTCTACTATTTCACACAAAAACTTAAGCATTATTGGAATTAAAGATATTTCTTTAGAAGTTGAACCTGCAATAGTAGCTAACAACTTGCCAAGGCCAAACTAAGTTAAGCCAAAACCAAAGCCAATGCCAAAACCAAACATTCATAAGCATTTGTGGCTGGCTTGGCCAATAAACACATTACAGTTGCCACAGCCAATCATAAATTCATAATGAAATATGAGGACGCTGCCCAAAGATACATGGCCAAGGAAAAGCCAGCCAACTACAATACAACAATGTATAGTAATAAATACGCACTGTGGCAGGGGAAACCTGAGGGGGTTCCGCTGCAGGTCTGGTTTTTGGCAAGCGTCGAAAAGTGTAGCAGCCACCCAGGCGCTCTGGCCGGCTGTGGCATTACTTTTATGATTATTTGTGTCGTTTATTGTCGCTGCTGACTTCCAGCCAAAGTGACTTTAACAACTGGCACATATGGAGACGGGTATAGTCTAGTCCGGGTCCGGTCAGCGGGCAGCTTTAATTAGATTTGCACATTAGACGGCCAGGACTACGACTACGAGGCTAATGACACTCGCATCGTTATGCGATGCACGCAACGCGGCAAAATCCGTGCACTTAGAAAAATAAGGCAGGAGTAGAAAGAAATTGTAGGTGATTGAATTGCCTGGTGTTGTAGAAAACTCTTTCGAATCGAATAGAACGCGGGACGGGAATCTTGCAGGACCCAAAAGCCATCCCAGGTAATAAAGGTAATCAAAAGTGAGGGAAAAACATTAAAAAATATTAAATTATGACACAAATTTGTATTCTAAGGACTACGGACTTCCCAGAACGGACGCTATTGTGATTACAAGCCCAACTACAATCAGGATTTTAAGACAATTAATAACTAAATGTATACAAACTATACCTTATATCCTGGTGTAGAATACCTTTGTAGAAATTGTCTTAGTTTGTTGCTGTTTTGGTAAATCTTGTCCCTGAAATGTTGTCGATGATTGATTCAGTTTTTCTGAGTGTGCACGGGACTGGGAATGGACTGTTTATGGTCGCCTTTGGACTTACTAAACGCACACTGCGCTGCGATAAATACCAGACCGTAACGGCGTTCCGGGTGGGCGGTGAAGGGAGTTCCATCAATAAGGCTTAATTTAATTTGAGCCTCGTTCGCTGTTGGCGCTATCTTTAAGCCAGGACACAGTAGAGTTGGCCGGATCTGTGCCTGCACAGACAAGTCCACACGTGCGCTGCACATGATTATTATTATTAGTTATGATGATGTATCCTTTTAGTGTGTGTAAGCGCCTATGTGCATGTGTGTGTGTGTGTGTGTGTGTGCGAGTGTGCGGCCAGGCCTGGCAAATATTAATAATTGTTGCCTTTTTTTCTATTTTCGGGGACGGCCGACGTCTGCGAAACACGCTAAAAATTAATTAAACGTTCTTGCCTGGAGGGCGTGGCTCGGGTGGCCCGCAAGGGGCAGCCCGGTGGGGGGAGGTGTAAATATTTTTGCTCGGCCATTTCGTGGTTATTTATGCGCTTGATGTTTTGGCCGTTTTTACAGCACCTCCCCTGCCCCTTTCTGTCATAATGGCCAACGGTCTACACTTGATTCATGCCGTTGTTGTTGCTGTCCCTGTCCTGGTTGTTGCTGTAGTTGTTGTTGTCGTTGTTATTGTTGTTGTGCAAACAGCACGCACTCATATTGGCAATTTATATTTGTATTAATTAATGGGCCAGTAAACAATTGCTGAAAGCAGCGCCATTAGCACGCATCGAGGGTTTGGGAAATTGCGGATCCTGCTCCGCCAGGGCGTACGAGTGTTTGAAGGATATGCGGCACATAAATTGCAAACGGGCTGGTTTTTCCTTTTGGTGAGTTAATAACATTTGTGCTATGCATTTGTGTACAAATTAACTTTAGTTATTTCATAATTTTGCAGCAGACATCATAAATCTGCGGGTATTTTTCAAATATTTGTATTTATATTTTGATTATAATTACAATTGCGAGCTTACTGGAGTTGGAGTCGACTTTAACTGAAATTCTCAATACTAATAACATTTTGGTTAGCTTTATGGTAGTTACAAAAGCGAAACTACTTAAATTACCTTATAAATTCAATTGGCTTTCAATTTTCTACCTTCATTGAAAGCTGAGAACATTGCTCGATCGGTAGGGATTTAAAACTAAATGTAAACAGAGTGGAATCATGTTTTAAATCGTTAAAACTAGGGCCGTCTTATTTGGAGTTCAGGGAAGCTATTAACTGTTAGCTGTTTTGAATTCTAGAAAAGAATTAAGAATTTAGGTTGAAAAGTATTGGCCTCTATAACAAAGCTAAATTGGCTGTTATTATAATTGAAAACGAAGTTAAAAATGGGACGTTCTTGGTTTACTGGCTTGAACTGCAAATACAAATACAACTTTACCCACTGTGCCTACTTTAATATTGGGATTTTTGGCATAACTCAACTTAATGTATGTGTGATTGAAAATGTATTCAGTATATCGAAGTACGGGAATGGGCACTTCGCTTATTTGCCGTGCGCTCTTTTCATTTTAATGCTCCACTCGCTGGCTGAATAAACTGTAAAATGCATTGCAAATAAACTTCAATGTAATTTCGTAATAAAAACTCAAGAGCGTATTGAAAACGCGTGTAACAATCGCTGGCGAAATGCGCAGCCAGCAGCCAGGAGCCAGGAGCCGGGAGCCAATGTCCTGCAGCCTGAACAATAAAAGTCGCCATGTTCGAGTCGGATTCGGATTCGGACTCGGATGTGGATGCTGCGTATGCCTGTGTGTGACATTCTTGGGACACAGAAGGACATCTGTGGAGTGTGTTTGTTGGGTTGTTTGTGCGTTCGCTGGTTGCCAGCCTGCCCCACTGAGGGGCAACATAATAACTGCAGCTGCACGTTTACAATTTGTACGTGGTGTGTGTGGTTTTGGTTTTGGTTTGGTTTGGTTTGGTTATTCGGGCTTGATAAAAATGAGCGTCGGAAATGCGAATATAAATTCTGCCATATCTGATGTACAACTGTGCGCCTGTGTGTGGCAGGATAAACGTAATGGCTGCGTTGCATTTACTGCCTGACTGCCAGGAAGCCGGGCAGACAGCAGACAGCAGCCAGCAGCCAGCAGACCAATCATCAGAAGTATGCAGCGGGCAAGCCCGGCAGAGGAAACGGAAATGACATGCAATAAAACACAAAGGCACACGCATCGGGGCAGGCGACGGGGCAACTCAATCGCCTGGGTTGGGGGTTGGGGGCTGGGGGCTGGGGCGTCTGTCTCCCGTTGTGGATTATTAAGCAAAATGGCATCTAACAACAGAAATCTATCTGGCAGATGCAATGCCAACCCACAACACTGCCAGAAACTTTTACGAAATTACAATTGCAAAAGTTGCGCACTTAGCAGTGGAGAGCAGACCCGCAGCTGCCCCTGACTCCTCATCCCTCACCCAACCAACATTGAGAGTGCGCCTTTGTGTGCGTTAACGCCAAGTCATTTGGCTTATCAATGCCAGACGCAGACAATTCAGCTCTTATCGCTCGGTCGCATCAGGTGCAGGTGGTCAGTATCAATGCTCATTTCGCCCTGATTTAATGCCACACATTTGGGAGGGGGGAGGAGTGGTGCGGGGTCTGGGTCTGGTGTATTATTAAGCGTCCATTAGCCTGGCTCGGAAGCTGCCGTTGGGCCAAGCATTTGCTGGCCTGGGCAGCCCATTGACATGTATGCAAACATTGCCCTAATGATGGTCAGCCAAGTGGCCACTAACTGCCGCTTCTAACGAACTGGCAGCAGGCAGCAGGCAGCACTCGCCTCCTTTTGCGGCCCCTCTCCTCCATCAATCCCCTTCGCTTTTGCCTTGACAACTCTTGCCCACTTTATTGGCTAATTACGCCCTGCAGCAAAGCGTTGCAGTTGCATGCCTGCCTGTGATTGCCAGCTGCCTCGTTGCTGCCCCGTTGCAGGCTGCCATAATTTGCCAGACACTTATTAGCAGCCACAAAACGCTGTTGTTTTATTTTCGATTTTAATTTCCATGTTGCTGCTGGTGCCTCTGGTAGTTTGGTTTTTGCATATGCTCGACATGCGCCTAATTTATATTCATTATCTGATGCATAATTATAGATAGCTTGCCACATACTGTAGCGCGACACTCACCAAGCAGCACCAAACTCAGATTTCCAGCCCAGATCTCAGACTCTGCCTGCCTGCCTGCCTTGCCTCTTGTTTATCCTTCAGCTTATGCGTCGCTCGAGCGGATTCTGATTCGGAGTCTCAATATTTGACTAGCGCATTTGGTAGCAGCTCCAACAACCCCTGGTGTAACCAACTTTCTAATCTCGTTTAAGCCTATCTCAGTGTTGCCCCCAACTGCTGTTCTTGGCACAAATAATTGCCAACAAGGTGATTGAAAGGTTGAATGCGAAACGTAAAAAAGGGTGTACAAATATTTGTTGAGCGAATTTTGTAGATTTTTGTTTATGTTATAGAATACAATTTAAGAGTTGCTATACCAATTAATCTGATATACGCAAAACCAACTCATTCTGGATCAACAAAACCAATTTCACAATGTGACACTTAAACTCGAGTTCACTTCACATATACAGTTACATAAGAAAGATTTCTCAAAAAGCATAAATCGACTTGACCAAATCACAAATAATCGTTTACGATTAAAGCAGTGAACATTAAGCATGTATATACAACAATTTTAAAAATATAAATAAACACTTATTAAATTTAATAACCCTATACTTAAGGACACACTAAAATGTTATCCAGCTGAAGGCTGTGGCAGCCATTGCTGATACACACTTCTCATATAGTTTAAAGTACATGATTACAAGTAAGAATGCTATAGTCGAGTATAACCGACTACAAAACTCCCTGTACCCAAGTCCAAAATTTCCGATCGGATCTGCGTGCACTTACCCATACACACATGCATACACAAAGCCGTACACACACAAGCGACAGCGTAAGCGAGGCATTTTAAGTCGTGGCTGTGCTTTTCTTCCCCACTCGCTCTAGAACTGAATCTTGTTCGTTGAATAACTTCCGTATTTATAATCTGATCAACTTGAAATTTTGACAGCAGGTTAAGAGTGACTAAAGTATTGTACATGTCAAATCCCAAAGCTATATCTCTAAAACAGTGGCTGTAAAACGTTTTTGGTCGAATTGCGGGGAAACGGGGGGAGATATCTGAGATCAGAAATAAACTTGACCTGCGCCTGCTATACACGAACCTACATTCCAGATTTGGTGTCCCTAGCTCTCATAGTTGCTGAGATCGTTGCGTTCATACATACGGACGGACAGAGAGACGGACATGGCCAAATCGAAATCTCTTTTGATACTGATCAGGAATATACATACTTTATAAGGTCGGAGATGTCTCCTTCTGCCTGTTACATACTTTTGCACAAATCCAATACCCCCTTCTTACCCATTTTATGGGTACAGGGAGTAAAAAATATTATTATATGACACGGAAATAATATAAAACAAGTAAGAATGCTATAGTCGAGTATACCCGACTACAAAACTCCCTGTACCCAGGTCAAACATTTCTGATCGCATCTGCGTGCACTTACTCATACACAAAGCCGTACACACACATGCGACAGCATACGCGACAGCGCAGGCGAGGCATTTTAATCATTCTTATAGGGTAAACAAATAATTAAGGAATTTCACAGAAAGTGAAACTTAAACATATCGTAAAATATAGCTCGAATATTAATTCTTTTTTATTAATTTGAAATAAATAATAATAATAATTTGTCAAATCGGAGTGCACTTGTTGAACGTGTCTACAACATAGAATAAAAGAGCTAGTGATATAAAAGTTGAAATATAGATAATAGCAAACTTTTTGGATTTCAAATTAGTTTCCATAAATTGGTGATTGTGGTTAAGATAAGATTCTATGCGTGCCGGGTCCCAAATGACTTCGTATGGCTGATACAAACACCATTGCTCTTATTTATTTGTAAAAATATTGTGGGTATTAAAAATAGTAATGGCTGGGAACGCTCTGTGAACTGATTTAATAGCTTTGTATTTATTTAATGCAGACTTTTTAGTTTAAATTTGAATATGAGTAATATAGTACAGTAGATGTTAACAAATTAGAAGCACTCGGTTACTCGGGCAGTGGAAAAATCCAATATCAAGACATCTTTTATTTCTACAGCCCCACAATGCGGACAATTCTCATTTCTTTTGGAATATTACAGGTCTTGTTGATCCTAAATTTGAGCTCCAATGTAAGTGTGTGGAATTGTTTATTCTGTATAATGTAATATTTTCTTGCTTATATATTTACCACAGAATGCTGTCGAATTCAAGTTTACAAACTTTGTGTGCGAGTCTTACAACGAATCCTGGGTTGTGTTCCACCATTGTCGACTTCATGCTGTTAGTCGGAACAAGACTATTTTAAACATAAATGGGACATTCCTGCAGCCTGTCAATATCTTTGGAGTTAACTTTAAACTCTACCAGAGAGCTAATGGTTATAAGCCATGGCTCTATGATATGACTTTGGATGTCTGCCGGTTTAAGAAAAAGAATTATAACCCATTAGCAACAATCATTTTTAATCTTTTTAAAGACTTTTCGAACTTGGATCACAATTGTCCGTATGTGGTAAGTTGTGACTGTGTTGAGTACTTGATACAAATCTAAATATTATAATCTATTCTCATAGGGTCCAATAATAATAAGAGGATTCTATCTCAGGGCTAATGTGTTAAAACTTCCTTTTCCAACTGGCGATTATTTGTTGAAAATGAATTGGACTTTTAATAAGAAGGTACAGTTTGCAACAAATGCGTATTTTAAATTTGTTGAGGATTTGTAAACATTGTGTTAGTTTGAGACATTCTGTAAGTTAAATAAATATATATGTCAATATTAGTTTCCAAAACGGCGTATTATTCTCTGGTGTAACCATTGAAGGAGTGATAGACTGGTCCAGATCGACTCGGCTATTAATGCTGATCTAGAATAGATTCGGAGATGCGTCAATCGGGCTATAAGATAAATTTTCGTAGATTTAATAGTTTCCTTTATCCCTCATTTTATGTTCGAAAAGAATACGAGTATTCGAATAGTTGTTTGAACTCTTTATTCATATGGTCTCATACAATTGTCAACTTAAGCTAGAATTATTGTAAGTTTCTTTAGCCAAATTGTGTGTGTATATATATATAAATAGTTTCTATATTCACCCTGAATTGTTGACGTCGAGCCTGTTAAATATTTCATTTACAAAATTACACGTCGCTAAAACACACATGTTATCAAAGCTAGTTAAAATATATTTTAGTAGTAAGTGTGTATGCATCTGGTATAAAAATATGGTCGAATTATCTGTGTTTACTTAAGGATTTAATTAGATTCAAATGCTTATATAGGGATGTGTATTTGGAACAGTATTGAGCCCCATTTTGGAGTCGGTATTGTATATTTATTAGTCATATTTAGCTTAGTTTTAGTTTCCAATGCTTAACTAGACGCCTTAGTCTCAAGTTGAACTTTATTGCTTTGTTGAGTGCGGGATATGAGTTCTGCTCTGCATCGGTATGGGTGTGTGTAACTGGGTGTGTGTGAGTGTGTGTGTTGCAAATTGATGACCACCTGGTGGCGTTGGCTGCTTCGTTAAAAAAAGTGTTGTAAATTATGGCCTAGGCGCATCGCTAACAAGCTGCCAAAGAGGCAACTGAAATGGCAGAAGCAAAAGCGCGTAGGCTTAAGCCTCTAAATGGCAGGACATTTTATTTTTGGCGCAAATCTCATTAAATGAGCAACAGGCCAGCCACTGGCCGTTTCGTTCAGTGTATTGATTTTTATGTGTGTGTGTCGTGTGACAATTTGTCGGCTTTTGTTCACAGTCTGGCAACGCTCTTAGCCGCTGTACAGCTGCGCTAGCAAGCGTGCCCGCACGTGTGTGTTCAACTGCTGCAACACAGTAGTGTGCAACTGGCTGCGGCCATTAAGACTTATTTCAGTACCTGGGTCCGGCCGTGTACCTGTGATTGATAAGCCTAATCGATTATAAGCAATAATGACTAATTGTGCAACTCATTGCAAATAGTTGCCAGACCCGTAGAGAAAGTGTTGAGAAGCATTTGATATTACCACCATGCTTTTGAACTAAGTAACACTGTTAGCCAGAGTTACCCGGACCATACACGGATCAATTCAGTTGCCCAACTTGAGTGAGTTTTTCGGGTTGCGGCAACCGATTGCAATGTAATTGGAACGGTTGGTACAAAGTTGTGCCAGCTGAATTCTGTATCAAAACCTTTTGATACGAGCAGCGAGTTGCCACAACTGGTTGAGGTGTAGTTGGACAACGCACAACTCGATTGGTACAACTCGTGGGCGTTTCCCTTTGGTTTTGTACTTTCTTGCTACTGTTTTCGCTGATCGCCTGGTTCAAATGCTGTTCGTTGTATGCAAAACACTTGCAGAGCTCTGGTTCAGGTTCAGGTTCGGGGGTGGGTTTGCTATAGTTGGGCTATAGTTGTGCATAGTTGTGCATAGTTGTGTACATCTTTGTGGGCGTCTCCCTTTTCGTTTTGGTTTTTCTCGCTACTGTTTTTTTTGTTCGCCTGGTACTTGTCTGTTGTTTTGTGCGAAACATTTGAAGATCTTTTGCTGCCGTTGATAAGCGGCATTGTTTAGCAGAAAATAATGACATTATTGGATATTCAAGTTTTTCTTTTTGTTGTTATTATTAACAAAATTCAAAATTTTAACATTTTTTTTCTAAATTTTTGGTTTTTTGTTTACTTAATATATTTAAATAAACCAGTTAGTTACAATAATTACTTCATCAATTATTTATAAATTCGGCACTTGCTGACGCCATTGCTACGAAGTTGGCTGATCTGATTGCGGCGTGCGAGGCAAAGACCCAATTTGAGTGACAACTGGTTGCCGCAACCGATTGTGCTAAAATCGGCCCGTGTATGGTCTGCATTAACAACAACGGTAATGCCAGACTTTAAAAAATTTGAGCAATTCGCATTTGTGCATCAAATAGGAGCGGAAATGATAAAAGATTTTGCCTTAAGAACATCAACCTTAACCACAGGGGCATGCTCTATGCTAAGCCAATATGCAACTACCGCTTCCACCACCACGGCAATCACTTGTGACATCTTCCACAACTTCGTGCTGCGTAACCACGGCGACAAGCAGTGGAATATGTTCAGCTGATAATCTTCCGACTGGTGCAGTTGCCAAATCGACATCCTGCCCTCTGCAAGGCCTGTATGCCACCACGGCAAGAGCGCTCGGCACATTACAGAACGCAACTTCATCGACTCCATTAGCTGTTTACGAGGCTAACAAAGGAAAATGCGGATGGTCATAGATGTAGGACTCGTCCTCTATTTGGGAGCATACATGTTAATCTTACCAGCTAGTATAATCATAATTTTATACTCATAGCTATATAATAATTACACAATCTTTTTTATAATTAAGGGATTTTACATAAAATGGAACTTAAGCATATCGTAAAATATAGCTGGAAGAATAATTATTAAATAATAGAGCTGGTGATATAAAAGTTGAAATATAGATTGTAGCAATCTTTTTGAATTTCTAAATCGTTTCTATATATTGTTGATTGTTGAAAAGATTCTATGCGTGCCGGGTCCCAAATGACTTCATATGGCTGGTACAAACACCATTGCCCTTATATATTTTCACAGAAATCGTGGATATTAAAAAGGGTAATGGCTGGGAACGCACTGTGAACGGATTTAATAGCTTTTTATTCATTTAATGCACACTTTTGCGTTAAAATTTGAATAGGAATAATATAGTACAGTAGATGTTAACAAATTAGAAGCACTTGGTTACTCGGGCAGTGAATCCAATATGAAGAAATCTTTTATTTCTGTAAGAAGTGATCATAAATTAATAACATTAATATTCAACATATTCAGGAATGTTGTTTGGTAAGCAGCCTTCTTCCTTCATTTTCTGCTGAAGAAAAGTAAAAATTCGTTTGCAATTTGGAAGCGAAAGCGACAGTTCTAATTTCAGAGTTTTGAATGCATTCAAACTTTCTGGACAATTTGAATTTGTTCGAGTTCTAATTTGTGAGTCTCTACTGTATAGTAATTAAAATACAATTTTCACAAAAGTACTATGAGAATTTGATTGACTTTGACTCATAGTGCAAATATAAAATTCGGTCTACTTTGTGCTGGAACTTCAACCCCACAATGCGGACAATTCTTATTACTTTTGGAATATTACAGGTCTTGTTGATCCTAAATTTGAGCTCCAATGTAAGTGTGTGGAATTGTTTATTCTGTATAATCTAATATATTCTTGTTTATATATTTACCACAGAATGCTGTCGAATTCAAGTTTACAAACTTTGTGTGCGAGTCTTACAACGAATCCTGGGTTGTGTTCCACCATTGTCGACTTCATGCAATTAGTCGGAATAAGACAATTTTAAACATGAATGGGACAATCCTGTATCCTGCCCATATCGTTGGAGTTAACTTTAAACTCTACCAGAGAGCTAATGGTTATAAGCCATGGCTCTATGATATGACATTGGATGCCTGCCGGTTTAAGAAAAAGAATTATAACCCATTAGCGATAATCATTTTTAATCTTTTTAAAGACTTTTCGAACTTGGATCACAATTGTCCGTATGTGGTAAGCTTTAACTATATTGAGTACTTGATACAAATATAAATCTTATAATTTATTCTCATAGGGTCCAATAATAGTAAACGGATTCTATCTCAGGACTGACGTGTTAAGACTTCCTTTTCCAACTGGCGATTATTTGTTGAAAATGAATTGGACTTTTAATAAGAAGGTACAGTTTGCAACAGATGCGTATTTTAAATTTGTTGAGGATTTGTAAACATTGTGTTAGTTTGAGACATTCTGCAAGTAAAATAAATATATATGTCAATATATGTTTCCAAAACGGCGTATTATTCTCTGGTGTAACCTTTGAAGGAGAGATAGACTGGTCCAGATAGACAGATAGTGCATCTACACTACTAACTCAGACGCCTTTCGAGCAGTTGTAAAGCGACTAACTGAGCTCAACTGCCAATTTTGGCATCACGGGAATGCATGCCAATGTACCAAAGGAACAGATTTCACAAGCATTCGCTGAAGAAGGATTTGAGACCAATAATATATATTGCCGGAGAAAAACAGACTGGCGCATTATCCACACAAATGAGGAAGATGATGAAAGGACAGTGGAATATAAGACCAGACAAAACCTGTTTTTTGTCAACCTCAAACAAGTGCAAGGAGTTGTTGATTCCCTAAAAATAACCCAGCTCGGCAAGTATAGAGTCACAGTCGAACGTGCCCCCCGCAGAAATAAGGTACCGCAATGTCAAAGGTGCCACATCTCGGACACTCAAAAAATTACTGTTTGCAGATTCCAATATGCGGAAATTGCTCTGAATTAAAAAAAGTCAGCCAAAGACCAAGTTTTCTGCGACGAAGAATTACAACATCGCATCTTCCCGCGGCTTTATCCCGGGTAAAACCGTTCGGTCCAATATATCATACGCTGATATTGCTCGACCCAAAACAGCACAATTTGGGTCAAATGCCGCTAACAAGACGCAGAGGTACGAAACTACTTCGGCTGAGCCCAGCCTTAACAATAAGTTCCATGCACTGGAGAAATCTATCCGAGAGATCAACGGTAGGATGGATCAACTCTTCAAGCTGATACAAGATACTGTTGAGTCGAACAAGGCCTTCCGAGAACTGGTACAGGTTCTTATATCCAAATTGTCAACATGAACCAGTCACTCTTTAAAATCGGATTGTGGAACGCACATGGTCTAGCTAGGCATTCAGAAGAGCTTCGTCTATTCCTCAGTGCTCATAATGTTGATATAAGGTTAGCAACAGAAACACACACGCGTGAAGGTCAAGGCATCTACATACCAGGTTACCACGCCAACCACACCTTTCACCCAAGTGGCAACAGCAGAGGCGGCGCAACTGTTTTGGTGCGGTTCAACCTGAGACACAGTCCCCTGCCTCCCATCTCATCAAACAACAGCCAAATTACAAGAGTGAGTCTGCAAACATCGGAGGGAACTGTTGCGCTTGTAGCGCTGTATCTCCCCCTAGTGAGCGAGGGAGTCCCTCGGAGGGACTAAATCAGAATTTGAGACTGTTCTTGTCACGCTAGGCAGTGAGTTCATAGCTGGTGGCGATTTTAATGCTAAGCACTCCTGGAGGAGCTGGCTGACCTGGATGTTGATATGCAAACCGCGGAGAACATTGATTTTGCCATTGAACTATTTATGAGCAAACTGAAACAGGCAGCGGCAAGTGCTGCGCCCAGTCAAAGGCACTACCCACATCGTAAAAAGAGCCCCAACTTCCTGATGCAATTGTAGCTCTCCTGCGGACTAAGCGCAAAGTAAGGAAGGAATACGCAAGGGCAGGCTATCCTCGACTACAGCGCATCTGCAACTGACTTGCCAATCGATTGCATAAAGTATTGTCCCGTAGGAAACAACAGCAATTTAACGAATTTCTGCGAAGACTTGGGAACTTGGGATGCCTCCACAAACTACTCCCTCTGGCGAATCATCAAATGCTTCAAAGCCCAGGCCAATCCGAGATCAGCTATTAGGAATCCGGCAGGTGGCTGGTACAGAACGAGCTCTGACAAAGTAGAAGCGTTTGCAAATAGTCTGGAGCAACGCTTTAAACCGTATGACTATGCGTCACAGAGCCACTGTCGGCTAGTTGAGGAAGCATTAGAAACATTATTAATAACTTTTAACTCCTAATTATTACCCCAAAGTCCATTGCATAATGTAAATAATATTGTAAATAGCTGTATATAATATTTTAGTTCATCTAGACATAGTTTCGTTCTTTTCATTTCACACTAGCTTAAGTTGCTGTAATAGGTAATAGTATTCTAATCAAACTTATATTTCAATTAATAAGAAAATAAAAACAAATAAATTTAAAAAAATAATTCGACACGAAAATATTATAATATTATTCTTAGGCGTAGTTGTAGTTTGTATTTCATGTCGATTCATGTATTACTTACTTATTTTCTTTATTAAAAAATACCTTCGTGATAAATGTGTACAGTCTTATTTATTAGTTAACTAATTCTTATCAATATTGTTATAATAAATTGAAATAAATAATTTTAAAACAATCAAACGATAGTTTTCTTATTGATACGGCAAGCACTCATTATTTTCAGAATTAATGTTCGGTTTAATTCACGTTGTGATCAAAAATCGGTCAGAATTACCAAAAGAAATCGTTAGGTTCCCATTTCAAATAATGAGAAAAAACTGTAGCATACTTTTAGGGTCACACATATAGCAACCTTCTGCTGATTTCTGTTCGCCTGGTATTTAGGTCGTGCCAATAAAGTTTTGTTTCCAGAATTCTTCCAAGTTGTGAGCGTCAAAATGTCAAAAAATGGCAAAACATACCAGGCGAACAGAAATCAGCAGAAAGTTGCTAAATAGTATAACAGTTGCTAATTAATATAACAGTCGACCGACTGTTATACAACTATGTAAATAACAGTATTCTGTTATTAACAGAGTGTTAACAGAGACTTAACAGAGGTTTAACAGAGTGTTAACAGAGGTTTAACAGAATGTTAACAGAATGTTAACAGAACGTTAACAGAACGTTAACAGAATGTTAACAGAATGTTAACAGAATGTTAACAGAATGTTAACAGAATGTTAACAGAACGTTAACAGAATGTTAACAGAATGTTAACAGAATGTTAACAGAATGTTAACAGAATGTTAACAGAATGTTAACATGCGTATAACATAAGGTTAACATAAGGTTAACAGCATGTTCACATAGGGCTAAGAGTTCACAGAATGTTAGCTACATGCTGTTCCCACAAGTATACTGAATTTTCTTCAATCTACTTTAACAGTAGTTTGATAAATAACATGAACCCATTATCGTTTATCATTATTGTTTATTGTTTATTTGAAATTTACATAAATATGGTTAAACCCGAGTATTGTGTTTAACTTTAACACTACATTAGCTGCACAAGGAATTAGCCACTTTTTAGTCAGTTCTACAGACTAATTGAAGTGCCGCCGAGAGTCCGATCTGTTCGTCTGTGTTTACGTGCGAATGGCCATAGATGTAGGACTCGTCCTCTATTTGGGAGCATACATGTTAATCTAAATATTTTGTCAGGCAACGCTGGTGTGTTACCAGCTAGTATAATCATAATTTTATACTCATAGCTATATAATAATTACACAATCTTTTTTATAATTAAGGAATTTTACATAAAAAGAGCTGGTGATATAAAAGTTAAAATATAGATTGAAGCAATCTTTTTGAATTTCTAAATCGTTTCTATATATTGTTGATTGTTGATAAGATTCTATGCGTGCCGGGTCCCAAATGACTTCATATGGCTGTTACAAGCACCATTGCTCTTAGATATTTTCACAAAAATCGTGGATATTAAAAAGAGTAATGGCTGGGAACGCACTGTGAACGGATTTAATAGCTTTTTATTCATTTAATGCACACTTTTGCGTTAAAATTTGAATAGGAATAATATAGTACAGTAGATGTTAACAAATTAGAAGCACTTGGTTACTCGGGCAGTGAATCCAATATGAAGACATCTTTTATTTCTGTAAGAAGTGATCATAAATTAATAACATTAATATTCAACATATTCAGGAATGTTGTTTGGTAAGCAGCCTTCTTCCTTCATTTTCTGCTGAAGAAAAGTAAAAATTCGTTTGCAATTTGGAAGCGAAAGCGAAAGTTCTAATTTCAGAGTTTTGAATGCATTCAAACTTTCTGGACAATTTGAATTTGTTCGAGTTCTAATTTGTGAGTCTCTACTGTATAGTAATTAAAATACAATTTTCACAAAAGTACTATGTATTAAATTCTGTGTACTTATTGATGCTTAGGAGAATTTGATTGACTTTGACTCATAGTGCACATATAAAATTCGGTCTACTTTGTGCTGGAACTTCAACCCCACAATGCGGACAATTCTTATTACTTTTGGAATATTACAGGTCTTGTTGATCCTAAATTTGAGCTCCAATGTAAGTGTGTGGAATTGTTTATTCTGTATAATCTAATATTTTCTTGTTTATATACATATTTACCACAGAATGCTGTCGAATTTAAGTTTACAAACTTTGTGTGCGAGTCTTACAACGAATCCTGGGTTGTGTTCCACCATTGTCGACTTCATGCAATTAGTCGGAATAAGACTATTTTAAACGTAAATGGGACAATCCTGTATCCTGCACATATCATTGGACTTAACTTTAAACTCTACCAGAGAGCTAATGGTTATAAGCCATGGCTCTATGATATGACATTGGATGTCTGCCGGTTTCATAGAAAGAATTATAACCCATTAGCGATAATCATTTTTAAGCTTTTTAAAGACTTTTCGAACTTGGATCACAATTGTCCGTATGTGGTAAGTTGTAACTATGTTAAGTACTTGATACAAATATAAATCTTATAATTTATTCTCATAGGGTCCAATAATAGTAAACGGATTGTATCTCAGGGCTGACGTGTTAAGACTTCCTTTTCCAACTGGCGATTATTTGTTGAAAATGAATTGGACTTTTAATAAGAAGGTACAGTTTGCAACAAATGCGTATTTTAAATTTGTTGAGGATTTGTAAACATTGTGTTAGACATTCTGCAAGTAAAATAAATATATATGTCAATATTAGTTTCCAAAACGGCGTATTATTCTCTGGTGTAACCATTGAAGGAGTGATAGACTGGTCCAGATCGACTCGGCTATTAATGCTGATCAAGAATAGATTCGGAGATGCGTCAATCTGGCTATAAGATACATTTGCGTAGATTTAATAGTCCCCTTTTCCCCCATTTTATGGCCGAAAAGAATACGAGTATTCGAATAGTTGTTTGAACTCTTTATTCATATGGTCTCGTACAATTGTCAACTTAAGCTAGAATTATTGTAAGTTTCTTTAGCCAAATTATATCGCATCGGTTTACCTACTTAAACAAATACTAGTTAATTAACTTAATTTCTGTAAACAGTTGGTGCACAGTGACCCACATTCAAAGTGTGTGTGTATAGTGTATTAAATGTGTGTGGATTTCTCGCCCTACGTTCTCTATATAAATAGTTATCAAAGCTAGTTAAAATATATTTTAGTAGTAAGTGTGTATGCATCTGGTATAAAAATATAGTCGAATTATCTGTGTTTACTTAAGGACTTAATTAGTTTCATATGCTTAACTAGGGATGTGTATTTGGAACAGTATTGAGCCCCATTTTGGAGTCGGTATTGTATATTTATTAGTTATATTTAGCTTAGTTTTAGTTTCCAATGCTTAACTAGACGCCTTAGTCTCAAGTTGAACTTTATTGCTTTGTTGAGTGCGGGATATGAGTTCTGCTCTGCATCGGTATGGGTGTGTGTAACTGGGTGTGTGTGAGTGTGTGTGTTGCAAATTGATGACCACCTGGTGGCGTTGGCTGCTTCGTTAGCGTCTGCTGATTATAGAGCCCGGGGCGGCTCATTTGTTAACGACTGTAATCGCGCAATCAGCGCTAATTAAATTGGCCGCAGGACATCATCACGAGATGATGCAGTTCTTGTCCTTGTCGCCGGCCTGCTCCGATGGCTTCCTCTTGCGATCGTAGGCCAGGGCATCGTTGGGCACATAGCTGACGCGAACGCCACCGTAGTGGCGCCGCTGCGGCAGCTGATACATCATCATGTAGTCCTCGGAGCTGGACGAGCTCGACGAGCAGGTGGAACACACGTCCGATTCCTCGGACTCCTCGCGCTCCCGGTCCCGATCCCTGTCCCGCTCTCTCTCCCGCTGCTGCCTGGCCACTTTGTGGGGCGTCGACAGGGCCTCAGTTTCCGCCTGCATCACCACAGGTGGCCCCTGGTAGGAGGAGGACAGTGGCTGCGCCGGCGCATAGGTGTCCGCTCGCGTCGTGGAGTGCGAGCGGTGGCCGCTGCCGCTGCGGTGGTGACTGGATGACTTGCGGCGCCGGCGTCTGCGCGAGGAGTGGCCGTGCCCATGCCGACTGCCATCCTTATCCCGCTCCCTCTCTCTATCTCTGTCGCGCTCCCGCTCCCGCTCCCGTTCCCGCTCGCCGCCGCTGCCGCTGGTGCCCGCACCGTTGCCGGAGTAGCTGCGCGAGCGGGGCAGCGTGTCGGGAATGCCTTCGAAGCGCACGCCCTTTTTCTTGCCCGGCTCGCCGCTCATGGGCGAGGAAGAGGAGGCGCCGCTCAGTATGGAAACAGGATGTGTGGGCGGCTGGGTGGCCGACTGCGTGGACAGCGGCGTGTTCAGCGATCGATCGCCGAGGGAGTGTGTGGGCGAGCCCATCAGCTCCGGCGGCAGCGCCGTGGAGGCCACACTCAGATTGGGCGTGGGCAGCTCGGGTATCTCGCCGCAGGCGGGGGGCGCCGGCAGCGGATGCATGATGTCCGCATACTCGTGCTGGGCCGGATGAAACTGCTGCGCGGAGGCATGCAGCGGCGGCGCCGGCAGCTGCTGGCCAAAGTGCGTCATATGCTGAGTCCCCACAATGCCCAGCTCCGGCATGCTGGAGGTGATGGAGTTCTCCATCTTGGAGACCTGCTGCAGCTGCCGCTGCAGCTGGTAGCTGTGCGTGGCGCCTAGGGGCGGCTTGGCGGGCCAGGCCGCATCCAGATTGGTGGCCATCTCATTGAAGTTGTAGACGCCGTCGCGCTGGAGCTCCATGGGCTTGGGCATCAGATGCGGCTGGAACTCGCCGGGCGAGTTCAGCGGCGACATGTTCTGCGAGCTGGAGAAGTCGGTGAAGTCCCCGCCGGCATGGAGGCCGCCCTGCTCCAGATCCTTGCAGACGCCCGCATCCGAGTCGGAGGTGGCGTAGCTCTGCTTGGCGTGAGCTACCAACAGGCCGGAGCCACCAGCCGCCTCGCTAACCACGCCGGCTGCCGCCGCCAGCTGCTGGCTCTGCAGGTGGTACATGGCCTGGTTGAAGCTGGCCTGGTGCTGCTGCTGCTGCTGCGGCGACATGGGCGGCGAGCTGGAGGCGTGGCTGCTGGGTATGCGCGTCTGCTGCGGCCGCACGCGCTGCGTGGGCGGCGTGGGCGTGGTGTACATGCCAGTGCCGGAGCTATCCGAGGGCGTCGGCGGCTCGCCCTTGCTGCAGGCTATGGAGCAGTAGATGGCGCCACGGCGCGGCAGGAAGGCGCGACCCAGCAGCGAGCAGCGGCACGTGTTGCACGAGAAGCACTCATCGGTGGCATGCCAGTGCTGGCCGTCGTGGCTCATCTGCCCCTGGTCGACGCCAATGGCCTCCCCGCAGTAGTCGCAGTACTCGGCGAACATCGCGTCGAAGCAGAGCAGGCAGTAGGGCTTCCCCTCCCGCATGATGTACCGCTGCCCCCCCAGCTGCTTGTCGCACTCGTGGCAGGCAAAGTGATTCATGTGCCAGGCCCGTCCCTCTGCCTCCGTGCACTCATCGGCCAGGATAATCTGTGTGCGAAAGCGAAAGTTATTTATTAATTACAATATTACTTTCAAATTAAAATGAATATTATTTCTATTATTACTATTATTTTTATTAATTTTATTATGATTTAAAGTTAGGACAATCTGAGTGCAAAGTAAAGCCAAAGTTATGTTTGGGTAGTGGAAAAGCTTTGGCATTGAATAACAGTCGATGGCACTATCGATTATATTGATTACTATCGATTGTATCGATTACTATCGATAAAATGTATATTTCTTGAGTTGCCAGCTCTAAAACTCACCTCATCGCAGGCGGAGCAGCGCGGCTTGAGCGTCTCGGCGTGGTGGCGGCCACAGTACATGCGTCCATCCCGGTGGAAGTAGATGAGATCCACGAGCAGCTCGCGGCAGATGCAGCAGGTGAAGCAGCCCGGATGCCAGCTGGCATTGGGGCCCAGGCGTGTGGCAAATACGGCAATGTCCCCAGTGGAAATCAGCTCATCGCACTGCAACCAATTTGGAATCAGTTACCAACCGTACAGAGTATGGACTATAGAGTATACTTACGCCATCGCAGGGACGGGCACTCATCAGCTGTCGCACATTGCCCCGGCCAAGAGCATCCCGTTTGCGCTGTGTGGAGAAGAGACGCAGCTCCTTGCGCTCCTCATCCGTCAGTGAGTGACAGTAACGAACCTGCAGTGACAGAAGAACCGTTTCTTGAGATACAGACAGCCAAATCATATGTTCAACTTGTTGTTGGTACTTTAAACGCGCCCCGTGGGCAGCAGCAGCAGCAGCAGCAGCATCAGCGGGAGCAGCGACGGCGGCAGCGAAAGGTAACTGCTTAAAGTGATCTTTCCAAGAAGTCAACTCAGGCGGAGATTGTTTGTCTACAACAACAGCTAAAGCTGCTGCCGCTGCTGCTGCTGCTGGGGATGTTGCTGCTGCGTTGCCTAGCTGCCAGTTGCATGTGGCAAGCAGCTCAAGTGGCAAGTGGGCAGGGCAGACAACCGCAGACAGAGAACGGTAGACCGTTGGACGATAGACGATAGAGAGTAGAGAATAGACGGTAGCCAACGCTGCCCATCAACTGAGACTGCTCCTAGTCCATCTTCTATTGTTGTTGTTGCTGTTGTTGTTGTTGCTGCCTGCTGCGGTCAGCGCCTCGTTTGTGTTGTATGCAAATTTTTGGCTGCCTCTTTTTTGCTGACTGCCTGCCTGGCTGACTTTAGCGCACAATTTGATTTGACTTTCGGCTTGGAATTTGGGCATTTGCCACACACACACACACACACACGCACACACACACATACACGCACAAGCAGCCATGCAGCAGTGTTGTCAATATCGCTTTCTTATAGCCAAATCAAGCTACTTCACAAGTTTGATATCGCTTGAAAAAGAATAATCACCACGGAAAGAAAATTCGGAATATTTTCAAAAAATGCCATCCTAAGTTTTGAGTTTTTAAAAAACTTAATACAAAATATACAGATATTTTAATTTGTGAGTTCTAAGCTTTCCCTTACTGAAGAAAACTTACTGGGAAAACTATTGTCAAAAAGACGATACGAACTTTACTAAAAGATATTACAGCTTCTACAAAACGTATTACGTGGTAAAGGAAGAGATTTCAAAATAAGTAACGTATAAAAAATTCTATTATTAAATAAAATAAATAAGAAATATACAAGACAGCAAAAAAACCTGCTTTTCTTATGGTTACCCATTAATAAACTAATGCTATCCCCTTTGATACTTGTCTCCCTTAAAAGTCGCTTCATTTCCGTTGCTCAGGTCTGGCAACACTGTTGGTCAGTCGGCCACTCGTTAGCATGGCAACCCCCTGTTAGTGGCAGTGGTTAAAATGCTAAAATGGTAACTGATATCTGCAGCTTGCTGTGGGAATCCGCTCAGCGTGGTTTTATTTTGTACCTTTTTTGTTATTTTTGTCGTAGTTTTGTGGTTTTTGGCCGGGGTGCCAGTTCAGTTAGTTGCACTTGTTTCCTTGATTAATTAAAAGGCACCGGAAAAAACGACAATAACAACAATAACAACAGCAAGAAGAGTGGCCAACAAAATGTGTGGGAAAATTGCTGGCATTGACTTTGATATGCCGTTGCCGTAATTCGAGTTGTCGTACCGAGGACACGAGGACACGAGGCCATTCAATCACGATAAAACGCGCACACATTTGAATAAATACCACGAAATTGACAGGGCAGTGTCACCAGGGACAGGGACAGGGACAGGCACTGGATAGTGGATCTTGGATACTGTGGATACTGTGGATACTACGGGTATATACTCGTAACTGGGCACTCACCTCGTTATCATGCGGCGGCAGTTGATGCAGCAATTGTCGCACACGATACTGCTCTCCAGGACTGTTGACGTATGGCACTTTGTCGTCGGGGATTTGCGAGAAGTACAAGCGAACCTGGAAAAGAAGAGGGAGATGTGGGACGTGAGTGAGGCTGGAATGCAGCTGGGAGAGGTCACAGACTGAGCCTGGCCAGAGTTATGTATATACTAAACTAAGCCAAAATAGATGCATGCAAAAGGGTTAAGGCCAGGCAGGCAGGCAGAGAATTGGCAACTGGCTGCCGCTTCATCATCATCATCATCACGTTGATCAGTGGGAATCACCTGGCCAAGGCAAAGGAGGTAAGTAGTTGTTGGCTGACTGCACAGCAGGTAACTGCCCAAAGATTTTTGATTTTATTACGTTGATTTTCCATTTGGCCAGGTTGAAAGGTGCGCAACGTGCAGCTCGGTTAACTTCTAAGCCATTGCCCAGTTTATTGGCCACGTTTTTCAGCGTTTCCTCAAGATTTTCAAGTGCGCCGAGTGCCGTGAAATTTAAGCTTGCCATCTGCAACCAAATGACCACAGCCAACGGCTCTCAGTCTCGCCTCAGTCTCAGTCTCGAGTTCGAGTTCGAAACTCAGTTTCAGTTAAAGCCTGGCCGCCAGTCAACTGGCAACTGCCAACTGGCAACTGGCAACTGCCAACCGACTGACTGACTGACACATGGCTTATGCTGCGTCAACGTAAATGGCTGTAAATAAATTTTCAATTCTGTTTGTAACGTTTGCCAAAAATACAATATGGCAATGGCAATGGCAAATACGATAAAAAACAAGACAAGCAAGAGCAGCTGGCTTTGAGGGCCGAACATTGTATACTCTTGCAGTTTTGGTAATAAAATTGAACCTGGTAATCTGAGCCCAGCTTGAACTAAGCCAGCTAGCGAAGTGTGGTGTTGACTGCAAAGTAGTTAACTTTATTTATAATCTTCACACAAAAACTTAATTACCGATCAATCATTGCTGTATAAGCTATAAGAGGCTGCTGATATTGAATCGATTTGGATAGCAATCAGAAACTTTGAAAAGCGTTATAAAAGTTAGGTTAGGTAGAACCGGTTGACCACCACATGGTGGTCACACATAGACCGTGTAGGTCCTTAGTGTCGCCGGATACTGAAGGTCAAGGTTTGTTTATCCTGTAGGATTCGTGTGCGCTTGGCAAACGCCAGCAGCGCATTGGGAGTGTGTCCGGCCGCTTCTTGTAGTGATGCGAGCCAGCGTTATAAAACTTTAGATTCAGATAAATCAGTTAGTTCCTAAAATAGCCAACAATATTTCTATTCGAATTCTATATGAATTAAGCTTGGTGAACTTTCTTAGAGTACAATTACATTTAGAATTGCTGAGTTTGTTGAGACTGCAGCTATGGCAACTATGTGATATAGTGGATCTTTCTTGATTTTAACCAAATTTAGTGAAGTTTTATAGAACATAACGGAAGACCGAATGGTAAGTTTGGCTAGACATGTTGAACAACAAATAAGTTTTGCATTAAACAGCTGCATTTTTGTCAGGTTTTAACTATGTTATCTAGTTGTATATATCATCCAATCCGGGTGGTTTCCGCATATGTACTGTGTGGAGCAAAAATATATAAAATAGCCTGAGATCTCTGGTAGCACAAAAACAGAAAGACAGATGGATGACTCAACGAGCTGATCTAAAGTAAATACCTTTTAGGGGAGCTGAAATGTGATCCCGTTGAAAACGTTACAACTTTCATTACAAGAATAGAATACCCTCGGCAAGGGTATAAAAATGCTGCCTGCGAGACATGTGATAGGCGGCGGTGTCAGTTTGAGCGGGATTAACGCGACCATGTGCCTGGTGCCTGGTGTTTGGTGGCTTGGAGGCCGAGGAAGGAAGTCAAAGAGTTGCCGTTGTCTCATGGGCAAGGGGCAGGTTCAGATATAGGCACTGGCGTTTGTGCCAGTTCAAACTGAACAGATGGGAACTGGTAGTGGTCTAGGCAAAAAAAATTGCCACAAAAATGTAGTAGCGCGCTTTTGGGCGTTTCGCCGCTCGAAAGATTGTGCAAGATTTATTTCGCATTGGCGCATATTTTACGCAAATAATTTATGTGGCGTTTACGCCAGGCGAAATAATTGAAAAAATCGGCCCGAATGGTAGCAGCTATGGTTTTTTGGGCAATGCCCCATTGAATTGGCCATAAAAGTCGCATTGAGAAATGGCTAACAAGAGCCGCCCAGCCTGCCCAGCTGCTGCTGCATGTGGGCAAAAGTCTTTCAGGCTAGCTGCTTTGGGTTTCATTAGCGCAATCTAATTCTCAACACACAGACAGCTGGCTGACAGCCATAGACCTTCTCTTAATAGCCCCCACGTTGGCCAGGTTTGACTCAGACTCAAACTCAGACTCAGACTCAGATACAGAAGACTGCAGTTGGCAGATGCAGCCACAATCTTCTCAAGATGCGTGAGGGTTTCGTTGGCTATCAGCTTGGCGAGCAGCGTTCCCAGCAACGCCTGACTGATTTATGGCCTTGTGCCGCATATTTATTTACAGCTGGCCAAGAACACAGCCAGAACTCAGCCAGCCAGGCGTTGAGCGTAGTGACAAAATAACGCACAATAAGTCAAGCCGAATCGCGGCTTTGGCCTTATCGTCAGCCACAAATCACAAATCACAAATCAGAAAACAGCAAACAGACATCAGAAATATTCGCCTGCCTTAGGCACACGCGTGCACTCAGAAAAATAACTAAAATAAAAAACAAAATACTAACCTCTTCATAAAAGTATCATATTAGGATGCTCCCTTGTAAACTAAATAAATCTCTTTTTGAACTTTGAATCCTTTTGATAAAATGGGCAAATTTGATTCCAAAATAAGAAAATCCGCTCAAAAACTTATAGGAATTTCCAAAAGAGTCTTAAGATACTCATGTAGCGATTGCTTGACAGCTGAGATGTCAAAGTGACGGACTAGTTAACCAACTGGATCTAAGGTTCGAGGGTTTGGAAGATGCTCCCTATTTCATATATGGTGGAGTTAGTCAACTCTTTCCACACATTGTAACACAGTAACGTCACAATTCGCCTATCTTAAAGCTTTTTTTTCGCAGTGTTGAAGACTCACCTGATCAGGTCGCAGGCCGGGCGGCACCCAGGTGTACTCCTCCAGCGCACAGCCGCTGTCATCGTCAGAGTGCGACTGCCGCTGCATATCCATGTGGGGACCGGCCAGAAATGGAGCATGTGCTGCCGACGTGGAGGCCGCTGGGTGGTGCAGCAGCGATGGCGGCGATGGTGTCGATAGCGCCGGCGACAGCTGGTGGTGTGCATGATGTTGCTGATGTGGATGGGCAAGCTGCTGCTGCTGCTGCAGCTGCAACTGCTGCTGCTTCAGCGAGGAGTTCGAGTACTTGGAGTTGGAGGAGCAGCCCGAGGCGGCGGGTGAATACTGTGCGGGTCCTGCGCCTGGCCCGGGCGGCAGCGCGGGCAGTGAGGGCAGCTGCTGATGGTGCGGCGGCAAATATTGCTGATGTCGCTGCAGCGGCAACGGCGATGTGGGCAACAGGCCCGCATTCTGTGCCGCATACAATGCACTCGCCGAGGAGCTGCTGGGCAGGCCCAGGCTGCCCAGAGGTGGCGGAATGCCCGGCGACACACCTGGTCCCACTCCAGGTGCAACTCCAGGTCCGACTCCAGCGCCCTGGCTGGGCGAGAAGTGGCGCGGCAGCGTGGGTATCTTCTGCAGATAGGAAATCTGCGTCAGCGGCGTGCGGCTTATGGGCCTGCAAAGGTGGGAAAGAGCGGAAAGTATCGGCATTAGTAATTGCTGTTATGTGGCGTGACTAATTTAAACTTAATTAAAATATTTCCGCCATTACATGTCGGGTTAAAGGTGCTCGCTGGCCAGGGAAACTGTTGCCAGCACCACAAAGCGCACCACAAATGATTTAAGCCCTCACCGGACACTGCCAAATCATATTTATAATGTAATATAAAACCGCATACAATATATATGTTATTTGTTTTATTTCTGTTGGTGCGTTTATTCCTTTGTAATTCGTTGGATTTCTGCGGTTTTGCACTTCCTATTTGCATTTATATAATTTTTTGTGGCTGTGTTTCATTTGAACAAGCTGTCAATTTTAGTTGCTTTTTTGTGCGACGCCAGAAAAAAGGATTGTTTTTTGTTGCGAACGTCAAAATGAAAATACAAATACGCTTCACAGCGTTTACACAAACAAATCGACAGCTCATGTTGTTGTTATTGTTGTTGTTATTGTTGTTGTTGCTGTTGCTGTTGCTGTTGTTTCTGTTATTGTTCGTCTGATATATTCGTATGTTTTGCTGTTGTCTGCTTTCCGGGCCCTTGGGCTGTCGCTGTTTGTCATTTCGCTGTTGCCTGACATTGTTATCCTAGCAGAGTCCTGCATGCGCTGCAACCAGCCGGTCTGGCTGTTTGACTGTGTGTGTGCTTTTGTGTTCGCGTGTGCTGGTATTAGTGAGCTTTCAAAAGCTTCTATGATCATTGTAAAGCTTAGAGCAAAGGGTTGCGATTGCTACTATATGAATACGATGCGTCTGTGTAAAAGCTTCAATAAGTAAAGTTGCTAAGCTTTAATTGTTACAATTGAAAATAGCAATTGAAAATTATAGCTTCAAGATAATTACCATGAAAACAAATATTATGCACATAAAAATTGGTTCTTTTTGACAAAGAAGCTAGGAAATTATTATTGTTCGATATAATGTAAATCTAAAATGCCAAATTAGTATAGATGACAAACTATGAGCAAAAAAAGGTATACGGCATGAAAATCGGATCATTTTTAACAAAGTTATGGGAGTCGAAAGGCTAGGAAGAATTTTTACTATGATGCAGAGAACGACAAGTCAAATCATCATCATGAAAAACCAGAAAAATGTGTGATATAATGAAATTTTAAATACAAAATCAATGTAGAGGACAAGCCATACCCAAAAAGATAGTTCGCATAATAATCGAATAAAAGTTTGGTTAAGTTATTTAAGTTCGAAATTTATCAAGAGCATTTGCTAGAGTTGGGAACTTTATGTCCAAATGTTTTTGTATTTTCGGCATGCATTTTGAACACCTAAGAGCCTTTAAAAGAGTTTTTGTTTTAATTTTCTCGACCGTAATTGGGAAAAATGAAATGTCTCAATCCTGCCACAGTCAATTGCTGCAGATTTCAACTGTAGCGCATTCGACGGTCTGATAATTCTTATCAACAGCACGCACCATTTCATGGCAGTTGTGGTTGTTGTTTTTGTAGCTGGTTGTTGTTGTAGCTATCAAAGGATAACTGTGCATTGTCTGCGCATATGTAACCGTAGTGGGGACACTGTGGGGCTGGTGGGATTGGTTGCTTGGTGGGCGGAACCGGCTGTGACTCTGGGCAGGTTCCAATGAATGGGTGTGTGTGTGTGTGTGTGTGTGTGGGCTCATATGCGGGCGTTTTATCAAAACAATGTGGCCGCCCTTTTGTTGTTTTCCAGTGCAAGCTGATTTTAGCCGCAAATTCTTTTTGCAGGCGAATGTCCGTATCCGTGTCCGTGTCCGTGTTCGTGTTCGTGTCCGTATCCGCTTTAGCGATTGCAATTCCAATTTCTAGTTCGCTGGCTTTCGCTCCGGAGCTGCTGATGTGTCAATATTGTTGCGGGGCGGTTGCTGCGGCTTGCCCGCAATTAATTGTGCAGATTTTGGCCTTTAGTTGGCAACCAGCAAGGCGGCAGCAATTTAGTTTATTTGCCATTGTTTTTATGGAGCGTCGACATTTGAATATTTAAGCACAAAACGCTGTAGTCGGGGCCCAAAGAATGCGTGGCGTCGAGTTGCGGGCGTGGGATTACCCAAAGGGGAACGGATTGCAGATTGCACGTGCATATGCAGCTCCAGTCCCAGCTCCAGTCGCAGTCGCAGTTCCTGTCCCGATCTCAGCAGCAGTCGCGTTCCCCTGCCAGTTGAAGTCACAGCTGGAGACAGATGCCAACGGCGGCGACGACGACGGGTACCAAAAGTGTTGGCTGCTGTCAAATCAGCCGCATTCAAACTCAAATTACAAGCCAAACAAACGGCTGGCGGGCACTGGGACAGGGTTTCGAGGGGGCTGGCTGGCTGGGACTGGGACTGGGACTGGGGACCGGCTCCAACAGTTCACAAATGAAAAGCGCACCAAATGGCATTGCAAAAACTGTGCCTAAACACAAATTTGTTGCAGCCGACCGCATTGGAAAATGAGAGGAGTTGGTTGGTGCTGGAGTTGGAGCCTTGCATTGAAGTCTTTTGAATTTATTGTGCGGTCGGTTGGGTCCGCTGTCCGGGCCATTGGCGACCTGCATTTCTTTTCATTCGCTTGCATATCTATGGCGGCATTTTCGCAATTTACAAATTTATTGTTGACTGCAACGAATTGCGTAAAATTGCCAGCAATTGTGGCAAGTTTCAATTTGTGCAGCGCGTCTGTTGTGCTTTGTGTGTCCAGGTTTATTAAGCCATTAAAGCAGCAGCGGCTCAGCTCGGATTGCCTTTGCCTTTGCCAGTTTGTTTGGAAATGGAAAGTGCCAGGCAGAAGCTGGACAACAGAGGAACGCACCAGATGCGTGTTGCGTGCGCGCGGCAACAATGTTGCTGCAACATGTTGCCCAGGGGCTGAGCAATAAAGGCGACTTTTATTGTTACACTTTTGAAAACACCCTTGAGATATGTGCGCATATAAAAACAAGTAAAAACGTTGCAGTTGCAGTCCCGACAGCGGCATACTCTGCTACGAGTCTGTTTCCTATTTTTGGTCTTTCAGGGAGATCCTTAGTAGTGCTCATGTCAAATGTTGTCTGTCTTAGGTACATACCCGATTTGATTGCTCTAGCTTTACTAGGAATAATAGGAAGGAGGGACGCACAGACTGACATAACTTCCTCATATCCAATATGCCCTTATGCCCTCAAGAACAGAGTATATCAAGTACAATAAATGCGGGCACCGCCTGCGGGCAGCTGTTGCCAATATTTGTGGAAGCCGCAGAAGGGCTTCAGCTTGAGCTTCAGTTTCAGGTTCAGGTTCAGGTTCAGGCTGAGTCCGCGTCCGCGTCCGCGTCCGAGTTCACTTTGGCAGTCGTTGAACCAAAAACAAACTGGTTTGCCACTTGGCCAACACTTGCTGCTGATTTCTCTAGGCCCAATGCGCTAGCCCATGCTTTCGGGGCCCTATAACTAGTTCAAAGCGTTGCCATTGATAACCGCCACCGGGCTTCTCATCGGCCGCAGCTGCCCCTCGAGTATAGAGTGTGGCAACATCAGCTTAGGCACTCGGCAGCTCCATTATGCTCTTAGTTTCAGCTGGAGGATCGCGTACTATATTTAGCAGGGCTGCTTATCTGCCGGCTGGCATCTAAATGAATGATCATTATGTATGGCAGAGCGAACGCGTTGACAAATTGCCAAGTCGAAGCCGCTGATCTTGAGCGATGGACGTCTCAATGGCCGCTCTAAGACAGCTTAACAGCCATGGCCAGCAACAATTGTGCGGTTTCTGAGCCATTTGTTAGCTAGGCCACAAATTTGGGTTAATGCTAGAGCGAAAGTCTTAGTCTCTGACAATAGTTACGAATACCTATCTGGCATATCTCCGTCCCAGCTTCAGCCCCAGCCCCGACCCCGGACCGACAGGTGGTCCCTTAAATGCCATCTCGTCTTGGAATTTTACCGGTGAGACTTGTTTAGTAAGTTGCACGACGCAACAATTTCTGCCCAGGCTGTGACTCCTTTGTGACTCCTTCTGCCGGCGCATGTTGGCTTTTATTGTTTTACAGCTGCTGCAACGGCTAAGGACAGGCCTTAGTCGACTGAGAGCTACCCTGCAGTAGGCTTGGCTATAAACGGGATAACTATTTGGCGGCACATGCTCTTTAGTTAGAGATTTGGGAGTGATATTTAATGTTGATTGTGAGCAGATATCAGTCGACGATGAGCTATCTTAGCTAGCTTAGAAACGATCAGATATCAATAATTATACCAACTAGTTTATGTCAGAAGGTTATTATTCTTGCAAGTGATGTTAACGATTAATAAATGATGTCCAGTGTAGGGTTCGAACATAGTTTGGAATGTCATTACTTTTCACTTGAAATACATATTATAATAATGTTGCAGATTGAACAAATTCGTACAGTTTTTGAGTAGAAATCAAGGGCATTCACATTTACTCTCATTTTAGTAGAGATCGACTTAGCTATCTCGCAAATAAATTACATTTTAGCAATTCAAGCTTTTCTTTAACAATTTCCTTTATAATCGCCATATTTTTGGCAGCTTATACTAGTTGAATTAAAAACCATAAGCAGCTTTTTGTATTCTAAGTAATGAAGGTGTAAGAATTGTGTACGAGTTGGCAGCGCTGCATCGATAAGTTGGCAGTCCTGCTCGAAAAGTGGTCAGTTCATTGCTAATTGCTCAACATATTCTTAAAGTGATCTGCAAGTTGGGTATGTAAATGTATATTTGTAGAAATGGAAGAAATGTCTTAAAGGCACACTCAGCTTATGTATGAGAAAATGAAATCAAGTTTGACAAGCAGATAAAGTGGATGGTAACATTATCGTGAGCACGCGAAGACAGGCATTAACATTTTGATTTGTGTGCTAATATTTATGAGCAATGTATTATACCCAATTAATCAAGACTGCAGGGTATTTAGGATCAGCAACAACTACAGCAACTACATGCCAGGCTAGTAGCTGGAAAGGCTTTATTAAAACCCAGGCAGCCAACTCACAAGTAGTGCGATTGTCATAAACGATTTTTGAATTGTCAATAAAAATAGCCGTAAACTTAATGGCAAACATGTGGAATACACGTACAGCTTGGACTAAGCCCCGGGCTAACCAGCTTCAGCTCCTGCTCCTGCTCCTGCTCCAGCTCCCAGCTGGCGCATTGTGTCTGGCAGCACAGACTCCAGCTCCGACTCCAGCTCTGACTCTGGCCAGAGCTCTGTCTGCCTTGTCAACATGACATTTGGCGTGTTGACATTTTTATTGACTTTGGCATCTGGCTGGCGAGCATTTCTTGTTCTGTATTTTTTTTCATTTGCAGCTAAAAGTTGATTAAGAATGTCTGTGCAGAGCATTAAAGCCATGCTGAGGCCCATTCCCATACCCACTCCCAATCCCAATCCCATTGGCAGTCTTGACTGCGTGTGGTCGGGCATTGCATATATTGCGCATACGCCGAGTGGCACTAATTGCAGTTAACTTCGAAACACATAAACACAAACAGAAATCAATTAAATAGCTAACTGTAAATGAAAGGCAGCCGTTAATTTGTGTGTGACCATGTTCAATTTAGAAAGTCGCGCATAAGCAAAATAATTGCATAATTTGTTAAGATCACAAGGCAATTTTCACACCAAAGACGAACTTGTTGCTCCCAGGCCGTAGAACAAATTGTTTGCTTATCTTTGGCTAACAAAGCTGGCCAATTAATGTTGCTGGGCACAGTCAAACAGAGAGGGAGAGAGAGAGAGAGAAAGAGACACAGGCAGCGTCAACATTTGAAGGCGGCAAAAATGTTGCTGCAACATTGTGGAGCTTGTTGCTTTGCTTTGTTGTGCTCTGCTCTGCTAACGGCAACGAAAATTGTTTAGTGAGCGTGCAAATTTTCACAGCTGCTGCCAGAGCAACAACTATGCCAGCAATTTTGCAACACGGCGCGGCAAAGATCGAAGCCAAAGCCAAAGCGAAGCAGCCCCAACACTTCAACGTTGGCCAAGAGTGTTAGCTGGAAACAAAAGCAGGTTTCAGAACCCAGAGCCGGGAAAATGCATCCAAAAGGTTGTTGTTTAGCTCAACCCGGCTCGGCTCGGCTCGGCTCGACTTGACTCATCTGTTGCCAGTGAAAATTGCATCATCAATGCAAATTTGGCGCGCTAAATGCTTGTAGTCAAGAGCTGCTGACATAACGGCCAATAATGCAGGCCATGGTAATTGATTCGAAGCGTTGCGTCTACTTTTATTAGTATTATTTTTATTTTTATGTTTACTCTTGCAACATGCTGCAGACAACTTCTAATTAATTTTGTAGCTCGCTGTAAATTCATTAAAATCGAAACGCATTTGTTTTGGGTCGCCCACTGATTGAATGCTTCAAGACCAGCTCGTGGCTCCAGCTCAGTTCCTCCTCAAATGCTGTCTGTGTGTGGCGGCCAAGTCCAACTCCAACTCGAAGTTTAAGTCCAAGTCCAAGTCCAACTCCAAACAGGCCCACGGCATCCAAGATCGGTCGTTGTCTTTGGTCTATGAACTTGTTTTCTCATCTCTCGTAGTTTTAATTGAAGCCGTGTCTTTGCTTTTTATGCCTTTTGTTCGTCTTCCTCTTGTTGTGTGCTGTGCTCGTCTGGGCCATTATAAATTATGCGGCTGCTTCGATTTTTATACATTCATGTTTCCTCAGTGCGTGGTGATTATGCTCAATTTTGTTTTTGACCATAATTACTACGCTTGGGCCATCCGTGTAGCCGTTAACTTATTACTTTTCGGTTTTTGGCTCATCTCAATTTTTCTTTCATTTTGTTTTTTCGAGTCGCTGTTTGTTCAACAAATTGGCATTGATTGATATTTATTTCTACTTTGGCACTCTAAAGCAATCTTCGATCCCCGAGCAATTGTAAGATACATAAGCCCAGACATAAGCACATAATCTTGTTGTCGGTATGTTCAAAATATACTTGCTGTATGTTCACAGTTGGGAAATGTTCAGGTTTCCATGCTGTGTGTATTTGCAGACCTTGGTTTGTTGCCATCTAAATGATACTGTGTTCACCTTTTGAGCTCTGCTCGAGTGTTCGACTGAAAGTATTGAATCTTCTACAAATACGCATTGAATTGTGAATATGAGCATTTAATTTCGGTATTAAATAGTTGAAGGTCACAATTATTGAAAATGTGCCTCACGTTTTGTTAGAGTTCAACACTTTACACATATAGACAGTTTGAATAAACGAATAGTAAGACTTCTAAAACATCATATCGTTATATGCTATCAATGTCAACACCTTTTAAATGATATATAACTACTAGCTGTAAGCTGTCACGCTTCCCTGTGGCATTGAGGTTGCAGGGATGAGAAAGTAAGAAATCAACTATTTTCCCTCCAGTGCACTTTGATATTTTGGATAGGGTATGAAGAACTTTGAAACCGATCTAACAAAAGCTTTCTCTCACACATTTGACCTGAAGCCCATTTCCTGACCGTAGTAATGGGTGGGAGTAAACTTTTCAAGTTTCATACAACAGTTTTCCGCCCGCGGAGTTAGCATTTCCAAAGCCCCGGCCCGGGCCCGTTGATCACAAATCAGTCAGTCAGGCATGTTAAACGAGTTATATATATATACCTTTTATGTATATATTATTGGCAATATTGTACAAACAAAAGTTACAGGAATAGCCAATTTAGGACGGTGTATACTTAATGTTTCATCTTGTGGTCGCCGGTATATGATTGACGCGAAAACTAAATGAATACAATCGTTGAACCGTATATTGTGTTCAAATTTAAGCTTAATCGGGGCAGAACTATTCGAATTTTGATAGTTATAGTTTAAACAATACATTGTGGCATGAAATTAGCTGCTTGGATCTGTAATTGAACTCTTGTCATTAATTTGGATTCAGTTCACTAGTTCGACTGCAATACTATAAATTAGATCGGCTTATGATCGATGATGGGCTTATGATTGATGTCCGAATTGAACTTCATCAAAACATTCGTTTTAATAACCATTAGTGAAAAGCAATTGCTTTTAATACCTATTGGGCTATTATCTTAAAAATAAAATAAAAATCTGAATAATTATTCAGAGCTATTAGGTCCAGCAATATTTCCATAGACAGAAACTCCAAAATTCAGTCTATCAGTAAAATGACAGGAAATAAAGTCATTTTAATATTGCCGTTGCTATTTTTTGGTGCTACATGGAGTGTGTTCGTGAAGTTTACATCACTTGAATGCCAGGCAGTGGATTCATCCTTCTGTGCCATTGAGAACTGCGTCCTGAGACCTGTGAGTCGAGGCGTCAAGAAAGTGAGTTTAGTAGTCAGATTGCTGAAGTTGCCAGTGGACAATGTAACGGTAGGTGCGACTGTAATCATCCTTGGCAGCTGCTCTTCTATAGATAGTCCTTTCCAGGTTCGTCTAGAGTTAAAGCGTCGTACGTACAATGTATCACTGTACAACTTCGAAATTGACGGCTGCCAGTTTTGGTTAAGCAAGCGACGAAATCCTTTCGCCAATATGATCTATAATAGCCTGCACTGGGCTACCTATACCAACATGAATCATTCCTGTCCCTACAATGTGAGTGCTCGGCTTCGGCTAATGTATTCATTCGATTGTGTAAGAATGTTCCTTTTCAGCACGACCTGATTGTCGATCGCATGCGTTTTGATGATAACATGAGATTTGCTCTCCCGTTGCCAAACGGCGAATATGTCTTTAAAATGTATTGGATGACCTACAGTGTCCTGCGAGCCACAACCACACTTATTTTACACATTTGAAGCAACTTTAGGACTCACTAATTGACACTCACAAAGATATGCACACAAGTAACAACAACAGGAAGTTCAGGACCTTACTTTCACTATTGACACTATTTGGTATGATCGAAAACAGTTTAAATATCCTCAAATAATTCTCTTTCTCACTATTTGGTATAATCGAAAGCAGTTTAAATATTCACAAACATTCCTCTTTCTTTAATATTAACTGAAAATTCGCTGAAGTAATAAAAAAGCACATTGATCCTTGAAAGAATTTTGTGTAATGTCCGCAACGGATCCTAACTCTCAATTATATTGTTGATAAAACAAGTTAGGTTATGTTCTCTAAGATCATTTCAAAGCCTGTTTAAAAAGCCACTTAACACTCTGGGTAAGTTTTATAATATCAATTAAGGCGTTGAATACATATATGTATATAGGTTTTTCGGCTTATATGGTTATTATAATAGTAATTATATTGTATGTTCCACCCTTTCTTGTGGGATTCGAACCTACCGAGGTGTTAACTAATAACTAATCAGGTATTTCTGCAGCTCGCAAACTTAAACGCTTTTGTAATGATTTTGATATCTGCAACTTTAGCGAAATAAATCATTTGATTAGGCTGATGGCCTTTAAAGGCGACCGCAATTATTAATGACGCACGCAGACGCTAAACATGTCCACCCCTCCACCAGCAGAAGGAGGCAGCAGAAGTCTTTGAGGATGATTTATGTGCCACGCTCCTTAACAAAACTGTTCACAAATTAACCGTAATATGATTTACAGAAAGCCGCTTTGCTGGCGCGTCTGCGGCTTCTTGCTGCTTTTCCCAGAGTGCAAGTTGCAGTCTTTGATTTATGGTCAACTGCAATCGGAATCTAATTTCTTGGCCATTAACAAAACCAAAGCAGAGCAGAGCAGAGCAGCAGAAGAAGCTGCTGCCTACGCAGGCGGCGCAGCATGGAAGCCGCTGCCGCTGCCGCTGCCTCTTTTGAAATTGAACCCCAACTGTGCAGCGTCTCCTGGCTCGGATTGGGCTTGTCTCTGGATCTTGTTGCAGTTGTTTTGGCTGCAACAACACGACGACAACAGGCTCAAAATTAAGAAGGAACTTTTGGCAAATGTTGACAAAGTCAACGGTAACTTGAAGTTAAGCCCGTCTGACTAACTGTTCTTTGTGGTATGTGCCTGTTGCTGTTGTTGTTGTTGTTGTTGTTGTGGCTGCTGCTGTTGCTGCTGACAACCTGCCAGCCAAACATGGCAAATAATTAGCTGCTAATTGCGCTTTTTGAGTGCATGACAGCCAATAAACGCATATAGCATATAACATATGGAATTGATGCCTAATGATAAACGGAAATCACTGCCAAGGGGCTCTGGCAGGATAGTCTCGCCAATGATAAGCAGTTTAAGGCAGCTAACGGTTTGAGGAGCGATGATAAGCAGAGTTCTTAATGGCAATTACGCGTACAAGAACCTGGTCTCCATTAGGTCTACATAATAACGTTATTAGCGCTATTAACATTAAATAACGACAATAACGATAAAAACGTCTTATTGGATTCTTTGGGAATTTAGAAGAAAGAAGAAACTACTTAAATAACGAAAACAATCGAGGATGGAACTATCGACAGATTATCGTCGCAGGAGTAACCAAAATAGCTCATCACCAATCCATATTTTGACTTTAAGCTTGGCAATTGTTGGTACTAATTATGATCTATTATGATACTCTATCATCAAAATGAAGACACGAAAGTATTATCAGAGCAGTCTCAAAGGCGTGTCTGTTATTTATCAAAACTATCGATAGTGGGCCTATCGATATATCGTTAGCTCTACTACAGAATATCAAGTGAATACAAACAGTGATAAAGCGCAGCGTGTCGTCGTTGGCCGTACCCAAAAACGCTTATCATGATTAGAAAATCGCCGCCTTGCCACTTGCCACTTGCAACTTGCCACTTGCCACATGCAGCAAACCAGAAAAAAGCCCGGCCACCAACTTGGGCTAGCAAGTTCAACAGCTAACGAGGCAGGAATGCAAAGAGTGTTAATTCAGTGGCTCGCTGACGGGTAGCGGGGGCTTGGGGAGCGCTCCCTCTCACCCTCCCCTTGGCACTCGACTAAGTAAGTGCCTCGTCGAGTGGCATGCAGGCAATTTAAATGCAAAGGCTGCAAAGGCCTCGGCAAAGTGAAGCTGTCAATGAAAATTACGCGCGGTTTTTTTTTAATGTTTATTTTTTATTTTTTTTTGCATTTTTGCTGCCCGCCTATCAGCAATAAATTTATTGGCTGCTTGTTGTGCGTGTGTATGCGCTAAATGTTTAATTAATTAGCGAGAAATGCATTAAGTGATTTGTTGCCTCCTAATATGCGGCATTTCAATTGCTGCGGAATTTCTGGCTGGAGTCTCGCTGCTGTTGGGCCCTGTCATTCAAGTGTCAACTTTTGGCAACAAAAGGTCTGCTCAGATCTGCATAATGCCAAAATACGCACTTCTCCGCAGCCATATCCCCAACACATGCCCGTATCCATAGCCAATTGCCTGACGTGGGCGCAGACAACTTGGAGCTAAACAAAATGTATCGTGAGTTGGCAGAAAGGGGACTTCTGTGATCTAAAACAGATTTCAATTTCTTTTGCCTGGCTTCAAGAGTATATACATATATGTACATATATCTTACAATCGGACATGCTCCAAGTGATTTGCGTTTGGACATTTTGACAGCTGCTTAAGCGCTTGAAAAATGCTCCAAGGCGCGAAGGGCAACTTACTTATGGCCATTATCGCTGCCCAAAATCACGCTTAACAATACAACAAAAAACACAATTAATATGCGCCGCAATTGTTCAGAATACTGCCTAAGCGAGTACCCGTATCAAATACTCATATACTCGTTTCTCGTGTTTACCTGGCACCCCTAACGTACTATGGGCCCTGTGCCCGAAAAACAGACCAAAAATTATAAGTTGATTATCGTTTACACAGGTTAAAATCATCATCACAATATTGTATTTATTTATTTTATGGTGACAGGTTTAAATAAGATTAAAATATAATAGGTTAGATTAGGTTATTCAAAAGTATGTAAGTTAGTTTCCAACCTTTGTAAGGTATATACATATTTCGGCGGCCTGTAGCTCTATGATTCCAGACTACAGGCTGCCAAAGTAGAACCCAGCTGGATTTAATTAAGGATCCTGGGTTAAAATCTTATGTGCACTTGTTTTGAGGGCATATGCGGCTGACGGACGACGACTAGACTGCGAGACTCTTTT
Source organism: Hirtodrosophila histrioides (assembly GCA_037075165.1). Classification (NCBI taxonomy): domain Eukaryota; kingdom Metazoa; phylum Arthropoda; class Insecta; order Diptera; family Drosophilidae; genus Hirtodrosophila; species Hirtodrosophila histrioides. Next base: position 1,074,105 of record JBAMCL010000422.1, on the reverse strand, counting down.
CCCTGGACGGCTCGGAGGTCCTTGTGATGGAAATCTGCAGTGACGCCGTGATATTGCAAAGCACAGGAAGATCCACTAATACAAACAGATTGGTATTGGTGTTGTTGTTACACTTCAAGCAACATTTACACACACAACACTTACACAACACAATCTGATACATATCCACGTTATTTGGTTTGGTAGCTGCCGATGAGTGAAATTGCATGAAATTCTATTCTAAATATACATATTTATATTTATAGGGATATTCCTTATTGAATCCGAAGCTTGTACAAAATGTTAATTTGCCAATGTATCCAATCATTTGGAGTGCAATATTCAATGAGTAAAAGAGACCATAAGATTCATGTTTGCCTATTAATATATAGATTCGAATGCCTATATTTCTTGTAGAAACAAAATCCAACTTTGACATAATTTCTTATTTACTTTATACCACATATTTAATCCTAATGTTAAAGTGTTAGCTGCTTCTCAAATTCTGGGCCTATATTAAATTCAAAAACTATTTTTTTAACGTAAAAGGTGAGCAGACCCCACCGTGCCTCGTTTCCTCTCCACGCAAGTCGCAGGTTGGCAATTAGCATGGCGAACATGCGCGAGAGAGACAAGAGTTAACATTTTAAAAATATTACTTTAATGGCCTGACTTATTTTCACATTACGACCAAGCAGCGACAAAAACAATAACAGAATCATATTTTATCGTTTTGCATAAATAAATCACGAGGCGGCTCAATTGTTGTTGTTGTTTGTCTCTCGCACTTGACTGGCGCCGTCTGCCAGTCTCAGTCGAAGTCGAAGTCTCAGTCTCAACCTCTGCAAATGGCACTCGGCAAGCGGGGCACAAACCGGGCACAAACGGGGCACAAACGGGGCATAAACTGGGCAAGTTGGCCAATTGTCTGGCAGGCGATGCATGCAACTTGCAGTCACAAGATTTGTGGCGTTTTGTTTTTGTAATTAAGTTGCATCTGCAATGGAGCAACATCAACAGCATCAGCTTCAGACATGCTGCACTGCCAAGTCACAGAAATGCCTCAGTAACGCCCCAAAGTCATTTGTCAGACGCTTTTGGCCCAAGTGCAAATGTGCCAGTGGAGCTTGGCTCCAAAAGCAGTTGTTGTTGCTGTTGTTGTTCGTTGTTGTCTCTGAGTCCGAGTGCCCTTAATGGCTTTGTTAATTAAAAACAAAATCAATATGACTGTCTTCCTGGTTCACAGAGGCGTTTGAGGTGACAAATTACTTTGTTGTACTGCAAATTTATGGCAATTGAAGGTGTGATCAAACTATTTATATATTTATCATAGCTACAGAAATAAATAAACTGTTTGATATGCTCCTAAAACTATATAGCATGCGTCCTAATCAAGACATTGAATATTTTTTATCTACTACGATAATCTTTCCTGAGGATAGTAAGCAGCATTTAAGCTAACAATGTTTGAGAGAACCGCACTACCGAAGACATTAGTTTAGTCTTTTAAAATAGCTAGTCTACGAGCATGTCGTAAAATGCAGGGTTTGAATGTTGGCCAACAGAGAAGAGAAGAGCGCAGAGAAGTTGGCTAAAGAAGGTAGCATGCCAGCAACTAAGTAAAGCGCAAGATTTATGCAACTGTCGATGGTAGTTAAGATTGAATTGAATGCTTAGACATGAGCTGAGCACAACTTCATTGCAGCCAGAATGTGGAAGCGCCTGCTAGTGCAATTTCAGGCAAAACCTGAAGCCATTAAGGCCGCTAACAGCTCCGAGATGCTCGAGTGCGACTTAAATGATTGCCTGGCAATTTTTTAATAACTTCATTAACAGTCGCAGCATCAATTAAAATGCCTACTATGTGTATCGGTGGGTGCATTAAAACTGCTGGCTAAAACCAACCAAAAGCCAAATCCTCGGAGAGAAATACCAACTAGTTGGGGACTTGCCCCGCGGGCTGATTTGGTTGCTCGCGTGTGGCAAATGGTTGCTACTGAATTCTTAAAATGTTGCTGCTGTTGTTGCTTTTGTTGCTGCTGGCAGTCGCCTGTCAGGCCGCATCAAAACGGCGTCTGTTATTATTATTAATTATGCTTTGAGTGCGTTCTGTACTAGCCAAGGAAGGGTAGGGGCGGGGCGGGGCGGGGCAGGGTTCGGGATGCGTCTTTGGTTTGGCCTTTCTTTCCTGTTGCCAGTCCATTTGAAATGTCTCCTGTGCCCCATAATTTAAATGCTTTATGCGGTTCATGTTGCTCACACGAGCAGCAGCTAATTGAGTTGCTGTTTTTGTTGTTTTTCCTTTTGCTTTTGTTCTTGTTGTTATTTTGCATGCTATTTGATTAGCTTAAGCTTTGCCTGCCAGCATAATTTAACTCTTGCCTGCAAGTTCGTTGCCTAAGTCTTTTGTTTCTGCATGCATACTAAATCATAGACAAGGCAAAACCAGCTGAATATATGCAATATTTCTGCGCTCGACTGCGGCCAAAAAGGAAATGTCATGACACTGAAAACAATTGCAGCGCCTTGGCCCTCTAATGTTGAATGAAATACTTGAGTGGCCCTCCGGACTGCAACTCCGACTGCGACTGCGACTCCGACTCCAGACTCTAAAGGCTGAGAGCCTGGCCAGCCTTTCGGCCAGCGCCCATATTTCATAAGCTGCGTGCTGCACAAACACAATAACTTAGGGCAACGATATTTGCATGGCATTATGCACAATCATGACATGAGTCGTAGCAGCAGCAGCAGCGGCAGTGAGGCAGCAACTGCTGCGCCATGTTTATGTAAAGCGAGCCGCGCCAGACAAAGGCTCTGGTAAATCACACTTTGGCAGTCATTGTAGTTGATGTTGTTGTTGCTGTTGTTGGCCAACGCGGCGCATGCGTAACCCGAGTATGAAACGCCGTTGTCGCTGTCGCTGTCGTTGTCGTTGCTGCTGCGGCTGTTGCTGTTGCTGCTGCTGTCGCTGTCGCTCAGTTGCTGTGAGTGATGCGCATGCGCAGCAACAGCGCTCGATAAACAAGCGAAACCGGCCAGAAAGGCAGCCAAACAAACAGCCAAGAGGCTAGAGCTAACAGTCAAGCGTCTTTGGTTTCAATTTCAGCAGCAACACACACACATGCACACACACTTTTATAGAGAACAAGTTGCTGTTGTGCGTTGCTGTTGCATGCAGCTTGCGGTTTGGACCCATGCAGAACACGCAATGTGTGTTCATTGACTTCTGGCTGCCAACTTGCGCAACAAGTTGTTGCTGCCACAGCCGCTGCCGCTGCCGGGTAATCAATCATTATTTGCACAGGGTGGCAGCAGCAGCAGCAGCAGCAGCAGAGGCAGAGGCAGAGGCAGCAGCATCAACCACTTGAAAAGTTATGCATTTAAATTGTCAGCGCACGGGGCTAAAGCGAAATTGCAACTGACAAATGATCAGCAAAAGTTACTCACTCATTTGGCTCCTGCTGTGTGGATGGGAATGCGGCTGCTCCAGTGGCCGTTGCCACTTCCGGCTGCCGTTGCATGGAGCTGGAGCTGTCCAGCTCGTTGAAAGTGAAACTGATATCGTGCGCATCCTTAAACGGCTTCATGCTGCGCGGCAGGCTGCGTTGGCGCAGGCTCAAATTCAGAAACTTGAGATCGCTGGCGGTTAGCGGCTGCAGTGCGGCAGGGGTGGCGGCCGGGGTACCGTTTGCGGCAGCATTAGGGGTTGCTGCTGTGCGCGCGGGTGGCGGCGGTGCGGCACGCTGCTGCTTCTGCTTGGGCGGCAGCGCCGGCTTGGGCTCATCCAGCAGCTCCTCCTCGGACTGCTCTATGATCTCCAGCACCTGTGCCGTGCAGCTGGGCTCCAGCTGCAGCTCCGCCTGCGCCTGCGCCTCCAACTGCATCGCATAGTACTTGGCAATGTGCTCGGTGGCATTCGCCGTGTTGTAGTGCTTGCCCCTGATCAGATCGCCGAGGTGATCCGCATCTATGCCGAACAGAAAGGGATCATCCAGCACAGTGACCTTCGCATTGCGTTGGGTTGGCTCTTCAGCTGGCAACTGCTGCTGCTGCTGGTCCTTCTGCTCCTTCTGCTGCTCCTTGCTGTCGCCCTTGACATGAGCACGCAGCGATCGCAGCAGCTTTTTGCTTCTGCGCGGCGTTGTTGCTGAGGTTTCGCATTTGGCGGGAAAGAGCGGTCGGTTCGAGGTTGCTGGCGTCTTTCTTCTGCTGCTGCTGCTGCTGTTGTTGTTGTTGTTGTTGTTGTTGCTGCTGCAGGCTGTTGCTTGCTGGCCGCTATCGCCCAGATCGATGCCATCGTCCGCATCTTCGCTGGCATCTAATTGCGCTGCGATAAAATCGCAATCGCCAATGCCATTGGCATTGCCACTGCCACAGCCACTGCCAAAGCCGACCGTATCGTAGTCATCGACCGTTCCCGTCAATTGGCAGTTATTGTTGTTGTTGTTGTTGTTGCTGCTGCTGCTGGCATTGTCATTTTCATGATTAGCCTCGTTGGCGCTGCCGCTGGCCGCCAGTCGCTGGGCAGCCGCCTTGCTATAGAGCTGTCGATAATATTTCTGCTGGTCCCCGTACAAGAAGCAGACGCGCCACCATTGTTTGCATGCCAGCAAATTGGCGGTACGTGGCACCACCGCCGGCTCCAGGCTGCCCGTTGTTGCAGCATTTGCTGTTGCTGCTGCTGTTGCTGCTGCTGTTGTTGTAGTTACTGCTGACAGGCTGCTCATGTTGCAGCCGCTGCTTATTATTATTGTTCTTGGCTTGTAATTATTTTCAGTGGCTCAGTGGCTTTTTTTACAGTCGCTGCTTGTTAGCATTGACATTTTGGTTTACTTCGATTTGGTTGAGAAATTTTTAAGTTTTTAATGCTTTCTTTTTCGTTGAAGTTTATTGTCTACATTGTCAAGCGGCCTTAATTGCCTGCTGCATAATTTATTCAAATCTCCTACACTTTCACAGACCAACGTATAAAAGTAAAATGAATGCAACTTTGATCGATCGATCGCTGCATATCATTTACTTTCAAATTGAAAGGCTCATTTCGTATGCAGCTCAGAACAAAGAAGTGCCAACAAGCACAAAAGTCTAGCACTTTCAAGACTTCGATAGCATCAGAACAACAACATGGCTGTGGCAGTTGCAGTTGCTGTGGCAGTTGCTGTGGCAGTTGCAGTGCTGCTGCCGTTGATTGAGCCCAGCAACAACACACGGAAGCAATCGATCGATGCTGCAACACTCGAAGCTAATCAAATTTGCAGACATTGCCGCCGTTTACACATCGGAGTCGCCTAATAATGATGGCCGCTGCGCAAATAGCAAAGCGTACACATTTACCACTAGACCAGCCTGCAGATTGCTAGGAGAGGCAACGGGGGCAAGGGGCGATTAGTCACGCCTCTAATAAAGATAGCAGCCACGTACATGGCTGCTGCTGGATAACTCTGCAGCAAAATGTGCGCTAAGTGCGGCAAATGCAGTCAGTCTTCTGCTCCCTCTTCACCCCCTACTTCTTCTTCTTCTTCTGCAGCGATGCCCTTGTCAGATAATAATAACTTCATCTTCATCATCATCATCATCAGAAGCGGCAGCAGTTGCAGTTGCAGTTGCAACCCATAAGCCGCACTGGCGGCCACTTTGAGTGTTGGCCAAAGCCTTGCCAGCAATTGCAGCTTAGCAACTGTCAGCCAGCTCTCTCTCTCTATGTGTGTGTGTGTGTGTGTGTGTGTGTGTGAGTGTGTGCATTAAGCCGCTTTTCGCTTAGTGCTCTTAGCGCTCTTTTTGAGCCATCAGCCCCAGTCTCAGCTTCAGCTTCAACCCAGGAGGCGTTGTCCAAGCGGCTAATGGATCCAGCTCATATTATTGGCATTAGCTCTGAGTTATGATTAAGGCAACAGCAGCAGCAGCAGCTCAAAGCGTAAGATGTGTGTGAATTAGACAGATAAGTATAAAATTAGTTTGACACACAGCTGTCCATCAAACGAGGCCAACACAACACAACAGAACACACTTGTATGGAATGAATTATGGCCAAGTTTGCAGCTTGTAGGGGAAGTTATAAACAAATACAACAGCCAAACAATATAATACACAAAGAGTAGAGCTGATATGTCAGATATAATCCTACCTGAACAAAAGATTATTCATGCCTTTAAACGAGTTGAAGCACCACAAATTATATCATACAAATTTGGCAACGAAAATTCAAACAATAAATTATCAGATATTTATATAAATAAACTTTAAGGTATTTCTATTCATTTAAAAATGAATAATACGTCTCTTTTGAAAGAGGAATATATTTTTGGTATATGTTGTTCATTTAATTTAATAAATAATAAACATATTTGCAATTGAGAGCGAAATTTGGGGAAAGGGGAATTATAGAACACATGAGTTCAATCACAAGTGTTAATTGTTGATTATTTCTTTTAAATATAGTTGAAGTTTAAGTTAAAATGTAGAATAACAGAAAGATTAAATGCAAAAAGAAATATTAACAATATTACAAAGAAAGGTGTGTATATTGTAGACAAAAGAGGATAGAAGATATAGAAATATATATAAGTTGAGAGCGTAATTTGGAGAAAGGAGAATTATAGGACACATGAGATCAATCACAAGTGTTAATTGTTGATTATTTCTTGTAATTATAGCTATTAAGTTGTTCAAAAAATAACAAAACGATTCAATACAAAATGCAAAAAAGAAGGATTAACAAAATTACGATGAAAGGTGTGTATATTGTAGACAAAAGAGGATAGAAGATATAGAAATATATATAAATTAGATAGAGTCGTTTGAAAGTTGTCCAAAATGATCAGGAGATTATTGCATTCTTTTCAAATTCAAGCAATTTTTAACAATTCTACTCAAAGCCAAAAGGATAATGAAGTTATCTGTTGCTGAATAGCTGCTTTTCTATATGGCAACAAGGCAACTTTTGTGTGGCCTCTGCCTGTGACTTAAATGCAACAAAATGAGTCCAGCTAACAGAGCACACACACACACATACACATACAGGTTGCATACGTGCACATAATTGAATTATAAGCAAGAAGAAGAGAAACAAATGCAATCATAACTGGACGCCGCCTACATAAACAAGCAGAAACTGGCGTTTGGCTTCCGGTAAAATAGAAATGAAGATGATTTCCAGCCAAACAACTGCAGACTGCATTTACCACAACAATGTAGCCAGCAGGAAAAACCAAAGAAGCTAAGAAAACCGCAGCACGCGATGTGAATGTGGCCAGGAAGATTCGCAGTTAGAAGCGGGCCCAGTTGCAGCCCCAGCAGCAGCGGGTGTGATTAGCCCCAGTAAGTGAGTGGAGCGGTGCAGCAAACCAGTCCAAGGCTCCCCCACCCAACCAGCCTGCCAATGATTCCCAAAGAAATGCCGCATCCCAAGAAATGGGCATCATTCACATCTTTCACATGTGCCACTAAAGCTCAGGCCGAGTCAGTCAGCCCGAGTCTGAGCCTCAACTGCGTTCAATTGCATGTGATTAAAACGCGATCACACAATACTCATAAAAAGCAACTCATGGCAACTCCCTGCCAATCACCGAAGCACTGATGCGCTTCCCAAAATCATTAACAACGATCAGAGCTCTAAAAATTGAATTCACTTTTAATTGAATCTGCAAATCATTCAGGCAGTCAGCTATCAAACTTTCAATTCCAACACTTTATCAGTAGCTTAATTCAATTGCAGTTTTATCACAGATAAAAAAAGCATTTGCATTTCGTTAAAAACTATACTTATACTGGGATTTTGTCAAATTTTCCTCATATTTCTCAAGTCTTCTCTTCCATTATATTATATTTAGGCTGTAAAGTTCTTTAGCCTTAACTCTTAACATATAATCAGACCATCTATTAAATATCAAGAAACAAGTGAATAAATTGAATTGAACATTGAATTGAATAAGCTGCGTTTCACTTTTGATGCCACTTAGAACAATATTGAAATATTGATTGTGTTATTCATTAAATTTTACAAAAAATGAATTTGAAATACACGACTTTGTTCAATTTATCGAAGTATATACACCCAGCGACAAAAAAAAAGCCGCACTCTGCTATTTCATGCATTTTGGCCTTCTGACGTCAGAGGATCCCACAAATGTTATTGTATTCGCCTAATTTTTTTTTTTGTTTGTCAGTTGATCAATTTTAAACAAAATCACATACAATTTTGTTTTATATAAAACTCACATAATATGAAAGATTTTTTTTCTAAAATTAACCTTTTATTTTTATTTTTCAGAAATTTCACCAGTTGAAAAATAAAAATTTATAATAATTTTCATATGTATTTTCATATAAATTATTTATTTATTTAAATTAAAACTTGTTTAAGTTCCCAAATAATTTTATATATTTTGAGTTTACTTTAATTTAATCAAATACTAAATGAATGTTAATTTATTGATTAACTGAATGTATATAAAATAAATATAACTATTAATTAATTAATTTGACAGTTTTAACACTCATTTTCATTTGATGTATAGTTATAATTTACAATTGAAATCGTTGATCTCTCATTAAAATTTTACTACGTTGGTCATGATCATTTAAAATGCATTAACGCTCTGTAGAAAAGTTCTGTGTTGTTCTATATATAACAAAATATATATAACAATATCAGATGTCGCACTATTTTGTAATGAGCACAAAAAAGACTTGTTTATGTTGAGTACCATTAGGGAACAGACTATTGGGCAGTTAAGACCAGATATCAGGTATCAGCTATACGGATTGGGAGCTGGAGCCAGCCAAAAGCTGTTACCAAGCTAATGATACAGTTGTTATGGCCCAAGCGGGTCTTGCCACTTTGGGAGCTTGCAGCAGACAAACAAAAAGCAAACCGACTCGAGAGTTGAGTATTTGCCGCACAAAGACTTCCGGCGATGCCGATGCCGATGCCAACAGAGAGTTGATGGGAAGCTGTTGTTGATCAGTGTGAGAGAGAGGTGGGGCATGGGGCACACACAGACTGCAAGCACCGTTAGTATTTATTGATACATGCATGGACATGTGTAAGCGACGCGATCGGTGTCGCGATAGTCAGCGCATAATTTATCAATAAAATACGATAGTTTATGTTTATGTTAAGTGAGTTGACCCAATGGCCGGCAACAGCAACAACAACAGCAACAACAACAACAGCAACAGCAACCTAATTGATTGGAATCGATGCTGCTGCTGCTGGCTAATGTGTCGTATGAGCAACAATCTGCTCTGATTTGACTCGGAGTTGACTCTGGCTCTGCTGCAGTTTTGACAGTCTACGCCCTGGCGTAGTCTAAGGCTGCCGGCAGCTGACAGAAGTCTGGCTAAATTGGCAGCAGTTGTTGGCCGGGTTTTTTGCTGCTGCCGTTTTTGCTGGCGGCGCTGCCATCAATCGTCAGCTGCAATTGCCGTGTCAGCTTTTACTGTGCCTTTTAATATTACTATTATTACTTTTATTTTTATTGTGTTTTTGAGAAACATTTGTCAAGTTTCAAGTTTTATTTGCCTGGCAGCGTTGGGTTGTTGTGTTTTTCCAGCCTGCGTGAAAACTGCGTGGAAAATGCTGGCTGGCAATTAATTTTATTATTATTTATGCATTTTTTCTGCAACTGCAGCGCTTAATTTGCTGCAATGCAGGTTATAAAGTCAATTGCTTTGTCTTGGTTTACTTTTTGCCACGTTTATGCCTAATGACGGCAAATTGAGACGACGAGGCATTTGTGGAGGTCAGTTAGCTGCTATTACCTAACTGCATACAGAGCCGGAAATGTCTGTAATCTCATCAGCAAGTCCATACCATAAAATGGCTCCACTCGAGGTCAGCCAACAATCATAGACGACCATAAGGCAAGCGGTAAGCCGGAAATCTGTACCACTCTCAGCGCTATGTTATCTAGGACATCTAACAACCTGAAGCACTTGGCCCACGCCTTTTCACGACTTTGAACTAATAACGCCCTTTTGTTGCATTCGTCTTGAACACCTACACGAAATGCCAACGCAGCCACAGAAGCCCCAGAAGTAGAAGTAATAAAACTGTTAAGAAACGAGAGCTCTCTCTTCGTGTTGCCGCAGATTCAATACCCTTCCAGCTCACATGCCTATAAGAATTTCAAACAATTTATATATAACATAGTGACCCGATTTTGATTAAACTCTATCAAGCTATCTTAAGGCCTGCTTAGACACACTGGCAGTAGGCCGAACATTCGATGCCGGAACCCTGGTCAACAGGAATGCCAGATAAAAATGTTTGTCGAAAAGCTGCCAGATGTATTTTTTTTTGGTGTTTACACATGGGCGAATAAGTTCTGGCAGCCTCTGGCAAAAAGGTTGCCGGAATGTTCTGGCAGGCTATCTGGCAGGTGTTTACACATGTCTGGCAGCAAAATTGGTCGAATGTTCGGCCTACTGCCAGTGTGTCTAAACAGGCCTTAAGTCTTAAAAAAACTTGCAATTGCTGAGACTTGTCAGATATCTGTTGAAACAGAAAAGTTGTCATACAAATACTCATTTCTCAACCGATTCTACCTACGTCAGATATCAGATATAAGCCGGGAAGTAGACAGATTGAGTAACTCCATCAGCCGCAAACAAATTTTAACATTACTGACGATTTCTTTTTGTAGTTCAAAACGACATCTGCATTTAGGGTTATTTTATTTGAATTTATAAAGTAGGGGGAATTTTAATAAATATGACATTATTCCAACGCATTTCTCAACTTCTTGTCAAATGAAATTAATCAATCTGTGCACTGATCAGCTCATATAATAGTCTAACTTTGAACAAGTTTGCAATTGCTGAGTTTGGTTAACATATTTAAACAAAACAAAGGAGAGCAACATACAATAACTCTATAAAATATAGTGGAAAGAGTTTAATCAATTCTGTAAAGCACAATGAAACATAGAATTGGTTAGTTTGAATTTTGGACAGATTGGAAGATATAGTGTTCCAATTCGTTAGATTTGCTGCCTTAAAAATAAGTTTCTTTGTCAAGTTTGATTGGGATAGCGTTAACAATAAAGAGAAGACAGGCTTGATCAACTCGGCTATTGAAGTTGATCAAAAATATATATTCGTATATAGCTGATGGGCTCGAAAAGACATCTTGCAGAGTTCGTGAGAGAACTAAAGAACTCTATGCCAGGGTATAAACATAAAAGTAAACTAAAAGCCAACCGCAAAGTCAAATGGTGAGTAGCAGCATGTGGCATGTGAAGTGCCTGCCTCAAATTGTGTTATCAGAAATGTGATTTTGGGCACAGACAATGGCACAAGCTGCAAGTTTAGTTATCGGCTTAGGCCGAATAGAAAGCCGCCGCAGACATGACAACTCATTTAGCCTCGACCTCTGCATTCGAAAACTGTAAACTTCATAATTTTCTACGGCACAGAGGCCTCAGCTTGGATCAAAGTCAGAGTCGGAGTCGGAGTCGGAGACAGAGTCAGAGACGGAGGCTGATGGCTGACATATATTCGATATTACCATACGAATGCCATGAGTACAAAGATAGAAATATGTATTTAATAACAGGCGCTACAATGTTGAGTTTTCCAGTTATAACTTAACTGTACTCCAGCTGCTACTATATAGTTGCCGCTGCTGTTGTTTCTCCTCGAAAAGATCGTCATATTAGGCGGAGCAGGGGGAGTTGGGAAGAAGAAGACCGCGCCCGCTAATGGATTAACTTGTTTGTGTATTTTATGTGGCAGCGCGGCCTGAACTATAATTTAAGTGTGCCCAGCTCTCTGCTCTTCTGGCCGGGCTTAGAGAGCTCAGCGTCCGCTGTGGAGATTCTAATAACACAGTTTAGTCTGCGTTTTAGTTTTAGGCTTAAAAGCTTTTAGCTGGCCAACTTGTTTTTGGTGTTTGGTGTTCTGTTTTGGCCTTAAGCACAGTCTGCGCTCTAATGAGCCATTGTCTAGTTTGTTGTTGGCTCATATTTCATTGGCCTGATAATAATCTAACGCCTCTGCTAATGACTGTAGCCCCCAAGTTGGTCATTAAGCTGTAGCAACGTGCAAAACGCTTTGTGTTAGCCCAAATTAATTGCCCTTTCAAATGAATATTCTGTCATTTGATAGCAATTTAATTGCAGCAGAACTGCCAAGCCAATTGGCATAGGGAAATGCAAATGAAAATCACTGACTCCAACTGGCGTGGGCGTGTTGTTGCATGTTTAATTAAAAGACAGTGCACAGATAGTGTTCGTGTTGAGTGTCAAATGCAATCTTGCGTCTGGCAACGCTTGCTCCACTTACGGATCCGCTGAGGATCTGGAAACAGTAACAAAATCGGCACAAGCCGCCCAGAGCGTTGCTTTGAACCAGTTGTTATCTATTTGGAAGATGATTTGCACGCTAACACGAGCTGACAGCTTGACAGATACAATTGCACTCGACATCGATGATGGCCATGATGAGGATGATGGGAATGATCATGATGATCATGATGATGCATGCCTGGTCAGCGGGCAATCGAAGCAACGGCAACTTCTTCAAGCTGACTGCACTATCATTTATCATTGAGCCAGAAATGTTGGCCATTCTCAGCAGCAGCAGCGCATCATTAGGGGCCAAAAAGATATAACTTCCTCATTTAAATAGTCGTAATGTTGCCTAATTAATTTACGAGCAGTTTTTTGGCTTTCTTTATGATTTATGACTAGGCAAATTCGTTTTATGAGATTCGCTACCAGCAGCAAAAAAGAACACAAAAGACATAAACAATATTTGGCTAATTGCGTGTGTTGTGTGTTGGCCACGCCAAACTCCAAAAAAAGCAGCGCGGCTCAATTAGCGCCCAAAGAGGCATAAACATTTCTGATATGCAAATGATTAATGCGTTATAACAATTTGTAGTTGCCAGGAATTTATTTATACAAATTATTTGCAGAAGAAATGTGTTGAGTGAAACAAAAGACTTAGGCAACAAACTCGACGAGCGACGAGCGACGATGCTGTGACTGCTAAACTGTGTTTGCTGCCCAACGGTTGTTGACCCACAGCACACTTCCAAACACACACTTCCAAACACACTCACACACACAGTAACATACGCACACTCATATTCTTAACACCTGGCTTTCAAGCGGGTGTTTTGTTATGCTAAATCCATGTTTTAACTGTAAATTGCTTCGATTGTTGCCTGATTCCTAGGCGTTGGCAATAAATCTGTTTGTCTAAATGCCAGAGATCTTTCATGCTCTGTGAATTGCGTGAAACTAACAAATTAACACAGCTGCCCAGGCTGCAATTGGGGTTAAGCAACCAAGCCAAGTGAGGGTGCTCAAGCGGAGAAAGTCGATCGCTGGCCATAATTGTGAGCCGTCTATCTAACTATCTAACTATCTATGCGACTGCCGACTGCCGACCAGTTGTTGTTGTTGTTGTCGTTATGATCGCCGCCATAAACAACAGTTAGTATATTGCCGCCGGCTGCAGCAGCTGCATAATTATCGCCAAAGCGAAAACATTTGCCACAAAGAATTTCTAAATTAAGCGCAGACGAAACCAAAACTGCGAGAAAACCAGCAAAATTTTATTAGCCCAAGTTGCCGCATAATCAATGTGCGGTCGCATAAAATATGGCCGCAAATTGCAGGCCAGCCTGGCCAGCCTGGCCAGCCTTGGCACTTTCCTCTATTGGCATCGCCTCACTAAATGGACACAATTAACCTGTATCCAGGCCCCGCACTCCGCTGCCGTTACGGGTTCCGCTTGTCAATCAAATAGACACCAAGTGCGCCATGTTGAGGTGCTGCTGCTGCTGCTGCTGAGACTGTATCAGCTTTTAATTAAAAAGTTTTTTTTTTGCTAGAAAATGGTAGCATCCACAGTTGCCAGTTTTAATTAAGGCGTTTCGGCCTGGCTGGCAGACCAGCCAGCCAGCAGTTGCTCAAGTCGGCTGCACTTTGAGTGAATTTGTGGCTGCAACTGAGCCTCAAACAATTCACACTCTCGCTTGAGCTGGCTGCAACAGGCGCTTTGGCACTTAACCCAATATAACTCTTGCAAATTGCCAATGGCCGGCACATTAATTGGCATGTCAGGCAATTAGAAATCACAGATAATTTACTCAGCGCCCACACAGGCAAATACTTGGGTTTACAGACAAGTTGAGTCGGGTCGAACGATTCGAATCGATTCAATTCGATTTTATTTGATACGATTCGAGTTTTGTTGTCCATAAGGTGTTCCAGGTCTCAACATGTTTGCAGCAGCAGCCCACACAGAGAGCACACACATGTCAATTGGCAATGGCTGTTGGGCTAACAAGCCATTGTTGACACATTGCAGCCATGTTAGCCATGTTAGCCATGTCATTGCATTCGGCAGCTGCCTGGCCGCGTTTGTGGGAGTTTGCCTCTTTTTTCGGCACGTAATTGGATCAAGAGTTAGAGAAAGCCGCCATGGAAATAATCAAAATTTATTTGCAAATCCTGAAGTTGGCTTTTATGGCGCTACTTTATGGCCTGCTCAGCTCGTAGGCATATTTGGTTATGACTTCATTTGCGGCTGGTGAAAGTGCGCAAGATGATGATTTCAACAACAACATTTCAAAATACAACAAACGCATCAAAATAAATCAAATAAAGTGCGCATAATGTGCATGGCTTTATGAATGCCATTAAGTTGCTGTGTGGTAACTCAAGCTCAAGTTCGTTGCCTAAGTCTTTCGTTAGCCCAACAAAAGCACAAAGCACACATTAAATTCCATAATGATCCCTCGATTCTCGGCTCTTGATAAAGACCAAAACCAAAATTCATTAACCCAGCCGAACCGACGCCTGTGACTGTGACTGTGCCTGTGACTGTGCCTGTGACTGTGACTGTGCCTGGCATTTCAAATCAGTTTCGAATTTCATTTGCTTTTAATGTAATTTTTGTTGTTTCTGTTTCCCTCGCTCTGTCTCGCAGTGTTGACAATGTAGACAATGCCCGCAACAACAACGATCGACGCACCTTTAACACTCTGCCTCCGGCCAGCGGCTTATCCATGCCGCGACTAGGCCCCGAGAACTGGATCAGCTTTTGGCTGGCTCTTGCAATGGCTTCTCGCCGGAGCAACTTTTTGCATATCCTTTTTGGCCACACAACACTGCACAGCGTACTCGCGCTCGCTCTCGCACTCACACTCACCTCGCGCTCGCAAGCGAGATTCATTCGCGCACAATTTGCTTGAGCTGCTTCTGGCACTCACTTCACTTCAAATGATGTCTACTGCTGTTGAACTTTGACACTCTGTTCCGTTCAGCAACGGTAAACGACAGTTCTGGCGCACGACAACTGGAAGCGTGACCGAAGCCGATCCACAAAGCCCGATGACAAAGCGCGCTGGCAACAGGTGCAAACCGTTCGCGTTCGCTGTCGCTCTCAAACTGCGCGCTGGCGCGCTGCCCGCCACTGTTAAGCTCAGAATGGCACTGCTGTTAAGTTTTTTGCTGCATACTTTTAGGCTGCATATGTAAAATGTAGAATTTCATTGTTTATTGCTTCTAATCTGTTGCTAACAGTAGCTTTGCTAATTATTTGCCTCAAATTAAATTAGTTTAAGATCTAATTTAATTTTATTAAACTCACATTTTATATTTTCCCAAGCACTAATTCCAGCTAACATTAATGTTATTGTAATGTCTGCTCAGAAACTGTTATGTTAGATCGCTGTTATGTACAGCACTTCCAACATGATTATAAAAACGAACGCTAGATGGCGTCAAATATTCACAACTGCCTCAGAGATGCAATAAAATATCAAAGAACCCAAAAAAAGGATATTAAGTCTGTGCAAGTGTATGCAACAGATTTCTCCGACCCTATAAGCCATATATATTCTTGATCAGTAGCCAAGTCAACTGATTCTGTCTGTTTCTCTGTCCGTATGTATGAACGCAAGGATCTGGGAAACTACTTATAAAATACACAAAAATTTGGAATGTAGGTTCTTGAAAGTCGCACAACATGTTTATTTTAAATTTAGACTGAATCACCCAAGCCCTCGAAAATCGATAAAACCGATTTATAAGGACAATTTATAAGGACCTCACCAAAATTACAAAATTGAACTTCTATTATGGATTTTAATTTTATTTTATTAAAATCGGATTACAAGTTATATAGATATTTCATATAGATCCTATCACATCTATGAATATATACAACTATATAGCTGGTAAAATAACAATTAACCTCTTAAGAGAAACGGAATTTAATTATAGTTGTGGATCCAATAATTTATATATTAAAGAGTTCGAACAAGTTTACTATAATCCTTTTACATTCAAATTGGGCACAGAAAGATATGAATTGATAGTAAGGCTTTAGTTAACTATTTAATCACTTTGTTGTTGATCCACAATGATAAGATGTTGACCAATTATACAGGTATTTATTACAGGTACATGCAGAGAAAGGTTAAATTTAATTATACTCGCATGAAACTAGTCAGGCCTAGTTGCAGCATTTAATAATTCAGTTGTATATATTGAATTGTGTTTCAAATAAACAAATAAATGAGAATTTGCCACACGTTTTGTAATACAACAATTATTCAATTGATATTAATGGCAAACTGATCGATTTTAAAGTACCGATATTAAATATCAAATTTGTTGTTAGCTACTTTTCAGAGTTAGTGCTGAAAATTGATATCGTCGCACTGCGCGGAATTTATTTTAATTGTTTTATTTTTGGTTTTGTTTACGCCAAAAGTCCAAATCTGAAATTTCAGGGATTTCGTAGATCTCTAAAATACCAAGTCTGGTATGAAAACATTCGATAGTTAAAATAGAAAATAGATTAACTGGAATTCAATTTCTATTAATGCATTTAAGCATTAAATAACTTTGCACTTATTGCATACATTTAAGACAGATCTAATCTAAATATTAAAGTGCATAGCAGTGAAATTAAAAATGGAACACGAGAACACATATAATTTGATATTGATGATTAAATGATTGATTTTAAATTGCCAAGAACCTACAAATTATATAAGCGACTCCTACAACGAAAGGTTTCTGATACACAATGCTTTGTCTGACAATTTATTGTAATGGGAATATTTTATATATAAATGCCGATTGATCATACGAACTCTAATTCATATCTAAGTAATCCGATCTGGTCTGCTCGTTTACAAAATAAGCACCAGTCAAGTTTTATTGAGTTCCATCATCATAGAACTTAAAATTAAAATTTAAACAATTTCATTTAAAATCATAAAATAAATAAACATGGGAAAAGCAACAAAAGTCCACTGCGTAAAAATTAATTCTTAAGAAATGTACGTAGTTGAAAATCAATACACAAATTTTCAATGTTCATAGTAATATTATAGTTTATAAGCTTACATGTTTATTTATTATCACCATTAATACCATTATAATAAATCACACAATAATTAAAAGTCCTCAATAAGGGTAAAATACACATTAGTTGTAAATTGGGGTCTTTTATTATATATCCAAGTAACTGCCACTAAATATTCGCCCGATGGAACAGGAAGTGTAAGCAACTCACGTCTAAAATAGAATCCTTTAATAATTTGATGACCCTAAGAAAATAGATTTCAAAATTACCATTCAAATTCAAAATTTAACAAAGAAAAACAACTTACCACATGTGGGCACGAGTGATTCATATTTGAAAAGTCTAAAAAGAACTTCATAAGGACCGTTGCTATGGGATTGTAAGCCCTTTTTAAGTACCGACAGAAATCAATAGTGGTATTATAGAGCCATGGCTTATAGCCATTATATTTCTTATATACTTCAAGTCGAGCTCCAATATCATTGACGGGATGTAGGATTGTGCCATTATAGTTTATAGTAGTCTTATTACGACTAACTGCCCGAATACGGCAAAGATTGATCACAACCCACGACTTGTTTAAAGAATTGCACACAAAGTTAGTAAATTTGAATTCGAGAGCATTCTGTAACATGTAAATATATCAATATATTGTTAACTTTTGCACATCAATCTCTGTGTAATTACATTGAAGCTCAGTTTTAGAGTCAGCAAACCCAGTAGCACTGCAAAAATAACGAGAGTTGTCCGCATTTCGACGGTTTCAATTGAATTTCCAGCACTAAATAGCTAAAACTCTACCTAAACGACTACATTTATGATTATATTCGGAATTCAATAATCGATCAGCGTATTTCAATCAGCTGCCTATGCCTTTATGTATTTTAGTATATGGATATGCGCCATAGTAAATAACTTACCAGGGTGTCACAATATTTTGTTTACAAATCTAGCATTTAAAATTGCTTTGGTTGAATACCTTAACTGATTGGTGTTTGCCCAAATATTGCAATTAACTTTTCACTAAAAATTGTGTAGGAATTTCAAAATACCTACCTACCTGTTACCTGTTAGTGTCAGGGGTGTTTGTTACTGTACTTACTCGCAGTGCACTTGAACAGGAACTGCTTTAATGCCACGCTTTAAAGCAGTTCCTGTTCAAGTTCAACATGATAATTGACATTTGAACTGCTTGTGTATGTAAATGTGAGATGTCGTTGGAAATTTGATACATAATTAAAGGGCGTCTCGTAGTCGGACATACTCGTACTCGACTAAAGCTTTGTTACCTGTTCAGATATCATCATATTAAATATTGGGCATACATACAATTAATATATAATTATAAACAGGTCAATGATACACTAATCGAGCATTGAAACATGAATATTAATATAAAAGTTGCTGCATTGGTATTTTTGTAGATACTCAGTGCTGGGAATTCAATCGAAACCGTCGAAATGAGGACAACTCTCCTTACTTTTGGAACACTTCTAGTTTTGTTGACTGTACACTTAAGCTGCAATGTGAGTATGCGGAATTAATTGATAGCGTTAATTATTTAACATTTTCTACTTTAGAATGCTGTGGTATTCAAGTTTACAAAAGTTTACTGTGAGTCTTACAACGAATCGTGGGTTGTGATGCAATATTGTCGACTTCAAGCAGTCAATCGGAATAGAACTGTTTTCAATCTAAATGCCACTGTCCTACACCCTGTCAATAATATACTTTTTCAATTTCAACTACTAAGGAAAGGTAGAGTTAACAAGGCATGGTTCCAAAATACCACGATTGATATCTGCCAGTTTCTAAGAAAGCCTTACAATCCAGTTGCAATAGTTATTTCTAAACTATTTTTGGAATTCACAAACTTTAACCACACATGCCCCTATATGGTAAGTTGATCATTTATAATATTCTAAGCAAATACAAAACAACAGTCTGATTTCACAGGGTTCACAAATCATAAACGGATTTTATCTAAGAAGCGGCCAATTACCGTATGCTATACCAACGGGCGATTATGTATTGGAAACAACTTGGCTCTTTGACAAGAGACCACAATTGATCGTAAATGTTAATTTCAGATTTGCTGAAAGCTAGTAAATACTGTGTGTTTTCTTAACGATGATCTTTCAAATTCAATAAATATGTCTTTGCTTAACAAGGCGATGCTACATATATAACATTGCAGGAATGATTTTTATACAAGAATTTCATTTTCTTCCGATTGTTGCTCTATCCGATATAGAAAACAACTCAACTATAGATCGTTTTTCTGAAAGCTACATGATACAGTGATCTGATCCGAATGTTTCCAACATAAGTAATGCCATTTGGTTTACCCCATTACATACAACATAATAGTTGAATAGGGATATATATTCTGGCTTAAGAGGCTCATAGAGTCCTTTCCGTTCAGATGAAAGTACATACATATGTATGTATATCCTTGATCGATATCTCCCTTTATGTCGCACAAACCATCTTTATATTTTCACATACTATAGAAAAACAGTTTAACTAGAATTATATTTCTGGTAACGCTTGATTAAGGCATTTAATATCGTTGCACTTAATGCGTACATTTTAAACCGATCTAATCGAAATATTTAAGAGCATTGCAATTAACTAAAAATTGCACTCATGCTAATGATACATTGATTGACTTTAGAATCCCGAATATTAATACTTTGTTGCTGAAAATAAAGTATTTCATTTCCATACTGCTGGTAAATCAAACCAAATCGTCGCAATGCGGACAACTCTCATTATTTTTGGAACAGTTCAAGTTTTGTTGACTCTGCAATTGAGCGTCAATGTGAGTGTTCAAAGTTACGTCAGCCTTATACTGTTAAACTATTCTAAATTACTACCATCTACCACAGAATGCTGTCGAGTTCAAGTTTACAAATTTTGTGTGCGAGTCGTACAACGAATCGTGGATGGTATTCTACCAGTGTCGTCTTCATGCAATTAGTCGCAATAAGACTGTATTAAATATAAATAGTTCAATCTTACATCCTTCTAACAAGATTCATGTTCATCTTGAATTGTTCAAGAGAGCTAACGGGTACAAGCCTTGGCTCTACAATATGAGTGTTGATTGCTGCCGGTTTGTCAAAAGTCCTTACAACCCATTGGCAATACTTATTTTTAAACTATTTAAAGAGTTTTCGAACATCAACCACACGTGTCCTTACATGGTAAGTTGTATATTCATAATGTTTCATATATAAAAATATATTTTTCAATTTTATTTCCTAGGGTCCACAAATACTGTGGGGCTTTTATCTCCGCACCGATTTGTTAAGACTTCCTCTTCCAACTGGCGATTATTTATTGGCATTGACTTGGAAATTTGATAGGAAGCCACAATTCGCAACAAATGCATACTTTAAATTCGTTGAAGATTTGTAAATCTTTCTCGTTATATCATTCAAACTGGAAAATACCTACATATATGTCTAATTAGTCCATAAAATGGGCAATAATCTGTGAAAATATCTGTAACGCGCAGAAGGAGACATCTCGAGTCTCAAGTATATAAATATATTCTTAATCAGCATCAATAGCCGAGTCGATGTAGCCCTGTCCATCTGTCTGTCCGTCCGTCTGTACGTATATATGAACGCAGGGATCTCGGAAACTGAAGGAGCCAGAGATACCAAATTGGGAATGTAGGTTCGTGTATAGCGGGCGCAGGTCAAGTTTATTTCAACTACTCCCCCTCAAACCCCTGCAATTCGATAAAACCGTTTTACAGCAACAATTTTACATATTACAGTTTTATAGTCTTGGGACTTGGCATGTATAACACTTAAAAATAAAACTTTTTCTTAAAATTTATTTCAATATTAAAAAACTCTGTATTAAATAAATACTGCATTGTTATTCTGTATTATTTGAAGTATTGGGTTTAAAAAATATCAGAAATTTTGAAGAACACTTGTATTTAGTCAAATTTCGGCAGCGAAAAATACCAATATATCCCAAATGCAGTATTTCTTCCAAAAGTCTAAAAATACTAGAAATACCAAGAATACCATGAAATAACATTATTTTCGTAAATGTCAAAAAATACTGCAATTGGGATTTTTTTGCAATTGTTGTTGGTATTTTTTGTACATTTGGTATTTTTTGACCTCCGGAAAAAATACTGCATTTGGTATTTTTTGGTATTTTTCGCATCTGAGTTCAATAGATACTAAATAAAACTCCCCCGAAAATGAGCAAAAACTATACCTCCCACACCTGTAAAGGTAGAGTCACCAAATATGAAATACAGACCACCGATTTTTCATGACCCTTTTTCATCCCACAAAATACCAAATAATACCGAAATTGATACAGGGTATTCTGTTGTCGAGTACGTCCATTAGTATTTAATACATAATAAATGTGTGCAGTAAATTTTTAATTGCTATAACAAAAAATGCACACTTATAATAAATAAGTAACTTAATATAGCTAATGATATTCTAATTGATTTTAACATTACGAATATGAATACAAAATTAGTTCCATAGTTCGAGTACTTTTATTACTACTTAATACTTATTCCGTGTTGGAATATCCCTCGAAATGCGAACAACTTTCATTATGTTTAGAATGCTGCTAGTATTTGTTGACTCTAATGTAAGAATGTTTTCTTAAGTGGAAAAAGTCTTTTAGTTTTTTTGTATTTGACAATCAGCTTATATTCCCGAATTATAGGGCCTGGAATTGCTGAACGGATTGTATCCAAGAATGGAGAGGTTACCGCATTCTATTCCAACTGGCGATTATTTAATGTCACTAGATTGGTCATTTCAAAAACTAGACTAGAAAATCAATAATGCTAGAAAATGGTTAAGAGTTTATTAAGCCAAGAAGCAATAAAAACCATTTCCGATGCAATAAATATTGTATATTGATGAAACATTGATCCATATTTGATATCAGCTATCTGTTTGCATATTTTCAAAAAGAAGAAGTCTCCTTCTGGATCTTACATATATTTGTACAGTTGTAGTAATCCCTTTCCCAAGTTAAGAGAGCTAGGTGTAAAAAGAATCTACTTGTAATTATTTGTTGGCCAATTTTCGATTGATCTATTAAACAATACTAGCAAATTTCGAAGCTTGACTAATTATAACACTTATCAGTCATCAACATTTATAATTGCACTCTAATATCAAGGTTCAGATAGAGAGTATAGAGAATTCCAATAAAAGACGCCTGATCATTAAGTCCGACATGACATTAGCGCTGAGTGTTACCAAAGAATATAAAGTCATATGGCTAACGATATACGAGTATTTAAGTAAGTGCTCACCAAGCAAAATATGGGTACTTTGAAATGGGTACCCCCATATAACATTTTTCGCTGTATGAGATGCGCCTTCTGTATGACTTTATATTCTTTGGTGTTACGAATGTGGTTAATTAGGAGCGGAAATGTATATTCTTATTTGGACTAACTGCCCGAATACAGCATTTCGAGAGCATTCTCTAATAGGTAAAAAAGTTAGCTAATACATTGTACACCTTTGCACACAAATCTTTGTGTAATTACAATGAAGCTTAATTTTAGAAAGAGCAAACCCAGTAGCACTGCAAAAATAACGAGAGTTGTCCGCATTTCGACGGTTTGAATTGAATTTCCAGCACTAAATAGCTAAAAAGCTACCTAAACGACTACATTTATAAATATATTCGGAATTCAATAATAGATCAGCGTATATGAATGCCTTTATGTATTAGTATACTTACCATTGCGCAATAGTAAATAACTTATCAGGGTGTTACAATTATGGATAACACAGACTTCCACCAATTTTTCGCTTGTGTGGGCAGATACTTTAAAATCGATTAACACTACATCTAATTATTTCTTGTGTAGAGTTATCAATGAGTTGGAGGCCAATGCCACGAAACCCATAAAAAGTTCATTGTTAGAGCTTGCCCTAATTTTCCAACATTAGTTAATAAACACAGAATATATTCTAGAAACAATAGAAACATAGTCGCCACCTGAAATGCTCTGCTTGCTTGCATTGCCGGTTAACTGCTTGAACAGCTTGTGCATGTAAAGGTGACATGGAGATGGGTGGAGAATTCAGACATAATTAGAGGGCGTTTCGTAGTCGGACATACTCAGATATCATATCATCATATAAAATATTGGGCATACATACAAGTAATATATAATTAAAAACTGGTTAGTTCGATACACTAATCGATCATTGAATTACAAAAATATTTATAAAATTTGCTGCATTGGAAATTTTGTAGATACTTAGTGCTGGGAATTCAATCGAAACCGTCGAAATGAGGACAACTCTCCTTACTTTTGGAATACTTCTAGTTTTGTTGACTGTACACTTAAGCTGCAATGTGAGTATATAGAGTTTAGTGAGCTGAAAAGTTAATAAAGCGTTAATTATTTAAATATTCTACTTTAGAATGCTGTGGTATTCAAGTTTACAAAAGTTAACTGTGAGTCTTACAACGAATCGTGGTTTATGGTCCATTATTGCCGTCTTCAAGCAGTTAATCGGAATAGAACTGTTTTCAATCTAAATGCCACTGTCCTATATCCTGCCAATAATATTCATATTCAATTTAAAGTACTAAGGAAAGGTAGAGTTAACAAGGCATGGTTCCAAAATACCACGATTGATATCTGCCAGTTTCTAAGAAAGCCCTACAATCCAGTTGCAATAGTTATTTCTAAACTATTTTTGGAATTTACAAACTTTAACCACACATGCCCCTATATGGTAAGTTGATCATTTATAATATTCTAAGCAAATACAAAATAACAGTCTAATTTCACAGGGTTCACAAATCATAAACGGATTCTATCTAAGAAGCGGCCAATTACCGTATGCTATACCAACGGGCGATTATGTATTGGAAACAACTTGGCTTTTTGACAAGAGACCACAATTTATCGTAAATGTTAATTTTAGATTTGATGAAAGCTAGTAAATACTCTGTATTTTCAGAACCATGAATTTTCAAATTCAATAAATATGTCATTGCTTAACATGTCGAAGTATTTAATCGTTGAAGTGGATCGTTTTGACATTTCCCTTGCAAGATCATATCTTATGAATGAACTACGATATTGCCAATACTTAACAAGTAAGAAGACTATAGTCGAGTATCCTGTCTAGCTCTTCGTACACTTACACATAAACACACACATACACAAGCGACTGCGCAAGCGGGGCATTTTAAATTATGGCTGTGCTGCTTCTTCCCCCAGCGCTACAGCACTAAAACTTCTTTTGTAAATAACTTCCGTGTTTATTATGCGATCAACTTGAAATTTGGACAGTATATTAAAAGTGACCAAAGATATATACATACCAAATTTCAAACCAATATCTGTAAGACTGTTGGAACCCACATTCCAAACTTGGTCTTATAGCTGCTGAGAAATTTTATCCTATTTGGTTCAAAAGATATGAATTTTGCAAAATGACAAATCAACGGGCAGCCAATAGTTTTGCAATAGCTTCAACACGTTCCACAAAATCTCGTGGTTGTAGTCACATACCCAGAATCGGGCGTAGAAAGGGAGAAACCATTCTCCTTCAAAAGGAACTAGTCGCTTTGACCCTTTCTCACCACGACCTTTTTGATTTTTGCCACATGACTCGGCCAAACAAGCCACTATGCGTTGTTTTAACTGGAAATCAATTTCTGATATCGCTTTATTTACGCATTTAATATCGTTGTGTTTAATGTGTACATTTTAGACAGACCCAATCGAAATATTTAATTGCATAGCAATTACACTAAAAGTTGCACACTCAAACTAATGATACATTGATTGATTTTGTTGAATATCTAGTATTTTAGTAACATAGTGCTGGGAAATCAAACTGTCGCAATGCGGACAACTCTCATTATATTTGGAATAGTTCAAGTTCTGTTGACTCTGCAATTGAGCGTCAATGTGAGTGTTCAAAGTTACATCATTCTTATACTGTTATACTATTTTAATTAATTTAATCTACCACAGAATGCTGTCGAGTTCAAGTTTACAAATTTTGTGTGCGAGTCGTACAACGAATCGTGGATGGTATTCTACCAGTGTCGTCTTCATGCAATTAGTCGCAATAAGACTGTATTAAATATAAATAGTTCACTCTTACATCCTGCCAATAGAATTGGACTCCAATTTCAATTCTTCAAGAAAGCTAATGGCTACAAGCCTTGGCTCTACAATATGAGTGTTGATTGCTGCCGGTTTGTCAAAAGTCCTTACAACCCATTGGCAATACTTATTTTTAAACTATTTAAAGAGTTTTCAAACATCAACCACACGTGTCCTTACATCGTAAGTTGCATATTCATAATCTTTGATATATAAATATATATTTTACGATTTTATCTCTTAGGGTCCACAAATACTGTGGGGATTTTATCTCCGTACCGAAATGTTACGACTTCCTTTTCCAACTGGCGATTATTTATTGGCAATGACTTGGACAATTGAGAAGAAGCCACAATTTGCAACAAATGCATACTTTAAGTTCGTTGAAGATTTGTAAACCTTTTATTTGTTGGATACATAACCAGGGTCAGGGCTTAAATTAATACTAACAAAATTATATTACCCTCTGCAAGCTATAAAAATATTATATTGAATGTTTAAAACTAAAATTTGTAGTAAAATTTGGTGTACCATAAATATAATATATGACGAAAGATTGAAGCTTTATTTTAAGCAAGCAAGAATGCTCAAGGTAAGTTTGGTTGACCACGGGACATCCTGAACCCCGCTCTGATAATTGCATATATATAGTTTTAGCTGATATTTGTGATACATTGATCGATTATTAAGTATTGCACACAAGCAAGTACACTGCATACAGGTATAAACAGGTAATTGTGATATATTAGTCGATTACTAAGTCTATATGTATGCATAAAATAGCTAGTCCTGACTGACTGATTGATGCACAAAGTTGTATGACTAAGAGGCTAATATTGATTCGATAATAAATAATATGGAACATTTTGGCAAAACTGGAGAGTAATCATGTGCAAGCTCATTATAATTATTGAGAAGAGTGCAGATTTAATATAATAAATTTTATTCAAAATAATTTGTCGGGCAATGCTGGGGTGATACCAGCTAGTTCCAAATATACTTGCTACAATAATATTTGTTTAATGATACTTTTTAATCAGTTTGTGCTGAGAATCACACCAAATCGTCGCAATGCGGACCACTCTGATTACTTTTGCAATTCTACAAGTTTTGTTGACTCTAAAATTGAGCTACAATGTAAGTATACGAAAATACGTCACCGTTTAAGGTTATATATACAATTATTTATCCACCACAGAATGCCGTCGAGTTCAAGTTTACAAATTTTGTGTGCGAATCCTACAACGAATCCTGGATTCATATACACCTTTGTCGCCTGCGGGCAATCAATCGGAATAAGACAATCTTAAATTTGAATGCCACGATTCTACAACCTGCGAATATTATTGATGTTAACTTTCAATTCTTTAAGAAGGCTAATGGCTTTAAGCCATGGCTTTATAATATGTCTCTGGATGCTTGCAAGTTCCTCAGAAAGGCTTATAATCCAGTTGCAATACTTGTTTTTAACCTTTTCAAGGCATTTACGAACATCAACCACACATGCCCTTACGTGGTAAGTAGTAAAGCTATTCTGCAATATAAATTTAACAATGTATTCTCTTAGGGGCCTCTACTAGTTAAGAACTTTTATCCCAAAATTGAGTTGTTTCGACTACCATTGCCAAGTGGCGAATATTTACTGGATATGACTTGGTTATTTGACAAGAAACCGCAACTTTTAACACGCATATATTATAGATTTGTTGAGGATTTGTAAATATCCAGTTTTTTGTGCATGTGGCTGAATAAAAACTGAGAGCGATTATGTACATTCATTATATAAATATGTCGATTATATTTTAAACAAGTAAGAATGCTCTAGTCGAGTATACCCGACTACGAAACTCCCTGTACCCAGGTCTAAAACTTCCAATCATATGTTCGTCTACTTACACATGCACGCACACATACACAAAGCATGCACACACACACGCGAGCCACAGCGTACGCGAGGCATTTTAAGTGGTGGCTGTGCTTCTTCTTCCCCCCTCGCTCCAGTACTGAAACTTGTTTCGTGAATTTCTTCCGTGTCTATTATCCGATCGACTTGAAATTTGGACAGTAGATTAAGAGTGACTTAAGTATTGTACATGCCAAATCCCAAAGCTATATCTTAAAAAGTGTGGCTGTAAAACGTTTTGATCGAATTGCGGGGGAACGGGGGAAAATATCTGAAATATCTGATTTGGTGTCTCTAGCTCTTATAGTTGCTGAGATCGACGCGTTCATCCGGACAGACGTACGGACGGACAGACAGACGGACATGGCCAAATCGAAATCTCTTTTGATACTGATCAAGAATATATATACTTTATAGGGTCGGAGATGTCTCCTTCTGCCTGTTACATACTTTTGCACAAATCCAATACCCCCTTTTTACCCATTTTATGGGTACAGGGAGTAAAAAGTAGATGTCTCCTTCTACCTTTGACATACCTTTCTACAGTTGTAGTAACCCCTTTCCCAAATTCAGGGTACAGAGTGTAAAAAGTATCTACTTGAAATTATTTGTCATTCGATTGATCTATTGAACAATAATTGCAAATTTCAAAGCATGACAAATAATAATACTTATCAGTCATTAAAATATTTAATTGCACTCATAACACAAATTTGCAGTAAGGTTTTCCACACTTTTGGGATGAAGGAAGGTTTTATACTCCAAGAAATGTTTAATTTAAAACTACCGCATACAAATATATATATAAACAATGAAATGAAAAGTGTCATCTACTCGCATATAAGTAAGATATGCAGGAGGTTCAAGGCCACAACTGGACCATGTTGCAACTCAAGTAGTTGCCACAAAAAGCCGACTGATCATTAAGTCCGACATGACATTAGCTTAGCGCTTGATGAGTGTTACGGTTACGGTCTGTGGGTTAATTAGGAACGGAAATGTTTATTCTTTTTTCCGAGCATCTTGTGCGTTGTCTTATGATTTATGGTATTTGGAATGAGCGGTGCAGCGTGTGAATCTGCCACCCGAGGGGCTCTGCGGTGTTGCGGTGTGGCGGTGTCTACTTTCAAGACTTACCTGGCGTGCTTAATGCACTCAATGCTTGAGATGCTGGTATGTAATACTAGATACTAGATGGGAGTGCAATTGTTGGCTTACCTGAAAAGGGAAATCAAATCAAGTTGGTATTATATGTGGGCCTGAATGAATAAGTATGGTTAGTAGTTACGAATATGTATTTGTGTTTGCGATGAAGTTGGCCTAACGCTATCACAAAATCAATTTGGCTAATTGCAAACATAATGGCCTCGTTTGTCGACACATTTCGACAGACACCAAAGCAGCTGAAAGCCAAATGAGCAGCACAAATGTGCAGACAACTTTTTGACACGCTAACTTGGCGGTGGGAGCGTTTATTAGCCAAATAAAATAACCCCCAAAGTGTCATCAAATCAATGCAAAGTAGCAGATATCGAAGCGGGAATTGGTCGAAGAAAGAAAAGCCTAAAGAGAAACCAGCTGCCAATGGGAAAAGAAACTTTTCGGACAGCATTTGCTACAACCATTAAAGTACTTTGCTTCAAACTGGGCCTAGAGCTGGCCCTATAACTGGGTCTGGTGTCTCGGATGGCGTCTTTCAGGCCACTAAACGAAAATGAGCAATTTTGTTGCTCATAAAACGTCGTCATAATGGGGAAAGTTAGCTCCCAGGCACGCTACCAGGACACAGGTGTGTCCTTAGGCATGAAATAGTTTTTGCTTGCTAATAGATTTTCTGTGTTCTGCTTGCACCCCGAAATCAATAGACGATCCCCGGGGAGTGTAGCGAAACTTATAAATAACTTCGATTTAATGCCCATTCTGTGGTTTATTTATTAAAGTTACAATGTCAAAAACAAACTAATAGCAAAGTTGAGGAGTCGCGGAGTTAGCAGATATTTATGCAATTTATCAATTAAATCAGCAATAACTTTTTACTTTCTACTTTTCTTCGGCAACTTGTCAATAAACTCAATAAATTTGTTGCCTTTCTATTTATTTTAAAAAAGAAACTGCATAAAATTGATTTAAAATGGTCAAATTGCTTCGCTATAAGCATGATATTTTCATAAAATTTCAATATACTTTTTGCTTATATTATTGTCTTTTTTTTAATATCTTGATGAATTATTTATTATGCGATAAATGATTAACTAGTACTGGATTAGCACTATAGCTAATCTAAATTTAATAAGCACTGGCTGCTTAGGCCTTCGGCTATTTCATCGTTTGTATTGAGACAATTTTATCTTTAAAGAAGTTGATGGCATTTATTACAATTTGAAGCATATCTTTAGGCGGACTCCGCAGAAATATTTAAAAATACTTTGCTCTGTGCAATTTAGAGGGAGTTTGAGAAGAAAGATAAAATGATCGATTGACAAGTAATAAGACAGCAGCGTTTTAATGAATACATATATGATAAACTAGAAATTTTAAATGGATGCAACCTGAAGGTATGCATCTGTACTGTTCAATTACATTCAACAATGTGGCTCCAAACAAAAACCATTGCATATCTTGTATTGCAACTGAAATCACTCGAGTATATACTACAATTTCGTGATAGCTGGCACTGCGTTGTTGAAGAACCCAAAGGAAACCCATACGGCTTAACTCAAATGTAGTCGGTGCTCTCTATAATCGATACTATGTTCTCGGCAATGTCACAGAGCTGTGAATAGGTATGCATATACAGCGAATCCCTGAAGTACTTCTTTCCCCGCAACTTCTTGAGCACATACATCTCTGGGTTCAAGTATTTCAGTTGACGCAGCCAGGGCTTAGTCTCCTCATCGTCCGAAGATTCGTAGTCATAGTTCTTTGACTTATCCCCGAGCTGTGCATAGAAGCGGGTGATCTCTGCTTTGTAAGAGTTCTCCTCCAGAGATTGCATAAGATTCTCCCACTCCTCAATGCCATTGCCAATGCAGCCTCGTACGTAAACAAATCGCGAGCGATCTCGCTCAGAGTAGTGCTCAAAGCGCTTAGTCGGGAGATCGCCACTGGATTTAATTGACTCCTGGATGGAGATGAGCAGCTGAAAATTATACTCTCGGCGGCCAGCATGAGGCAGTCGCAGGATAACCTTCCTAATTGTTTCCAGACGCAGATCCCATGGCCTTTCTCGTGGCATCTTTACGGCATTGTAAAGAGCGCGCAAGGCTTCAAGATCATCGAAGCGCTCGCAGTGGTAGCCCACATTCTGAGCATTGAATATCTCGCGCTCATCGAAGGATCGCTCGTAAGGACACACCGTTTCTGCAGGATGTATTAGTGGCACCAGCTCGGCCTGACGTGAGGCAAGCTCATCTGCGACCTGCTTAATGGATTTGTCAACAACCTTCTGAACCTGCTTGTTAACCCTGCGCACATACTCCGGCGGTGGCACACACTTGCCATTTAATTGAAGGACCAATGCATCTCGCCGAAAACAAAATATGTCCGGAAAGATTTTTAGCTTCCAACGCTGCTTATGTATGGAGACAGATCGAGGCTGGTAGACCACCTTGGTTATGTGAGCCTCGCCGGGAAGAAGCGTGATTGTACGCTTGTCAAACAGAAAGGAATCGTTCTCAACCGGTACGGCCCACGCCTGGCGGATCTGCTCTTGACCACCCACCCACTCGCAGGTTATTATCTTTCTGCCAATATTTTCCAAGCGAAGCACCTGTTTAAGCTGACGTTGGTAGGGATGGCACTGAAAATCGATCTCCTGGTCGACGATTTGAGAGCTGCGCCTCGCGTCCATAATAAATATATCATTGTTGATCTTGATGCCTGCATTAATTTGTTCTGGTTCTATGGTAACTATCTGAGATTCCTCCTCCTGGTCTGCCTCTTGCTCTTCAAGGCACGAATCAATGGTGCTGGTGGTGATCGAATACATTGAAGCCCTGATCATAAGATCGATGTTATCGATATGCTCTACATTGCCTACATTTAATATGTTATTGCCGACTACTTCAAGATTATCGATGTCTGGATAGAATTCTATTACATTCTTAATATCCGTTTCCTTGTTCTCGATGCTTTTTTCCAGCACTTTCGAGTTTATCCATTGCGTACGCTTCCTTGCCTTCTGGACTCTAGTGTCTGACCCAACTATTTCCCTTTTGGTAGCATTCGTGAGTCCACTAATTACCACCTCAGCCTTGCCGACCTGTTCAGGGTTGGGCAGCGTCTCCTGCAGTTCCGGAATACAAATGCACTGCTGCTCATCATAATTTATGGGCAGCACGCCGGGTGCCTTTGTACTCAGTGCTTCAGGATTCATCCGCGTCGCAAAATCCATCAATCGTTGGACTGTGCCCTTGTCGCGCTGCTCAAGGGTGACAGGAAGATTGAAGAGCATTTCGTTAGGTCTTCTGCCTGTCTTTCGGTATATTTTGATTTGCATTTTCTCACGATCCCTTAACGTGTCCTGCCATATTTTTAAGCGTTTATCCATTTCTTCCGAGTCCCTGAAGCCGGTGTCGATGGAGCACTTTGAGCTCGAGAGATTGGCCATGCCAACCTTTCTCTGGAATATTTCGTGAACAATCTCATCGGCCATTGCTCGGCCATCTTGCAGAGTAACATCCTTAAGCAGGCCTTGTCTGAGATAATAATCCTGAGTTGAAGTGGAGCTATTCGAAAACGTGTTACCCTTAGAGTTGTTAGTGGACTCCACTGTCCTTATAACCGATACCAACCGATTTCTTTTATACATTGTAGCTGTATCTACGAGTAAATGTGTTAAGTGGAATATGTTTATTTCAACAAGTCTTTATTTAGCTGTCAGTTATTAAGTTTAAGTCTAGACATGCTCCGTGCTCTCAATCACCGACACAATATCTTCGGCAACGTCGCACAGCTGATCGTAGGTGTACATGTACATAGAGTCCCGAAAGGTCTTCAAATGTTCTATATCGACTTGGCTTGGCTTGATTATTGTTGATGGCTCCAAGATGTTTAAGGCCTTGTAGTCTCCTTCACTTGAGCGTTGAAGGCGCTTTTGTGCCAATTTTAGCATTTGTGACTCTAGTATCAAAATCTTCTGCTCCCACGATTCTATGCTGCTGCAAATGAGGCCGCGAACGAAGATATATCGAGTGCGACTGCGCTCTGCCAGCTTGGCCTTTCCATCGCCGAGGCGTAGATGGGCTGACCTACCTCGCAGCTTCGCAAGGATACTCTGCAGCTCTTCGAAGAGCGATATGCGCAGGCGCTGTTCATCCTTGCTGCACACCAGTTCGATTACCATACTAACACTGTAGTCCCAGTTCAATTGGCAAATGTCTGGCTTGATATAATCGAAGAATCGCTTTATATCTTCAATATCACTATCGCGATCGCAATGGAAACCAACATTGCGCTGATTGAAAGCCTCAATCTCTTCCAACTCCCGGGCATACGGTACTAGTGAACGGGGCGACTGCAATTCCGGCCTTTGAAGGGCCCGAATCGTTGCCCTGTGACGACAGTGTCGAATCGTCAACTCCATATTGTCTTCTAGCAGTTGTAGGTACTCCGGCGGAGGAGTACATCTACCATGCATATTTACGGTGAGAGCGCGGGGATACCGGAAAAATATGCGGGGGCTTGTTCTTAGCAACCATCTTTGCTTGACTATGCCTACCTGAAAGGGACGAAATAGAACGAAAACCTCCCGTACCTCTCCGGAACGCAGTATAAAGGGTTCTGTGTCGAAGAGGAACTCCTCGTTTTGGGAATGAAAAAGAGTTTTGTTGTGGGAAAAGAAGTGGTCACGCTTCCAGCTAAAGTTGATGGTCCACTGACCAATGTTCTCTATACGCATTATGCTACGCAGGACGCGCTCGAAAGGTTTGCAAACGAACATACGTTCCAGATTAGGTGAAAACTCTGGTCGATTTCTCCGATAGGCTGTGCCATTGATAAGCACATTTAGTTTCGACGGAATGCACCGAATATTGTTGCTCATTGTGGACCTTTTGGAAGTTTGACTAGGGCAATGTATGGAGAGGCTGGGCAACGAGTCTTCGTATGATAAGGAACTAGTTATGGTTTTAATAGATTGAAATTCGCACGGATGTCTAAGCCAACGATTTGTTCCAATTATTTCCAGGTTAGGAATATCCGGACAGAATTCTAGTACCTTTCGAATAGCTGCAAACTTTTCATCCAAATGAGTAGCGAGGAGTTGCGACTCAAGCCAGTTGCGACTCCTGGCCACATTTCCTTCAATATCTTCACCCATCATCTCTATGGTCACCTGCCTTGGCAAACCCACAATCTCAACGTAGTCCTGTGGTTGGAGGAATGCCTCATTGCAGTTAACTGTGGCTGAATCCTTGCGCCTGGCGTGGTCTAGAATACGCTTAATCGCTGGCTCCTCGCGATAATCCTTGTTAAGGAGCATCTGTCTCGGCTGCTTGCCTGTGGCCAGACACAGTTTATGCTGCAGGGCGCGACGCTGCCGTATCATGTCCTTCCAGTATTGCAGCCGCCTGTCTACAAGGCTCGTATTAATGCGGGATGGAGCAACCTCAAGATCTGATTCATCGCTTATGTTCTTGCTGTAGCTTAAAAATGTCATCCACAATGTTGTAGATCAACCGATCTCCACTTTTCACTCTCTGATCCGACGATTCGGCGTCGATCAGTAAATTTGCCATGGATCGCGTCTGCTCTTGGTAAATAGCCCCTAAGGGCATTGGTTTGCTAAAATACATTTTAGACATTGTGTGGGTTATTGTAAGAACTTAAATGAAATGACACGCAATGGCAATTTGATAAGTATTATGCATACACAGCTTAAAAACTATATTTTATTGGGATTTTGCTGGCAAATCAAGTAGGCACTATATCAGTGCTTTCAATTACTGAAACAATATTCTCGGCAATGTTGCACAGATGCGAGTAGGTTTGCATGTAGATAGCGTCGCGAAAGTATTTGGAACGGCGCAACTTCTTTAGGACCTCCACTCTGGCTTTCGCTCCTAGAAGGGCTTCATCTTCCTCTGCATTTGCAAGCGTAACAAAATCTATTTTGGCGGATGGCTCTCCTTCTTCCTCTTCGCCCTCGTCCATCAGTTTCATATAGTAGCGTTGCAGCTCAGGCTTGTAAGATGACTCCTCTATGGTTAACATAAGGTCCTCCCACTCCTCAATACCATTGCAAATGGCCCCACGCACATAGATGAATCTGGTGCGCTGCTT
The DNA here is from genome assembly GCA_037075165.1 of Hirtodrosophila histrioides. NCBI lineage: Eukaryota > Metazoa > Arthropoda > Insecta > Diptera > Drosophilidae > Hirtodrosophila > Hirtodrosophila histrioides. The sequence goes on along the minus strand of JBAMCL010000422.1, from coordinate 1,039,453 downwards.
TTGGACATCCGTTTGACTCACAGTCGCCAAGCTGGGCGCAACTCCCAGCAGGGGTTCCAGAATTACCATGAAATTGGCAAACATTATTTCGCGATTATCAAAACCATCCAACCGCATAATGAGCATTCGAATGGTATCCAGGCGCAGATCCCATTGCGGCTCGCGAGGCTTCTTCAGGTGCTTGTGCATGCCCTTGAGCACTTCCAGATCATCGAACCGGACGCAGTTATAGCCCGGATTCAGAGAGTTGAAAAGCTCCCGCTCATCCAAATCCCGCTCGTAAGGACAACACGCCGGTGGGGGCTCAATGAGTGGCACCAACGAGGCCAGATGCTTGGTTAGCTGGTTCATTACGTTGGTGTTCGACTTGCAGATTGCATTGCAGTGTAGTTCTCGTAGCCGGGCCATGTAGGTATTTGGCGCCGTGCAGCGTCCATGAAAACGCAGCTGCAGCGACTCGTTGCTGCCACAGAAGATCCGGGGCTCTACGTTCAGACGCCAAAGCTCCACGGACATGCTGACCTTACGTGGCTGGTACAACACCGTCAAGTTGTAGCTTTCACCAAAGGTGAGGCGAAAGTTGTCGGTGTCAAACAGGAATTCGTTATCCTTGGCAAGCAGTAATGAAGCCCGATTGTAGAAATAGACGCCCTGTGTCCATTTGAAGGACAATGTCTGTTTACCTATGTTAGTCAGTTGCAGGACACGCCTTGCACGCCGTTGGAATGGATCGCACTTGAACTTAGTAGTAAGCTCAAAGCAATTGCTGAAAGCTACATCACAGACTACATAATCCTTGCCATTGATCTTGAGTCCTATCTCCGGTGGCTCTGGTTCCGGCTGCGGCTCTATAGTCGACTGCTCCGACCATAATTCGTTGATCTGTTCCTCCTCACAAAGCATTGAATTGCTGGTGCTTATCGTGACCAAATCCTCCGCACCCACGAATGTGGCCAGTGGTTTGGGCCTCAACTTCTCAATGTTTGTGCCTGTCACCTGCAAAGCATCCAGATCGGGAAAGAACTCGAGCACCTTACGTATTCCACTAAAACGCTCCTCGACACGCTTATCCAGTACACGTGACTTCATCCAGCTGTGCTCTAGCTCCTGTTGTGCAGCCTTGGGGCCCAGCAGCTCCTGCTGTATGACATTGGGCAGACCAATGACTTCGACATCCTTGAAACCAACTCGCTCAGCCTTTGGCCATGTCTCGTCCACGCCATCCAATCGCTCGCAAGTACAGGGATCTTCTAGATCCTTTAGCTTACTAATTGGCTTCGTCATCAGCTTTATGGGATGCAAGCGTTCTGCGTAGTCCATCAAGCGGAGCACGGTCTCCTTATTGCGATTGTCCAATGTGGAGCGACGATTGAAGAGAACTTGCTCCGGGCTCTTGCCTGTTTCCAGCTGAACGCGTTGCTGCAACTTCCTACGTTTCTGGAGGACCTCTCGCCAGTACTTGAGACGTTTGTCCACATGTGGCTCAGGAACTGGCCTGCTCTTTTCCAGCTCGCTAAGCTCACAGCCCGAGGACGTTTCGGGGAAATGTCCACGACGCTCTGCAAATATTGCGGCTAGAATGTCCTCCACAATGCGCTCGCTATAGTGAGATATGCTTTGACCAGCCTTCAGCACCGCCAAATCGGAGGTCAGCGTCGTGGACGGTTCCAACGTTATCAGGTTGTTCATTGTTATTGGCAACAAATAAGGAGCCCCGAGCTCAGGCTTCGCGCGTGGAAACATTTTGGAGTACGAGTTATGTATAGTTTTGTTTTAAGAAATACTGTTTTAAATGCGTGAAAATATGAATACTTGTTTGAAGCATTGAAAAACTCGAAATAAGTATGTTTATTAAGTGAATGATTTTGAATTGAAGTTTAAATCTCTAAAAAAAGTAGCAAAGGTTACAAATTAGAATAGAAAGTCGCCTCGCCCCGATTTGCTCACAGATGTACAGTGCTCTCGATGGCGGATACAATATTCTCAGCCGCATCACAAAGAACTGTATAGGTTTGTATATAGAGTGCATCTCTGAAGTATTTGGAGCTCTTAACCTTATTTATGATCAACCAGTCCAAATGTTCCATATCTGTCGGGATCTCTTGCCTTCCTTCGTTAAGACCATTTATAAAGCGATGCAATTCGGATTTGTAAAACTGTTGTTCCAGGCCATCCGCAAGGACCTCCCATTCCTCAAGACTGCTACACACAATACCGCGCACATAGACAAAGCAGCTCCGTTCTCGCTCCGGATTTGATTGCATTTTAGCAAATATTTCATGGGAATCGCACCTCATTGGCTCCACCAGCTCGGTCAGTATATTCTGCAGGGTGTTACGTTGTCCGGCCTCATGCTGAAAGATGCATTTTCGTATCGTCTCAATGCTGTAATCCCAGTGTGGTTGACGTGGCTTCTTCACCAGGGTATACAGTTCCTTGAGCGTTTCCAAATCCGCATAGCGTTCACTTCTAAAGCCCGGGTTCTGTGCGCTGAATAGCTCGCGTTCGTCTAGAACGCGTTCATAGGGACAGTCCAGGGTTGACCTCTTCACAAGGGGCGCTAGCTCGGCATGCATCTTGGCCAGACGCTCCGCGACCTGTATGTTCCTTTTGTTCACTACGAAATATTGTTCTTTATCTAGACGCTCCTGGTAACTTGCTGGCGCCGTACAAACGCCATGAAAGCGTATATGCAAACGACGGTTGCCACAAAACGGTGAACGTTGCATGTTCAAGGTCCATCTTTGCTTCTTGATGCCAACCGACAGGGGCTGGTACATGACGTCGATGCGACGCTCCTCTCCTGGCATCAGGACGAACGGCCTTGTGTCGAACACGAACTCCGAGTTGATACCCAGCTGCTGCTGCAGATCCTTAGCGTACAAGGTATTCTGCTGCCATTTGCTTTGTATAAACTTGCCGCCAATATTCTTCAAGTGGACAATGGTCTTTGTCATGCGGTGAAGAGGATCACACTGAAAGTACACCTGCAAATCACTGCTCAAAATGCCGAGGCTATCGCCAAAGCTATAGGCACATCCATTAATGCTAATCACATCGTATGGGCTCAACTTTTCGCTACTGACGGACTTGACCGACTTGTCGGACTTCTCAGGTACCTGCAGCTCCTCATTGAATTCTTCCTCCGGTAATTCATCTGGCAGTTCATCTACTACGTCTTCGCTTGTTGGACTGGACAAAGCGAGGAGCAAGTCCTCGCCCAGTATCTTGGTTTCTGTAATCGGCACAGAGTCGGGCCGATGACCAGGCGCCACTTGCAGCTCTTTCAGATCCGGACAGTAGCTAAGCACGCGCTTAATATCGATCTCATGCTCCTCGAGCCTTTCACCGAGCACCTCCGAGCGCTGCCATTGGCTCTCGGCCGGTCGCCGTGTGTCTGCCAGCTCCAACTGGGATACCTCCGGTAGGCCAACAAACTCCAGCTGTTGCAGCCGTGGCTCCGTTGCATGCAACTCTCGGATTTCGCGGCAAGTTTCGACATCCTGGCGTACCTTCAGCATAGCCTTGGGACGGTTCGGAGGTATCCCATCGCTGCGCACGGCCGTGTCCATGAGGCGCAGAAGCATATGCTTGGTCTGCTCATCGATTGTGGCATGACGATTAAAGAGGACATCCTCGGCTCGCTTACCGGTAAGGCGTTGTATGCGCTGCTGCAGGACCTTGCGCTGTTGAAGCATCTTGTTCCAGCATTTGAGGCGCGGATCCATATCGTCGTCATCCTGTATCTGTATGCTGTGGCAAGTACTGCCGCTGAGCTTGGCCTGACACGTTTCATCTTTCTTGATCGCACTGAAGACCTCATTAACCAATTCCTCGGCCAAGTATTTAGGTTTTCCGTCAATGAAAACATCTTCGTTGAAAACCTTTATGTAGTTCAGATTTGATTTATCTGATTTGTCGATATTAGTGTCCATGTTGCTGCTGTGTTTCAATGCGAATTTTTATGTAAATCGAGTGAAGGGAATCGCAGAGATCTGTTTGCTATCAACTGCTCGGAAATGTCTACACCTGGATAACAATACCTGTCAGCTATTGTAGGCATAGTTTTTGTCTGCTTTCATTTCTGTGGCTTACGTGTCCCAAGCCGCTAAATTACCCAGATGACAGTGTCTTGCTCTTGCCTAGTTTGGGGGCACCTTCAACAAATTGCTATTTATGAGCCAAAATTCTTGGGAGCTGTGCTAATTTGCTAACAATTCACAAAACCAAATTAAATTCACGTTTGCCCGCTCAGCTCGTGTGACAAGTCGTCGTAATTTTCATCGAAATGTTTGCCTCTTTTGTAGTTTAACGTGGAATTTCCATTTTCATTACAACATCCCCATTGGGTCTCAACGACATTGACGTGACGCCTTCACACAATTCAAAATTGCCATAGTGGTTTCTATACCCTTTGCCCATAAAATAGTTAAGAAGGGGTATTATGCATTTATAACAGGCATTTTCGATACTACTACAACAGTATCAAATAACATGAATACACCCTTGTTTTATAAAGAAATCTACCCACTTAAGATCTGAAGACCCAGATACGCCTGGTAACAAAAAAAATAAACAAATAAATAGAAAAAAATTATAAAGAATAATAAAAATAAACAAGCTACCACAAGCTAGCACGTTAATCGTGCCTTTGGTGTCCTGGGTTTCATTAAGCGTTGGTCTAAAGAATTTAACGATCCTTACATTACTAAAACTCTATATACTTCTCTTGTTCGACTTATTCTTGAATATGGGTCTTGTATTTGGTGTCCCCAGTACAAGGTTCATCAGGATAGAATAGAATCGGTTCAAAAACAATTTCTTCTCTTTGCACTCCGGGGTCTTAACTGGAATCCTAATACTCACTTGCCTTCTTATCGTAGTAGACTTTTACTAATAAATCTTCCTTCTCTTTCTGATCGTAGAACCATGCTTGGTGTAATTGTTTTACACAAACTAATTAAAGGAGAAATTGAATCTTCTTAATTAATTAGCCAGATTAGTTTTGCAGTTCCGATCAGAAATTCCAGAAACTTTCTTCCCCTTTGTCTTCAAGCTTGTAACACAAACTATGCTATCCATAACCCTTTTCGTATCATATGTTCTAATTATAACAATCTTTATCATTTAATATGTAATGCTAGTTCTATTTCCTTACTTAGAACTTCAATTTTATGTTATCTGTGTAATCTATAGTTTTTTGTATATTGTTTAATTTATGTAGAACTTTTATTTAGTCTGTTAAATAATGAAAATTTCTCAACTATGGTGTAAAAAATAATAAAGAATTAGGGTGACTACATTTTTTAAATGATTTTATTGGTACCACATGAACTTGTCCTGCAGGTGTCAATAGGGTATCTTTCTATCCCTATTAAATATTAATAAGGATAGCAGGGTATTCTCCAGTCGAGCACTTTCGACTGGAGCATTCTTACTTGTTTGTTGTTACGGCCTTTTGTGTCTGAAGCTTGCAACGTCAAAGGCAAAGTGAAAGGAGTCAAAGCTGTCAACGTGGAAAACAAACGAACTTACCTGAAATGAAAGAAGGTTGAAAATAAAGTTGATTTATTGATAACGCATGTGCAAAATGAACAACATTGTATGCAAATATATAACATAGTTAATATTTATTGTATTTGCCTAGTTCATTAATAATTTGATTGCGGCTCAGGACAGTTCACAATTGTGTGTTGAATGAATTGGACTGTTTAAAGCTAAACTCCAGACAAATACTATTGTCGAGAAAGGCTTTCATTGTTGCCTGCTTAAGAAGAGAAGGCAGCAGTAGAAACGGAAACTACAAGTAGTATACACAACAAAGCCATATCAATTACCCAGGCAACCAGCAACAAAAGCAAAATGAAATAAAACAAAATAAAGTAATTTAGCCCAACGGTTGGGTCCTGGCCAGGCTACAAAGCCAACTAACCGCAGCAGAGGAAGCACGGAAGGCTGAAGACAGGAGGAATAGTAGGGGGTATGAGTATGGGGCTTGGGGAGAAAAACTGGTCCCATTTCCGTAGACTGTTGCATTGCATTGTTAGCAATTTCAATACTCATCATTATTATGGCTCAGCTGTGGGCTCTGGAGCATGTGTTCCATCTACGTGCCTTGGCGAAATGCAATCAACATATTGTAATTCTGAAATGCATATTGAGAACGTGCAAAAGATACTCTCGGAGCCAAGAGCTCGGAGAACTCAACTCTCAGAACTCGCACAATGCACATGCAATGCGAAACTTTGGTTGCACTTAACGGACCGGCGGACAAAAACAAAACCGTGCCGGGGGACATCCCGACATCTTTCTGCGGCTGCACTTGATGCATCAGCTCCGTCAGAAGAGAAAGAAACAACAAGTTTCGAAAGCTCCCAACTGCGATATACTCTGTTCTCAGTCTGTCCTGCTTGTAACAATACTATGTCCATCCGAAGTTTTCATATCAAATTTGCTGTGGATGATATAGTTTTATCTATATACCAAAATGTGCAAAAGTTTTCGTTGCTCAAGAATAGACTTTGCAGCCAACCAATACACTCCCCGTCGCCTTGGAAACAGAGTATAAAAATCTGGCAACGTTTGCATTTTGATTTCCATTTCGCATGCACTCAAGTAACGCATTTATTATTTACCAAGCAGGCAACAGGCAACAGGCGGCTGAGGCTGAGGCAACTCAGGCAACTCAATTCAATTCCGCAGACTCATGCCGCAGTTGTCAACGGCGCAGACGAAGACACTTGTGAGCGAGCTCAGTACCACTGCCTGCCCCCGCCGCCCCACTGCATCTCTGGCTGCTGCTGCTCCAATGTTGCACATGTTGCATACCACTTGATGCTGTCGACAGGCCAGCAGCAGCCAGTCTCAGACGGCAACTGTTGGCGCTTGTTGAGTGACGACAGACGAAAGTAGTGACACTCAGACAAACAGACAAATAAATATGCCCTACAATAGGGCACTTGCACTTTGACATAAGGCTTGCAATATTAAACAGAAGCGGTTGTTTATTAAAATCACTGAATAACAGAAGGATTACCTGGAGCACCTGTCCAAGTTGCGCTTTTATTAATACAGCATCAATAGCCAAATATCGAGACCAACATCCTGATTATCGATGCTCGATGCCAAGTACTTTTAACACAATATATCGATAACAGCAATGTAGAACAGCTGATTGGAACAAAGTTAGCTTGTTTATTTATAAGTTCTGAATATGAAATCTTCATTGAAAATTACATAAATATAAATAAATAGATAAATACAACGGAGAACTATCCCTATTTATCTATGCATTTAGTATTGGAAATACTTGCAATACAATGGCAAAGAGAACTTCAAGAACGTTAACAAATTCCACCCTTGAAAAGTCTTTAGGTCTTTATTATTGTGACAACCTTTTAACCACAGAATGAGAGATCAATATAAATGATCGCACTTCTTATATTGTTCAGTTTTGCTTGAAAAGTGCATATCTCAGGATCAATTGAAAGAAACTATCAATTAATCGAAGATCCTCTTCCTATTCCATCTTTCAATTAACCTCACCCTATTGAATTAATCAGCTTGTTCTTAATCACTAAATATATATTTTAAACCTCAAATTAGGATTTCTTAGGAACACATTTGATTTCCTCAAATATCCAATTTGACAACCTACTCTATACTCAATGGATCCTAATCTATCCGAGAGGGTATCAGTTTCTTCGGTTAGCCAAATGTATATAGGTTTTCTATTAGGATATCTTAGGAACACATTTGTTTCCTCAAATATCCAATTAGACAACCTACACTATACTCAATGGATCCTAATCTATCCGAGAGGGTATCAGTTTCTTCGGTTAGCCAAATGTATATAGGTCTTCTATCGTGCTATCTCATAGTAAATAGCGATTTATTTATTTTTGCATTGCTGCCGTTCGTTTTTATGCAAATGTGGCATTATATGACGCCCATTATAATCAAATTTTTATTGAATGAATTGCAGGCCGTTAATTTGCCGCATACACAGAATCTGTCGGACGCGAGGCCAAATCCATTGAGTAGCCGGCCAATCGCAATGTGGCCATAAAGTGCGTTACAAATAACTGAACATTTATTGAACGGGACCGTTAGATACGCCTAATGGCCGCCGAATCGGCATGGAACGGAACGGAACGGGACGGAACTGATCGGATCGGATCGAGTTGACTTTAATAATATTTCGAGTTAATTGCTGTGCAATTTGTGCCCCAACAGCCAATGGAATGCGCTGTCAAAATGTGGCACTTAATTAAGGCTTATTGAACGCACAGTTAACTGAAAAACTGCAGAAACTGCGCTTTCAATTACACGAACATGTGCCCGCTTGAGGTACTCAATGTACACTGAGCGAAAATAGTTTGCGTACACTGTGAATTCTTTGTGAAGCTTATATACTTTTGAGATAGTAAACATGACACCCTCCATGCTGACGATTACACTGCCATATCACTAAAATAACTAACTTCATATCAGTCTGATCCATTAGAAAGCCGATATAATCAATAACTGTTAGATTTTGGAAACACAAAATCAGTAATTGATAATTCAGATAATACTCATTTACAAACAGCAGACAATCTTGAAATACCAGTTAACAAAATTTAACCATCAAAGCGTTCAGCAGGTAAAATCATGTATCAAGTATCATCTCTACTGAATGTGCTCATAATCAAAGATATTCTACTTATACATGTAAACGGGTGTATGAGAAAGGGCGACGTTATCGAATATCAGTTCGGTGGTGGAAGTCGATATCAGCAGAAGTATCGATAAGCAGTTGGGATTCAAAGCAGTCGAACTAGAGTGGAACAAAAACAAACACAACAAAGGACAAACCCCAACACAAAAACAACAATAAAGGATTTAGTTCAGTCTTCGTTTGAAGATTAGTTCAATCGAACTAAGTCTGAACGATTCGGTACAACTTTAATCGTCAGCAGAAGCAGTTCGTTCGTCGGTGATAATTCGGAGGTCGTCGTCAGTCGAAAGCAGAGCAGTTATTCGAACTTATTATTGTACACTGTATTTAGCAAATAATCATACCATTAAACATAATAAAGTGTTGGTTAATATATATCCAACCTTACATACATATATTTTCGAATTCGCGATGTCAATCAACTAATACTTTTGTGGCTTGATGCTTTTGTCCAGTATCTTTTATAATGATCCTCTGTTTTCAATAGCTTTTAAAACATGTATATATTTTCCAATATTAAGCATAAGTTATACATTGTTATATGTTGCTGTTGCAGTTGCTGTGTGGATTTCAGATTTATCCCCCGATTATTTACCTCACTTCTGCCGACTTGATGATCGCCTTGGGGGGTGCATCCCAATAGTTGGGCGCGGGTGGGACCCATTGGCGCAGCACTTGATAGTTGCCCTCGAGGAGCTGCATGCCCTCGATGACCTCCACATCGGAGTCGCCATCGTTGTTGGCTGCGGCAATGATGTTGTTGTTGTTGCTGCTGTTATTGTTGCTGTTATCGGCATGCAAATTATCAAAGGACTCGCTCATTGTCTTGCATTTGGCGCTGATTTTTGGCGCCGCTTTCACTGCCAGCTCTCAGTTGTGGCAAGGTAAACAAAGATGCGCACTGCCATTTGCGCTGAGTCACACACATACACAGACACAGACACACACACAGGCACAGACACAGACACAAAGAACTATTTCGTGAAGAGGAAGCAGCTGGCACCAAAACAATAACAACAAAGACGGCGAAACTCGCCGGCGTCTTGAACTTGCCGGGCTTATTTCTTATATTTCTTAATATATTTATTTGAATTATTCCCACACTGATTTCTTGCGCACTTTTCTGTGAATTTTGTCGGGTTTTGCCCCAACATTTGTTTATTTCAATAATTTTTGTTGAATTTTTGTATTATCAGCGCTCGTTTGGCCTGGCAGCGGCGCGCGGCGCTCACGTTGCACTCACGAATTGTTTCTTTCTAATCGGCGAAATGTTCGTTGCGTTTGTTTTGGCACGAAAACTGACAAGCACGGCGAAAACACATCGCACAAAAGCAGAACGTACCAACACACACACACACAGATACACACACACACACATAGAGAGGGGTTAATATCTGGCATTCGCTTTTGCATCCCTTGTGGCACCAGAACTCGCCCCGTTGTGCTGCGTCCTTGGTCCTTGCCCGATTCTCTGTTTCAGTTTCAGTTCGGTGTCTCGGCTTCCTTTCGCCTTTGCTTTGGCTCGACAGCTTTTTTCTTTTTTAGTGTGTAAAATAAGGGTTTGTAATTTAATGTTTTTATGTCTGATTTCGTTTTCGTGTGCATTACACAGCGAGGGCCTCAACTGCAGGGGGGTGGCCGGGGAGGTGTTGTACTCAATGCACGCATATTGTTGAAATTATGTAGCCAAAAGACCTGAACTGAAACCAGGGGAGGTGGGTTGACTGTTTGTGAGTGTTCACCTTTTAAGCTCTTGAACGTAGTTCGAAAGTGATTGGCACAGTGGTTCAAAACACTTTTCGAGTAGCAAATAAGAACAGCATACAACTGAACCATACAAGGGTCATAAGAATTGACTAATCAGAATGGACAGCATCAGAAGACTTCCACGCTAGATTAAGGCTGATCTTAAGTTGAAACAGATAATGCAAGCTGATGCGTCTACAAACATTGATTACTTGACCTGACTTTCGTTCGTCAAATTCTTATACCATGTATATACTAGGGTCCTCTCTCAACGCCGATCTTTCATCAATTTACCTGGATATTCATAATTTCAAAGATTAAGCGAATAAGTTGATCTTAAGGCCCTCATATGGTACTGTTTTGCCTGCACGCATGTCTACATAGATTTTGTATGCTAACACACCTATATTGGATATACTTTAATCTTGAATACACTCTGAAGTCTAACTGCTGATACATTTTGATCCTTATGGAATATTTACAGGCTATATACCTTTTCCCAAGTTATCTCTTTTGCAATTCGCCTTCGCCGCAATATTTGAGATAAAATAAATAGCTCTTTAACCACTGTGCTCAGCCGTTCACAAAAGTCTGAAGGCACGATCCCCGTGAACTCCGCACACACACACACTCACAGTGGCAAGCACGTTCAAGGAGCGCAACCTTTTACGGCCACTCACTCACACTCACACTCACGCTCACAGGACGAACGCGAACCCCAAAAACAGTACGCAGGAAGGAAGGAAGTGAACGCTCGAACGTATGCTCATATTTTGCTACAAATATTCTCAATATTGAATGCCCAAAAAGAGAGAGTGAGTGAGCGTGTGTGTGTGTGTGTCTGTGTGTGTAGTGGGAGAGAGCAAGAGTGAGATACACGCTCTCTGCGGCACGTGTGCTCGATTGCTCTCTGGCTGCGCTGCTCTCTTTGTTGCCAGGTTTCTTTTTCGTTTTAATTCACTCGCTCAATTTGAATGCCGTTCTGTAGAATTCACCCCTAAGCGTCTTCACGGTAATTTGAACACGTGCCGAGCAGCTGAGCGTGCACCCCTCCCCTCACCCACCCAGCTACCTTGTTGGTCCTTGGGTGGTAGCTGCTGGTCAACGCAACACCCGGGGGGTCGAAGGGTGGTCCTGTAGCGCCAGACGTTGCTACGATCATAAAATTTAACGATTTCATATGCTGCCTTTGCTTCGAGCCAGGCAGTCAGGCCAAGTTTGAGCTTTTGCAGCAATTAGCGCGCAAGTTTCCTTAACCGGTGCTCAACTGTACCCGGAGTCCCCCCTCGGGCGCCACCAAGTGTGCAATGCACTCGTAAAAACAATCAACTTGGCAACACTTACGAGGCCATGGGGAATAGGAACACACTGGCAGGCAGCAGGCAGAAGGCGGCAGGCGGGAGGCGGCAGTGAAAGTGAAATTTGTTTGTGTGACGTCGAAAGCTCTGGTTACGAGTTGCGGGGTACGGGCTACGGGTTACGGGCTACGGTATTTAATGTGCAAATAGCTCATACTCCCAATAGCGGGGACCATTCCACGTGTTATTGTTGCTGTCGCTGGCAACAAATTGCGTCGTTTGCCAAATCAACCCTGCAGACAGGACATGCTAGTACACATTCCGCACCCAGAGCCAGCCCGGGCAGCTATAACAACAACAAATATGCACAGCGACAACAAACATACAGCATAAGATGGGGGCAAAGGGGATAACAACATCCAAGGACACTTCAATAGCCGCCCACAATATCCGTTAGAGCCTTGGCTAGCTGTATCCTTTGGCTGCATTACAGTCAGTCATATGGCCAAGTAAATTTTAATTAAACTGCAGCTAGCAACAGGAATTGTGAGCTTAGGAACATGTTGCCCAGCTCTTGGCAACATTTGTATTATTTAATTTATTCATTGCATTATGAACTTGGTTAACAACTCAAATGGCTGAAAGGGCTGTCAACCCCCAAGAGGATGCCACAGATACACACATCGGCACACACTCCAGTTATGGCATAAAAATAATTATATAAACTTGATGCCCTTGCCGTCTGGCAATTCTATGATTGTTAAACAGCGACTGCCATGCATTTTCCACCCTCGATAATGTCCTTGTGTCAGCAACGCCCACGCTACCTTCGACTCCCCCATCATCCAAAAACCACACAGTTTTCAAAACAACCAAACCAGAGAGCGGTATAAACATTTCGCCCGCCGGCTAAGACTCACCGCGCCAATGGGCCCTGTTTTGGGTCGGTTTTAACATGATTTGTTGGATTTGCCAAGATTTCCTAATTCCATTCGTTAGCCCTTGCCCAGAGGGTTGGCTCAGCTGAGCAGTTGCTGTTGCTGTTGCTGTTGTTGTCGCTGGTGGGTGTTTTGTAATTTGTTGCTGTTGTGGCATTGCAGTTTAAAGTGTTGTCAAGCGGCTATCTAAAATTGCACACTACTTGGGGTGTGTTTAACATAACATATGTATATATAGTATGTAAATACAAATAGTACATATGTATTCAAAAGTAAAACAGTCTAGTTTTCGCATAACTTGAAAGTTTCCAATACTTTCCTGCAAAGTTACGAATGTCGTAGGCAGCTTCATTTTGTTGGGCTTGGCTGGTTTTTTCAAGTTAAACGAAGTTATCGCAAGGATCAGCTTGCTTTATACAAAATTAGCATTACATTTTCTCATCCTCATATAAATTTAACATTTATCTAACATTGTCTGTGCCATCGATAATATTTCCCAACATTTCTCATTTCCTATTCCAATTAAATAACTTGGAATTTCAAATTGTTAGCTGTTCCGAGAAGTCATTAAGTAATCTAATTAAAAACTATACAAACAATATTTTAAATAAGAAAATTGAATGCTTTTCAATCGATTATGGCAACTAAATATGGAAAATTATATAAAATGAGAACTGCTTAAAATGGGATTATCGATGAGTTGGCTCAAACAATATTTGCAAGTGAGATTTGGCTATTTTAAACATGAGAAGGTTGAAGCAAAAATGGTGGATAAATTAATTAAGCTAATTTAAATAATTTGTAGCCTTAACTTGTTTACTAAATTAGTTTCCGCTGAGTTCATGATTTTAGAACAGCAGTCTACGGGAATTTCCGATTATTGTTGTAATCTACAAATTGTTTAGAAGTTCATTTGCCTTGGCAATGCTTAGGCATTTGTTGCCGCTGCTAATTTCTCACCATTACCAACAATTTAGTGATTTTATCAAGAGACAGCAACATTGCGGTAGTTTGCCACTTCAATCAGTTGCCGTCTGGTCGCCATTAGGCGAATTTCTTGGCCAGGTGTACTGGTAGTTGGTATCTTGACAAGCTAGTTGGCTTTTTCATTAGCAGCTGTCTAGTGATAGTGCTTAGCACTTCATTATGGGCCGCTATTAGTTGCTCGCCTGACTTTGATATGCTATTGTTGTGTCGCCCAACTTGGGGCCCAAGTTGATGTGGGAACCTTCGAATACTCCATGACAGCCATGGGCCACACAGAAGCAGCTGCCATAAAAAGCCGCTGAGTACTGACTGAGTACAATTTTCTTTTAGTTTTTCTTTTGCATTGCCCTTGCAGGGGGCATTCCAATATAGTCACGAAATGTGTAACGCACTGAAAGCGGACTTTACGACCTTATAAAGTGTATAACTTCCTGAAAAATTGAGTTCATTCCCTCAGTTTTTAAGAACGTATGTCAAAACTGGCTAGATCATATGAGTACTTCATAACGCTGCCATAGAAATGATCGGTCGAAAATTCAGTTATTGTTTAACAACTTTTAAGTTTCTTTTAAGATAGCTCAACCATACGCAGTTCTCAATTTCCATATAAGGAACATATATGTTCCTTACAAGTTTAATTTAATCAACAAGAGACCAAATTATCATATGTGTAGCCGCGATAGGAACGATCGGTCGAAAATTCGGTTGTATCTTAACCAGACTCACCAATTCCACCAATTCTCTACAAGTTGACTTAATTTGATGAAAGTCGGATGACAATATCTTTCAATTGCTATAGGAAATATGGGTTAGATATGGATTGGTGTAATACAAATCTTTTTGGTTCTTAAGGGTTCTATCTCAAGCACTCTCAGCAAATTGAATGACTGTATAATAGTGCTGCCTTAGCAAAATACAGTTGAGTTTTGAGCAAGGGAGCTAACTTATTAGGAACTCTGTAAGGGTATGCAATCTTCGGCTCTCCGATGTTAACTTTTCTTAGTAGGTTTTTTGGGTACTTAGTAGCTGTTAGTGGGTCGTTACACTCCCAAGCTGGAACTGTATGTGAGCCAAAAAAGCAACCATATGCAAATGCTCATACTCATAGCTGATGTTGCCACTGCTGCTGCTGCTGCTGCTGCTGCTGTTGTTGTTTGGCAACTTCCTTTTGGCGTTGTTTATTTAAAGACTTTCTACGCATCGTTAGACAGAAGAGCCACATGTTGACGTAATGAAATCCATGGCCAGGCTACCACATCAAAGGCAAAGGCGTTGCCAGTCGCTAGTTGCCCCCCAGACTAGTCCCCCCGATTTCCAGCTACCCCTTAACGCTTGCCCCTTTCTGCTTTCCGCTTTTCCTGTTGCGATTGTGTTTATTACGCCTTTTAGTACGCATTTATTTGGACGCTTTCGAAATGTGAGTCGAGTCGCTTAGAATTCCAGTTAAATGTTTGTTTTAGCCGCTCTGCCCGCCGCCGGAGGCGAACTTCAAGTTGAAGTCAAAGAATTTTTGGCCACAGATATAATGTAACCTAGCCGCAGCCCGGGCAACGCTGGCGGCCAAGAAGCAACTCAAACAAATGCTACACATCTAATGCCTATTTGTATTTATGTTTGTTTATTATTAAAATCAGCTTGTTTGCACTCATTTCAAGCCCTGTCTCCCTCTCTCTCTCTCTTTCTATGAGTGTGGGTGTGTGGCTCATAAATATGCAAGTCATTAATAGAAATATGATGTACCCGAGGCAGCCAGGTCCACAGCCACAGCCACAGTCACAATCCCAGCCACAACCACATCAACGTCAAAGTCAAAGCAACAACCCCAATGGATGCTGTCAGTCAGTGTGGGAGTTGGAGCTGGAGCTGGAGTCGGGAAAGTGGGCGCTGAATTGACAGCCTAAGCGCTCCACTGGGATTGGGGTTAGTAACGGGTGTAGCTAAGCACTGGCCAGGAGAAACTCTTCCTGTGAGTGTGCCTCATAAATTGAGTAAAAATTACGCTTCATTTGATTTAACACAATCGGTTTGTACTCCTCTCTTGTTGCTGTTATCCTGTCAAGGCATTTGATGTTGTGGCAGCGGCGTGGTCATAACATCCTGACTTCTAACATTGTTACCGTTTCGGGTATTTTGGGGGGCTGCCTTGCAGCGACAATTGGATTAGGACATCACGAGGTTGATGAGGACCAGTAAATGTTAAGCGTTTATGGGGTGGCTTGCAATTGAGCATACTTTTGGAATTTCTGGTTTGCCAGCGGCAAGAAATAATGTCAAACATCAGCTGGGAGTTGTTTTGGTGAATGTGAATTAAGCCTTTTGCTACTAACTCAATTTTGGCACAGAATTGCCTAGGCATTTATTATAATGAGCACAAGAGTCCTTTCACAGCCGAAAGCTACTCCATCAGCCCTACTTCCTAGGGATTATCTTCTGTTAAAAGTAAATTCTTTTCATCTATATATATAAAAGAGTTCGTGCTGACTGACTGACTGACTGATTGGCAATCATCGCACAGCCCAAACCATAAGAGCTAGGATGCTGAAATTTTCACAGTAGGTTCCATCTATGATGAAAATGCACACTAAGACGGGATTTTGGAAAATTCCACCCACAAGCGTGGAAAATCGCGGAAAACTGTTGTATGAAACTTTTTTGTTTACCATCCAATCTGCTTCAAACTCATTTTCAAACTTCTGTTTATCATTCAATCATTTTGAAACTTATTTTCAAAGCACCTCACATTAAATAATTCGGCACATGTGCTACCGGTTTTCAAAAATACACGTGGCTTTATACTAATTTCCAATATATAAATGCAAAAACCTCGGTACTTTGCGGGCAATACAATGGGCGGAAAACAGTTGGAAAGATTGAATTTGGATTCTTAGTATTATTGTTGGCTTAAAATGCCAATTGATTTTGGAAAATCTACTCCGTGTCGCCACGGGCGGGAAATGGAAGTCAAGGTCAAATGAGTGGGAAATTTTTTTGTTGTTTTTTTTTTTTTAAAGACATTTTCATAGCCCTACACTGAAAACATTAGTCATGTGGCTCAACTATTTAGTTGTATTTCTTACGGTTGACGAAAGTAGTCAAATTCAAGAAGAAAATGCATTTTCATCTAAAAATTTCCCCGGGCAAGGCCGGGATATTACCTGCTAGTCTAATATATTTCATTAATTTATTTTTAAGTATTCAAGTATTTTAAGCACTACACTCAAACTAAATTCCTCAATAATATTTATGTAAAATGTATTAAAAATTATATAGCCAAGTAACAATAAAACCATATAAATGTTAATAGCTAAATTTGCATACATATATACTTTCATCTTTTCAAGCATTCCAAAATCCTCAAATTGTGCACTCATAATATTATTTTTGGCGCACTTTGGCCTGGCCAACTAATAAAATTGGTTTAAATATTCTTTAATGGCGTGCAATCATTTGAGCCAAATCTGCCTCCACAGCACTTTCCACTGCGCAATCTTGGGCTGGCCCAAATGCAATAATAAACACATTGTCTTTGCTCTGTTATATGGTCTATGTTGCCTGTTGTCTGGCCTGTAGTGTGGCATACACCATTTTATTGCCTGTTTTCGCAGTTAGCTGCATTGGCAGCCAAGCAAACGCTAATATTTCCGCTATTGGCGGCGATCTCTTTCACTTTACCGCGGGCCAGTGCAAGTTGCACATGTTTGGCCTCACTTTGCTTTATTTTCGCCTCTTTTTTTATTGACAGGCAGCGCCTGTTACATGGAACAGCCACGGCTCCTGGGCTCTGGCTCTGGCTATGTGGCTGTGGCTCTGGCCACTGCCAAAGTCAGATCCAGAGCCTCAACATTTGGCTGCCAGCGGCGGCAATTGCAACATCCGCACATGTGGCCTGGCCACTCGCCACGGAGTGGCATGGGTGGGTTGCCATGGGTTGGCCTCGCTGTGGATCTCGGGATCTGGGATCTGCTTCGCTTTCCTGTCTCGTTTCGCTTGCACCGTCGGCAGCATTGTTATTGTTTATTGATGCACTACTTTGCGCTATTTTCGTGTGGCAGCAACAGCAGCAGCAGCAGCAGCAGATGGCGATGGCACGCTAGTGGGCGTCCAAGACGAGAGCCAGAACAAGAGCCACAGATACAAATACAGATACAGATACAGCTACAGCTACAGAAACGGAACAGCTAAGGAACAGCAGCGGGAATTACGTGTATTCCTATGCAGTTTGCGGTGAGCTAAAAATACATAAATTGTTTCAAACTCTGCAGATCTCCAGATGTGCCAGCCAGCTACAAAACGAGAGGCAGGCGCTGCTGCAATACACAGCAAGAAAATAATGGCATACTTCATTGAATTTTACATTCTGATTTTGGCCTTAATCACTAAACTCTATTGGGTCTGATAGGTGGGCCAGCCAGAACCCTTAAGAAAAGATATTAAAAAACATAGTATACAAATGGGATTACATACTTAAAAGTTAAGAGCTAAATTTCTGTATCTTACAGATTGTGTGCAAATTCTGTTTAGCAGAAAATATATCCCAAAAATAAAACAGAAAAAAAAAACAGATTTAATAAATTATTTTATTTATTAATTAATTTTATAAAAGTGATCCCATTTTCCATCCAACTTGGGCTGGAATTGATGTAAATTCAGTTAACTCTGGGAAGCTCTTTTATGTGTTTTAAATGTTGATTTTCTCTCAGTGTACGCTTGCATACATGTGCATATATTTATGTATTTGAATGTTACGCCCAAGTGCAAACGTAATGAGAAAAGAAGGCGGGTTGGGTCATGCAAATTGTTGCCAAAGTGGAATTCAATTAGCCGCCAGGTTTGCGGCTGCTGTCAAGTTGGTAAATGGTAAGTTGGTAAGTTGGTAACTGTAACTGCGACTTGACAACTTTCGCCCATAAAGCGCGCAGATTCATTTGCAAGCTGCCTGGGAAATTTGACAATGGCCAATCACATAAACACAACGGCATAATTAGGCCTGGCGAGTTGTCAGCTTGCAACTGCAACTGCAACTGCGACTGCGACTGCGACTGCAGCGCCAATGGCTGTCCAACTGTCGCAGTTTTATTGAATTGTCAAGCAGCGGAATATATATGGCCAAGAGATCGACTTGGACTTGGCTGCCTTTCCTGCCAATTACCGCTGCTCGCAGCCAGACTTTGTTGCAGCTTGCAGTTTGTTGTCGTTTGGCAATTGCAGTTACTTTTTCTTTTGCTCATTTTTGTGGCAACAATTACGTATACGACCTGGTTGCTAGATTTCCAAGAGTGTGCTTGCCTGCCTGCCTACCCGCCTCTCTGCCTGCCGCCTGCCTGGCTTTTCCTTGGTCTTATGTCGCATGTAATTAGTCACGATGTTGGCAGACATACTGCAGGCCACTCAAGACACAGCTGATGTCGCCGTCTGCGCTTGGATATGGGCCCAGGATGGGATCGGATCGGATAGGATCGGATGGAATGGAATGGCTTCGCTTGGGATGGTATGGGATCTGGGGTGCCTCCGCTCGATTCTCGACGTGCGACTTCAGACATCAGTCTTCAGACTGGCGACTTGGCAATCGATGCCGCCTGCTGCTGCCTGCTGCTGCCAGTTGCCAGTTGCCAGTTGCCTTTGTTGTTTGCCGTTAAGGCCGCTTGAAGGTACTGTAAAAAAATATAAAACAAGCAAGAGCAGCTGGCTTCGGAGTGCCGAATGTTTAGTACCCTTAATGCCCTAGAGCCTATGACAGATGACAG
Organism: Hirtodrosophila histrioides; assembly: GCA_037075165.1. Classification (NCBI taxonomy): domain Eukaryota; kingdom Metazoa; phylum Arthropoda; class Insecta; order Diptera; family Drosophilidae; genus Hirtodrosophila; species Hirtodrosophila histrioides. Next base: position 1,020,021 of record JBAMCL010000422.1, on the reverse strand, counting down.
AAAAGCAAATAGTTTTTCATACTACAACTCAGTTTTCTGCCGTTTAATCCCATGTCAGCTATAATATATAGTAGTCTGATATTGATCAAATTCAGCCAAGCTATATTAGGCATAAGAAACTTGCAATTGCAGCGTCTAGCTCAGATGTCAATAAAAACAAAAGAGTTGCTCATACAACCAGTCAGTTTTGGGCTGATTATTTCTATGACAGCTATAAGATATAGTGCTCTGATATTGATCAAATTGGGCCTAGCTCTGTGCAGTATAAGAAAGCTATGCAATTGCAGATATCTGTAAAACTATTAAAATATAAAAGTTGCTCACAGAACCAGTCAGTTTTTGGTACATTGTTCCTGTGGCAGCTATAAGATATAGTGGTCTGATTTTAATCAAATTTAGTCAGCTTGTTGTTTATAATTGTCGAATTTGGATATCCCATCTTAAGAAATAATAAGGATTTCATAAAATAACGAAATTTCCGACCAATCCTTTCATTGACAGCCAGATGAAACTGAGATCCTGATCCAGCCAGTTCCGACTTATATTATGAGTAGTATCTGTGAAGAGTCGCTGCAAAAACTGAGCGACAGAAACAGATAGAGCGGTATAGATAGATCAACTGGGCTGATCGTGAAGATATATACTCTCTGAAGTCGAACACTCATCTTTGACTGCGTTACACATTTCGTGACAAAATTATAATACCCTTCTCAAGGGTATATACAGTAGACAACAAAAACAAACCTCTGCGCCGCAGATTGCTGGCAATCGCGGAAGTGTGAATTGCCGTCTTTGAGCATTGGCCGAGTCGCTGCTTGCCCCTCATCCCTCGTCGCTTACTGTGCAATTTATGGGCTGGTGCAGCTTGCAGCGGGTAAACTGCAGCATAATTAGGCCAATTAGCTGGCAAACTGATCATAAATTACTCGAATTTCAGCTAAAGGCGATCGCGTTTGATGTGAGTGGCATTCATCTGCTGGTCATGCAACGAGTTTGAGTTTGAGCGTATTGAAGGCATCATTTAACATATTCATTAGAAGTTTAACGCCGCCAAGAATAACACAACACAACACAACACAACTAATTTATAGTCACATGCAGCGCTCAATAATAGAGTATTAATCAAAACACAGTTAATTTTAAATTGGTTAAAATGCTGGGGCACAAAGGAAACCGGTTATCAGGTTCGTTTCCAGCACTTGCACACTCATTACCAATCCCAGAGCCAGTTGAAAAATGAAACAAAATTTCAGAGTTTCAGAGTTTCAAAGTTTGTAAGCACTTGAAAACTCGAATTGCTGCGTAACGCTGCCAACAACAACAGCAACAAGCAAATACATACAAATTATAACAACATGAGAACAGCAACAACAAGAGTTATTATACTCTTGCAGAGGGTATTACAAATGTGCCAGGAAGTGTGCAACGCATTGAAGGAGGCGACTCCAACCTTGGTATGAACATATATTCTTGAACAGGGGAACAATACAGCCAGGACCCCTAGCTCTATGCGAACGAATCTCTCAGTTTTCAAATATATCTTTTGTAATCGACCGGATGGGTTAGCATTATCATAGAATCGGTGAAAAAATAGGTTGTCCTTTAAAAACCTTTTCTGTTTTCCAAATTATATCAATGGTATTCCCAAAAGTCCAAATTCTCATCATACTATTTACAAGTTCACCGAATTTATCCGATCCTACAAATATGCGGTCACAAAGGATTCATTGTATGGAAAACTTCTTCATTTTAACAGAGACTTCAACTTACCTTGCCCATTGCAATTTTGATTATAACTTACGAGTATATATAGGAAATTCAATGGTGATTGAATCTTGAAGGATGAACTTCATTGTTTTTGTTTTGTATACTTGTTATAGAAGCAGCTATTAGCATCCCTGCAAGGGCATCACACTTTCGGCACTCGAAAGCTAGCTTGGCTTTCTTGTTTTTTATTTAAAAATCACTTTTTTGTTGACGGTCGGATGTGCTCGCCTCGCACTTGAGACTCTCCATATCGCGCACTTGAATCTGTTACGCAAATGTGCGTAATGCGCATGAATATGGCTTGAATACATGGAAGCCAACTATGAATACCATTGAGTACTGGTTAAATATATGTGCCCACAGCCAAGAGGCCAAGAGGCCAAGAGGCAAGCAACGGTAAAGCGTTCCGCTAGGTAGGCCTTCAGCCTCGGCTTGGCTTTAAAGGCGCGTGGGCCTTGGCAACAAATCGCAGCTAGGAACTTGAGCTACTGCCTACAAAAGGTTTAACTACCAGCCGGAGTTTTTGGTCTGAAGTGCCTTGAAGTGGCCGAAACAAAAGTTACAAAATGTTGCCCCATAAACTTTAACAATTTGTTAAAGTAATGCTTAGACCAAGTTAGTTTCGTGCTCACTTCATGTACCATAACTGGCATGTATTACATTTAGCAACAAACAAGACAAGAGTGCTGGACCTAGCAGATACCCTGTACCCTAAAACACAGGCGTACTAAAACTATATACTTTCTAAACAGACAGGATCCTTAAAAACTTGGTTGTTTATTAATCGATCGTTATGAAATTTCTGGCATACAAAGATTATATGAAAATATACATTTATACCAAAAATCAAGAGCTTAACTTTAATAATGCAGCTGAAATTGGCTTTATTAACTTGGTGAAAAGTGGTGAAAATAATCAAGAGATTTCATTTCTTACTTTTTACTGTCAAAATTGACCTGTTGACCTTCTGTGCTGTTAAAACCTTATTAAACCATATTTTATCCATTTAATAGGCTGAGGGATGAGAATCAAGACATTATAATATATGGCTGTACTTGAATACTCGTAGTTTACTATACTCAGCAAATGTTTTACATTTTATGTTCATAAATTAAAAACAAAATAATATCTCATTAGTTTTATAAGCATGTATTACTGTTAACTCTCTCGGAAACTAAAAGCATATCGCTGTGGTGGGGCTCCCAAAACGCATTAAAGTGGACAAATTTATGTTCAGTTTTATGTGCGCGTTCAATTTAGAATCTCTGCTAACGATATAAAACCCCATGACGATTGCGCGGTTACTTTTCTCCAGTGAACCGCCTCTCCTACGGAAAGAACTCAGCCAGTTCAATGGTCTGACAAGAGAACAACTTTTCCAAACTGGCATTAATTGAGCGCTGTCGGCGACCCCAAGCAACAAAGTGCGTTCTTTTCTTTTTCCCCCGAATTGCGAAATTGTTGGGACTTCAATTGAGTTTAACTCGAGGCAAGTGCGGAGCTCTCACAACTTGTCGCTGCCTCGGTTCAATCACTGCGAATCAGCGCCGGCAGCTGGCTGCACATACTACATACACTTTGATTGACACAGTGACGCAAAGCTGCGCATGCGCAGTCAATCAGGCGCCAAACTCAACAATTAATCCTTTAAGCTCAAGCTGAAGGAGCTGCAGGCAGGCTACATAAACTCAATTTAGCGCACACGCTGTCACACAACTCGCAATCAGCGCCCAGACGCGCCTCACCGAAAAGAAAAGCAACGAATCGGATACTAGATACTTCAAACTATATACAAGAGTGGATAGTGCTGCCCGGCTTTGCCCAGGCTAAGTCGGCGCTATAAAATCTTCCTTATATTGTCGACTTCAGCCTCCAAGATAGCTCACTCTCAGCAACATAGACCAGGAGGTTTTTACCTATCTTGATCTTGAGTTTAAGGCGATTTGGCTGGATAGACCTCCTTTCTTCACAACGATGGTTGTATATTTCGAAATCAATTGACTGTTTGTCTCTTCTGAATGATTCAATCAATAAGAGCACTGTTGAATTAGCTTGAGTTACTTTTATGACATATATATACAACTGATTCGAGTTAGTCTTGATAATTAATTTAAGATTGCCTTTAAGTCAGCGCAATTCCTAAATTATGAGTGAAATCTCAAAGTTTGCATTTAGAATCAACAAAAAGCAGCGGAAAGTAGTCAGCGATTAGTTCTGCTGAACGAACCGATGGGCGATTTAAAAAAGATAAAACACATTTTTGAATTTTTCCCTTGGACTCTTAATTTCCAACCATATGTTTTAGCTATGCAAAATGTTATTTCCTGCGTGTAGCATCAGTCAGTCAGGACAAAGAGCACATACAGACAAGATATGTACCAAATGGCTGGCCTAGGCCAACTAAGCTTCGACATTGCGCGACGTGTTGGGTAATTTGGAGAATTTATGACAAGCATTATGGCAACACTGGTTCCACTAGAGCACAGTATTATAGTATATGAACCATGTGTAGCTGCAACTGTTGTTGTTGTTGTTGTAGTTGTAGTTAAGTTTGTATCTGTATCTGTATCTATGCCTATGTACCCATACACAGGCCGTGTAATTCTGAGCGAGCCGCCCAAACCAGTTTCATTATTGTACACATTTTTATATTTATGCAACGCGTTTAGCTTTCTGATTACTCACGCTCAACTGGCCACAAAACAAGAACCGCTGCTGGTCGTGAATTTTCCAAGCCAACTTCTAAATCCAGCTTCAGTTCCAGCTACCAACTCTATAATAAGTCACAAAGCCGCGCTCTCAAAGTGGTAGCCGGCGATTCCCAATGCGATTCAGCGTTGTCGGCGCATTTTGAAGAGTTTGAAAAATTAGAAATGCCAATTATACAAATACTAGTCAGAAGTTGCTGCTAAATTGTCAAAACTGTTGTTCTGTCAGCTATAAGTAGTAACTAGAGGTGGCAGGACATCGATAGTTCTACCAATCTATGGTATCGATAATGATCGTTACTTCGATACAGTATTTAGTATATAAACAGAAGCAAGAGTAGCTACTTCATTTATTTATTTAGAAATGTCCTTGATTTGTAATAAGCTTCAATTTGGCTTAAGATATTTGTTAAGGAATATGATATATTATGATTGAATGAACTTGAATTCAAGACTTTACTATCGCATAGATCCATCGATAGTTATTTTAAAATGACCATCGATACTATCGCTAGTCACATCGATATTTGGCCAGCTCTAGTTGCATGTAAGCAGTAGCTTGACTGGCCAGTTTGACGAGCCGCCAAAGGTGCGGCTAAGACTCAACCTCAGCCTCCGCGGCCTTAATACAGTTATGGCCAAATCCCTGCAGCTTTAAAATTGCTTTTGCTCTCTGCCAGTTGCAAGTCGCAAGTCGCAAGTTGCCAGTTTTTAGTTGCCAGCTGCCTTTGCTGTTTGTCTAAATGTCAAATGCAATTTCAGTCCGCTTGGATGCACATTGGCGAGCCGCCTTGTGCCTTGTGCCTTGTGCTTTGTGCCCTGCTCTTGGGCGTTTCGACCAACTCCAGCTCCAGCTTTAATTTCGCAAATCTTCAGATCTGTGGCAAAATGTTAAAGTGCAGCAGACAGCGACTTGGCTTTTTGGGTGTGTGCTTTGGTAAGCAGCCACAGAAATTAACAATTATTTAGAGCTGCGTACAACAAGAGCTGCAGAACAATCGATTGCACTATCGATAGCATCAATTAGTGATGTAAGAAACCAACAAAACATCCGTGCATCGATGTTTGCTACAGCAGTGCTTATCTTTGATTTCTCAAGGTTTATTTTTAGCTTTTACATCACTTGTATCAATGATTTTTATATAGCCACGATCTATATAAGCAAAAACAATGCATGGTAATGTCAACTCTATACCATCTCTAATATATATATACATAGCTCATCGCCGGCAGTATAGTTGACCCTGATGGAAAGGTATAGAAGATCAACAAGGCTTAATCATGCAACAGTAATTATATAGTATCTTACTAATGTCTAAACTGATCTCGTTGCATTAGGCACCCTTCGGTTAGGTTAGGTTAGGTTAGGTTAGGTTAGGTTAGGTTAGGTTAGGTTAGGTTAGGTTAGGTTAGGTTAGGTTAGGTTAGGTTAGGTTAGGTTAGGTTAGGTTAGGTTGAAAGCTTTCCCGCCCCACTCTTAGGCCAGTGTTGGCCCCTTCTGATTCCCTATAAAATCTAGGCACACGTCAAATTACGCTTTCTGTTCTTTGCAAACTTTGTCGATAGATTCGATCCTATCGAGTGTACCTTCAGCTGGCACAACTGTGAATGAGTTCAAGCTGTGGCCGCGATGTTCCGCAGTGTTCTCTGGCATTGCGTATACGCCACCGTCTCTGCTGGGACTGCTGACTGCATTTCCCAGGCCTAATTCAATTAAGTTGTCGGAAAATTGGCCTGAGCTACGTGTCGCCCATTCTTTTAGCTGCTTTGCTTTTGCAATTTAAATAAATCATCATCGCTTGCCACGAGGCCAGGAATAAAGTTCTATGCCATTTCATGCTGTCGATGCATTTTGAGTACGTGCCGCATGTCTGAGACTTGTACCCTGTACCCTGCACCCTGTATCCTACAGTACTGGGTACCTTCGTGTCTGCGCCAGTGTCTGCCAATTTAATACTTGTCTTGGGCCGGCTCCATGGCCCCGGCTTGGGCCTGCACTTTCCAATGTTCGTGTGGCTGCTCCAGTTTCGAGTTGGGAGTTGTTCTTATTTCTTTCAGTTTTAGTTTTTTCCTTAGTTGTGTTTTGTTGTGCCTAGGCCAGGGTATTACCGTGCGATAATACCGCAATTCATCATTATTATATTGTGTCTGGGCTTTTTGTTGTGTTCTTGGGCCATGTTTGCACGTCAGTTGCTCCGGCTCTAATGAAGGGGTTCCGCATTTTGATATATTGACATGAAATCGTTGGCGGCGCACAAAAAAAAAATAAATACATTGGCAGCAAAAAACATGAAATAAAACAAAATGTTAATAGCGATACGAGTACATCTATTTTTGCCGGCTAATCATGGCTGGAGTTACGAGTACACAGTAAGAAAATCATAGCTACAACTAATTGGTAAAATTAAAATACATTTGTATTCAATGAAAATCACTTCAAATAGAGAGAGAAATGTAAGAAAAGACGTTCTTACAGGTTATAAATAAATATCCGAAATGGGATTACATATTAGGATTACATAGTCTAATTACTTTATAAAACTTTTTTACTTTTTTCACCACACTGAATCTTGAAATCAAAATAATTTATAATTGTTTTTCCACTTTTCTCGGTGTAAATTCAAACATTTAGAACGTTTAAGGATAAGCGCTAAGTGGAGCCAGAAATTTCACAGAAATCTACAAGGTAATGTCTCTTTTCTCACTGTGTATAGATTGCCAGATATATGTATGTATATTTACATGCAACTGCTAACGTGTTGCGTGCTTTGTGGGCGTGGTCTTGGTCTGGCATAGTTGCCGCCTCAATTAGGCGTTAACTGATTGGAATTCTAACGGCCATTCCACATGATTGCTGCAAATCTTTGTGCTCATTAGGCGGCGGGTTAACAAACTTGGCTGCCAGCTTGTTTATTTAAATCTAAGTATAAGCATTTGCCAAAACCAGAGCCACCAAATTACAGCAATTGGCCGAGCTGCAGGCCCGATCTGAACTCAACTCAACTGAACCGCACCGCTCCGCACCGCACTCGACTCTCCCGGACTTTGAAAACAAATGCAAAAGAGGCTGGGCCGCAATCATTAGGCTTAGGCCCGGCAAATGGCCATGGTATGCTGGCGATAAGGAAACGCTAACGTTACGAATTTACAACCTCAAATTTGGATCAATAAAAAACACGCAGCGGCGGCCCCAAAGACCACCAAAAATACAAGCAACAACAACAGGGGAAGTTTTTGATTGTAACGCACCGAATATGAAATATACTTGTAGAATAAGCGAACGAGAATATATATTCAAAGTATTCACTAAGTTCCAATCGATTTAATATGAATAGTTCAGATAATCTAAGAATGCAACATAAACACCTAAACACCCCCTTTTTAAATTTTTTCCCCTCCAACCCCCCCCCCGCCCCCTCCCCTTCTCCCCCCTAACTAATTCTTCATCAACAGGCCCATTTGCAACTTTGATGAAATTATTCAATAAAAACCAAGTCATTTCATGAAATGAGTTTTAAATGACTTTGATTTGAAAGTTATAATAATTTGTCGATTAAAGATATTCTAAAATCTATATCATATATTCTAAAATCTATATCATCAGAAGGCAGTCAAGCTGGAGAAATACACCAGGTCTAAGACAGGCCAAGTCACTCTTAGGAAACTATGATCTTAAAAGATTCAAGCAACTAATACCATTGGGGAAGAATTCACTTAGAATAGTCACCGGCCTTCTGACTGGACACTGTAGACTGAGAAACCACCTAAGCAAAGTAGGAATTGTAAGAAGCGGAACATGCAGATTCTGTGAAATGGAGGCTGAAACCTCATCACACATACTAACAGACTGCACTGCCCTTGCCAGAAGAAGAAACAGGTACCTGGGTGGGTTTTTCCTTCAGACAAACGATATAGGTACTCTAGATCCGACCAAGATCCTTGCATTCGTGCAGGAGATAGGGTTGATGAGTGAGCTTTAGGCTTAGAAGGGGGTACAATAGATCTCATAGGTCGCAGTGCAATGCCCCCCCCATCACTAATAATAATATCATCATTTTCAACAATAAGCAATCTAACATTTTATATTAAGCAACGGTTCTAAGAATCATTTATAAGTTTCCAATCATTCTTGGATTTGATATAATGCATAATGGGTTATATTCAGGATTTTCGGAAGAGTTATAGCTCTTTATATATGATGAATCTGCGGAGGAGGTCACTCGACTGAGTTCCGCGTCTGATTGCTCTCAGCAAATGTCTCGCTGAGAGGCTTGTAATCAAACGTCTGACTTCTATAGTAAACATATGACATCTACTATACATCCGGTATATTCTTAATGGGTTAATCCCAAATACTCGTAGCTAAAACAAAATTCCATTTTTTTCTTGGCAACTGGCAGTTTAATGATATTCCCTAAAATGCTTAGTTAAAAACCAATGTTTGAATATAATTATAGAGAGGTTGCTTGTGGTTTAATGCTGCATACAATCCGTAATTAAATTTAAATTTAATATCAAATTGAATATACCTTTTGGTGAAGGTATGAATACCACTTGGCTGCTGCCAGTTGGGGCAGTTGGGGCAGTTGGCCAGAGACCAACCCAAAAAGGCGCACAGAACAATGCCAAAAGCGAGGCTGACCTCAGTACCAGCATTGCCTGACTGTGTGGGTGTGTAAGTGTGTAAGTGTGTATAGGTGTGCATAAGTGTGCGATTGTGTGTTAAGCTTAACCCATTATGGCGCCTAACGTACGAAACGTTGCACACGAAACGAATAGAGGCTGGAAACTGAGGACTGAGACTGGGACTGGGACTTGGACTGGGACTGTAACTGAGACTGGAACCGAGACCGAGACCGAGACCAGGACAAGGACCAGTCCAGCAGTACAATGTGGCGGCTGCTGCATCGGATGCTCATCAAAATGATTGCATCACGAAGAACAAATTTAAACGGCGATTACCGCCCCAACCGCCCCCTGTTTGCTGTCAGCTCGACGCTGTCCACTTTTGGGGCTGGCAATTTCTATAAATGCAGCTAAACGCATAAGTACAACAACAACAACAACAACTATGAGTATGAGTATGAGTATGAGTATGAATCGTATTCGAAGCTAAACTATGAGTCGGCGCTGTTGCCTGGGCCGGATTTATGGGCTTTCACAAAATGCCGCTGTGATTAAGTTGCATGAAAATTATAGTTTCCCTAGAACTTTTATGTCGCTTTAATTGATGCGTCTCCGGATGCGGTCTACGCAGCCAGGCCAGGCCAGGCCAGTTCTGGCCCGTTCTGGCCCGACCATCCCAGGAGTTTTGAGAGAGGGCCAGTTCGACTACGGACAGGCAGTTATGAAGTCTGAGCCGAGTTGACAGATGAGCTCGCAGCATGCAGCATGCAGCAAGCAGCAAGCAGCGTCTTGTGGCCAGTTGCACATCTTTCAACAAGCTCGTTAAGAAGAAAAGCAGCAGCAACTGAAGCATACAAGTCGGTAAGTATGTAGGCTTGTATATTCCCTTATTTATACATACTTATGTTGCACACATATAAGGATTTATGAATGTGCAGCTGAACAGCAATCAACTTTGTGGCACGCAAACCTATCAGGGCTCAATCGCGCAACAAAGTTGTCATTATCGATTGTATTTCATCAAAATGAGTTTGTATGTGACAAACTACTATTTATCAAAAGTATTTCGATATAAGTTGTAGGAGTAATGGGAGTTTTCCCTAGTTTTCTCAATCTATTGTTTTTACATTATAATAATTTATTATCACACTGATTCTTGTTATAAGAAACCTATTTGTGTATTCTCTAACAGTGCTGGAAATGTCCACTTCTTTGAATTATAGTAATTCCATATAATAATGTAATGACCAACGAATATAATTGATATTCAAGACAGCAGACAAGGCAAGAAATTACGACTTCAACACCCCAAAAAATATATAATTATACGACGATTGGGCGCTTTCAAGTTGAAACCATCGATTGCCTTTTTACACGATCAATAGATTTTAATATAACAAACATATTTGTGCTTTTCTCATCGAAATTTTCTATACTTCCAATTCTTATACTCTAGCAGAGGGTATTATAATATTGTCTCGAAATGTGTAATGGACTGAAGGAGACGTTTCCGACCCAACAAAGTATATATAGTCTGAATCAGCATGAATAGCCGAGTCGATATAGAGATGTCCGTCTGTTTCTATGCAAACTAGTCTCTCAGTTTTAAAACTATCGTAATAAAACTTGGTACAGACCCTTCTTCTTGCTGCAGGCAGTACATATGTCGGAACTGGCCGGATCGGACCACTGTAACCATATAGCTGCCATAGGAATGATCGGTCGACAACTATGTTTTTGTATGAAAAACTTTTTTGTTTATAAAGGTATCCTCACCAAACTTACATAAACTAAGTTTCTAGAGAGTCTATACAATCTGACTAACTTTGGTCAAAATCGAACCATATCAATCTTTTTGTTTATACAAATATTTCATCCAAACTAAGTGAGAGATTATACTAGATAGATACTTCAAATAGTTTCCTATAATTTCATCAAAATTGGACCACATGGCTTCTATAGGAGCAATCAGACAAAATGAATTCCTGCTAGGGTATATAGCTGCGGTACTTCGAAGATAGCCGTCCTATCTTGTTATATTTGTATTTCTTAGCAGACTGCTTTGACTGGTTTTATAACCTCAACTTCCTAACGATTGCAATATGCTATCGATAGTATCGATGAGCCATCTATCGATAGTTTCTGCAGCACTGCGGCTCGCGTGCTCTGCATTTGTCGCAACTTGTCCGCCTTCGCTCTTAACTTGGCCGGCGCAAATTGGCAATTGCACATTTGAGGGACAAGTGTAAATATTGTGATTGCAAATAGGTTTCTTGATTTATAGCCGCAATTAAGTGCACATACTCGTACTCGTACTCGCACTCGCATATTATGTGCATAAGTATAACGTATTTGTATTCATATGCAAAATCAAATCGTGCGGCAAACTTGTAATTTAATGCGATTTTGTTGTAAGTGACGCCAACAACGACTCCACTCGGAGTCGGAGTCGGAGTCGGAGGCTGAGCCTGAGCCTGAGTCTGTCTCGGATGCAGATGGAGTCGGGGTTGGGAGAGGGGGAGACGAAGATACGCTCGAATGACAAAGTTGCACACAACTTTTCGCGCCTTTTATTGTCGGTGAGCTGCTCTGTGAGTCCAACTGTCCCACCGACCGTCTGTCTGTCCGTCCGTCCTTCAGCCTGTCCAAGTGTCAGTTTAATGCTCGACTGACTTAACACGCAAATTAATTAAGTGCGACTGCAACGTCGACTGCAACGGCGACAGAGACGCGACAGCGACTGCGACTGCGAGTGTGGCTTTGAGTGTGTGTTGCCAACAAATTGCTTTGCGGTTGCTTGAAGTGCAGCAGCAACAACAACAACAACAACAACATGTTGCACACAAATTGTGGTAACATGCAACAATTGCACCTTACAACATTTTCATATGTTTGTGTGTGCCTTGACCCCAGCTCAGTTACACAGCTGACCCCAACCCCAACCCTGACCCTGACCCTGACTCTGACCCTGACCATTAAGATATTATCAATTGAGCTACCGATTTGCATTTGCTTTCTCTGAGGTTAGCTGAACTTCATTGCCAGCAAAAGTGCAAGCTTTGCTTAATCTGAACTATATCTATACCATATCTAAACGAGTCTTACGATTTAAATGTTGAGTAAAACCTATAATTAGCTAAGCTGCATTAAGTGTCAAGTTCAATTTAAAGCAAACGATCTTTGAATTCACTTAACTGTAAGAGATTAACATTTATTAACCATTCATGAATAATGTAAGAGCCTGTAATAGATACTGGCTAAGAATTTTTAGAGAAATGCATCTAAAGACCTTATAAAGTGCATTAATTCTTCAACACGATAATGATCTCTCTTTCTGAAAGAATACACAGTAATCATGTTTGTGGATATGGAGTCAAATTGGATCCAACATATAATTAAGTATTCTTTCATCCACAATTGTGACACAAGTTGGCAGCACCCCATAGACAAGTTGTCAGGGCTGCTCGCACCTGATAGAAATTGATTACTGCTTTGAATTATATACTATACCAATATCCAAAATATGAAAGCAGATAAAAAGCAAACAATTCGGAAATGTAAACATAATACTATTTATATGGAGAGAGGCAAGTACCTCAAAGAACCACATTAATCTAGTTAACAAACTATGGTAAAAAAGATATTCCGCATGAAAATCGGTTCGGTTTTGACAAGGTTAAAGGAATTTTAAAAATGTTTGATAGTTTTTTACTCCCTGTACCCATAAAATGGGTAAAAAGGGGGTATTGGATTTGTGCAAAAGTATGTAACAGGCAGAAGGAGACATCTCCGACCCTATAAAGTATATATATTCTTGAACAGTATCAAAAGAGATTTCGATTTGGCCATGTCCGTCTGTCTGTCCGTCTGTCCGTCTGTCCGGATGAACGCGTCGATCTCAGCAACTATAAGAGCTAGAGACACCAAATTTGGAATGTAGGTTCCTGTATACCATACGCAGATCAACTTTGTTTCCAATCTCTGATATATTACCCCGTTCCCCCGCAATTCGATCAAAACGTTTTACAGCCACACTTTAAAAGATATAGCTTTGGGATTTGGCATGTAGAAAACTTTGGTCACTCTTAATCTACTGTCAAAATTTCAAGTCGATCGGATAATAGACACGGAAGAAATTCACGACACAAGTTTCAGTACTGGAGCGAGGGGGGGAAGAAGAAGCACAGCCACCACTTAAAATGCCTCGCGTACGCTGTGGCTCGCGTGTGTGCGGCTTTGTGTATGTGTGCGTGCATGTGTAAGTAGACGAACATATGATTGGAAGTTTTAGACCTGGGTACAGGGAGTTTCGTAGTCGGGTATACTCGACTATAGCATTCTTACTTGTTGTTAATTGTTTTATGTTACTTTATACCCATAAATTGGAGGGAATCACATATTACGATATATATTAAATGTTAATCATGTAGACTATAGAAACTGAGCTCGGTAAGTTGAGCTGAATATGAGAAATTGAACTTGGTAACAGTGAATGTTACGATCCGCATCTATAGTCTGCTTTCAATTGCTTATGTTTTTTAAAGTAATTATGATATTTCTGAACTTAAAATGAAACGAATTTCTTTACTGTGAGTCAGCCTTAGGAGTCATGTATTGACATCATCTTCGAATGCTTCACAAGGCGCGTCGAACTTTATATTTTGTTGACAGAGTACTCGTACTCGTACTCGTACTACTCGTATACCCCTCTATAAGTACTTGAACCACTTGACATTGCACTTCTGCTTCAAGGCAGCTGTCAAAATGGAACAGCAACGAGTCGAAAGAAGAAGAAAAAACAAATTTAAATGTCGTTCATCTTGATGTCGCATTGTGGCATCGGTAGCTTTTTAATTGTTTAATCTGTATTTATTTCTTGGAAGTGCCTTGCACCATCAGGTGGCTCTGCAAACGGCACAGTTTTTTGTCTGCTTTTTATCGCACTCACAGTTCTCTGCCCCGGCCCACCTGACGCTGTGTAATTAACTCAGGTGGAGCGAGCTCCACAAATTTATTGATTGCATTTTATGCTCGCTCATATCTGCGATGTACACGTACTTCAATTCCAACCCGAACCCGAACCCGAACTGGCAACACGATATGCCCCAATTTCAGAGCAGTTGCAGTGGCATGTGGCTGACAAGAGGCGGGGCTCACTTATATAGAAGATATATGTATATATAAGACCTGGGCATCGTCATCGGCTCTAATTGGAGTAAATTATGTTTACACATTTAACCGTGCAATTAGGTCAGCCTGTGTTTGTCTTTGATACGATATGAAATGCGTTTCGTGGCTGCATTTTACATAATTAAGAAGAACGTGGACTGGGGCACGATAACTGCAGGTCGTGTGGGGTCTGTTCCCCACTTTAGTCTCACATTGGATTTGGAATTCTTAATTAGTTCTCGGGGCGGAGTTTATGTAGAATGGGTCAGTGTTACGACATAACAAATGGCCTGACTAATATTTCCCAAAGTTTTAACAGTTGTCTGCATAAAACTCTCAACAGGGCAGTTAGGAGATTCATTTGACGTCTTGGGTTGGCACATTCCAGCCACTTGCTTACCCAGACAGTCATTAATTGCAGGAAATCGAGAAATTATGACTCTCATTCTCTCTCATTCTCTCTCTTTGGTGGATTGCATTCTAAAAATAAGCAAACATTCAGCTGGTTTTTCTAACACGATGCATGATAACAGCCAGTTGGGTTCCATCTTTTGCGGGGACCATTCCAACATTCTCCAGCTCCAATCCCATGAGTCAGAGTCCCCCTAATCGCAATTCAGATTGCACGTGTATCTAATGCAAACCCACGCGATTTAGCTGAAGACGACAACGCCCCATTCCGCGGGACGGGTGGGGTGGCAACTTGCAAAAGCACTAACTATACACTGGTAAAAAAAAAACAAGGAAAAAATGAAATATGATCATATTCAAGCATATCTATATATATAAAAGAGTTCGTGTTGACTGACTGACTGACTGACTGATTGGCAATCATCGCACAGCCCAAACCATAAGAGCTAGGATGCTGAAATTTTCACAGTAAGTTCCATCTATGATAAAAGTGCACACTAAGACGGGATTTTGGATAATTCCACCCACAAGCGTGGAAAAGCGCTGAAAACTGTTGTATGAAACTTTTTTGTTTACCGTCCAATCGGCTTCAAACTCATTTTCCAAGTACTAAACAAAAATTAATTTGACACATATTTCACCGTTTGGAAAATCCACCCCCTATGGGCGGAAAATGGGGGTCTCAAGGTTGTATGGGCGAAAGTCTAGTTTAAGATATAAACTAGTTTAAGAAATAATATAATAATATAATAATATAATAATATAATAAATATAATTAAGATATAATATAATAAATATCGTATTAACAATAAATTAAACACTTTCATTTCAAATTCAAATTCTGAATGAATTATGAAATCCGAAAATCAATTGAATATTGGGTTTTATAAGGTTTCGATTTCAACACAATTGTAAATTGAAATGAGAGGAAATCGCAACTGGAAGAAGCCTGATTATTTACTTCTTTTCTCAATAATTTAAATAAATATTGAAAATACTGCAAAGGAATATCATCACTTAGATCAAAACTGAAATGTTGATTGTGATAATAAATATACATATATAAGAAAAGCGATGAATATAAATGATATATTGACAACCAAGTCATAATATGATATATGAAATCAGTTTCAACAAGATATGCGCATAAATAAATGAGATTTGCATGTGGCACACTTAAATTAGAATAAGTAGTTATTTTTGCGAGTGTATGTTCAATGAAAACGCTGGCAATCAACATTGGAAAATCAACGGACATGTTTGAGTGCCAGAGACAGAGACAGAGGGAGAGACTCTGACTGGCTCTGACTGTAAATCAGTAGCAGAGTGCATACTTTCCTTATGTAATTAGAATCAACAATGGCCGGGTTTTTCCAAGCTCAAGCTCGAACATACGCTGCCGGCAGAGCGGAGAGCGTTCCTTGGCTGAAAGTGCTCGAGTGGCAACTGGTTTTTGCCTGGTTGTACGCTCGAGACACCCACTGTGCCATGGGGCACTGTTCTGGACCGGTTATCTCATCCGGCAGTGAGCGTGCTCACATTTGCCTTTGGCGTTGCTCGACACTTTTTGCGAGATCAGTTTTGTATTAAAGCTGCGCCCGAGCTGAGCTGCCAAACAGACGAACGCAGCGCGACAACTAAAAAATAATATACAACAATATATTGAGAAGAGCCGAGGAAACAAACAAGTTCCCAGCGACAGTCATGTCGTGCAAATATTGTAAGCAAGAACAATTGTGGCGCTTTCTGCTGCCAGAGTGCTAACAGCTCCAACTCTGCTCCTCAGCTCCAGTCTCAGTTCCAGTCTCAGCCTCAGCCTCAGCCATGCTGCTACTCCTGGGCAGCTGCCTCTGCCTCAACCTCTGCCTGATGTGTGGCCCCGTCGCCTCCCATGGCATCTCTGCCAAATTCAGCAACGTTGTCTATACCAATCGCGGCTGGGTGTCAATTGAGCCAGTTGCCTTTGGAACTAGATCTGGTGCGATTCCAGCAGCAGACGCTGATGTGCAGCGTGAGCAGACAGAAGTGGCGCCCACAGTGCAGCAGACATGGAATGGCCAACGGCCCGCTGGGCGAACAGCCCCAGCTGCCGCTCCGGCTGCCCCTCCAGTTGCAGCTCCGGCCCCAGTTCCCCGGCCCGCGCGAATTCCGCAGGCGGCATCCGCACCCGCCGTCTCCAATTCCCGTGGCATTGAGATTTCAGGTCAACCAGCCAGCCGGCCTGCAGCTGCCGCGGCGAGTCCTGCCCGTCAGCCGGCACCGTACAACTACAGGGAACGCTTCAGCTCCCTGCTCCTGCAGCCCATCTCGCGCAACAATGCGCAGACCAATATGGTCTATTCGCCCGCCTCCATGCACTCCATGCTGGGATTGCTCTATGCCGTCTCCAGCGACGAAACAGAGAACGAGGTCCGCCGGGCGGGTCAGTTTGGGCCTGACAAGATTGCCGTGGCCAGGGACTTTCAGCGTCTGAATCGACTGCAGAAGGAGCTGGCGAATGCGCAGCTGATTGTGGCCAACAAGCTGTACTATAATCCCGAGATTGGCAAGGTGAATCCGGATTACCCACGCTTTGCCAAGGAGTTCTATGGCTCCGACATTGAGCCGGTGAACATGAAGCGTTCGGCTAATACGGCCAACAGAATCAATGCCTGGGCTTCGGATGCCACGCGGGGCATCATTCGCCAACTGGTCAGCTCCAGCGATATTGATGAGCAGACGGAGGCGCTGCTGGTCAATGCCATCTACTTCAAGGCACGCTGGGCCACAGAGTTCTCCGCGATGGACACCATGCCGGAGAAGTTCCGCATCAACAACAATGCGGCCATTACGGTGCCCATGATGTTCAACGATGATGTGTTTGCCTATGCTGAGCTGCCAGAGCTGGATGCCACGGCGCTGGAGCTGCCCTATGCGGGCAACGAGGCCACCATGCTGCTGATCCTGCCCAACCAGGTGGAGGGCCTGGCACAGCTGGAGCGCCAGCTGGCTACTGGGCAGCACGATCTGAATGCAATTGCCTCCAGCCTGCGCCGCGACACGGTCACCGTGCGCCTGCCCAAGTTCCGCATTGAGTTCGAGCAGGACATGGTGGGTCCACTGCAGCAGCTGGGCGTGCGACGCATGTTCACCCAGGACTCCCAGGTGAATGCCATGCTGATGCAGCCAGTGCGAGTCTCCAAGATCCTGCAAAAGGCATACATCGATGTGAACGAGGCGGGCTCTGAAGCGGCCGCCGCATCCTGTAAGTGCTCCAAACTAATCCAAACCTAATCCCAACTAATCAAACTCTACCCACAGATGCCAAGTTTGTGCCCCTCTCGCTGCCCGTTAAGTCGCACGAGTTTACTGCCGATCATCCCTTCCTGTTTGCCATACGCACCGCAGAAACGGTCCTCTTCATCGGTCATGTGGTGCAGCCTTCCCAGCTGGCTGGGTCCCAGTGAGCGCCCCCCAACCCTAGCAACCCTAGCTTTAAGTTAAGTGTACGCATTTGATACTTGTAATAGACAGGGGCCGTATTGGTCATAAGTAATATTCTCTATTAGTGTGATTTTGTTAGTTACAAGTTTTCAAATAATCATTATCTACGGTCCCTGGTAATACATGCTCGTAAATACTTAATAATACAACTAAAATTGTTCTAAAGTAACCTCAAGCTGTGTTTTGTTCTCTTCCCTGATAACCTTTGGGCCGCTGATTGTTCAGTTTCTGTACCTTTTCCAGCGCAGTTTCAGACGAATGGTTTTTTGCCCGCTGCGAGAACCGGTTTTTTCCTTTTTTTTATTACTATTATTGGCCCCTCTAATAGGGAGCTGGGAGCTATAAAAACGTACAAACAGCTTCTGACGCCAATGCATAATGAACAAATGTAAAATTTCTCAATTAAACTTCCTCATTGAACCCTCTTGATTCCGGTTTGCTTGGGAAGTCCAGCTTCGCAAGTAAAGAAATGAGTAATCTGAAAATCCCGTTGAAAATCCAACCGTTTAACTAATCTAAATGACTATTGCGTCATTAGATCTGCTCATTATAGCAATGCCGAGGAGCGAACAAAGAACTTGATCAAATTGAATATAGAACGTATATACTACTATACGATCTTGAAACTGAGACGTAAACATCAATAGCGTGAATTTATTTGTTTATACATTCCAGTGATAAGTAAACCAGTTTCTCCTTTTCTATTAAAAAACAAACAATCGAATCTAAGTATTTCAAATGAATATTCCTTGCTTATTTATAACTAGTTGATCTCCAATCATCGGGTATTCTTACAGCTTTTGCCTATAGTACCAATTAGGTCACTTACTAGAGAATCGTAGTTCGTAGACCGTTTCATTCAGCTGTCGTCTCTCTCCAAGTTATCAGCCAAGAATTTCAATTAAAAATCTTGAGAGCTTTTTGATTGGGCTAAACCGGCTCAATGCTGTTTGTGTGTAATCAACATTAGAGTTGAACATTCTGATTCAATCAGAGGAACAGGTTCAGTCTTTCATTTTTGTGAATGAAAGTGTTGATCTTTCACTTGGTTTGTTCATTTCGTTCATCCGATCGTTTGGTTCGTTCTATTGACTACCTATTTCTTTCGATTTGTTGACAGAAGTCGCTTTATCGATCGTTTTGTTAAGCATAACAGGCATTTTCATTAGTTATACTCGTATCAAAGAAGTTAAAGTCATGCAGAATGTGCAACTCGAAACATTTTCTATGGGGGTACCTAGTACTAAGTACCCAGTAGTTTTATTCTTATGTTTATATGTATATTATCTATGCACCAATTTATGAAAAAATAGAAGCAAGCAACTAAAGAATCGCGAAAAATGGGTTGAACATTAAATTACTCAAATAAACGGAGCGAATTTTAGGTGGGGTTATTAAAACTGAGTGATCGTTGAACAAGATGAACGACAATCAGAGAAGTACTCCTTTCGTTCAGTGTATGCAGTCATTGAAGTAGATCATCGAAAAACACGGACGAAGTTCTTTTGATCAGTCTCTAACCAAGGAACATATTCAAATTAGTTCGCTCAATTGAACTTATTCAAAACGATTAGAAAGAACCCTGGTCTACACACAAATCCAGCCGTATGTGTGTGAAACGTGATCACCAGTTTAGTTGTGTGCGATCCGCAGAGGCAACAGCAACTTAAGTAGACAAAGCTTGGAATACCCAACTTTCAGCATGACCAGCAACAACTGGAGACGACTTCTAAATCCCGGCCTGCTGCTGGCGCTGCTCGTATTCAGTTGCCATACTGCCGGCAGTCCGGCAGCATTGAGCGGCTCCGGCGAGCGTTTTGGAGTGCGTCTGGCCAGCAGCCTGGGCCTGACGCTGCCCAGGAGCAATGTGGCCGTCTCGCCGCTGCTGCTGCAGTCGGCGCTGACGCTGCTGTACGCTGGCGTCGCTCCAGGCTCCACCACGGCGCATCAGCTGCGTGTGGCGCTGGAGCTGCAGTACCTGGGCACACCTGAGCAGGCGCTGGGGAGCTTCAGGGGGCTCATTGCGCAGCTGAAGCAGTCAACGGCCGTTGGCTGCCATTTGCGGCTGCTCAGTGAGTTTTATACGGAGCAGCGTTACACCTTCAACTTTCGGGATGAGTTTGAGGCGCGGGCAGCGACGCTGGGCGTTGGAGTGCATCGCCTGGACTTTGACAATGTGGCGAGTGTGGCACAGGCCATCAACTATGAGTTTCTTAGACGTAGCAACTACAGCGTGGGCGAACTGGTCAGCAGCTCCTTGCTGCAGGCTGCCTCCGCCTCTGAGACGCCATTGCTGCACATCTCGGCGCTAACCTTCCGAGCGCCCTGGGCTCAACGCTTTGATCCGCAGCAGACGCAGCGCATCAACTTTTTTAACGCCGGGCAGAGCCACAAGCTGGTGGAGGCCATGTTCGTGCAACATCGCTTCAAGTACGCGGAGCTGCCAGCGCTGGATGCGTGCCTCATTGAGCTGCCCTATGCCACAGCCGAGCTCAGTCTGCTCATCATTTATCCCAACCAACTGGACGGACTGCCTGCCCTGGAACGCCAATTGCAGAGCTATGATCTGCAGCAGCTCAGGAGGCAGCTAAGTGAGCGCAAGTTGGCCCTAACGCTGCCCAAATTCAACTTGCTGGCACACACCGAACTGCGGCATATACTGGAGCAGGTGAGTGAGGAGCGAGTGCGAGTGAAAGTCCAAACAAATCAATCGAATTACTTGCTGAGCAAGCCAAGCAATTCAAGCTTTTCCCCTGGACTTGAAAGCTCTAATTGAATACACACCAAGTGCATTGGCAATAATACTTATCAAATAGTTTCAAGAGGTGTAAGAATTTGATCTTATTCAAGCTATATGGCTGCATTCCGAAGCTTGAAAACTGGCTCGAAAACGCAGAGGCTGCTACAATTTAAAGATACATATATCGTCACAAATGAACATGCTTATATAGACTCCTAGCTTATCAAGTAAGCTCTTACTTGCATCGAATCTTTATCATCAAAAACTTGTTTGTTTGGCTTGCTTTGCGCAAGTATTGCAAGCCAAATTACTTGCAAGCAGGTCGAGTTGATTTGTTTGCTTGCCTGCAATTTTCACAAGTCACTTGAAATGAAATATCAAATGCACTTCCAGATCCTCTGAGTAACTGAAACTGTCATTTGTTTTGCAGATGGGCTTGGGCAAGCTCTTTACGGCGGATGCGCAGCTGCACAATGTGTTTAGTGCGCTGTTTTCCGGCTCAGCGCCGCATTTAACTGCCGTGCCACATACGGCACTGCTGGAGGTGCAAGAGGATGGCGCCGAGGCGGATCAAACTTTTGGTAAGCTGCAGCGGAATTTGTTTAGAGATTGGAGCCGTCTTTGATCAGCTGCATTTCGCAGTGGCCGCCTTTACCGACTTCTTTCGCAGCACCCTCTCCGTGGTGATCAATCATCCTTTCTTCTACGCGATCGGCAATGACAAGGCAACGCTGCTGGCCGGCCATGTGGTCGACATCTAGCCCTGGGACTCAATGCTGTATCAAGCGGAGGTTATCGCCTTATCAGCACCTCCATAAACAACAACATGCCAAAGGTGATAAATGACGTGTAAACAGAGCTAACTACATCAGCTCAGCTGCTCAACTGCTCGGCTCGGCTCTGCTCTCTCTTCCCAGCTGCCACTCAATCTGAATCTAAGTCTAAGTCGGACTCCCAAGTCGCTCACAATTCAGTTCACATTCAGACGCTCAGCGAGGGCAATCATAAAGTGTGAGGCGCAAATTATCAATAAAGAAAACACTCTCGACAGGCGTACATATAACAATTTAGACGATCATGACGATCATTGGACTGCAGCGCCTATTACGTAAGCCCCAATCATTGCCTATAGCTTTAAGTTCTTTATATTGTAGTTTTGTACTCGTGTCGAAAACCAGTCTGAATATTCAAATGTGACAATGTTTATGGCTCGATTTCGGTAAGATTACAATAAAAACCGATCACTGATCACAAGTCTGTCAACAAACTCAAGGTTCAATGTATTGTGCTGTCATAAGAGAACACAAAATATAATTATGTGTGAGTTTTATTGAGGTCGGTTCCCGTTTCCGATTCCCAATCGAAATATCTAGCTGTTGAGACTTTAATGGACTCGAAATTCAATCAGCTGAATTATAAGGTTCTAAAATCCTATTGTAATTCTACTTTTCATATCTTAATATAACCAATAAATTGGGTCGATTTTAAGTTTGATTTGTCTGCAATATTTGCTTTGATTATGTTTTGATGTAAAGCAATTTCAGTTTTCTCGGAAACTGAAATGGAGTAGAAGATGTTCATCAAAATATGCACATTTTTGACAGCTGATTATCATTATCAATTTGGTGAAAATGTTTTTCAGTTTCCCTGGCGCTCATCTGCGGCTGTCACGCGAAAACCTCGGCCAGCTTGGATGCCGCCGTAGATCGCAATTTGCTGGCCGCGGAGCTCTACAATGCGGTGGGGGCAGAGCGGCTGAATGAGAATGTTGTGATTTCGCCGGCGGCCATACAAAGCTCGATGGCACTGGCCTTCTATGGAGCCAAGGGCCAGACGGCCATTGAGCTGAAGGAGGGCATGCGGCTGGGCATTGGGGATGGGGAGCAGGTGGTCCAGCGCTTTGGCGCCTTCCAGCAATCGCTGACACGGGACAACAATCTGCGCTTGGCCAACAACATCTACATCAACGAGAATCTAGAATTCAAGGGCGTCTTTCGCGATGTGGCACAGCGCCAGTTCGACTCGAACATTGACAAACTGGACTTCCATCCGCCGTACAACAAGCGCACGGCGGAGAGCATCAATCGCGCCATTTCCACCAAGACGAATGGCAAGATTACGGATATACTGAAGCCGGAGCTGCTCAATGATCGCACCGAAGGCGTTATTGTGAACGGGGTGAGCTATTCGGCGCCCTGGCAGAAGTCCTTCAAGCTGGATAGGACACACCGATGCTCCTTCCGCACCGGCACTGGTCAGTCCGTCCAAGTGGAAACCATGTGGACGCTGCAGAACTTTAACTACGCCGAGGTGCGCAGCCTAGACGCCAAGGTCGTGGAGCTGCCCTATCAGAACTCCGACTTCGCCATGCTTCTCCTGCTGCCCAACCGCAAGGATGGACTGCGCGCCCTGCAGCAGAGCCTGGTGGGCAAGAACCTGCTCAGCGAGCTGGGCGAGATGAGCCTGCAGAAGGTCGAGGTGCTGCTGCCCAAGTTCAGTGTGACCTTTGGCCTGAGCCTGGAGCAGCCTTTCAAGCAGGTGAGAGTCGAAATTCAACACTCTTATGCATAATCTATGATTATCGACTCATAAAACATGACTAAGTTATTCAAGGTTCCATTTTATGAATAGTTTGGCTTGACTTATGACAAAGAATATAAAGTCATACAGAAGGCGCATCTCATACAACGAAAAATTTTGTATGGGGGTACTCATTGAAAAGTACCCACATTTTTTATATTCTTTGCTTATGAGTAACTTGCATAATATAACACACATTAAACCCCCTTTCCCATCCTTTCAGCTGGGCGTTAGGACCATGTTCACGCGTGACGGCGACTTTGGTAACATGTACCGCATGTTTGTCAGCCATTTCATCAACAGTGTGGAGCACAAGGTGCATGTGGAGGTCTCCGAGGCGGGCGTGGAGCAGCCCCTGGAATCGGGTGGTAAGCTGCATCCTTAACCAATTGGAACTACTTTCAAACCATTTCTCTTTCTTCACAGTTCTGAAGAGTCTCTTCTCGCGCAACAAGAAATTCGAGGCCGATCATCCGTTTGCCTTTGCCATCAAACACAAAGACTCCATTGTCTTTATGGGCCACATTGCCAACTATGCCTATGTGTGACACTCCCCCCCAACCGCCCCACAACAATATTGAGGTGTTAATTAAATACTCGATTTGCTTGTCTATCTTAATCAATGCAAATTCATTTAACACTCGAAACGAATAAAGTTTGACTCCGTTTGCGCAAAAGTTAAAAGAAAAATATATGTTTCTGTTTGCTCAAATTATATATTTAATTATCGCTAGTATCCACAATTACTAATTATAATTCTTTACAACATTAGAGCAGAGAGCAAAGAATGGTAATTACTTCCCAATTCAGGCATTGAAATTGAAAGTTTTCATCAATTTTATCTTTCTTTTGGGATGAAAAGGCTTGGTATTCCTTACTCGGTTAGTGATTTTCTTATAGATACTACATGACAGTTTAAAAATGAATATTCTTGGAAGTTCCTATAAGAAAATATAAAGAAATGCATCTTTTCTTGGAAATCTCCCTACCATGAACTGTTTGTGTAAACGTATATCTGTTGTATATGGGATTTTCCACAGACAGGTCAAGTTTTGTCGCGTGCGAATGCCTTGGTTTTGTATAATTATCTTGAAAATGAACAATTGCCCAAAATCAACCTTAGCACCAAATAAAGTGCTAATCAAGAGCTATAAGTTTCGCCTTTTGTCAAAATAAAAGAAAATGTTGGCATATGTTTTTACTCCCTGTACCCATAAAATGGGTAAAAAGGGGGTATTGGATTTGTGCAAAAGTATGTAACAGGCAGAAGGAGACATCTCCGACCCTATAAGGTATATATATTCTAGATCAGTATCAAAAGAGATTTCGATTTGGCCATGTCCGTCTGTCTGTCTGTCCGTCCGTCTGTCCGTCCGTATGTATGAACGCAAGCACCTCAGCAACTATAAGAGCTAGAGACACCAAATTTTAAATGTAGGTTTGTGTATAGCAGGCGCAGGTCAACTTTATTTTGGATCCGAGATATTCCCCCCCCATTTTCCCGCTATTCAATATAAACGTTTTACAGTAACAATTCTCGAGATATAGCTTTGGGATTTGGCATGTATAATACTTTAGTCACTCTTCATAAACTGTCCAAATTTCAAGTTGATCGGATAATAAACACGCAAGTTATTCAACAAACAAGTTTCACTACTGCAGCGCGGGGGGAAGAAGAAGCAGAGCCACCTAAAATACTTCGCTTGCGCTGTCGCTTTGCTGTGTATGTGTGTGTCTTTGCGTATGTGTAAGTTAACGAAGATGCGATCAGAAATTTTTGACCTGGGTACAGGGAGTTTTGTAGTTGGGTATGCTCAACTATAGCATTCTTACTTGTTTTCACTTCGAATGCGTACAAATGTCGTATTCGACATTGGAGAAATGCCTATATAGAATCTGATTCGGGAATCATAAAACATTGCTTATATATTTAAAATGACTTTATTATCTTTGGGTTGAGAAGTTTTAAATATATTTGAGTAGACTTGTAACTTTATAAAGTCTGCAGAAAATGGTCTTCTTAGACTTGCAACTGTCCTAACTTTGTCACAACTGACTCGAAGTATAATACTTGTGGAATACCTTTATGTTTAGAGTTATCTGAGCTGGATTTCCAAGATTTCAATGAGTATTTTCAGTGTATTTTCTTGTTTGGTGATTATAATCAGCACTTGGAAGATCGCTGGAACTTACCTTTCGAGCTCCACATGCATTTGATTTGTGTTATCCATAGTTTTGGGCAAATCCTTTTCGCTATCTCAGTTGTTTATCTGTGGACTTTGAGCCTGGCTTTGCGCCTGATTTGCATTTATATTTCACTCTGCACACTTTGCACACATAAATTAATATTAGCCGCTTAGGATTTCAACATATTTCTCAACATATTTCCCATTAATTCTGTGGGCTCCTTCCTAACTTTGAGGTTAAGCTTGAGCTTGAGCTGGGAAGGTGCGCAGGCGCAGCCTTTTTTGTCGTTTGATTTAAGGCTTTTGTTTATAAGCTTTTTATGCCATTTATTTTTGATTTTATTTTTTTATCCGTTTGATTTCTAAACGCGCACATAAATCAACAAAATGCGACCAAAGCCAATCTATTTTATTTATTTTTTTAATTTTTTTTTATTTTTTTCTGTTTTGCCAGATTCCGAAATTTGCAAGTTTATGTGTAGTTAAAAAATTTGTCGGAAAACTGGTTCAAGAGCCGAATTACAGTTGATATTTTAGCCGTTAAGCTTAATTGTACTTTTATGACGTTTGGGATTTGGCTATAAATTATTATTGCAGGGGGGATAGGGGGGCAACACTCAGCAAGAGCTGTTGGCAAATATGACAGCGTATTGATTAACACGTTGGATTAATTGACGCATTTTTTCCATCTGCGGGGCAATCGTGCAGACATTTCAGAGCATTTAAAATAATTGATGCGCGTTTTGCACTTTTACTGCCACAATTTCTCACAGCACACACACACACACATGCACTTTTAAGGGGAGGGGGGGGAAGCCACTAACTGGTCACCTTTATATTTGTTGCATTTAATTCCTGGACAGGCTGCCGTTTTCTGAGGCTAGCTACCGATGCGGCAGGCCAGATAAGAAACACGCGTGGGCCGCACTAGCGGGGGAGTGGGGTGTGAGGGTAGGCAAGGGGGCGAGGAGGCAGAGGGACGCAGCTCAGTAGCTGCAGTTGTTCACAATTTGCGCGTGAGACGCACGCGCAATAGCAACAACAGTAACAATAACAAAATACGCGATCGACAACAACGCGCAAAACTCTTGGGCCGCCAGATTCGTCTGTCGCGTTTGACACCAATACACAGACTGAGCGATCCTCGCGCCTATTCTGCGCATTCACAAGCAAACGCGCGCACGCTCTCTCTGCCATACTCTCTCGCATTCACACTCGCACGCTCTCGCTCTCTCGGTTGCTGGCCCCCAACGGCAACGGCAACTTCGGAACAACAACGCCAATGCAACTCCAACACTCGCTCTCACTCTCAGGCGCTTGCTCGCGGCTTTGGCGCTCTCTCCCATACAAAAATACTGGTAAGCGCCGTTGCTGCCAGAATACTGGGCATGGTTCGGCTGTGCTTGCATGTAATTGTCGTTGTAATTGTAATTCTTGCAGCGCGCCCTCGCTTCGCTTGTGGTCAGCTGCATGCGTCTACCGCTCCCCCGTCCCCCTGCTGTACCTTTGTTAGATTTGTTTGTATTGCTTGACAAGTTTTTCTTTGTTTCATGTTCGTTTTGTGACTGGAATTTAAAGTGGGCACCCAGCCTCTGCCCCTGCCCCTGCCCTCGCCACAGCAGCAGCCCCTGGCCCAAGCCAAGTGCAGCAACAGGCAGCAGTTGCAGCAGGTGCAGGTGCAGGCGCAGGCGCTTTTAAAACAAATGCCACAAATGCCTAAAGGGTCCCCTATCTCTCGGTTCTGATCTCAAGCAGCCCAGGACCAGTACAGCAAAACCCAAAACCCGTTTATACCCGACCTAACCGCTTTCCTAGCCGACCCCTCCTACTCCCCTCAACTACTTAGTGCTGCAATTAGATAAGTTTTAGATGACATCTGGCATCTCAAGTCATTTATTCTTATTTCCATGAAAACTATCCAAGATTTTTCAATGCTGGACCAACTTTTATGATGATATGGTATTCGTTAGCGATTTTTAGCTTATTTTAAAGCTTACTATTTTTAATAATATATTGAGTTCCTAATATCCAACTTCCCACTTGTTCTATCTTATTTAGAATATTTTCAATATATATAACACAATTTAAGATATGATGTTAATTAGTTGCTTCCCCAATATAGAAAACTAAATATGTTACAATATCATATTTTCCAACAATTTACTTTCCCTACAAGGGATAAAGTATCCCGAAGAAGGAGGAGTTTTTTTCCGATAGTAAATAGATATTCTAAATTAATTTTTCTAAACGACTTTTTTACGAATTATTCAATTTTATAACCATTTTTGCATTTTCTTAACTTTCCCACAATTTACTCGTCGTCACAAGGGACTTGAGTTCCCGAAGTAGAAGGAGACGTTTATAGGAACATTTTCTCCAATCATAGTACTAAATATTAAGGAAATACTATTTCCAAACAGTTTTCTTTAATAATGTTCAAAAATTTTCTAAAGATTAAGATAATCTATTAAGATTTGATAGGTTTCAGATTACCTTTATATTGTTAACTTATTATTTAAGTTACAATAATAAATTTAATGAATTCCACACAAAGGTTGATTATGAACTCATCGACTGTTGATTTAAGTTTTGTTTTGAGTATCGAAATATGCTAAGCAGGAAGAATTCTGAAAAGATCTTCTGCTGTATTACTTACCACATTAATTGTTAAAATAAATAAGTACTTAAGTATATCTTGTTTTATTTGGAATACATTAACTTTGGTTACTTGACTTTAAAATGAATATTTCTTATTTACCTTTTGCTTTCGAAAATTTGTTGCATCGTTTTTGGGTCGCACGTAAGAAATCGAGGCATAATTTAAACCAAAATTTCTTTTGTTTGCATTGAGTGGAGTTTATTTTTAGCCTGTCGAACCATTAAACGTGTCCCAAGGTTCGGATATAAGAAGGTTGCAGTACTTTACATAACATTTCTGTTGAAGATAATCCATTTAGTACAGATATTATCCACGCTGCTTCCTTCTAACCAACTGCCCCAGTCTTTTAAGAGTATTCATTTGAACATCTCGCAAGATGAAGTGTGTTCTGCTACTGCTAACAACTGTAGGTCTGTACTTACCACTTAACCAACCTAGGTATTACTGTATTTAGCACATCCTTTGCAGTCCTGGCAGCAGCCAAGCCATCCCCTTGCAGAAGCACCCTGCCCTTTCTGGAAGTTTGTGCCTACGGCAACTGTTTTCTCAATATTAACCAGGCTGATTTGGAATATCTGAACTGTGATCGCCTGCTCAGAGGAAAGAAACGTGAGATATTCAAGAAATGATTCAGATTTGTAGATCCTACTAACTGTTCTTACCCACAACAGCTCTAGAGTTCCATGCGGAAGGAAAATGTGAGGATATATTAATTCCTAAGTGCAAAACATTTGACTTTTAAATGAAACACGGCACAGCTTGAGGCTTAGGCAATTATGTTTGAATTTATTAAAGATCGCTGAAATTATGGTATAAATTATAATGCTTAATAAATGTGCAAATGTGCGGAATGTGTTAGCCTAGAACTTGACGATGTGACCAGTGAAATAAACCGCATGCTGATCGCGAATGATGAACACAAACGGATGATCGGCCACAAAGGTCTTGGGATCCAATGGCAGGGACATGGGCACGCCAGCAGCATCTGCAGGATATAAGGATAATAATACTGAAAGGGAACATTGAGCTATAAGGAGCTGCTTACAACTGATGCCAGCGGCCTCGCAGCCAATCTCATTCACATCGATGAAGGTCTTGTGCTGCAACTTGGTGATGCGGGTGCCAATCGGAGACTCATCGAAGATGTTGCTAAAGTCAGCGGCATCCGAGAACATGGCGTTGATGCCCAGCTAGAGGGGGTAAAACATTGCGAGAGTTTGAAACAAGGCTTAGTACAAATAGAAAGTTGGTATCGTTTGGTTCCCTATGACATTTTTATACTATCAATGGAATCGATAAGCCCGTCCGATAATACAACTTTCGATGATACTGCTGATATTGATAAGGAATGAGGTATCGATACCTTCGGATTGACTTTTTTTAAAAAACCCCACTGAGGTTTTTCCCCTACTGATCCTTCCTCACTCACCTTCTGCAGCGTGGGCTTCAGATCCGTGTCGAACTCGAACTTGAACTTGGGCAGGTAAACGGCGACGCTCTGCCACTGCCAGCGCTCCTCGAGCAGCTTGAAGTCCACACCCTTGAGCTGCTGCTCCAGCTGCTGGAGACCCGTGCGCTTGTTGGGCAGGATGAACCACATGGTCAGGTTGATGTTCTCGAAGAAGAGCTCGAGGGCCTTGGCGTCCAGCTCCGGATAGTCGGCATAGTAGTACCAATTGTCCGTGAACATGGTGGGCACCTGGACGGCCTGCTCCTCGCTCAGCCAGAAGTCGCGATCCTTGGTGTCCTCGTCGTTGAAGGGGCGCGCCCAGCGTGCCTTGAAGTAGATGGCATTGATCAGCGCCACATTCGTGTCGGGCTCCAGTGAGTCCACCACCCGCTCAATCTTCTCCTGCGTCTGCTGCTTCACCCAGCTGTTGATGCGCTCCACTGCCTGCGTTTCCTGCGCGAAGTCCAGGCCCTCCACCTCGGAGTCAAAGTACTTTTCGGCCACCTCACGGAAGTGGGGCGTCACCTTGAGGTTCTCACGCGTGTACACCTTGTTGGCGATCTCCAGCACCGTCTTGGACTTAATGTAGGAGTGCAGCAGTCGGTGGTAGCTCTCGGCCAGGCCATCCTTGCTCTCCTTGGCCGAGGCATGCAGCGTCTTCTGCAGCTCCGTTGCCGTTCTACCCTCCGCGCCGTAGTAGGCCAGACCCAGCGCCAGCTGCACGGATACGGGCGAGATGATCACATTCTCCTGCTGCCGCTCCGTGGCCAGCGTCTGAAAGAGTTCCGTGGCGAACAGATTGCGCTCCTTGATGGTGTTTGCCACACACAGCAGCGGCAGCAGCAGCTGCAGCAGCACTGCAAGTAGTCAAAGTCAGAAAAGAAGAAAACTAGTTAAGATGGGTTGCAAGTTCTGACTGCGGAACCTACAGTTCATCCCGCGGTAGTTCATTGCGCCTGCGTTGACACCTCAAGACTAAAAGTGAAAAGGCTGCAGAACCTGACATTTATAGCTGCGCCAGGAGCTGAAATCACGACGCGACTGCGGCGGTGGCAGCGACGTGACGGTGGCAGTGGCTGCGCATGCGCTTTGCATTTCAAGCAGCAGCAAACAGAGAAGAAAAGAAAAGAATCAAAGCAAAGCAAAGCAAAGGAAAGAAAAGAAAGGCAAGGCAGGCAAGGAATCGTGCGCTGCTTCTGGACGCTTCTGGTTCTGGGCGTGAGAAATACTGGGAACACTCTCATGCTCGCACTCTCGCCCTAGACTGAGTGAAGCAGCCAGCCTCGGGTGAAGCAGGGTGTCATACAAGCAGGTGGTGTCAGGCAAGTAGCCAGTTAGCAGTTTAAGAAGCAGGTGAGAAAAGCAGAACAACCGATTCACATTTATTGTTGATCAAACTCAGAGAGCATAAAAGCAGCAGGAAGTTTTTGTCTTCCATTCAAATTGTGTATTTTCCTCCCTGCACTCCTGCGAAACATTTACAAGTGTTGCTGATTTTTGGTTACATTACGTGTATTCTAACAACTTTCGTGGAAATTTGCAATTCAGGAAACTATTTTTTGAATTTCAATAAAATATTATAGCACAATCAAAACGGATTTATTTTGACTTACAAGTATCTTTGAAGTCCTACGACAATTGGTAACTCAAAACTGATAGAACTGGCTGGTACCACCTTGGGGCATTACAGCATGGGTTGAAGTGCCCCGCACTTGAGTTGCCGTTCGCCTCTGCACTTGTTTCCCTTTGTTTGCCTTTGTGTTTGTGTTTGAGTTTGATTTGAGTTTGTGCCTCGACTTTGCCGCTCGAGTGGCTGCCCCGTCCGGGGGCAAGCTCTTGGCAGAGGAGAGGGCTCGACTTGATTCACGCGTCTGTCAAATTGGAGCTGGGCGCAGTGTGAACCACATAGGCGTCCCCAGTTGGAGCCCAGTTGACTGCGCATTGACTCTAATTTCGTGTTTTATGCGCTGCATTTAATGGTTTATTTTCGTATTTGTTTAGATAATGCATCCATAAACAAAGAAAATCAGTCGGCAAAACAAACAGGCTGTTTCGTAAATTGTTTATCGACTCCCCAACTCCACACACACACGCACACACACGCACACAGAGAGCTCCACACCGTTCCAATTAAACGCAACACGCACACATAAATTTTGGAATATCGAAACCCGAACACACAAAAACAACAACAAATTGAAAACTTGCCTTGTTCTGGCCTTATCCAATTTTTTATCATTAAAGGGAAGCACTGTGCACCGTGCACCGTGCCCCGTGCAACGTGCAACGTGAACCAGAATCAAAGTCCCGAAATTTGTTATTTATGCAGAGTTTGTGTGAAATGCTAATAAATTTTAATGGAATTTTAAAAACATGCTTTATAGCCGTGTCCGTGTCCTCTTCATAAATAAATCTTGGCCAGCCTGGCTAACTGTGTCTGCCTCCTTTGCCAAATTGCCCCAACTGGTGGTGCCTCTCCTCAGCATACCCTAGCAGGGGGTATTATTATTCTGTCGCGATATCTGTAACATATTGAAACAGAGATCGTTAAGTATATAAATACATATATAATCTTGCCTGTCCGTTTCTTTCTTTCTTTCCAACTTGGTAGCAAGCGGGGAAGTAACTACCTTTAACCGAATCGGATGGGTTTATCCATCGGTTGAGTGTTGAGATTTACTATAAATAACTTCTTTGTTTTTACAGATTACTTAAACATAATTTGATATACAATGATTTCTTCAGGCTGTTCATCTTTGATCAAAATCGGTGAAAACTTGCAACTATTGGTGAAGTGTATTTTGTATTTTTGTGTGAAATTCAGATAATTATGTATCATAAGGTCATAATGATATTAATGTTATCATAACTGAGTTTTGGCCTGATTATAAATTTGGTTAATCTTAATTACAAGTTGCCTGTTGATCATCTTAGAAATGAGATCTGTTTTTTGTGTTTACTGTGTTTATTTATTTATTTGGCTGACAAACAATGCTGTCGCCTAAAATATGAAACATATTAAGATAATTAATTTAAAAGAATAGAATAGCCTAATAGAAATTACATAAAATACTAAAGACGACACCGACCCGATGGGGGTATTTTATTTGCCTGTCCGGCTAGCTATGCCCCGAATCACAGCCAAGTGTGGTCAATGACGTCAATAGTCCCTACACCTGAATAGCGAAAAGTTAGTAATAAAATTAAATTTAAATTAACTTAAAATGTTAGAAAAATTAAATTAATTAAATTATGTAAAAAATAAATCATATGACTAAATGAAAGAAGAGAAGAGATAGAGGAAGAGATAGGTATGGAAATAACAGATAAGACATAGGACAAGTGAAAATAAAAATAGAGTGAGAGTGGGAGTATGGAGGAGCATTGAAGGGTTGAGTGAAAAGAGGGGAGGAGAGTGAAGACTTGGTATAATTTATTTAAAAAGGTAAAAAATAAAAATAAAAAGGTGATAGAAACAGACTGGGAAGTCAGTGACCCGGTGGGGGAGTGTTTATTTGCCAGTCCGGCAAGCTATGCCCCTACTCACAGCTGTAAGTTCAGTTAAGACTTCACGTAGGTAACCTAAAAGGGAAGATTTAAGAGAAAAGAGAGAATGTTCTGATAAGAACAGATGGGAGAGACTATTATAGTGCCTGCATAGGACACGAAAAGAACTGTGTAAGGCGTAATCAGTTGTGCACGTCGGTAAAAGAATAGGGATAAAGTTTCATTGCTAACTCTTGCATTTATATCGAACTTCCTATTACAATCAGTCTTTGAAAGTCTGCTTGACTCAAGTTCGAACTAGAGAACTTAAGAATCAGAGCCAGAGGCAGAAGATATGGATAGATGGATAAGTTGTTGATCCACAAATTGAAACATACAGAGGCTTATATATTGACTAAGATCGATTTTCTATATCATCTTCTGCCCTAGAAGCACATAGTTAAATATGTCTGGAAGGGTATTTGCTGTTCGGCAGCTCGTAGAAGGTTAATCATTCATTTTATTATGGTATCATAAAATACTTGGCTACTGTATGAAAGATATTATTAATTGTGGGTGAATGCAGCGCTGCTCAAATGTGGAAACACTTTCAGACTTTCGTGGCGTTGTTAAGCCAGATACTGGTTTGGCTTAGCCTTATATAATTTACGAGCTTTTGTGTGTGTGTGTGTGTGTGTGTGTGTGTGTGTGTGTGTGCGTGTGTGTGTCCTGGCAACGACCGGAGCTGCCAAAGCGCTGACCGTTCTGATTGAATGATTTCACTGATCGGGACAAAACATGTTAAAGATCGTGATGTTGTGGCCAAGAAGGCTGTTGTCTTTATAGATACACAGCACGGCAGCAAAAAAGGAATGCCGATAAAAGAGTCTGCGACTGGACACAAGCACAAGACACAAGCTGACAGGAGGCAGGGTCTGTGGCAGGGACAGGGACAGGGGCAGGGGGACAGGGACAGGGGACAGGGGCTAAAGCTGCGGCTCAGTTTGCGGCTTTGGCTGCATGCAACGGCAGCAAAATGCTGCTGATAAAAATAAACTTGCCACAAACCTTCTTTGAGCCGTGCGGGAAAAGCACAAGAATGATGAGCCAGCAACACACAACAACAACAACACTAACAACAACAACACGAATTATGTGATCGTTCCAGCATCTTTCAGAGCTCAGAGCCGAGTGCACAGAGTGTGGGTTTTGTCTGCGTGCAAGTAACCCAAAACCAGTTGATGATAGAGCAAAAGACAAAAGCCCCACAGCCCCAAAGTGAAAGAGACCGAGCCCAAAATGAGCAACAAAAACAATGGCTGCGATCGCTCCCCACCTCGCCCCTGGGCTTCTAAGCATAAACAATAAATTTTCACATAACTACACAAAATAATTGCAATTTGCATAGCAACAACAACCATCGAGATCATCTTCCCTGCGTGCGCACTCAACTGGCCCCCGAGGAGGTTGGGGCCTTTAGAATTATGATTGTCCTACTTAGAACTTGGGTCACTTTGGCAAACGAAGCTAGATCGGAGAGTTAGCTTTGAATAGCCCAAGGTATTATGCCTAATTAGACGCATGCTGCTTGAGTTTCCCGCTGATCTAAATGGAAGATAATATTAATTCTTCATCCCGACTTTCAATTTGAATGTTAGCTTAAGGATAGAATTTGTATTTCTTCCAAGATTTTCGGCTTGTTGGAAAAGACACACACATAAACCCAATACTATCTATTTTCTATAAAATTAATAACTCAAACTTAATCATAAACATTACAAAAAGGCAGCTTTTTTTCCTTAACCCACAACATCATTTATCTATCTTCTATTTATATATAAAAGTGAATGTCTGTCTGTATGTTCGCGATAAACTTGAAAACCGTTCAAAGGATCTTGATGAAATCTTTTATAATATATTCCTTGAAGTCCAGGGAATGTTTATAGCTATAGTTTGTTGTGTCATCACCACCCCCACACAACCACCCACTCATAAACGAAAAATGATAATATTCATGAGTATAATTTTACATTAAATAAAAACTATAATATCCACGAGTGTTAGTGTGTGTAAGTGTGTGGGGAAGGAAGTTTCATAGCAATTTTTTTACCGTGCGCTCGATCGACAATAATAAATATTTATAAGAATCAAAATTTAAATTAATATAGTTAGGAAATACGAGCAACGCCGCGGGTATAAGCTAGTCATAAATATAAATACTTCTATTAAGCAATGACCTTCCTTCACGACAGCCCTCCCAATTAACACACTTAGGAGCCCAGCAACAGACACTTAAAATCAATATTTATTAATATTTCAAAAGAAAAAACCAAATTGAATTTCAAATTTTTCACTTGACTCTTATATTAGTACTTATGTCTTCCCCAACAAGCTCCATTGTTTGTATATTTATTTAGTTATTGTAAATAAGCAAATCAATATTTGTGAGTGTAATATGGTATGTAGTTCTTTTTATGAAGTAATTCTGGCCATTTTGTTGAACAATCTAAAAACAAATGTTCTTTTATTCGAAATATTGAGCAAAGGTCTCATTCCAACTCATTTTAGACATGCCTAGAAAGTTTTATTGCTAATATTTTGTTGTATTTTAGTAGTAACAGTGATTGCTAAAAATAGTGCACATAAACAACTTGAAGGAGTAATTACATTTCTTTTACAGAAAGAATTTTGTGAATACAATTATTTGAATTATAATGATACAAGTTTTATTAATTAGAAAACCGATTGATTAAGTTGGTTTGGATAAGTTAACTCTAACAAGCGTTCTCTGTAAACATTTTAGGGTATTTTTATTCGATTTTAATATGTTTTCGTTTCTTGGGAAGCAACTTCTGGAGAAAACTCCATTGTCTAAATAAAGTATCAGTTAAAATTTTGCTGGTTCTAAGGTAATATATTTTAATCATTCTATAAAGAGGTTGGATATAAATAGAACAGTTTCTGATTATCCTAAGTAGTTTAAATATGATATTATTGCTCAATAATATCTTCTCTTTTTAGTCAAAAGCTGAGCCATCACATGAATGTGTTTTATAAGAGGAGTTTAAGTAGATGACTCCAAAGACTTTGTAGGTAATCTTATTGGTTTTATATAACGCTCGTGGGCATATTAACGGGCCAATTAGACTTGAAATAATATCTAATACTTACTTAGCCATGTTTGAAAGCAGCGCAACTTTCTTAGGGGCGTTTACACTGCGCAACAAGCTGCGTAATTAGCCAAATGCAATGCCTGTGCCGCAATCTAATCAACAGTTTGGCCAGCACTTTGCAGTGAAAACGAGGCAAACTTTCATTCAATTTCAACATCAATATCGACAAGTATTGACAGTCAATGCAACGCCAACAACAACAACGAACAACAACAAATCAAGCAAATGGAGTTTATGCAAAACCAAAACTCGCCACGCTTCACGAAGCGGCGACAAACATGAGGCCGAGACACTCAACCACTTGACCAGGGCGGAGGAGGTTGGGGCAGCGGGGCGGGATGGAGGACAAGACCCAGACCGAAGCCGCTGACAAGCGCAACAACAACAGCAACAACAGCAACAGCAACAACTACACGACAACGCGGATGACACAAACGACACGTCAATCTTGCCGCTGCCCACATGCGGCATGCAACATGGAACAGGATTTTCCAATTCGAGCCGTTGCCGCGACAAATTAAGCTGGAAAAATGCAAGTACAACTGCAACATCAGCAACAACAACAACAGCAACAACAACATCACATTGCGTATTTAGAACTCGTTGTAGTTCTCGTTAATTAGCACTAAAATAAGTGAGATCCGAGGCCCTTAAAGAGTCGCATCAACAACTTGGGATGCGTTTGGCGATCCTTTCGGTTTCTACGAAATCAGCGGACATCTTTTGGAGTCGAATAAGGTGATGCTGACGCAACATGATGTTGGTGTCCGTTAAGGCAGCTGACAGCCGCCCAGTCAATTGATAGCTCCATGATGTGCATTACAAGTGGGCATGTGGCACTGTGGCAGAGCACCGAGGGTGCAGACGAGCGCAGAGGGTCTCCGAAAGGGAGCAGCCTAGAGACATGACGTTGAAGTGCTGCAGACAATCGATAGCACCCTCGATAGTATCGATAGATGTTTGGGGAGCTAACTAAACAGTCGCAGTCCTGTTCCTATTTCCAAATGGGATGGTAACGATAAGCTATTCTGAATACTGAAAACTGATTGAAAACTGTCGAAAAGTATTGCCTTTAATCGAGTGTAAGTAGAATAATTCGAACTTACCTTCAGAAAGGAAAATCGATTGCTATTTCAAGTGAAAACGAGAACACTTAAAATCCGATTCCGATTGAAACATCCTCGGAAATGGGAAGGCCTGTGTATGAAATGCAGGAGTGCTAGAATATTGAATTTCATTGCTTTGCTTTTTGTTGGACTAGCATACTAGTCCATACTATATGTATAAAATGCCTACTATCGATAGTATCGATGCTGCCTATGATCTCAAAGATCAATTCGGTTCAATATCGATAGTGGAAGAGCAGCAGTCTCAACATTAATACGTATCAATTTGACTGTCATTTTGGCAAGCTTCGTGGCCGTGATCGTCAATTTGACTTGTCTATCAGCCGTTCTATCGCCCGATCGATGGCTTCTCCTTGAGTTATGTCGCAACTGTCCATCATAAAATGTCAATTAGCTGATTTCAATCAGCGCTATTATTTCAATTTATGGCCAACGGGACCATAACCAAAACCAAAACCAATGACAAGATCAAGATGCTGCTGTTGCTGTTGCTGCTGCCCCATTCCCCATTTCTCAATCCCCATTCCCCAATCCCCACTTCCCATTCCTGGGCTGCACCTACTTTGTGTGGTACTTTATGTTACGATCAGCCTTTCAAACGTCTCCCGCTTTGAATTGCAAATGAAAATGTTGCCAGCAGCAACAACAATGGCACACGCGATCATCCTCCTCACCTGGATGGGCCTTGGCTCAACAAATGATGCTGTCTGGATGCGTATCCCCCACCCTGCCCAGCCTGGTAGCCGCTGGTAGCCGCTCCCCCTGGAATTCATTCTACTTCCCTGCGTATGCTAATTTTCTTGTCAAAACATCGATCAGAGCTGCAAGAGTTCAGCCCGGTCTACACACACTGGCAGCACTTCGCATTTTTGCCAGTCAAGTGCTTAAAGCTGCCAGACAAGTCTGACAAGCCTTTGCTAGATATTCCACAAGCTTATGTATGCAAAATACAGAGGTTCTGGCATCACATTATGCGTAGGAAATATATATGACGGCCTGCTAAGTATTTGTTGCCAGATATTTCTGAAGAAAGGCTAAAAGAATGGTTGACAGTATATGATTATGGTAGTTGGCAATCTTTCGGAATTATAAGTTGGAAATTTAACTGCCTTGAGGTCAAGTGGCATAATAATAAACATATTTAGGAAAGGTAAACCATTCGGGCGTAAAGGGTTGCCAGATGCACTGGCAGAGATGTCTGACTATAATTTTCCAATCTAACAAAGAGCTTTTTTTAACAGTGTGTAAATACACAATAAACAAATTATAAATAAAATATGTATGTGACAAAATTGCATGTTAATATGCCTCTGTGAATGCTGTACTTCGTTTGGCATCGAATATTTGGCGTGCTGGTGTAAAGTGGCTTTAGAAAGAGACGGACACAGTGGCGATTAAAAAACGCGCCCAAAAGTATGCAACTCTTTGCGCCTGGCCCAAACTAGACAACCAATTTGGCAGCCACTCAACTAGCGCCTAAATTGAACTGTCAGCTCTGGTTTTTTGCACTCGGATAAATTTATTGACGTATTGGCAGTGGCTGCGCGGATTTTAGAACGATTTAGGCTGGCCGTGGGAACGCCAACAGCAGGCGGCAGAGGCGGCAACGGCAGCTCCGATGACAGTCCTTGTGCCCATACTTAATATGCAAATAGAATGAAACAAAAGCCGCCTTATGCCACACACTCTCATACATACATAGCTACATGTGTGCACATGTGCGTTTTAAAAGCGGATTTTCAAAATTGCCGCTGTGTTTTTTTACGAGCAGAGTTGTTTTTTTGTGGGGGGGTCTGAGGCCGAAATTTATTGTGCGACACGCCCGCGAAAATAGTTTTAGAGAGTGCGTTTTATGACGTTGTTGCTGATGTTGGTGTTGTTACCCGCTAAAATGTGTTAATGTGCGAGTTTCGGTTGGCGACTTTTTGCCGGGTTGACACCCCGAAATTAAAGTTAAAGCGCCCGCCTAAAAGTATGCAATGGAAAAGTGTGCGACTTTGTGTGGAGCTGCCTTTGGATAGGGCTCCTGTTGCTGGGTGTTGGAGGTGGCGGGTGCAGGGGTCGTGGTCCACTCACACACGCGAAGTTAACAATTGCAAAGTGTAAAATGTGTTAAGCCAACTGAAATGGGGAAAAAACGAGAACTGAGGGCGCCCCCCACTCACTTGAAGCTTAGCAACTTTTGTTGCTGCCCTGCGACTTAGTTTTGCTTTGATGGATGTAAAGCCCCATTGTGTGTGTGTATGTGTGTGTGTGTGTGTGTGTGTGTGTGTGTATGTGTTGGTATTAGGACGGGAATGCGTGTGTGTGTCTCTGTTTTCTTGCTGGATTTATTTGTGGCAACACAAAGATTTTTTAATGGCATCTTTTGTAGCTATTTTTTATGCCACACCAAAAACCCAAGCCCATTTCATAAGTGCTCACATATGTGTGTGTGTGTGTGTGTGTGTGTGTGCCAGTTGAGCACTTGATATGGGTGCAGAGCTCAAGGCGAGGGTGGCTAGAAAACTCTTTTAAGCACAAATAAACTTGCCACATTGTTGCCCTTTCATCGTATCGTGCCACCCCGCTGGCTTCTTGCCGCCTGCAGAACCTCCGGGGGAATTGCGAGGAGTGTGCACTCAAGCAAGGTGTTTGCCTGTTAAATTATATAACAATGCAATGAACTGTAAAATACGCAGCTAAGTGCTGCTGCTTAGTGCGCAGCTCTCAGCTCAAACTGGATCCCAACCCAAAGCTGCCACTGCAAAATGCCATAAATGGACAGATCTCCCCCACACACACACACACACACATGATGCTGGGCAGGGGCCGGGGGTGGCTGTCACAAAGCCATTACATAGCTTAATTATGGCACAGGTAAGAAGCGGTGGCAATTTCTGCAAAACTAAGAAGCGAAACTGAAATAGCTCCAAGGAGTCCCATGAATTTTGTGGCTGTTTCACAAAGTTGCTAAATGGGTTTCGACTCGAAATATAAAAGCTGAATAACATATACTATTGGGAGAATAATAAATATAACTAAGAAAAACAGTTTTTCAACTAGCATTCAATTTGGGTTAGACCAGTCTTAGATAGGATCATTTCCAACGCTTTTTCTCCAGACAACATAGTTACTATAAGAGTATCTGTATATAAAAAGCATTTTTAAATACTATAAGTTCGTCTCCCTGCGTTAATTATCGGTGAGGTAATGGACAATATGGAATACCAGTCGATAACCCAGATTCCTACGAGTATAATAAGTTAACTATTACTATATGACAAGTGCGTATCAGCAATGGCTGCCAGGGCCTTTAAAAAAATGTATTATGTAATATCGCAGTCAAGCTGGATAAATACACCA
Source organism: Hirtodrosophila histrioides (assembly GCA_037075165.1). Lineage (NCBI taxonomy): Eukaryota > Metazoa > Arthropoda > Insecta > Diptera > Drosophilidae > Hirtodrosophila > Hirtodrosophila histrioides. The sequence goes on along the minus strand of JBAMCL010000422.1, from coordinate 979,111 downwards.
GGTCTACCACAGGCCAAGTCACTCGTTAGGAAACTATAATCTCAAAAGGATTCAAGCAACTATATACCATTGGGGAAGAATTCACTTAGAATAGTCACCGGCCTTCTGCCGGGCACTGTAGACTGAGAAACCACCTAAGCAAACTAGTGAATTGTAAGAAACGGAACATGCAGATTCTGTGAAATGGAGGCTGAAACCTCATCACACATACTAAAGTATCCTGGTGGACCACCCCCCCCCCAAAAAAAATTTCCCCAGGAAAAAAAGGGCCAAAAAAAAACCCCCGGTTTTTTCCTTTTGGTCCTCCCCCCACTCCTCAAAAATCTTTTTACTTTCTATTATATAATTGTTATGCTACTATATTTACAAAGATTTATAAATGTACAAGGTTAAGAAATCAAACGGGCAGGGAGATCGGTGGGATGTATTCTCTTCAGGCGTCGGAGGGGTATAGGGTCAGCAAGTTTGTTGTTGCTGTGAAAGTTAATTTGGTCCCTGACGAGCACAAGATTCAAATCTCTTTGAATGGCACTGTTGGTGACGTACCAAGGAAGCCCGGATGCACGCCGAGCTGCACGCCTTTGGACGACCCTTAACAGGGATAATAGGGACGACCCTTCAGCTGGATAATATTTGAATACTATGTACTTAAATCTAGGGTTCTTAGTTCTAATTAGTGCTTACTTACATTTTGAATTGTTATATACATATGTAAGTGCCTTAGCATGCACTCTGATCATAGATTTTGTGGTCTACAGCTCCGTTAACTCTTAAACTATTCTTTAGCCACATTCAGACTTGAAACATACAAATTAGGCTTAGAATAAATACAATTCGTAGCTTAAATTAATAAGCACAGGCAGCAGTTAAGATTTCGTAATAATGATTAGTTATGATCTCATTTGAGTGTAACCTGATGATTCGCTGGGAACGTCTCCATTTCCTGGTTATTGTTGCCTGACTAGTGTCAAGGTCGACCACACCCAGCACTAAACACACTCTCCACACATGCAATATTAAATAGAGAGAAAAAATATAGTAGAAATTCCCAAAAAACACGCCACAAAATTGTGTTAAATAATGAAAAACTAAATTTCACATTTAGATAAAAGAAAATGTGAAAATTATGCAGTGCCTGGGCCTAATTTATAAAACAAACACAAAATGTGGCTTGAATGTGGGCTAAATATGAATTACCGAGAAAATAGCAGTAGTGCGCAGTTAATTAAAACATAATGAGCATTTAACATGCAGCCAAAAGAGCCAGGGCCCAAAAATCAATTAAAGCGTAGCACACTTTTGGGCTGCCCATGTGTGTGTGTGTGCGTGTGTGAGTGTGTGTGTGTGAGGGGTGGCATAAAAAGTAGCTCACACTCAGATACTTTGTGGTAAATGCTTAAATGTGTGACAGCAAACGAGAAAAAAACTGAATCGGCAGCCGCAATTTGAATTCAAATCGAAATGAAATGTCTTTACTTAGATATACATACTTATGTATGCAATGTATGAGGGGAGCCAGGACTACAGCCAAGGCTGAATGGCTGAGGGGCTGCCCAGTTCCAGTTCCACCCCCAAGGGTCGCCCCTTAATTTAAAGATTACTTTTGCGCTCCCCCCGTTTACTGTTTGCGTTCAATTGTTTTTATCAGTTTACATTTAAAAACAAAAAAAGAAGAAACGACAAACAAATAAAAGCCATGATGCTTTTGCCGTATTCCGGCAGAGATTTAGCTGTGATTTAGCCAGCAATCGTTGGAAAACACATAAACTTTTTGCCTGCTTGCCTTCGTTTATTGGCATTGCTTTCGAGGGGTTCCCCCACGGCACGCTCGGAATGGGTATCTGTGTTGGCTTTGTTTGTATTTGCTTCGATTTGTTTCGGCAGGGGCTTGGAAACAAGCTTAGACAGAGGCAAGTGCAAAGCTTCAATATAATTGAAACTTTGCTCATTAAATTCGCTGACTGAAAACGCTTCTAAGAACCTTTAAAAGGAAGGGTAGATTCCATTTGTGGTTAGTCACAGGGAGAATGGGGATTAAGCGATCCAGCTATTCTCTGATATAGACAACTATATAAAGTGGTGATCATCATCAGAAAAAGCAGAAGAAGAAACAATTATTATAATATATTCTAATGTTCACAGACAACGCTTAAAATAATTCTAGGGACAATTCTTATGAATTGAAAACAAGGAGAGAAAAACCTAATAGGTACTTCTATACCCGACTTCATATACTTAAATTTTAAAATTCCATTTGTGGTTAGTCACAGCGAGAATGGGGATTAAGCGATCCAGCTATTCTCTGATATACAGACAACTATATAAAGTAGTGATCATCATCAGATAAAGCAGAAAAAGAAACACTTATTATGATATATTCTAATGTGCACAGACAACGATTATAATAATTCTAAGGACAATTCTTATGAATTGAAAATAAGGAGAAAAACCCCTAGTATTAGGTATTATAGGTATTATAGTATTATAGGTACTTCTATACCCGACTTTATATACTTAAATTTACTATAGAAACGATCTAAAGTAAGGGATGGTATTATATCTATGTACATACTGTTAAAGATAGTCGAGTGCCAGTTAATAAGGATGATTTATTCTTAACACATTTGGTATTCCCTGATATCCTTAAACAGTTGTATTGACATCAGTTCTGTCTTTGATCCATTCTAATACTTGTATTCAATGCAAGTTGTCAGACACTTACACTACTCACATATTTCAGCTACTTAAAGGCATACAGGGTAGCTCATATGCAAACCTGCTCGTCATGTTTGGTGTTCCTGGATGTCAGTGACTGGCAACAGAAGCTGGGCTCCATTACTCATCTGGCAGCTCAGGGCCCGAGTTGTGGGCTGAGTTGGCAACTAAGACGTTTGCATAACACGCGTCAAGTCTGCAGCAATGAAATATAATGAATGATGTCGGGAGAAATGCGGCAGCTTGTCAGGAACACATGGGTCTGTCTGAGGTGCACACTAGACGGCATGGAGCACACTATACGCTATGAGTATAACTGTCAATGTGGCGTTTGCAGCAGTCAGCGCCCCTTAAAAGTAGACAATGATAATGATTGTTGTTTGGCCGGGCGCGCATTGAAAAACTTCCCTCTGATGTTGCTGTTACGCTTGCCAGCATCTGACGAATGAGACAATTTGTCATTTGATGCAGACGCGACACGCCAGGAGCGAGGATACAGGAGCGAGGATACAGGAGCTGTAGCACTTGCTGACAATGGCAGCCAACTAGTCCAGGACTAACTGAAAAGGTGGCAGCAGCACAGTGTCTCGGCGTTGCAGCTCGTGCCACATGTGTGTCTCTGTTGTGGGCGTCGCATTGATTGGCGAGCTGGGGCCGCAGCTGCCGCAAAAAAAGTAATAATAACGCCCAAGTAGCAACAACAACAATAATGCTCAAGTGCGTAAATGCAAATAGCTGCGAGTCGTCTCTTGGCCGCTTTAAAGCGGCTTAAATAGCTGCCCAAATAGCTGCAGGCGAGGCGGCCACAAAGGCGATTATATCGCAGTGCGACCAAAGCGAGCCCTGAATAATTATAAAATTTCAGGGCAGTCACACAACAAAACGTCACACACACATACACACACGCATACACACGCACGCCATTCATAAAATGTATAAAAATGTAATGGCATTTAAGTGGCCGTTGGCGACGTCCTTTTTTTCTATACTCTTGCCAAGGGTACTCTTATTTTGACACGAATTGTGTAACGCTTGGAAGGAGGCGTTTCTGAATCAATGAAGTGCATAAATTCTGAGTCAGCATCAACAGAGTCGTCAATCTGTTTACATGCAAACTAATCTTTCAGTTCTTTAAATATTATAATTATACTCGGCATAGATGCAACTTTTTGGAACAGTACATTGTGGGAATTTGCTCAGTCAGATTATATATGATTGTATATGTATGGGTCTTATATTCTGATTATAGTATATATTATATACTATGTCTAGGAATCATTGGTAAGAAATTGAGTTCTTGTATGAAAAACTCTTCAATTTTTCAAGATATCGCAACCAAACTCGACAATCTTAGGTTTTACTATACAATATATACTTTAGACTTTAATCAAATTTAATCAAAATAAGAAATCTATATTTTATAGCTGTCCTAGGATTGTTTCTAAGTTAAGAATTGAGTTGTTGAATGAAAAAATTCAGTTTTTCAAGATATTTCTATCAAGCTATGACTCCTAAATATTGTATCCTTGCAACCAGACCAAGTTTAAAAGTAATCATAAAGTCGTAGGATAAAACAGCTACTATTCATGTCTCTCTCTTTAGAATCTTTAATAACAATACAATTAAAAATTAAACAAAAGTTCTTATGAAAAGGAACAATAAATACTTAAAGATTCAATATTTCATATAAAATAAAATGAATAATAAAAATCAGATAACTTGAACATATAGCTGCCATACGATTGGTCAAGAATGAGTTGTTTTATAACCAGATTTGTATTATATACTCATCAGCCTTATAAACATTCCTGCAGAGTATTCCTGTGGCAGCCGAATAAAGCATTTCCTTCTTGTTTTTTATTTGCCGCTGCGGAATAGCAAGGCGCAATTAATATTATGGCGTGGCACCAAAAGTTGATGTGCCACCTCACACCACCTGCCTGGCGCACCGGGGAAGGCAGGGAGAGGGAAACTCCTGCCCGACGGCGCAGGAAGCACTTAGCGTCGCAACATGCGAAATGAAAAATTGTGTTGCCTACTTTTTGGGGCTGGGAGCTGGAGCTGGAGCGCAGCCATTGAACTTGGGCATGGCACAGAAATGAATAGGCGCATAAATAAGAAATGCTAAAAACTCATAAGTGCTTGCTATAATTCACCAACTGTTGCCCCGTCCAATTACCGTGTCCACAAAATTGCCTTTGTTCGGGCCCAGTCTGTTATCGGCTGGCGCGTTTATCATTACTGACTGCATATGGCGGCAGCGACTACGGCAGCGGCAGCGCCTGCTCTAATTGGGCTAATTCTTCTGCCAGCTGAAGCTTCAAGTTGCAAGAGCTGCGAACTTCAAGCTTATGCAAATAAATATGCGAAACGTACGTGACCAAGTGCGTAATATGCAAAAAGTTGAGCGCCAGCAGCTCCTCCAACGGCTCCAACAGCTCCAACAGCAGCCCAGTCATCATTACGCTGTGCGAATTCCAAATGAATGTCAGCCAAAGGACACACACACACACACAGAGTCCTGGCTCGACATGCACAATGCTTGTGAGACAAGGCAAACAGCGAGCAAAATGGCAGCCATGTAGGCGACATCATTTGAATTCCTAAACAGACAAACAAGCAGCGGAAATGTAAGGACACGAAGGACTACAACTCGCTCTCTGTCTCTCTCTTGTACTTCCTCTGTTTGTCTGGCTAAAGTAAAAGTTGTCGTTTAATTTCACAATTTATTTTAATTTGCAGCAAGTGAGCGACTTCCGTCCTGCTCGTCAATTAGGAGGCGTGGCTGGCTAAAAATAATATAGCATACAATTAGGCGACGCATTCAGAGCATAAAGGCAGAAAGGACTCGTGTCAGCGCTTGACAACAATTCCCCAGCGGAGCCTGCATCATGGCAATGCAAAAGTTGCCATCCCAGAGCAACACGGTGCGTATGATTGATGTGGATGCCGCAGTGGTGTGCAGCAGACGCCGCAAATGTAATTTGCGGACTACTCTGTGGGGAGACGAACTTGCTCCTGGCACCGACTTTGACTGATGAACTTTGCATAGTTTTCCGGGCGGCCACTTAAAGCGACTGCTGCTTAAAGCCAACTCAGCGCATCGATCTTCATTTTTGGTGCGCCTGGAATTCAATCAAGTTTTCCCATTTCAGCGCAAATTGAAAACATATGTTGCACGGCATTTTCTTCATGTGCTGCGACAAGTTAAAACAAACGCCGCCATAAAACAAACATACTTCAAGCACTGAAAGAAAAGCTACTTAAAAATGTTGCACACGTACAGCCAATTGTGAGCAGGCAAAAGAAAAGCAGCCCAAGACTTTCCCACACACACACACACACGAGAGAGAGAGTCAACAACTTTGCCGACAACGTCGCCAAATTCCCCAGAGCCTGTGAGTCCGACAGGACTCCAGGATACGGCAACTTCATCAGGGTCTTTGTTATGGCCTCGCATCTTCATCATCATGATGAGTCTCATCAGCAGCAACATGTCTGAGGCGTTTGCTGTCCCTACAATCATTCACACACACTCGCACACTCGCACACTCACACACATTCACTCTGTGGCGCCAAGGACTAATAAATTTCACGCAATCACGACTACACACACTCGCACAACCACACATGCACAGTTCGTTTGCCGACAGCCTAATAAAATATTTAGTTGGTGCTCATTGACAAGTTTGCAGACACTGACAAGGTCCTGGCAGCCGAGTCCTGTGTGGCTTTGTGGTCTCTTTAATGCTCGTGTCTGACATTTGTGGCAGGTGTCGTTCACTCGCTTAGCTAATCATTTACATGGTGCCAGGATTTGAGCATCGGGTTTGGCTTTTATGCCCCATCAATTCTATTAAACGCACATCAAATGCTTGCGCGGAAATAATGAAAAATGCAAAACCAATATTTAAGATGCCATCAAATCAAACAAAGTGCAACAATGTGTGTGGGTCAAATGGTGGCACATCCCCCAGAGGGAGGCCAGCATAAATACCCCGGGCATCCTTTCTGTGGACTGGGCTGGGCTGGGCTGGGGCATAAACAACGTTTAATATCTCATCAAGTGTTACGCTTTACGACTACTTAAAAACACATAAAAAATACCAAACAAAATCAACGTTGAAAGCCATAAATTCTTGTGTATAGAAATGAAAAGCCACTGAGCTCAGTTCGGGCCAGAAAAACCGAAAGCAAATGTAAAAGCGAAAAGGAAAAGGAAAAACCAGCAACAGCAGCAGCAGCAGCAGCAACAGCAGAGCAGCCCACACAGCGAACAGATTTAATGATGCAGCATGATTTGCGCATAAAAAAAGAATGCCACAGACAGGACCAGAGACTCTAACTCTGACTCCACCTCCGACTCTGCCTCTAACTGAGACTGACAGCCATTGGCAACTGGCAACGGGAACTGGGCGCTGCCATGCTTTGATAAACTGCATTCACTCACACACACATACACAGAGTTACACACAGATACTCACTCACACACGCTTAGACGTTTTAGTTGCGCATAAAATGTTAAAGGCGTTTGAATAACAGCAACACAAACTCCCTGGCAAACGAAAGTTATGCGAGAACGGGTGAATAAACCCTATGTCCACACACATAGATACAAGTACACTCGGAGAAATATGGCATCGCTCTCGACTCTAGCGGCTAAAATGAAATCCCAGCGAGCCATCAATGTCCTGTAGCCAGGAGTTTGAACAGAAGACCCCAGTGGAGCTCGATACAATTTTGTTACCCTTTCCCTTTCGTGTTAACCTGGTAATATCTGTCCGACTGATGCAATGGTGAAAGGCTTCCCAAGGGCAATTGGGATAGGTTAGGGAGCATTTAGCAGTTAGCTCATTTGATTGTGACGGGAAGTAAACAACACGAATTATTTATATACCTCCTAGAAATAGAAATAGAAGCGCATATATATAATAAAATCTATTGTAAGAAGGCTTAAGGATAGTCCTATTAAATATACTGATACTTATATATGAACAAGATCTTAAGTTATTTATGTTGTTAGTGTACTCCCTACGTTGTCATATGTTCTCTTGACTTACATAGTATGCTCCCCCCATATGACACAGTCTTCGTCTGGTGGTGACACATGACAAACAGTTTGTGAATTTCTAAACTCGATAGACGCCAGTCAAAGTCTGGCCATAAGCCAACCATCCATCTCTTCATGGGCAGCTAAACAAACCGACTAAATATTTAATTACACACATTTTGTTATAATGCTCGCGGCAATTCTGTTGTTTAACTGTTTACCTCCAAGTTTGTGTGGAGTATTTTGCAGCCTATTCAGAGTCAGAGCTGGGTTCGTTCGAGTTGAGGCCCAAGTATCGGTCAATATGCTAAAATATTCAAACCGTAAACGCCAAGCGGTTTCTTAGATGCATAGTAATTTCACAGAATTGTTTGTTTTTGCTGGCAAAAGTTTATGTCATCGTTTTTGTCTTAATATTCTATGAGATTGCATAAACGTTGACTTCGAGCAAAGGTTAACAACCTTACTTACTTTTACTTATTAGTTATCCAGCAACTTGTTATCTCGTAAATTAACCTTATATTTTTATCAAATTTCATTCTCCTCGATAAATGTCCATCGATTATTTTCGGTCTAACCTGCTCTACATATGTTCGCGTGTATTTAATAAACTCATTTTGCATTGCATCAGCCACAGTCATATCAATTGATATATTTCAATATGTTCGAGTAGTAAAAAATGATAAAAAGTACACACTGTTATCAGCTCTATAGAATTATAATACTGTTGCTAACAACAGCTTTAGTCTGTTATAACCAATTCACGTAAAGTTTTCCCAAATTTCGTAATGCAAACACAAGTAATCTATCATAATTCATTTTTGATTTTAATATTACTCTTTCGCAGGCTATTATCAAATTGTCACCCCGTCTGTCAACCAAAAAATAATTATAATAAAAATAAGATTATAACCAAGGAAAGTTATCGTTGTCCCATGGAAATTTAACCAATACTTTAGCTTTAATTAATTAATATCTTTATTTTTCAAAATGTTTTTTATTACCACCAGATTTATATGCATTTTTAGATCAAAACTGTGTAGTGAAATATCAAAAAGGCTATACTAATATCTTTCTGATTTTCATATAATCAATTAATAGTAGAAGGAATTTATTTCACAATATATAAATTATATAAATTTCTAAATCTGAAAACGAACCATTAAAGGGAAAACAACAATGACATATTATAACTGTTTTGTGTTCAATTGGGACCAAATGTCAGAACGTCGTTATCAATTATAAGTAACCCAGTCGATTAAGTTGAAGTGCTTGGAATAGATCATGTGCACTACATTGGGAAAATCATGGTGTCTAATGGTCAATAATGACGCAATAATTCCACATACGGAGCAACAAGTTATTTTATAGTTATTAATCTATTGACGTGATCTTAATGATTAGTTAAGAAGTAATATAGTGATTTGTAATTCCCATAGGATTGAGTATTTTTTACAAGTAGATCCAAAAATAACATCTTTATTTGTTTAACGATATTAAATGATGTCGCTTTAGTCGTGATCTTCGTAAGATCGAGCTTTTGAGCGAGTCAAGCTTATGTCGCTCAGAAAGCTAAAAGCTTAAAGCTCAAAGCTCATATGTGTTTACATGGCTAGTTGAAATGTTTTCATTTGTACGTATGTACGTCAGTATATATGAAAATATATGAATAAAAGCTACATAACCTAACATAATATTTTGGATCAAATTAGTTATTCTACACGTTCAGTTAAAAGTCGAAGAATAATATTTTGAAACAAATGAAGATCAAGACACGATAAAATGTAATTCGATATGGGAATACAAGCTGCCAAATAAATAGATTGGGTTTGTTTTTATACCCTTTACGCGTAGTAGAACGGGTATAACAGGCAGAAACTTCTAACAGCCTTCAAAGTATACATATATATTCTTATTAAGCTTCGACTGAAGATTGACTTTATTGGAACTAAAGCAACAAAGTATTAGTTTCCAATAGATAACATTAAAATGTTGTCTGTCAGAACTCTATCTACTAAGCATTTAGAGTACTTTGATAATGGATATATTACAGTCGAGAACTCTTGGATCGAGAGTTCTAACTGGTTTTGGTATGTTTTGGTTTGAGAGCGCGTGAGAGTACCGGCAAAAAAAAAAAAACAAATAAACAAGATAACGAAATTCTCGGTTGGTTCATTAAAAAAATGCTCACGAGACTGTTGTTTTTTTTTTCGACTACCCACATTATCGCCTCTACATTTATCTATCGGCACTTACTTATGTATATATACGAATGTGTATACAGATAATATGAGTTCACTTATAACCATTTATGTGCCTATAGCTTCTCGGAGAGCTTTCGTATAAATGCGAGCCCGCTCAGTTGTTTTAATTCAGTTTCAGCTGAGTATTGTGGGAAGAAACAATATATAATTTATAATTTCGCGGGTTCCAGTCAATTGAATTTCACAATAATGGATCTGTATGTCATCTTGGCCTTGGGAGGCCTGTTGTTCTGGCTTTACAAGTGGTTAACGGACCGGCACGACGAATTTTCAAAACGCGGACTGCCTTTTGAGAAGCCCTGGCCACTGTTTGGTAACACTGCAGATGTTATGTTGGGCAGGGCCTCGTTTCAGAAGAATACGTGCGAGTTCTATAGGCGCACACGACAACAGTGAGTAGATCAGATAATATATACTATATAGAAATGTGATTGACATTGAATATATTCACGATCACAGCAAACTGGTTGGCCTCTTCAACGTACGCACGCCCATGATTCAAATCAACGATCCGGAGTTCATCAAGACTATTACTGTCAAGGACTTTGAGTACTTTCCCAACCATCAGCTGTTCGTTCGGACCGATGAGCGTCTGCTCAGTGACATGTTGAGTACCATGAAGGATCAGCGCTGGAAGCATATGCGTGTTACCCTAACACCTGTCTTCACCGCGGCCAAGATGCGCAACATGTTCTCCCTGATGAATGAAAGCTTTGCCGAGTGCATGGAACATCTGGACAAGCAGGCGAAGGTTGTGCCCAAGCCCGGTGAAGGATTCGATTTGGAGTTCAAGGAGGTGTGCAATCGTCTGTCAAATGATTTGATTGCCACCACCGCCTTTGGACTCAAGGTTAACTCCTACAAAACGCCCAACAACGAGTTCTTCAAGATTGGCCAAGCCGTGGCCACCTTCCGCGGCAAGCAGCTGTACAAGTTTCTGCTGGCCACCACATTACCCAAGCTCTTTCAGGTATGTCCTGTTATTGACCTTCCCTGAGAACCTACTCCAATTGCGTTAATAATATGTTTGTTCCAGTTGCTGGGCTTCCAAATCTTTGACTCGAAAAATACCAACTTTTTCGTAAGCCTTGTTGTCGACGCCATGAAATATCGTGAGGAGCATAACATTGTCCGGCCAGACATGATCCAGCTGCTCATGGAGGCCAAGAAGGAGTCCACCGAGAAGTGGAGCGATGATGAGCTTGTGGCCCAGTGCTTCATCTTCTTCTTTGCGGCCTTCGAGAACAATGCCAGCCTCATTTGCACCAGCACCTATGAGTTGTTGCAGAATCCGGATATTCAGCAGCGACTCTACGAGGAGGTCAAGGAGACCAAGGAGTCGCTCAAGGGCGAGCAGCTCAACTATGATGCAGTTGCCAAAATGAAATATATGGACATGGTCGTATCGGAAGCCTTGAGAAAGTGGGCACTAGCCGCCTCCACCGATCGCCTGTGCGCCAAGGATTACACTCTCCGCGACGAGGATGGCACCAAAGTGTTTGACTTTAAGGCCGGTGATCGCATCAATATACCCATTGCCGGCATACAAATGGATGATCAATATTACCCCGAACCCTCAAAGTTCATTCCGGAGCGTTTCAGCGATGAAAACAAGGATAATATTGTGCCCTACACGTATTTGCCCTTCGGAGTGGGTCCACGCAACTGCATTGGTAAGACTTTAACTGAATTCAATTCTGAAGTAATCAAAAATTAATCGATATATTTGCCCTGCAGGTAATCGTTACGCTCTAATGCAGGCCAAGGCCATGCTTTACAATCTATTGCTGAAGTATAGAATAGAGCCTTCTTCCAAGACCTGTATGGATCTGATGAACGAGTCCGTAGGCTTCCAGCTGACTCCCAAAAAGGGTTATTGGGTGCACTTGGTGCCCCGGTAGCTAATAAATCCAATAAAAAGAGTTAAAAAAGTTACAATTTGTGTTTAGGTTTTGAGTTTACGATAAAATACACATATGTATATATTTTATTTTGATTATGTTTCAATATACACTGACTTTAATTGTAATAATACGCTTACATATCTTAATTCAAGTTACAAACATAAATCTCATCTCATCATATGTATTCGTTCCATGCTAACATCGTATTTATAGGCTTATGCAAAACTTTCGACTTAACAAAATCTCGTTTTTAGTGTCTTTTGCCGAGCAATTTATCTTGGGCGCATTTTTATTACAAAACTTTCAAAAATTCTTGACACATTCCTTTATATAACTCTTTCACTTTCACGCTTGGCGAAAGCTGAAAATTACATAAATCCAAAAAACAAAAAACACGAAAAACACAAAAGATTCTCAGCCAAAAACTTGAACAACGCAAAGAAACCGCAAACTGAAAAGAAACCTTTTTGCATAAATACATATACGTGTATTCATGTATGTCTTAATATATCTAAAGAATTGTATATAGCTGTGTAAACTGTGTAAACTGTGTAAACTGTAACTGGGCGACATTTTGGAAGTTCCTTCATATTTGAAATTATTGCACATATTTTGTATTTTAAGACTTTCGCTTTTCTTCGTTGGTTTCTTATTGTTTATGACATTTACATATACAAATTCTTTTGTTGGCAGTTGCTCATTTCTTTTTACCTTTTTTAATAGTTATTTATTTATATATTTATTGTTCGTTGATTGCGTTTTTGTTTCTCGCGTTTCGCTGGCTTTAAAGTGGCAGATTCTTAGCTCTACAACTACAATACTTAATCAGTTAGCCATCTATATATATTGATGTATGTAAATGCAGTATTGATATATATTTGAGTTTTGTACAAAGTTGTAGCCAGAGCAGACTTTTGCTTAATGATTAATCCCTGCTCTTGGCTTTATATGTATTTAGTTGTGGAATACGTGTAACTTACGGCTATAATGACATTAGCTAAACTGAGCTTGAAGTTGGAAAAACAGGAGAGTACTAAAGTATAATACACATTTTATACAAGAAATTGTTCGATTCTTATGCTCTCAAGCTCATTTTATATTTTCAGGCCTGTTTTCCTTTCCAAATATCGATTATATTCTTCGGAATCGAATTAGCTGTTCTGAATTACGAAAATCGCTTTCAAAACTCTTTCTACTTTACTAGAGACTTTCAGATATTTGCCTCTCAATTTCTATAATTCAGATATTGTTTGGAGAAAACTTGCTGAAAACGATTCGGAATGGCAATCATTTAACTTTTATAAAGTACTCGGAAACGAGAACAGGCCTGACTATGTCATGTCGTATGTAATTTATCCTTTGTGTATAATACATGCTTCGATATGTTTATTTACATTACCCAAGACCAGTCCCAGTCCAAATCTAGACGCTATACAGACGCTGTCCGTTGGTGGAACGAGGCTTGCCCAGACCAAAGAAGTTCCAGAAACGCCTCAGGCAGCCGGGCTTCTTCTCGGGCAGCAGGCTGAGGCTCTGCTCCTCCAGAATGGTGTCCAGAATGTAGTAGCTGCTGAGGTTCAGGGGCGGCGGTGGCAGCATGGGAGGTGGTCATGATATGGTGCAGTTCTTGCTCTCGTGCATAATTGCCGGCATGCCCGACTGTGTGGTCAGGCCGCAGCCAGGAGCTGCTCCAACGGCAGTCGGATCTCCGGCCTGGGCGAGCTTCTTCTTGCGCTCATAGGCGAGTGCATCATTGGGCACATAGGCGACTCGGACGCCGCCATAGTGCTTGCGGGCGGGCAGACGGTAGACATAGTCGTCCATGTCGCTGGAGGAGCTCGAGGAGCAAGTGGAGCAGATGCTGGCCACATCGCAATTGTCCAGATTGTTGAGCAGATTCAGTGCGCCGCTGCCCGCCTGGGTCTGGGCATTGTGCAGACGGAGATTTGTCTGATTGATCTGCATCTCGGAGGAGCTGCGGGACTGATTGCGACGCCGACGACGCCGTCGGGCGTTGGAGTTATCCGTGTAGCTCTTGGAGCGCGACATGGTGTCCTGGACGCTGTGGAAGCGCACCTCCTTCAGCGGCGGTCGATTGTCCAGCTGCTCGTGCTCCTCGGGCTGCTCTTCGTTGCAGTTGCGATTGCTGCGCTGCTTGGCGGCAAAGAGCTGCTCGTAGCCATCGTGGGGCAGCTCCAGTTCGCGCACAGACTCATTGTCCAGCTCCAGCTCGTTGCCCAGCTCCTGGGTGCTCTGCGTCATGTCCGAGTTGCTGGGCGAGTTGAGATTGATTTTGTCTATGCTCTGATAGCTGTGCGAGTCCTCCGCCTTCGACAGCAGCATGTCCGGCATGGAGGAGGTCAGCTGTGTGTCGCCAAAGATGGACTTGTCCCCCGCGCAGATGTTGTCCAGACTAATGCCCAGCTCGGTCAGGTCTATGGGCGGCGGATGGGCGGGGCGCGGCATGCCAGGCACCCCGCCCCCTAGCAGCAAATCGGCCACTCCCGCCGCCTCCATGCGCTTGCGCTCCTGCCGCTCCAGCAGATCCCCCGCACTGCCCGCGCTCTTGCCCGCATGCTGACCCCCATATGCATGGCCGTGGCTGCCGCTGCTCTTGCCGCCCGCACCACGTCCCCCGCCCTCCGCGGTGCGTCGAGGTGAGCGCGCTATTTGACTGGAAGTGGAGGCGCGATGCGTCGGCCGCAGCTGCGGCCCGGAGCTCGTGTCCGACGGCGTTGGCGGCTCGCCCTTGCTGCAGGCTATGGAGCAGTAGATGGTGCCACGGCGCGGCAGGAACGGCCGTCCCAGCAGCGAGCAGCGGCAGGTGCAGCAGGAGAAGCACTGATCCGTCGCATGCCAGTGCTGCCCGTCGTGGCTCATCTGCCCCTGGTCGACGCCAATGACCTCGCCGCAGTAGTCGCAGTACTCGGCGAACATGGTGTCGAAGCAGCCCAGGCAGTACGGCTTCCCCTCCCGCATGATGTACCGCTGTCCCCCCAGCTGATGCTCGCACTCCTGGCAGGCGAAGTGCTTCATGTGCCAGGTGCGACCTTCAGCCTCCGTGCACTCATCGGAGAAGATGATCTAGAATGGAGAAATAAAGGAGGTGAGCAGAGCTCGGATTAGTGTTGAAAAGAGGGCTAACAAAAGTAGGATATAGTAAGGCTCTATGTATCAACAGCATATAGTTCAGAACAGATATTCATTGTAATCATATTATATTAAAATCATTTGGTGTGTTCACAAACTCAATAAGCTTAACTGGTTGAAAGCAATAACCACAAATTAATTGTACAAAATTTAAGTGAAATACTTCGAGTCAGGCCCCGAAGAGGTTATCTGATTATTTGCGTTAAAAAGCGTTGTCAAAACTCATGAAAAACAACAAAGATTTAATGACTTTGGTTAAAAATTACACGCTTAAAAATCCATTTAGCTAAACTTTCTTTTTTGAAAAAGTTCATAGGAAATTTGTATTTGTAAACCGAATTACTAAAGTTCATCAAACCATCAGAAGATAAACTAAAGTTATATACACCAAAAATTAACCCGATTAACCCCGGGTGACTGTAAAAATGAATTAAGCTTAAAAGATGTGTCAAGCTCTTTTAAATATTATGAAAGAATTAAATGTGGTGTATTACATCTATCAATAAACCAAACACTCTAATCTTCAATTGCCTTTTCACCAATTTTCATCAGACTGAAATTAGATATATCAAAAATTAACCCGATTAACCCCGGGTGACTGTAAAAGTGAATTAACTTAAAAAGAAGTGTCAAGAATTAAATGTGGTGTAATTGAACTAAAAGTATTACATCTATCAATAAACCAAACATTTTAATCTTCAATTGCCTTTTCACCAATTTTCATCAGACTGAAAGGCTCAAAGTCTTCAGATCAATTAAGTGATTAGGAAGGAAACGCAAAAGTGTGACTAAATGCAAGATGACTGAAAATGAGGTCCATCAATCAAATGGTGAGCAATACATCCTGATGGAAGGTTGTTGCAACCGTTCGTTGTACTCACCTCATCGCAGGCGGAGCAGCGCGGCTTCTGGGTCTCGGCATGATGGCGGCCACAGTAGAGATTGCCATCGCGCTGGAAGTATATCAAGTCGACCAGGAGCTCCTTGCAGACGCTGCAGACAAAGCAGCCAGGATGCCAGCACAACTGGGCGCCCAGGCGCTGGGCGAAGACCACAATGTCGCCACCGGAGAGCTGCTCCTCGCACTGTGGGTACCGAGAAAAGAGAGACGGGAAAAGGGGAGAGGGAGTGAGTATAAATAACAGAAATATGCTAAAGTTGTAGAGACGTCAGGCGATAGAAATCTGCAGCGTCTGCTTTGCTTGGCAAAATATTTAAGCGACTATAAATGCTAAATAACGGTAATAAAACGCTTAAGCCCCCCAAGCGAGGACATGGCAACCAGCACGAGAACAGTCCGCAGTCCACAGAACTCCTGCTCTCCTGCCCTCCCCCCGTCGACCCCAATCCTGACGCTGCTTTGCGGTTCTGCTTTTTCACAACGGATATAATGCAAAAATAGCTGCCGGCCAAGTGCGAGGCGGCTCCCAAGTGCTCCCCAGAGAAAACTGAGACTTTAAACTGCTGGAAAAGCCGCAAGGAAATTCTCCTCTTGGTGGTCGTGCTGTTGTTGTTGCTGCTAATGTCACGGAGTCCAAACGGAAGCGCAGCTTTTAATGACTCAACCTCAACTCGTTAAAGTTAAAGGCATTCGCATAATGAACCCATTTACGTATAACTAACCAGGATCCTAATAGGGTCAGCAAGGCTGATGACTCTGTACAACGTAGAAAAGGGAAACGGTTAAGGCAGGTATAAAGGATATAAGGGTTTGCTTGTAGGAAAACTATATTCTTGTGTAAACGTTCTTTTTTGTAGGAAATCTAAATTGTTTAATCTTTACAGGTCTTAAATGATCTTATCAGCCTTAAGAGGAATGATATTCGAACCGACAATTGTACATACTCCCTCCTCATATGACTTAGGATCTTAACCCTTAATGGGTCGCCTTCATGGCAAGCCTGCAAGCAGGGAGATATCCTAAGTCCTGGAGGCACAATAGACCTGAATACTTGCTGTGTTGCGGCAAGGCTATTATGATAATATAGCTTTCCTGTAAAAGCCTTGACTTTTTGCCATTTTACGAGCAGGGAACGCAATTAGCGCAATTGCCCTGATTTATGAATGCTTTTGGCCCAAAAAGTTCAACACATGCGGCTGTAACTGCTGCCGTTAACCCCCACCCCCACCCCCATCCCCAACCCTTGCGAGCTCTTTCCCTTGACAAAGCCTACGCCAATTTGCGCCATTTTCGCTTCGACTTCCGTTTCCTACCGCACCGTGGCGCTTTGCCCCCGCTCCCGCCCTGCTTCATTTCGCGCACGCAAATTACCCGGCAGCGCCACAAAAGCCACAAGACGCCAAAAACGCTGCAAGGATGCGAAGCGAGGAGGAGTCAGGACATCGTTGCCTGCCTGCAGCTTCTTAACTTTCCAGGCTATTAAACCTCAGTCTGGCGAGGAGCGTTGCTGCTCCAATGTCCCCCGCAATCAACATTTACTTTTGCAAGCCATTAAACATTGACAGCGAGTGCCCGTCTCCGTCCCCGTCTCCGTCCCTGTCCCCATCCCCCTTTACAGGGTTGATAATTTCCATGGCAACGCCAGGAGTAAGTAGCTCCAAGTTGGCCCCACTGCATGCGTCGTTAATTGTTGCCAACTCCAGAATTTATCACCGAAAAAGAACTGCGCCGGAACTGAGCACTTTAATTAGGCTCAGACTCAGCCGGCGCTAATGATGTATTTGAAGTTGGCACTCGTCCTGTTGCGGTTACGGATTTCCAGCTCCTTTCTTCCTTTTGTCCAGCACTTTGCTGTGGCTTTCCACACACAGACTTAAAAAACTTTGGCCGGAAAAGCGCTTTAAGTAGTTTCTGTGGTGACAACATTGTTGTCAAAAGTGCAAAACTTTTCCGGCAGCAACAACTTGCAACAACCCCTCCCAAACAGCTGATTGGCTCTGCGCCGAAATCTGTCCACTTAAAAGGACATTTTTCACTGGTATTTGTTGCTGCTGCGCTAAATGTCATGTGAATAACAACAATCGCTGCTCATTTATCTTATCAATCCAATTAATCCCAGTCGCATACAGTTGATGACCCCGTACACGAGACGCCGTGACCCCTCCGGAGCACTGCAGACAATTATGCTATTGACAAATTGACGCTGGCTGCTTAAGGGGCAGCGCGGAGGCGCCACCTGACTGCCGGCTAAGGACTGTCTGCCGTGTCTGCCATGTCTGCCGGCCCCGGGACACGTTGTCGGAGTCCTTAGTCCTTGCTAACCCATTTCGTGTCCGTCCTAATCCAACTTTGGCGCTTTGCCCTGACAAACTTTGCTGCAGACAAGCAAGACAATTTCCTGCCCCAATCGCCCCATACTTCGGACTCATCCTCAATCCCGTAGCTCACCGAACACAGTGCCTCAAATTATTAATGACGCTCGTTATCGTGCCCTTTTCAGTACATAAACTTTTCGCTTAGCGGGCACAGGCGGTTCTACCTTTTTTTATATTATTTGGCAGCCAAGTTTTTGCTTCTTTTTGGCACAGCGGAAAAGGACTCCCTTCACCTCTCTGTGAGTACCATATTTCATGCACTCGGGGCATGCCTTACTTATAATTATTTTGTATTTCATCGTTGCCAGGACGACCTTTAGTGTCACATCCTTGTCAAGTTCTGCTGTCACATCCGCTTCAACTCTGTTGCCTTCATTGTTGTTCGTGTGGAAAATCGGGCCCGGCCAAATCATAGCCAGTTCTGGCTCTGACTCTGTCTCTGACTCTGACTTTGACTTTGACGCACGTTTCTGGCCATGCTGCCGACTCATTTACGCTTCACTGAATATGAGTGCTTTTTGGCAGCATCATTCAGGATCATTGAGCGTTTTCATAAATTTCCTTTAAGTATAATTTCTGCATGGCTGTCCTCGCCTCCTCCTCCCCTCTTTCAGAGGATGAAACACAATTCAGGGGGCGGCCTTTGCTTTGTTCGCATTTTAACGTCCGTTTAGCAAGTCAGTTATGGTTTGTGAATTTTAAGTAGCAGTCCGAGTGGGTTGTTCTGGTTCGTCAGTTTCTCCTGGCACGGAATCCGGCTTAGCTTATCAGATTTCATTAATAATGCATTAATCTACAGTTGGTTCTGATCGAAACAGGAACTCACACTCCTTACCACGGATACCTATTACTTAAATGGTTATATCCTCAGGTTTAAAATGGAATAAGCCTACATGTGTATAGTAAACCATCAGTTAATGGTGTGTTCTGTACAGAATTTTCTCTACATTTTCTAATAATTTTAGTTACGGTTACAAAAGTTCAAAGCATTTTTGGGGCACATACAAACTGAATAAGGGGTTACTTCTAACCTGATACTTTCTACTCTCCAATCCATTCTTGTTTTTTATTCAACATATAAGAAACAAATTCATATTTTCACAACTATCAAGAACTGAATTTGATTTATTTTCAATAGTTTCCCAACTCACACTTTAAACAAACTTATACTAAACAAACTGTTGACAACTTTCCAATCAAATGTCGCAAACTTTCAAAGGATGCAAAAAGTGTTAAGGAGCTCCATAAATAACGCAAGCATTTTTCAAAGTTAACCCTTGAGCCGGCTGCTGTCGGGAATCATTGATCAAACATATGAAATCAAATATTTAGCTGCACTTTGACATTAAACATGAACGGCAAACTTATGGAAAACCTCAAACAGTTTCTGCTGCTCTGTCTAATGAACTCTAACCCAGCCTGGCCAGGCCACATAGCCGCAAGATCCACTTCCATATAAGTCGTAATAAACGCAACTTGGCTGCCAATTTGGCCTGTCCGCAAACACAGCCAACAAAATCACTGAAAACTTGGGCACAACTTTAATGTGGCCAACACCTCAAAGGAGCAGAACGCCCACGCACGTAGCAGACAGACAGGGACAGGGACAGAGACAGGGACAGATGAGAACGGCGACGAAGATGGAGCCACTGCAGCGGACAAATGGACGCTGCATGTCCGTTTCCCCGTACTCCTCGGCTTCTAGCCGCCCCGTTGCCAGACAGACACGCAGCCGCGTGGCAGGCAGCATGCGGCATAAACTTTTTAATAAGTTTTACGAGTGGCGAATGTGAACACAATAAAATCGAGCTCCGAACTATCTGTGGCAGCCAGGAACTGTGCATCTGGCTGCAGACTGGCCAACTACTACGCTGATGCGAACCAGCTCAACTTCAGTTTAAAGTTGAGTCTGAAGTTGCAGTTGGTTAGCCGGCACGCACAGACTCTCGTCCAGAGACTGCCAGCTAATAACAATGCAAATTTTGTTCAGACCGAGCGTGGGGCAACACTCGCAAAAATCGACGTCCCAAAATCTAGCACTATTCGCAAATGTATACCATTTATTGCTGACAAACTGAAGTACAAGTAAATTCCGCTCTGTGTGCTATTGAAGGATGTTTTTCCCCGACGGACACTAAAGTTCCCGAATCGAATCCCTGTGAAAAAATAGTTTTTCTATATCTTCCAATGTAAGTGTTCCCTACAAGAAATGTGACTACAATATAACACAAGTATTTAATATCATGAAACAAGAAATTTTGATGATATATTAAATAATCATAACAAATTTCTATTCGGATCAAATTTTTCCTCACATGAAATTGATTGCCAAAAAATCCCAAAATTGGGGATTGAAGTCAAGATAATTTTATGCTTGATCGTTTCTTAATCATGATTGATTCTTTTATTTTCTGTGTGCTGTGTAGCTCTGAAGACGAGTTGCAACAGACTTCTACATAAATAGGAAAAAAAATCACATTTAGAATGTGATTTCCCCGAAAACAATTTAATCTGGACCTCGACACGACTAAGAACATCACTTACAGTGGCAATTAATTAAAGTAACCCTTGCAGATTTTTGCGAGTGTAGGGCTATTGAAAGGGTAGGGTCCTACTGGTACTGCAACAAGCTACTACTATTTTATGCTACTTCCATTGTGTTTTAGTGCCATTTCACTGCGTTGCACAGTTTCTTTATATGCACATTCACTTTTCGCCCCAGCACAGACAAAAACCAAAAGCATCAACTCGCAACCCGGAGTCCGGAGTTCGCAGTCCGGAGTTGGGGTCTTGGTCTTTGTGTTACTGTTGCTGTTGCTGTTGCAAAGCAAGTTGCTGCAATTGTTTTTGCAACAGCGTTTTTCATTTGCAGTTTTTCGCCAACTTGCAGCACTTGCCGTTTGCTAAAAGTGTACTTAATGAAATCTTTTTGTCATCTTTTATTTGAGCTGCTGCCAACGTTGCAACGTTGCGACGCGACGCGACGTTTGAAAGTTGCCACGTTACCCCATAACTCCCCCGCGCGGTTGCTTGCCTACTTGCTTATTGTTTCTGGCAGGCGCCATTGTCAATTTTTTGTGCATTGTTGGAACACCCACACACAGTTTATAAGAAGAAGCCCAAGGAACCTGCCGAGTCCTGTCAAAGTTTGCGCAAAACTTTGCCCTGCCTGGCAAAAAATAAAAGATGAAATGAAATCGAAACTCGCCATCTTGGGCGCCTTTGTTGCTCATAATAAAATGCAAATTTCGTGCTCACAATTAAGCTGGGATAGGGCTGGGTATGGAACTTATAAACTTACCCCCTTGCAGGACCTTTCATCGGACAGCAGCCGCACCGCGCCCCGTCCGAGCGCCTCCCGTTTGCGCTGTGCTGAAAAGATGCGCAGCTCCTTGCGTTCCTCGTCGCTCAGCGAGTGGCAATAGCGCACCTGCAACGTCAATGAAAACAGTGGAGAGAAGGGGAAGTGGCAATGAGTAAAGGAGCAAGTTTCTTGTATTGTAAATTTTAATTAAAATCTCTGTTATTGCAACTCAAAAAAGGCAACGGCAACTTTTTTAATCTCGCCCTCGCCAAGGCTGCGTGGGGCATGCTTTGATTTTTATACATATTTATTTCATTTTTTTTAAATACCCTTGCATTGTGCAACGCATTGACAGAGGCGTCTCCGTCCTTGAATATTTTATGGTGCATTCCTGATCAGGTTGAGTCGATATAGTCTGCCTGATTCTAGCAAAAAGTCGACTTTCAGCTGTGAAGTTATTTTAGTAAAAACTTGGCAGAATTCCTTTATATTTAGCATTTAACTATAGAATGGAAAGATTGGTTGAAAACTGTCGTATATTTCAAGATATCTTAACCAAACTCATATATTCTAAACTAAATAAGGATCTCTATTTGAAATAAGATCAAAATCTGACTTCTATATCTTATAGCAGACATAGCAAAGAATTGAGTTTCTGTTTTTTGTTTTCACAAACATTTTAAGCAAATTCAAAGATTGGACAACATTCGAATCAGCATTGGATGACTATATCTTATAGCTGCCATAGAAATAGCTTGAGAATTTTATTAGCATTGCTGCAAGCAAAGACAATTTATTTAACAAGATATCCAACGAGGAACAAAAAAAAGGCACAAGGGAACGCTTGTTTTTCGTGAAACCGCTCTCTGGGCTCGAAATGTATGGGCGTTGGATATCTTGTTGTTAAACAGTCTTTGCTGCAAGGGTATTAAAACTTCGGCAACCCAAAGATAGTTTTCCTCATTTCTTTTTATTTTATTTTGATGTTTTGTTGCTGTTGTTTTGGTTGCTCTGCGAATTTTTACAAGTTGGCATTAACTGCATTTTTATGCTCGACTTCTGCGTCGCTCCCTGGTGCTGTTGTGCTGTTGGTGGGTCCTGGCTCCAGTACAGGTCTTTTAACTAATACTCACTTCGTTATCTTGGGGCGGCAGCTGGTGCAGCAATTGTTTCACGCGGTACTTCTCCCCGGGACTGTTGACGTAGGGCACTTTGTCGTCCGGCAACTGGCTGAAGTATAAGCGGACCTGTTAACGAGCAGAGAGAGAGCAGTAAAAATGAAATTAAGTATCTCAGTTATAAGCCATAAGCTGTCAGTTAAAGCTTGCTAACTGTCGCCAGTTTATGGCGACTTGATAGCCCCTCAAATCGTGACTAACTGCAGCAGCAAGTACATTCATTAGGGACAAGTCATAACGAATTAATCAAAGCCACAAAAAACAGTGACAAACGCTTTCACAAACTTGGCTAAAACAACAACAACGAACGCCCACAGCTGGACCACGAAAAGTAAAAGCCGCCTCAAAAAATTGCATGTTAAACGTGCGAAAATGGAAAATGTCGCTAAAGTCATGGCAGTCAGGCAGACAGAATGCAGGCAGAGCAGAGCAGAGCACAAAAACTGCCAGCAATTTTCTGTTTTTCCCAGAGTTTTTCCTTTCAGCCGAGCTGGGCTTACATAACGCCTCGATTTTGTGGCATTTGGGGCAGCGCCCCGACCACGACTGCTTGGCTCTTGACCAGCACTAATTGCGGCCAAATCCAGCAGCGATTTAATTACAAAACGCTTTCGCTTTCAATCGATTGCCATTCGATATGGACCGATAATTTCCCAAAAGCCTAAAAAGCAGCTTAGCCGCAGCAATTAAAGTTGTCGCCGCATTTCCTTAAACGTGCATGTTGCCAGGCATTGAACTGGATTGAATTCGATTGGATTGGGTATAGGATTGGGATTGGGATCGGGATACTCGATATTGGGCTGGCCATGAAGCATGCCAATCAGCGCTGCTCGTTTAGCCTTTTTCCCGTCAAAACTGGCTATTTAAATGTCGGATTGCTGCAAGAGCTTGCAAACACAGCAAAGCAGGAATTCTGGCTTTTTATACCACTAGACAGAGTATAAACGAATCCTACCAAATTCTGCTTCAATTCAATTTCAATAGTTTCTTGTTAAAAGGAAGAGCTTGGCTCATTTAACAAAGAACATTTTTAATATTTTTCATATTTTACATCAAAATTTAAAATAAATCAGAGCCATTTGACATGCTGTCCTTTTGTAGTATAATATTAATCAGGTATATTTATGGTTTGATTTCATCCTGCATCCTTGAAAGTAAAACAACATCCATACACATACATACATACATATTCAGTATTAAAATATACGAACTTGTCAAACAATCTCTGATGAATTTGGTAACTAAAATGAGATGATATAATAAATAACACACTGAATGATTGGTGAGATTGATTAAATAATTGTATTTTTTTTTTTCTAAAAAAATAAGAGCTGGGCTCATTTTACAACGAACTTTAAATTTCTTAATATTTTATATTAAAATTTGTAGTAAATCAGAGCCATTAAAAATGGTTTAATTTGTGAGTATATTTATTAAGTATACTTATGGTTTGATTTCGAAATGAAGAATACGATGATATTGAAATTATAATTTCGCAGAGGCTTTATTCATTTTGATTTTATGACATGCCAATGTAAATGCTAATGCCAATGTCAAAGTAAAACAACGGTGAGGTAGAAATAGATACATTAACATAACAGCGTACTCAGTATTAAAAAACATACGATGGAATTAAAAATAATATGGTGTTAGGGTCAGTGCGGGCGAACCTCCCAGGATTGTGAAGGAGAATTCCCATAAACACAAGGACGACAATCGCATCTCCAGATATAATACAGGTATAAGAAGCCCATGGACATTAACTTGGCAAAGATCAAGTGCAGAAAATAATATTCAATCCATTCATTGTTAAAGGAAATTAAAATAATCATCTTAGTTTAAAAAAATAAGTATTCAAAATTCATTTAGTTAAACGATGAACGCCTTATAATGTAACATCCTTGGATGCTCAGATCAGTCGACCACAGTCCAATGCGCAAATATATGTACAGCTTTCATCAGAAAAACTGATTGCGAAGCCCAAGAAACTATAATACGAAGACCAAAGGTTGGTAATAAAATTATTACATACATGTATGTGTATGTATACTATATATTTGAAAAAAATATGTCTCGAGAAAATTAACTGGAATTTATTGTCCCACGATACAAGGGCGTCAAATGAAAAGCTCCGTAAGTTTAACTAACCCGTCTTTTCAAATAAAATGCAAAGTTTAAATGGTTGCAGGTCTCTTTGCGTGTTCCCATAAAACAAATTCTTTAAATTAGTTATGGATGAACGTTTAATAATGTTTATATAAATAACATCCTTGGATGCTCAGATCGGTCGCCCACAGTCCAATGCGCAAATATATGTACAGTTTTCGCCAGAAATACTGATTACGAAGCCCAAGAATCTATAATATGAAGACCAAAGGTCTGGTAATCAAATAGTTGATGGAATTAACCCATTAATTGATATAATAAACTCTACCGCTGATAAACAAAATGGTAGACACGCAAATCACGTAAACCCTCTGGCGAATGCACTCAAATTCGACGTTGAGAAACCAAAAATCAGGAGACTCAAGCGCACATTCCTTGAGCAGCTACGTTGGCTCAGTCCAGCCATGACATCACTTGATTGTTATCTGACAATTATAAATTATGGATTTTCTTTTTTTGTTTTTCACCGTCAAAGCCAGTCCCAAATGTGTTTTAAAATTATTTTTATAATGAAACGCTTTTTTAATTAAATCGTCTAAAAAAAAAAAGAAAAAGGAATTAACACATAAAGTATTTAAAAAACTATGTCTCGAGATAATTAGCTCAAGATCTTACAAGGTGAATTACACGACTTGCCGTCTTTAGTAATAAAATAGATGATAGAATAATCACAGTATGGTAATTTTCTCTTTTTGGCAAAACCAGGAATACAATTGGTTAAGAAATAAAAGGGAATCATTTCCTTCCCACAACTGAGCCGAAAGGCTTTCAAAAACAATTCGTGGTGCAATAATAATATGAGAATTCACAAGTCCACCAAGTCATTGCTTAAACTGTTTGGGAATTATATGCGCCAATCTTTCGAAAATCACATATATTTAAATTGTTGTAGAAATCATTGCTTAAAAACAGACACATTTATGTAGTTTTTTTTTGTTTTAAAAAAAATTTAGAGCTTTACTCATTTTACAAAGAACTCTTTTTAGTTTCTTAATATTTTACATATAACTTTTATAAATCAGAGCCATTTGATATGTCTATTTATAGTATATTTATGGTTTGATTTCATCCTGCAGATTTCCTTGCTGAATTAAGAGTTTCGTTATTAATAATAAATTCATTTCGTTTTATTTTGAATAACTATATGGACTTTGTTTTAATGATGTTTTAAAAGTGAGACATACAACATTAAAAAACTAGACAACACTAAGAACACAACTCATAGAATATGCCAATGATGTAGATGCCGACGGTATAAATGCTTCAAATGTGCTGGGCCACAGAAGGAGGCCAAAAAATTATAATATGAAGACACAAGGTCTGGTAATCAAATATATGATGGAATTAACACATATAAAGTATTTAAAAAATATATGTCACAAGGCGAATTATATATATGACATGCCGTCTTTAGTGATACAAGAGATTATATAATAATCACAGAACCAGATGTTCTATTATAAAAATAAAAATCAAGGGAATCATTTCGTTCCCGCAGTTTTCAGTGTACTTTGCATCTGAACTGCCAATATATTTAAAAATAATTTGGGGTACAATTATTGTATTAGAATTCAAAAAAAAAATATGTCCCAATAATACAAGGGTCCAGGCAGCTACTTCACCAAGTCATTGCTTAAACTATTTGGGAATTATTGCGCCAATCATTTGAAAAATATTTTTCGTTGAGTGTTACAATTTTCTTAAAAATGTGTACCGCATTGAAGAAGAGGTTTGCGACTCCACAAAGTATATATATTCTTGGTCATCATCTATAGTCTACCGATATATGAAAGTTCTAATGTTTTTCATTCAAACTAGTCTCTTAGTTTTAGAGCTACCGTGAGGAAACTTGGCACAGATGCTTCTTTTTGATACAGGTAGTACATACATATGTACATACATACATAAGTATGTCGGAACCGGCCTGATCAGACCAGATCATATATGTATATATATAGTTGCCATGGGAACGATCCTTCGACAAATACATACCTATGTTTTTGCTTGAAAACTTTTATGTTTTGCAAGACAATCGGTAAAATAATGAGTTGTAGGATAAACGTTTTGGTCTTTGAGGATATCCTATTCAAACTTGTTCTCCTTTATGTTTATGTTATCTAAATTAGTTTGTAAATCTATTATTTTTAGCTTGATAAATGCATTTCTGCGCATTTTTGTTGCAAATGTAGCTAGCAGCGGAAACCACAAAAGTTGGCAACTCTGGTGGAAAGCGCCCAAACCCAAACGAAAGCAAAAGTTCAGCCCATAGCCCACAGCAGGTGGTTCAACAAAATGGGCGGTGGTGCAGGCGAAAACAGAAATTGGTTAACGAATTCAAAAAACCACATGGAAATCGACAACGAAATTGCTCCCCGTTGGCTACTTTTGATTTCACCTAATTAGTTGTGACAAATTGCTACATATGTTGCAAGTTGCCAGTTGCCAGTTGCCAGTTGCCAGTTGCCCTGCCCCTCCCTACCTGATCCGGCCGCAGACCCGGTGGCACCCAGGTGTACTCCTCCAGGGCGCAGCCGCTGTCATCGTCCGACTGCGAGTTGCGCTGAAAGTCCAGCTGCTGGTGGTGGCTGTGGTGGTAGACGCTGGCGGTGGCCGCCGTCTTGTAGCTGGCGGTGCGCAGCGGCGAGGCGACCACCGAGTTCAGTGGCAGATGATTGGGCGGCTGGCAGTGGCGCCTCTGCAGCGGCGACACAAAGTGCGCCGGCGTCCCGCTGCTGCTGCCGGCCGTTGTCGTTGGTGCGTCCAAATTGTTGCATGCCGCGGTCGACGACGCCGTCGCCGTTGCCGTTGCGGTTGCCTCTCTGCTGCCAGCCAGCCCAGTTGATGTGGTGGCGAGCGTCTGCTCGCCACGATGTGGTGGAAAGGGCGCACCCCCGCCAGCCTCCAGCTGCAGCAGCTCACTCTCCGTTTGAGTGTAGTAGCTGCTGCCGGGCTGCTGCATCTTGTGGTGTGTGGTGTGGGTGTGGGTGTTGCTGCTGCGCGGTGCGGGTGTGGGCTTGTATTTGATGTTTGGCTGAATGCTGCAAGTACAGAGATGGGAGAAAATCGATAAGTTTACTATGGAAATATGCATAAGATGCGAGTACACACTTGAGAGACAAAAGGTTAGCTTTTAAAGTAACTGAATATGTTGAAAACTGTATATGATGGTTTCGCTTATAAATCAACTATAAAACCACAATAAATTTCCAGCTAAAATATGCTTATTGTGATAATAACAGAGATCTCTCTTTAAGTCTTAGAAAGGAGTTCAACAAACTCAAATGCCACCCAATATAATTGCAGTTTTTGTTGTTACAATCATAATTATTTCGGAACAGTTTTGGTTTATTGGAACCAGTCATATGAATAAATCAAATTGCATTTAATTTGTTAATTTATCCAATAAATTAGTCCATATTTTATGAGCTTGTATTTGACTTTCAAATTAAACTATACAATGTCAAACACAAACCAAAAAAAAAAGAATTAATAGTTATATTTATAACTCTGTCAATTACTATTGTATTTTATATACTGCACCTTATAACATTTCTTAAAGTTCTAGAAACAGATAACAAAATTAATGCTTTAATAAATTAAAGAGTTAGTTTTCAGTAATGAAGATTTTTAGCAGACATTTAAGTCTACTTATTACATTGCTGTAAGAACAGGTATTATTCAAAATAGAACCACAAATTATGGACATTTTTAGATAAATAACTTCCCAATATTAAATAATTGATTGCGTTAGAAAATTACGCTAAGAGCTCAGTTGTTGCTCTGGCCAAATTGCCAATGCGTTTAGACCAAGCTTATGTGGTTGCCGCTGCCCTCTCTCAATCAGCAGAGTTGCAGCAAATCTTTGGGGCATGTTAATGTGTTAGCATGCAGCTTAAAGTTGTTGAAGATAATGTTGCAACAATTGCTGAATATGCATATGAGTATGATGAATGCTGACAAATTCATTTGCAATTAGCCAGCTGAGCTAGAAAACTCATTCAAATTGAATGCGCCGGCTGTTTGTGATGTGTTCTGGCTGCAATTGTGGCCAAATTGCAGCTGCTGCTGTTGCTGTTGCAGTTGCAGTTGCAGCAGTTGTTGCAGCTGCTGCGCCTGCGTGTAGTTGTCCAATTTATGAAATTTCGAAATGGCCAGCCGCATGTCGGGCCATCAGCATGTGGCCATCAGCAAATGGCCACCATATCCAGAGTCGACTCTGACTCGGATACAGTCATAAACTTAAGGCCTCAAATGACCGGTGAGCCGCTGCGGCATCTTCTTTGGCGCTTTCTGTGTACTTTCACTCGTGCTGTGGCACACTGAGCGATTATGCAGTCAAGCAGCAACATCAACAACAACAACAACAGCAATAAACAACAACTTTATGTTGGGCTTTAGAAATTCCAGCGGCAACTTTAAGCCCATGTGTGCATATCGCACCCAGCCTGGTCATGTTTCAGTTTTAATTTGCCTCTTTGCCCGCTGGCTATAATTTTGTATATTTTCTTTCTTTTTATATTTGGTATTTTTTAATTTTTGTAATTAAAGTCATTTGTGTGACTTAACACCAAGTGCTTCATGCGTTTCCTTCTCTATGAAATTAAAGACTGCACTGCAGTTGCGTTATTTCATTCATAAACATTCCGATTTGTATCAAGTTGCACAACATTTGGAGCATGAATAGGAAACGTTTAATGGCCAGGCCCAGCTCGGGAAATGTGAGAGAAGTTCCACCAGTTCCACCAGCTTCATCAACTTCACCAGCAGCAGCTGAAGGCAATTTGCCAGCCATCTATCTGCATAACCTGTAAGTTTATGCAAATGGTTAATAACAAAAGCTGCAGTAACCTTCTGCTAACAAAGACGCACCAATTTGTGAAACTATTTAGCAAGGCCCTTAAGTAAACCTGGGCGGAGGAGGTGTTAAACTATCGAGAGACCCATCAGCGATACTTTTGATAGCAATACTCGCCGAATGCCGAATAGAAAGCAATTGACTTTGTTATTGATATCGAGAATATGGAATTTCAATGGTCTATTGAAAGCAATCTTTTCATCTGTAAATTAAGCTAAAAGTGGAAGCGAAGCGAAAAATGAATTTATTATCTTGATCGTACGCAATAGTGATGAGAAACCTTGAATTCAACAGAAATAACGATCGAATAGTCCCAACTATCGGGAGTTTTTATAGCAAACAAGCAACATATCTTAATAGTCTTTAAAATTTATCGATAGTGATACCGATAATATAGAATATTAATGTGTTATGAAAATATTCTATATCTGAACCAAAAACTGACTCCGCATCTTTTTTTAACCTTTCTTATAGATAAAGTCCTGGTTTCGATAGTCATCAGAGAAAGTTTCCAAGCAAGAAAAACCATCGATACTATCGATTGAAGCATAGATATCTTGTAACTTCTCTCGCTGTTTTTGATAGTCATCAAGAGAAAGTAAGTGATATCATCGATAGCTTGTTACCCCTAGGTGGCAGCCCCTTCCCAGTTTTTGATAGTCATCAATTAAGAGTTTCCAACTATTTGAACCATCGATACTATCGATAGTAGCATCGATAGCTTGTTACCCTTAGAGGGCAGCACCTTCCCTGTTTTTGAAAGTCATCAATTAAGAGTTTCCAACTATTTAAACTATCGATACTATCGATCGTAGCATCGATAGCTTGTTACCCTTAGGTGGCAGCCCTTTCCCTGTTTTTGATAGTCATCAATTGAGATGTTTCCAACTATTTGAACTATCGATACTATCGATAGTAGCATCGATAGCTTATTACCCTTAGGTGGCAGCCCTTTCCCTGTTTTTGATAGTCATCGCTTGGGAGTTTCCAACTAATTAAACTATCGATACTAGCATCGATAGCTTGTAGTTCTAGCCTTTTCCTTTTTCTTTTTGATAGTCATCAATTGATATTTCCAACCATTTGAACTATCGATACTTCGTGGCATCGATAGATTGGCACCTAGGGCACCCTTTCGCTGTTTTCGATAGTCATCAATTGAGATGTTTCCAACCATTTGAACTATCGATACTATCGATCGTAGCATCGATAGCTTGTTACCTCTAGGGGCAGCCCTTTCGCCAGCGCCATTAAACGGCCTCTCAACTCGCATGCCGAAGTGAATGTCTCCCAGCAATAGTTAAATACACACTGCAAGTAACTGATGGGCAATGCTATTAACATTTACACCGCGATGTGGTTCAGCTGAGATTAGCAGAGATACCCGTATCTATAGGCAGATCGTTAAAGAAGAAAACACGAACTGGCGTATGGGACGTGAGCGTGGACGTGGACGTGGATTTGGCTGTGGCTTTGACTTTGGCTTTGGCGCTAGTGAAAGTTTTGTGCTACTCGTACGCTTTGTGGTTTTCCAATGCAAATTCATTTGTTTTTTAGCGGGAGAGTGCCAAATGTTGTCTGGCATCTGCGTGCGATCAATCAAAAGGGGCCGGAGCGCGGCTTTAGAGGCTTTCTAAACCGAAACCGATTGACGAACCGATCCGATCCAATCCATTCGCTGCGATTGTCGACTGCTGGCCAAACAAAGTCAAGGCATAATCTGTCACAAATGAATTGTGAGCCTGTTGATTGACTTTGATAGCAAACGGTGGCCAAGTGCCAGCCAGCCCAATTCAAATCTAGCAAAAGCCAAAACCGATTGCCAAATACGGCCGCAATTGTTGACATACTCACAGCTGTCCGGTGCGACTCTTGGCCAGGCTTAGGCGGTTTTCTCTTTTCTGGCCAAAAGCCATAACCAAAAACCAGTTGTCCGCTGATTTTCTAAGCGGCATGCAATTTTATTCGCCTGCGCTTAAAAATGCTTCAAGGAATTGACGTGCATCTGGCCAACTATGGTGCGATCTCTGACACATGCATAAATTTGGGTTAAGAAGATTTTGAGTGTATTTGGCTTGATGTTTGTCATTTCCTTGATGTGTGTATGTCACAATTGCACACACGTATACGTATGAGGATAATTAAAAGTAAACTGCCTGACACTTATTGCAAATGGTAATGGTAATGTTAACGTTAGTGTTATGGCAAGACAACTTTTTATTACCCAGCTAGCTCAAATGCGCATATCTGTCAATTTTGATGTTCTGGTATCTTATAGTATTTGATTCACGCATATCTAGTGGAATTTGAAACGCTTGCATGCATTTCTAGCCCACTATAGATCATATTGAAGATTATCCTCATTTGTAATACATTTATAGGTTGTTTCCAAGCTGTAATTATATATCGTTGGAAAGGTATTATTCCACAGACTTGCAGAACTGCAATCAATTTGTAATCAGTTGGCTTTAAGGCGAGTAAATCGGGCTTACAATGCTGCAAGCTCATTCTCACTGGAACTCTCTCCAAAGAGATTAACCGAATTAACCAATGCACTAATTTGTTCATCTGTGAGCCACATAACTGCACTTAAAACTGACTTATCAGGCTATTTGGAAGATTGATCCTTATGCAATTGTATCTGTGGCTCATTAGCTAACATTTCAGCAAATGCGGCACGTTAATTCAAATGCCAATGCCGTGCCACAAAGCTAATAATATCTCAATTATCCACATCATCAACGCCGATCGGCAGGGCACTCAGCGGAGTGCAGAGCGAGGCGAATGCATTTCTCTATCCTATAGATACTATGGTGTATAGTTTATACTGGCTGCGATTTCATTAAATTTTAGACACGCAGTTTCCACAGAACTGGCCACAGCAGGAGGCAGGCACACGTAACTGGTTCAAAATCATTTAGGCACACACACCACCAGGTACACAGAGGCACACTCAGTTGTTGTGCCGACTCCAACCAGTTTCCCAGAAAGAAGTGCACTACGACACGCAGACAGCAGCGGCAATTGAACTACGTGGAAATTAAAACGAAACATGCAATTCTTTGTAATTGAAAAAAAAAGCAGAAACAAAACCAAAAACAATAAGAACAACTAAGGAGTAGAAGAGGCATCTGAAACCGAATCAATCCGCATTAAATTACTTTCACAATTGGTCAAAAGATAAACGTCAGCTCCCAATTTAGCTTAGCCGGGTCTACGACTCTCCCAGGCCTCTGGTATTATCTCCATCGCATAGCACACGATCTCTGGCCAAGATTGTAGCTGCCATTTAAGAAGATTTCGCTGAGCACGCCTCGTCAGTGTGGGCTGCAGTTGCAACATTCAGCTTACAGCTGGGCTCTGCTCTAGAATCGAACACTGTTAAATTAAAATGTTGTGCCGTAGGCGTGTCACAGCCGAGGCACCCTACCGCCCCGCCCCACCCCGCTGCCATTCCAGACTCCCAGCTAAACGCCTTTCCCAGTCCAT
Source organism: Hirtodrosophila histrioides (assembly GCA_037075165.1). Taxonomy (NCBI): domain Eukaryota; kingdom Metazoa; phylum Arthropoda; class Insecta; order Diptera; family Drosophilidae; genus Hirtodrosophila; species Hirtodrosophila histrioides. Next base: position 945,760 of record JBAMCL010000422.1, on the reverse strand, counting down.
TACGAAATCTCGTGCAATTCGGCAACAGACCCAACCCCAGCCCCCAACCTCAGTCTCAGCCTCGGCCTCAGCCTCAACCTCTGCTGGGTGCCCTGACCTTGTTGCGTGTTTTGGTGTTTCGGCATTTCATTGTCTTGGCGAAGTGCCTCTAAAATGGGCGGGGCTGCGTTGACTGTCAAAAAAACGGAACCAGTCGCAGTAAAAAGCGAGCGTATAATATTTAAAAATCTTTTTCTATACCCTGTAAGCTATAAAAAAGCGTTTAAAAGGGGATATAATAAAGTTTTGTAATGAACAAGGCAAAACTCATTTCCAAGACCCTATAAAGTGTATACTATGTAACAAGTTTTATATCATAACCGAGAAGAAGCGTATAACAAATGCAAACAATGTTAGTTTTCATTCAAACTCAATTTATGTACTCAATTTTGAAGATACAGTTCTTAAAATTTGGTACATACATATATTACTGTGTTATTTATCACTCATCCAATTTTCATAACAATCGGATAACAAGATCCTGAGATATTTAGGCAAATACGCTTCGATAGTGTTGGACGGAGTTTACTGTTGGGTAGCTTGTGTACAGGGTATTTGCTAGTTGAGCACACTCGCTGAGCGCATTCTTAAGAGTTTTTTATTTGATTTAACTTGGGGCAACTGCTGCATTTGACTGAGTTTACGTCACACGAGCAAAGGCCAAGCAACAACAACTTACAAGCAACAACCAACAACCCACAAACAACCAGCCGACAACAACGATAAGAGTCGTACATGCAACCGTGTCACATGTGTGTAGAGAGGTGTGCCTGTATGTGTGTGTGTGTGTGTGTGAATAAGTGTATGTGCACAACACGTGTTGATGTCGCTCAAACTTTATGCATTTTTTATGAACATGCACACATTTTGTGTGTTGTTTGTTGCCTGTCTGCGCGCCTTTCGACTCTTTTGAGTGCTTCATGGCCCTGTTGCAAGTTGCAACCTGTAGCTGGACCGGCCGGGCCCGTTGCACAAGTTTTCCATGCAACAGAAACAGCAACAGCAACGCCTCTTTAAGTACCGCGAGTGATTTAGTGCAATAATGCCGTTAGACGGCAAGGCTGAAACTGTTGCTGCCGCTGACTATGACTCTGACTCTGCCCCCGCCCCTTGCTGATAAGCTGCTGTTGCCGCGATGCAGATGCAGATGCAACATGCTGGAACCGCTGCAACATTAGCCACATCAGCCACATCAGCCGCATCAGCCGCAGCATCAGCATAGTCAACAACATTGGCTAAAATGCATAATTAATCGGACTGGAAGGCCACGGCTCAGGATTGAAGACTTGAGACTCAAGACTCGTCGAGTGCTGCTACCATGCCACATGTGGCAGCCACTCCACTCCACACCACTCGACTCAAGCCCAATCGAGTGATTTTCCTTTGGTTCGCTTGAGCCGATTCGCGTCTCGTCATTAACAGCTTTCGGTTAATTTTATGCAGACTCACCGCAAAACCGGCAATGAAGTTGGACTCTGCTGCAGCACAACTAGGAATTGACCCACCCTTGCCCCCGCCGCCCAGCCGCCTAGCCGCCCAGCCGACTGCAGGCCGTGCCCCCACTGCGTGCCGCTGTCAACGGCTGAAGACACGTTTTAGCGATTTCCATGTTGCATGTGCTACGCTCTAATTTATGCAAAATGTTGTTCTTCTTCTGTAATTCAATCCCCCTCCCTCAATCCTTACCAATCCTCACCCATCCTCACCATCCCCCCTCATCGTTAACCGCTTCTTGTTTAGCTCTTTACACGCAAAACTTTTTGTTCGTCAAATTCGAAATTTGAAATTCGCCTTCAAGTTCACGTTTCGCCTTCATTAGTCGCAGTTGATGGCCAGGTTTTTATTGATTTACCTTTTAATAATAAAACAAAACCAGTAAAAGCAGCTATCTTTGAGTTGCCGAACACATAATACCCTTACTACTAAGCTCTTCGGACTGCTATAAGATTAAGCTAAGAATTTCTTCATGAAACAAGTCAACTTTTGACCATTCCAACGATTAGTTCCTATATTACATATTTAATTGTATTTATGTACGTTTAAGTTGAGAAGAGGAAAATGAAACTGGCTTAGATTGGATGAAATAGTATCTCTTTCTTATACAAAACTGAACTGATCTTTCATCGATTTATATCAAATTTCCACAACTCATATTCAGCATATTAAGACTGACAATCGTTTACTTTTCTGGAGATATATAGAAATCAAAAAGTAGTATAAGAAGTAAGTATTTTTCTATAAGATTAAGCTAAGAATTTCTTCATGAAACAAGTCAACTTTTGACCATTCCAACGATTAGTTCCTATATTTCAAATTTGTTGAGAAGAGGAAAATGAAACTGGCTTAGATTGGATGAAATAGTATCTCGAAAAGTATAAATGGTTTCTTATACAAAACTGAACTGATCTTTCATCGATTTATATCAAATTTCCACAACTCATATTCAGCATATTAAGACTGACAATTGTTTACTATTCTGGAGATATATAGAAATCAAAAAGTAGTATCAGAAGTATATTTCTATACATCTCAAACTTCAACAGATTGTTCTTAGAGCAGCTATATACTCGTAGTTATACAATCTTATCGGCTTTGTCTTGCAGCTAAAAGAAGCATCAGAAACAAGCTTCAACACTGAGAGATTAGTTGGCTTAGATACTGATAGTATACACTTATGAGTTCCGAATAGTCTTTTCCAATAGCCAACACATTCAGTTGGTAAATCACAATACCCAGCTGCAAGGTTATAAACAACTTGAATAGTTTTGTATGCGAGAATGGCGAATGGGAGTTTACGAGTTTTAAATTGTTTTCAGCCCGTAAATGTTTTGACTTACGCAACTGGACGGCTTTCAGCGGAAATAGTCGAGAGCTGTGAATTAGTTACCAATTTGGCATATTTTTGTTGTTGTGGCAAAGCGAATGTTATTGTGGCATTTAGGCCTTATTACGCTAATAGAGCAGGTTCAAGTGTAGCAGCTCCGTTCGTTCAGGAACTGGTTCCGTCCGTAACTAACTGTTGCCTGAGAGACTCGCTCCCATTCTCAGCATACAATTGAACCTTTCTGCAATGAAGCTCCTCCGGCTCAACTTTGTTTCGAATATAATTGCCGGAGATTGGGTGCCGATGATATGCGAGCCGAGCCAGATTTGTGGCAAGACTCCCACAGTTCTTAGACATAAATTAGATATTTTTTCCTTAATTTGATGTGCTCTCAGTTGGGCTGATAATGATGCTGCTGATGGTAAATGTACTCGTAATTGCGTTGGCTTCTCATCAAAAAACACATGGAATCACATCAAAAAGATTACATTTTAAGAAATATAAAGCGACGACAAATAAAAAAGCGCCATAAGTTGATTAAATTAAGCCCCTGAAGAAAGAGACCAAATAGAAAACATTATTATGGAATGGCCAACGAAAATAATTGACACAGTAAGTAAGAAATTTTCGTAGAAACGCCAACGTCAAAGAAACACCAAAGAAAAAACGAACAAATATATATAATAATAGAAATCGGAGATGTGGCAAAGAACCCGAAAAAAAACAACACAAAGTCAAAACAAACTGCCATTAAATTTATTGTCTGGGCTCGTATGACAAACGCTGTCAGAGAAGCAACGAAGCGTATAACTTGGCTGATGGATGGGTCTGGAACTGGGCGTCGAACAGGTGAGAGTCTCTCTGGGAATACCTGTTGAAACGTGGGAACTTAATGCGACCCTTAGAACAGAATACAATCACCAATCACCAAAATAGGAAGCTTCCTTCGGCAGAAGGCAGCAGGAACCCCAGTGAGGCGAATGCAACCCTGTTGCGGTTGCTGAACTCGAGTGGCAACAACAAGTTGCAGCGTTTTGGCACCCAGATGCAGCTGACCATGAAGCAAGTAGCGCAGTAGGAGTGCAAGGCAGCCAAGTATGACCAAATGGGCTGCGCATCGTGTGGCAAGTGCAACAACTGTGCGCCTGGGGGCAAGGTAAGCTGCACCTTTTGACTATTGCCAGCGGAAGTGTGGCATATAATTAATGATGGCATATGAATCATGACGCATCAATAGCTGAGCAGAGCCTGGTGAGGGGCGAGAGATAGAGAGAGAGAGTGCCATACTTTCTCACACATGCAACGGCAATTGGAAATGCGAGTGCATTGAGTCGTAAAAGGATTAACTTTGCATGTTACACACACACACACACACGCAACACTTTGATACATGCCGCAAGCCCAGTTCAACTTCCTTGTTAACTGTAATCCAACTGGCTAAAGTCGTGTGGGTCCAACAGACTGACAGCCAACCAGGCAAACAGCCAGTCGGACAGCCACATTTCAATTAACCAAAAGCCAAGGCATCTCTGGGCTGCAGTTGAGAGCGACATCGTCTAATCGCCGCCTGTCAAAACAAACTTCTATAGGAAGCTCAGTGGCCAGACAGCTCAGTATCTGTGCCTGTGTCTATCCATGTCCATGTCTGTATCTGTATCTGTATCTGTATCTATGTCTGCTAAAATGCGCAATTAAGTCATCATCATCATATGCGTTTCAAGTGTCTTGAACAATCCTCGGGACTCCAAGTGCATTGGCAGAACGCATTAGCAAATGCACAGTTGGCCAGGCCGCCAGAAACAGTGTTGCCAGCGTTTAAAAAAAGACTCACTTTGGTGAGAAAAAAAAACCCAATAAAAGAACACCTTTAACCTTGTTAAAAAATGTGATATATTGCTAAAATCTTAATTTTTCCCAGAAACAGTGCTGCCAGCTATTGAGAAACAAAAACAAAACCAGATTTTCAACAATTTTACCTCATTAATTGCTTCCAGAAACCCTTATTCTAGAGGTTTAACTATATGATTAGTTTTTAAATAAATAAAAAAATATATATATATCCACAAAGCGAAGGAGAAACTTCAATAAAACTTGACTTTTATAAATAAAAGAGCGCAAAGTAAGAAAATAATTTCAATTGAAGTTATTTTGAACATTTCCAGCTAATTTTAGGCGCATTAAAATGTTAATTCTTATACACAAAGGGTTGCACTTTGTATGCTTAAATATCGATAATTATCGACAAAATTTAATAAAGTGAAAACTATCGATAAATAGAATTCAGTAAGATGGTTTCCTCTACAATTTGTCTATAATTCTTGCAGCAATTTTAATTTACTTAAACAATCTTATATTGACAGACATACGTTAAGTAGAAAATGTGAGAATCTCCTCTGATTGCTGTTTACTCAAGTTTCCCAATATCAAGCCAATAAAAAGCCAGATTTGATGGCCCGTTAGCTGAGTTGGCAACACTGACCAGGAAGCCAACTAGTCAGCTGGTCAGAAGAGAACTTTTACTATTTGACCAACTAGTACTGGTACTGGGTACTGGGAACTGGGCAACTGTTTGGCTAATGAAGCTTGAAGCGCAAACGCGAACAGTTCTGTATGAGAATTAGTGAGCAGGATCTTGTTAGCCAGGAAAATGCCGTTAGTGGCGAGCAGTACTTCCTCGCCCAGTTGCTGGCCATAATTCGTCGTCGTAGTATGTTGGCCAACAATTTATCAAAAGCAATTGTTGGGGCTATATGGGGGCTCATTAACGCGCCACTTGCAGTACTTTTCAGTACATTTCGAGCACTTTCAGCAACAGTTGATGCCGCGTGGGCGTCTCCAGGCAGCGTTAAGGAGCTCCAGACGCTGTTGACCTGCCCCGCCTTTGGCTTTTGGGCATGCCACTCACGCCCCGTTGCAACGCTTAGGTATCTGTGTACCTTTGTATCTCAGTATTTCAGTATCTACGTATCTTTGTATCTGTGTATCTGAGTATCTGGGCAGTGCAGCTACACATGTTTTTTCAACTTAATTGTGACGCTGACGCTGAGGCAGTCGCAGACGCGGACATGAATAACAAATGTCAGGTAGCATAGAGATCTCTTGTGCATTAGGCTGCACTTTTCTATTTTTGTTGTATTATTATATTTTGGTTAGAAAGGGGGCTGCGGGGCAGAAGACACTTGTGTGCAGCTGCTGCTGTTAACAATTTGCGCAAATCTTGGCCAACAGCAACAGCAAGCAGCAACTCAGTCAACGCTGGCCGCCAAGTGGCAGAAATATTTCAAGAAAATCACGATTTTCAACTTAAGATCTTTTGGCTACCGCGTCTCAGCTGCGAATGGGACGCTGGATCTGAGTTAGAGTCTGAATCTGAGTCTGAATCTGAATCCGGCATAGAAGCTATGCGGGCGTCTGTATCTTGGTTCGGCTTGGACACTTTCACAAATCGCACAGCGCTGAAACTTAGTTTATATGACGTTTGTGCCACTTTTCGTGTGAGCAAATAATTTGCATGAATTTCTTTTTGCTACTTAAGACAAATCGTCACTCTAGAATTGAGCTACTTTTATTTATTTATAGACTGCGTTTATGCCATGCTCATTTTGCAGACTCATTTCGCGGAATTGGGTCGAAAGTGCGTACAACTTTATAAGAATTTGAATTATAAAAGTTGTTGCCATTTCATGATATACTCAGGCGCAGCCAACTTAACTGGCTGTCTAAAAAATGTGGATAATTGCGGCCCATTTTGTGAATTTATCAATCAAACATGAAAAGTATAAAGTTTTGCATATTAAAAACTGTCAAATCATAATTTCTTCAGCATAGACGCAGCATATAAATCAAGGGATAGTTCATGATATTGACAAGTGCAGCCAACTTAATAATGGGAACTTATAAAGTACATTTTTGGTAAATTATGAGTAAATTGCAATATTTTTGAAGTTTCCATATGAATTTCTTAGCATTAACACAGTCTAACTGAGCATTTATAATGAGTCACATTGAAAGGGACATTTCTAAATCACAATTCGAAGAAGTCACGATTTGCAGCGCATAAACGAAGCAGCTATTAAAAAGTTGTATACAAACTGACAGCTGTATAGAATTCCAAAATGCAATGACAAATCAATTTGTGGCTAGAAGGCAACACATTACTTTCGCAATTATTTCTCAGTTAATTGACATAATTGTGTCTGGCTTTGGGCCAGAGTTTGGCTACTTTTTGGCCACAATTACAATTTGTAAGCGGCAAGAGGCAGCATGACAAACATCAAACACAACACTTGAGAGTTGGCATTAACTTCAGTGGGTAGATTTAGTGTGGGCGCCAACATTATTTTATTTTGATTTGATTTGATTTGGCAAAGTGCTGCTTACAATTTGGCTTTAATGTTACAAAATGATGGCCATTAAATTAATTAATTTTCGCTGAATGCCTTACCTCAATTTTCAATTAAATGTTGATTACAAAAGAGCGCGTCTTGGAACGGGTTTCTGGTTTTTGCGTTTTGTGTTTTACGTTTTGCGTTCTGCAGCCGCACAAAAATAGCCACATAATCTGAGCGTTTATCTTACGGATACAGATACACGTCCTAAACAAGCCACGACCTCTGACTGACTTATGGCCACTAAATTGCGTGTATATGCGAGCTTATGTGCTATATGTCCATATATATTGCGGGCTGTATATAATAACAATAATCAAAGAACAGGAAACATAATAAGCTCACAGCAACGCCCTTCAATTTTGCTGTTGGCTGGTTAGCACCCCGCACCCCGCACCACGCACCGCCGCCAACCAACTAACCAACTAACCACCTAACCACCTAACCACTTGCCCCTGTACCCTTATCCGCCCTGTCCCTTTGCTGGCTTTTACGCTAATTTTATTTGCGGTTTTCGATTTTATTTTATAAACACATTTTTATGTTATATACCCTTGCCAGAGAGTATTATGATATTGTCACTAAATGTGTAACGCTTCGAAGACGTTTCCTACTTTATACATTTTATTATTATTTTTTTATAAAAAAAAAAAAAGAAAATACTTCTTGCAGGAGGAGAAGGAGGGGGGGTCTTTTCCCCCGCCTCCTCCCCCCCCCCCCCCCCACCGGGGGGCCAAAAAAAATATTATAAAAAAAACCCTTTTTTTTTTTTATTTAAATATAAATTTGGGCTGCCCCCCCCAGAAAAAATAATTTTTTACAACAATCACCCAAAAAAAAAAAAAAAAAAAAAAAAATGCTTTATACAGCCCCAAACATACGAAAGTGTTGACTCAGCACGCATTTTCTACTTTGCACCCGTTTTTGTTAACAAACATCCATTTCAAATATTTTTCCTGTATAAGCCTATTAATTTACTACAAAACTCAGTTAACATATTGTAACAATAACATAACAAGCATTTAATTAATTTAATTAAATAAAAAGTGCATGTATTCTTGATCAAAATTGTCTATCTTTCGACTGTTTCCAATGAAATATCTCAGTATAATTCTTTAAAGTGGGTACTTTCAGATTTGATCACTATATTATAACGGAAGAAATCTACCCAGTTAAGATCTGAAGATCCAGATCAGTCTGGTAATTTAAAAGATATAAGAGAAATAAATCAAAAGGATTACTTTATGATATAGCTGATGTAAAAGTGAGCTGTTGTATGAACAAGTTTATTATGTTTTTAAATGTGTATAATAGCACTTAATACCATACCATAACAATCACTTTCTTTCTTCTAAGCACACTATAAACTATATATAATATAAAATAATAAACCAACTTTCTAAACATATACTAAGCAAATATAACAAAATCTAATGAGCTTCCACAGTAGGAACAGATTGTAACTAAACAAAGTATAATTCTTTAAAAGTATTAGATTAAATTAAACAAATTTACTAAACCTTATAGCTGTCATCGTTACTTTTAGTAGGGTATTCACTTTTTGTAGGCACAACTTTGTCGTTTTCTCTAGTTGTCATCTGTGGAATTTGATTAAGAACTCTGCAAGGGCATTGATTCTTCGGCGCTGTGAAGATAACTTTCCTTTCCTGCTACTATTCTTCTTTTCTTTGCCAATTATTGTTTGTGCTGCTTCACTGCTTGTTGACTTGACTGAATTTTTGATTGATTTTTGTGTGTTTTAAATTGAGTTTCCCAAGCCGACAAACTCAATCAGCGAGTTGTGTCTGGCTTTGATAGTCGCTGGCTCTATTCAGTTGTAAATTTGTGCTGTTCTCAGTTGTTTGGCTAATGTATTTTATTGGTTCTGTCTGAGAGTGTTGAGTAATAAATTTGCGACGCTTTGAGGCATTACATCAACCTCAACACCTGGCCAAAAGACAATGTCAGCCAAGCCAAGCGGTTATCAGAGCCTGGCCAAAATGCTTGCCATGCTCAGAGTTTCTGCTATGCTTTAATTGTGTAAGCGTGTTGGCTTAGAGTCGACTCTGGCTGATTGGGGCACGTTTGTGTTTTACGATTGGCCATAAACCAACAGGCAATTATGAAATATGCGTAATTGAAATTTTAGCTGCTTTTTGTTTTGCCGAGTGGGAAACTAGCTAATTTGTTGCCTCTACACAAGACACTTGATAAATGGCCAACAACAGTGAGGCAATGCACAAAGTGAACGCTCCGCCCCCCTTTTTGCAAGACAGCTAAAGAAATTACTCATACGCCCCGTTTGGAAAGCCAAAATGTAGAGAACCGTTTACGCTTATACTATATATATACTGCACATATAAAAATTAATTACAAGATGAATACTATTTGCGTTACGCTTCTTTGGGGCGTTCATCTGATATGTCGGCAAATCAAGCTGGACTCGGCCCGTTCTCCTCTACTCTCCTCTCGACCGTTTCAATTAAAATGCCATATATCATGGCAGAGACTCAAAGCTTTGCGCACATCGAATGCAATTAAAATCAAATGCTTGGCTCCATTTTTGAAATCAAAGCAAATCGTAAAACGATAAGCCTGGCCAAGATAGCCGCCTCGGCACCGCTCGCCGGGACCACCCAGCTATCTGCCGTGGTTCCATTAACTGTGGCTCCCAGGAAGGCCAAGTGGTGCCTCGCCTCGCCTCGTCTCGTCTGCTGTGGCAGTGGCAGTGGCAGCTCCACGCGCTTATTTATATAGTGCTTATATTTTATTGTACACATTTCGCTACTAGAGAACAGAAATTCCAATGCAAAGTGCTCAGGGCTGCTGTCAGCGGTGCTGCTGCGCTTAATTACGTTTTAAGTAGCCGCAGTCAATATTGGCATTGGTTTTATTTGACTTGAAGCCAGCAGAAATTCAATAGGACTCGCTCAGCGTCCAGCAGAGTTGTACATTGTAGTTCAATTCTGCAAATGAGTGAACTACTGAGTTCAATTTGTGATGAACGAACTAGTAGCTCATTTAGTTTGTTCGCTCGTTAAGTTGGTTCATTCGTTAAGTTCGCTTGTGAGGTTCGCTCGTTAAGTTGGTTCATTCGTTAAGTTCGCTTGTGTAGCAATATATGTAATCTATGTGCTTAACAATTATACTAATTTAAATGTCAACTGAATAATGTAAAAACAGAATGTGACCACACTTCGTATTCTCAGCAACTCTGTTAATCGATATTAATATATGTACACACTTTTGATCGATAGGAAGAAAGAAGAAGAATAAAAGCGGGCATTCGTTGAGATAGACTTGAAAGAAAAATATATTTAATGCAACCAGACGAAAAGTAATCTGGTTCTACACTTGTTAGGTTCTTGCGTTCGTTTAGTTCCTTCCCTATATATTAGAGTTCCTACGCCCTCTCAGCTTAGTTCGTTCATTGATATTATAAGATCTTTGGTTGGGCACCCTCCTCTTGCGAGGAATTCAATAATCAGGAGAGACCTTAAGACTATACTCTCGGTTGTTGAGGTTATTAACAGAATTTACCTTTAACTCCTTTAAGTTGTCGAGCCACAGCAATCCGTTAGCTAAAACTTTGGCAGCTCGCAGGATTATTTCCAGAACACCCAAACGTATAAACATATTCGAGAATAACTTCCGTGTTTATTATCCGATCGACTTGAAATTTGGACAGTAGATAAAGAGTGACCGAAGTATTATACATGCCATATACCAAAGCTATATCTTCAAAAATGTTGGCCTAAAACGTTTTTTACGAATTTCGGGGGTGTGGGGGTGGAGGAATATCTCGGGTCCAAAGTAAACTTGACTGGCGTGTCTCTTGGTGTCTCTAGCTATTATATTTGGTGAGATCGACGCGTTCGACACACGGACATGGCCAAATCGACTCGATACTGATTAAGAATATATATGCTTTATAGGGTCGGAGATGTCTTCTTCTGCCTGTTGCATACATTTGCATAGATTTAATATGCTCCTATTATCAATTTTATAGGTACAGGAAGTACCCGGAGGACACCACTTAAGTTAACCTAACCTAATATTTCCCTTTCACATGTTTGAGTCCCCCTCTTCGTCTGTTGAATCCTACCATAGTCCAACTCAAATGAACAAAGCTAACTTATAAACGAGTTCAAACCGACCAAATGAACGACAAAGTTCGTTCAAGTTCGCTCGTCAAGTTCAGTGAGCAGTTCAGTCGAACTTATACTGAACAATTCGATGCAACTCTAGTGTCCAGTTAGTGTCCAGTGCTAATGAGTCGCTTTGCATTTGGAACTGCATTTTGCACTCGATTTGGAGAGCTCTCACAGGCAGCTCGAGTTTCAGGGCACGTTTTGATTTTATCAGCTGGCAAATTTATGCAACACTTTGGCCCTTTCAATCAGCAGTTTATGGCCGGGCCGGGCCGGGCCGAAAGTCATTAAGGCGAAATCTAATTAACAGGCTGGCAGATTTATGAAAATCGCTCTACACCTGTTTAAATGCACAACTTTAGCCTGCATAAATCAGTGGTGCAGCGGGGGGGATAGGCGGGTAGGCGGGTAGGAAATCGGTGTGGCACGCAAACAAAAGACTTTCAGCTACTGCGAACAAAACCATGCAAATGAGGCGATAAACAAAGTTCAAAGTAGCAGATACAACGCTGCAAAGATGCAGATACAATGCGAGCTGGAGGAGCTGGAGCTGGAGCTCTCGTATCTTTTATCGATGAAGCGCGTTCAGTCATGTGGCAACGAAGATCTCAATTTATCAGGAGAGGGCTTAAATATGGGGTTATTAAAACGACATATGGAATTTATGAGAGCAGCGCGCCTGAGGCGATTTTGAGCCGCCTTTCGCATTTCTGAGCCAGGCAATGCAAATACAAAATGACAAAGGAGAAGAGGACACGGGGCAGGAGATGGGGAAGGGAGCAGGCGATGGTACCCTACCAGTTTCCTTCTGTCCGTATGCTCAAAGTTTTGCCAACTTACTTAAGTCTGGGCAACTTTTGAACTGCTGCTGTTGCCACTTAGTTGCATGCAATTCATTTGCCTGTTAACAAAACTTGACAACAGGATTTTGAATGGGACCCAGCCAGATCCAGGTCCAGGCCCAGAGACTGCAGACTGGAGGAGTCTGTGTCTGTGGATGCCACGTGCTGAACAGTTTGATAAATAACTCTTGGTGTCAGTTTTGCAAATAGCTGCGCATTAATAACGCCTTTTTAGTGCCAACAATGTCCCTGTGCCGATGGAAATATGAAACCTCACTCGCTCCTCGCCTCCTCCCTCCCCATGACAGCCACAACAGGGCCTAAAGTCATTCGAGTTCAGTTTGAGGTTGCCCCATAGGAACATTGCTGCCTTAAGCTGCGATTTGTGTTTCGCTTTTGTGTGTATACAAAGTATGCATAAATTATTTAATTAAAACGCTCAGCTTTCAGAGCTTCTTTTGTCATTTGATTGTTAACATTTCGTTATGCTTGATTGATCACAAATTAACATAGAACTGGAATACCGGACTTCAATATTTTAGTCAATATTTATACTCAGTATAAGTGATCCCCCCCAACTAAAGCCCTCTCTGGGCCCAACACACCAAAGAACCCCATCTAAATCTGAAGCTAGGCAATCCGCAAGAGCTAGCCAAACCAAAGGAGCCGATCATATAAAATAAATATCATATATTTACAATTTAAATAAATTTCGAGTTACAGATCCGACGGATTATATCCTGTCGGGGAATAGACTGCAACATTCTTATTTGTTCAGTTATAATTGTGTTTATAACAACGATCAAATGTGGAGCATTGATAGTAGCATTAAGTAACACGGAATATACATATATTTGTAGTTTATTTTTTGTTTTTTAAAAAAAAATTAAGAAGCTTTCGACTCATTTTAACAAAGAAATAATACTTTAATATTTTACATATAACTTAATAAATCAAAGCAATTTGACATGGCTTTTTATAGTATATTTATGGTTTGATTTCATCCTGCAGACTTCCTTGCTGAATTAAGAGTTTCGTTATTAATAATAAATTCATTTCGTTTTATTTTGAAAAACTATATGAACTTTGTTTTAATGATGTTTGTAGAAGTAAGACATGTACAACATTTAAAAACTAGACAACACTAAGAACACAACTACACAACGAATATACCAGTGCTATAGATGCCAAGGATCTGAACATAAGACAGGACAATGCACATACAGCGTATCAACGTGATTTAAATGTGCTAGGCCAAGCTTTTACTTTTTGTAGTATATTTATTTAGATAATATTTATGGCTTGTTTTCAGCCTGAAGTATTCTTTGTTGAATTAATAGTTTCGAAGTTAATAATAATTTTACCTTTGTTTTAATGATGTTTTAAAAGTAAAACAACGTTGAGGTAGGAATAGATATGATATGTATAACCATCACATTCATATATGTACATATGTACATACATTGTGAGGGAGAATTCCCATAAACACAAGGACGACAATCGCAGCTCCAGATATAATACAGGTATAAAAGCCCATGGACATTAACTTGGCAAAGATCAAGTGCGGAAAATAATATTCAATCCATTCATTGTTTAAATGAAATTAAAATAATCATCTTAGTTTAAAATACTAAGTATTCAAAATTCATTTAGTTAAACGATGAACGCCTTATAATGTAACATCCTTGGATGCTCAGATCGGTCGACCACAGTCCAATGCGCAAATATATGTACAGCTTTCGTCAGAAATACCGATTACGAAGCCCAAGTAACTATAATATGAAGACCAAAGGTCTGGTAATAAAATAGTTGAGGGAATTAACACATAAAGTATTTAAAAAACTATGTCTCGAGATAATTAGCTCAAGATCTTACAAGGTGAATTACACGACTTGCCGTCTTTAGTAATAAAATAGATGATAGAATAATCACAGAATAGTAATTTTCTGATTTTGGCAAAAACCAGAAATACAATTGGTTAAGAAATAAAAGGGAATCATTTCCTTTCCACAACTGAGCCGCAAGGCTTTCAAAAACAATTCGTGGTGCAATAATAATATGAGAATTTACAAGTCCACCAAGTCATTGCTTAAACTGTTTGGGAATTATATGCGCCAATCATTTGAAAATCACTATATCTTTAAATTGTTGTAGAAATCATTGCTTAAAAACATAACACATATGTAGTTTTTTTGTTTAAAAAAAAATTTAGAGCTTTACTCATTTTACAAAGAACTCTTTTTAGTTTCTTAATATTTTACATATAACTTTAAATAAATCAGAGCCATTTGACATGTCTATTTATAGTATATTTATGGTTTGATTTCATCCTGCAGATTTCCTTGCTGAATTAAGAGTTTCGTTATTAATAATAAATTCATTTCATTTTATATTAAAACTCTATATTAACTTTGTTTTAATGATGTTTTAAAAGTGAGACATACAACATTAAAAAACTAGACAACACTAAGAACACAACTCATAGAATATGCCAATGATGTAGATGCCGACGGTATAAATGCTTCAAATGTGCTGGGCCACAGAAGGAGGCCAAAAAATTATAATATGAAGACACAAGGTCTGGTAATCAAATATATGATGGAATTAACACATATAAAATATTTAAAAAATATATGTCACAAGGCGAATTATATGTATGACATGCCGTCTTTAGTGAGACAAGAACCAGATGTTCAATTATAAAAATAAAAATCAAGGGAATCATTTCGTTCCCGCAGTTTTCAGTGTACTTTGCATCTGAACTGCCAATATATTTAAAAATAATTTGGGGTACAATTATTGTATTAGAATTCAAAAAAAATATGTCCCAATAATACGAGGGTGCAGGCAGCTACTTCACCAAGTCATTGCTTAAACTATTTGGGAATTATTGCGCCAATCATTTGAAAAATACTTTGTATTGATATTTGCTATGAAAATTGGGTTGCTTTGATGCACACAAAGTTATTAGGATTTCTCTTCCGCTTTCTCCAGCAGTTGTCCTAGAAAAGAGACTGTGTTATCACATATAGAGAGTCCTGTGAGGACTCGAGCTTGCTGTTGCAAGTTTTAAAAATGAAGTCGCTTCAGAGTGAATTTGAAGGAAACAATAACCTTTGAACTGTTACGAGCATATTTAACCGGAAAATCGTTGGCCCGGGCTAACCAATAAAGCTGGACTTGCTTGGGAGCTTTGTTAACATGGCCATCAATATTTATGTAAGCGGATCTGTTGGTTGCCACAACCAGCCACAAACTACATCAGCCGGGCAATTGTTGAAGCTTTTACGAGCATTTAGGAGGCAGCCCATATAAAGCTATTAAAGACCCATTAAACTGGCCCATAAAATGCTCTATATGAACTGGGACGGGGACGGGGACGGGGACTGCAACTCGATTGGAGTGTCGTTAATTCCATTTGCTATTCCCACAGGTTTTTAGGGCCTTCATCAAAAGGGAATGTAAAGCGCGTCGAACGCATTTCGAATTTGTTTTCCGCTCTTGCCGCTCCAATTAAGCGCCCCTCCCTCTCCCCTCTAGTGTACACTATCTGCTGGCTTATCTTAGGCTCTGCGGTATGGGTTCTTGCCACAGTGGGCAAAGTAAGTAATGCAGCAGGCTAATATTCAAATATTTGAAATATCAGTTATGAGTAAAAATATACAAAATCTTTTGTGGATTATTATTTGGAATAAACTGAAAATATTAACTAGATGCTGGTTTGGCCGGCTCGAGGTTCAGTTTTAATAAATAAAACAACAAAATTAGTTGCTATATTGTTCCGATATCTTTCGGTTACACCACGGTAACCGTCTTCAGGGTGGTAGTTCTACACGTCTGTCCTGTATGGCGTGGAGTTATCAACCATATTAACAAAAAACAAGCAAGAAAGCACGGGATATATTTGGAGTGCCGAAGCTATATACCCTAGCAGGAATTAATTTTTATACAAAACTTCATTTTCTCTGATTGCTCCTATGATGGTCCGATTTTGATAAAATTATAGGAAACTATTTGAAGTATTATAAAACTCTCACTTAGTTTGCATGTTATATTTGTATAAGCAAAAAGTTTTCATACAAAAACTTATTCTTCACCCGATCCTATGGCAGCTATATGATATATACTTTAACCCCCCCCCCCCCCCCCCCCCCACACCCCTTTTTCACCCCACCCCCAGAAATATTATAAAATTCACAATCCCCTTCCGCATCAACAACATCTTTTTATATATAATTAGTTCGATTTCGACCAAAATTAGGTCAGATTGTATAAACTCTTTAGAGACTCAGTGTGGGTGAGTTTGGTGAGGATGTCCTAATAAACAAAAAAGTTGTTCATACAAAAACATAGTTGTTGACCGATCATTCCTATGGCAGCTATATGGTTAGTCCGATCCGGCTAGTTCCGACATATGTACTATACTAAAGCAAAAAGAAGAGTCTGTACCAAGTTTCATTACGATAGCTTTTAAAACTGAGAGACAGACGGACATCGCTATATCGACTCGGCTATTCATGCTGATTCAGACTATATATACTTTGTTGGGTCGGAAACGTTCTCCTTCAGTCCATTACACCTTTCGAGACAAAATTACCCTCTGCTAGGGTATAAAAATATAGAAAATGTGTTCTGTTTTGTACGCTCATTAAAAAAGATCTTGTATATAATATTATTCAAGATAATAATAAAATTTAAAATGAATAAAAAATCATATATTCTTTCTCTGCATACTATTAAAAAAGATCTGCCTGGAATAAAGTCGTTGATTACTTTGGAATATATTATTTGAAATTAGCTCGATAGATTAGCCACAATTGGCCCACTGTGCAAGAATTATGGGACTCTCTAAGTGGACTTGAAAGTTGAACTCACGTTTTGGCAGCTTGTTGCTGTTGTTGTTGCTGTTGTTGTTGTTGTTTTGGTGTCTGCGGCGCCTTTGAATGGCCATCAAACTTGGCCAATTGTTCTTCAATATCGCTTAATTGTATATCATCAGCAATGGCCAGATTCAAGTAGCAGCCAGCTCCGGACTGAGTGGAGTCCGTGCTGCAGCCGCCGCCCAGCAGCTGCTCCGTATCCGTGGCATGCTGCAGCCAGACGGCGCTGCGGTTGCGGCAGACATTCAGATTGCGCAGGGCATTGAGGGGCAGCAGCTGAGGGGGTGGCATGGATGGCATGCTGCGCTGCTTGTGTTGCTGCTGCATGCGTTGCAGCTGCGCCGCAGTCAGGCTGCCGGTGAGCATGGCCACCTCGACATCGTCGTCCGCATCCGTCTCGCCGTTGCAGGAGATGCCCGAGGAGTGAAAGTGCTCCTCCGCGCTGCTCAGCTTGCCCACGGGACTGTGCCCCTGGCTGGACAGATCGCTGCTGATCAGGCTGGACTGCTGCGAGTGCAGCGCCATCGCCAGGCTGGGAGGGGGCTGCTCCAGGCAGCGCAGGGCGGGCAGCTCCAGGGCTATCTCGTAGGGCGCCAGCGTCAGCTGCTTTGGCTTCGTTTTGGTCCTGACGGCAGCCTTGATCAGCGCACACCTGGGCGAGCTGGAGGGGGCGTTGGAGGGGGGCTGCGGGCGGTTCTTGGAGCAGCTGGGCTTGGGCTTGCGCGGCGTCAGCTTGGTGACGGTCGACTGGCGCGACTGTTGGCCGCTGCGCTGCGGCTGCTGGGCGGGCACTGTCAGGGGAGCGGGTGCGGGGACGGGGGCGGCTTCCTTGCGCTCCCCGCCAGAGGCGCTGCGACGGCGACTGCGCCGTATGCTGGGCATGTTGCGTGGAAAGAGCTTGTTGCCCGCATCCGGCTGGGAGCTCTTGGAGGCGCTGTCGCAGCTGGGACTGGCGATCCCGCTGCCGCTGCCCCCGCTGCTGCTGCTGCTGCTGTCTGTTGTGGCCAGCACCGAGGCACACTCGCTGTGCACGATAATTTCGCGATAGTTTTTGGAGGCATCGCCTTGACTCTGTGGCAGGCAGATCTTCCACCAGCGTTTCTTGGCCAGCAACTTGGCCATATTGGACACAATTGGAACTGTTGCTGCTGCGCAATTAGCACATGGCCCACACCCCTTGCTTGGGCCTAACACACGCGTCAATCACAGATTGTCAATCAATTGACACATTAACGAGCCGCAAGTATGGCATGCAGCAGGCAACATGCACCGTAATTACTGTCAGCTGCAATTAACGGCCAATCCGTTTGTTCTAATTACGTGCACAAAATCAATGAGAAATCACTCGAACTATGGGCAAAAACGCACGAGAAACGCGCGCGATTTCCTTAAACGCCACTCGCCAGATAAAGCGAACCGTTGGCTTCGAAGTGGCAGCAACAACTGAAGAAAGAAAGCAAAGCGCCAGCCAGGTGAGCAGCGAACAGCGCTTAGAGAGAGAGAGAGAGAGTTGAGTGAGGGAGAGCCAGGCACACAACAACAAAAGAAAACGCGCCAGACAGGTTGGTGCAGGTCAAACTCAACAGAGTGCTCGATCAGCGGCTCAAACTCACCACAGCGCGCGCTCTCTCTCTCTCGCTCTGACGCTCTGAGCGCTTCGTTGCTCGCCGTGGTCAAGTGCAGCAGAGTTGAACAACAGGTGCCGGCTGCCGGTGTTGAGTGTGACTGCGATTGTGAGTGGGCTTTGAGTTATTAGCCTGAGTTTTGATTTTGTTGTGGCCTTTTTTGAGTGCATTTCTAGTTTGTGGCCGCATTCTCTGCGCTTATTAACAAGTTATTGGTGTGAGCGGCAAGCAGCAGCCAGCCCGATTGGCTGCAGGCCATTTGACACATTTCAAGCACTTTAGCGAGCTGACCCACTTCAAGCGACAAGCCACAGCGACAGCTGCAGGACTGAAGCGGAACTGCGCACTCAAGCGGCTCTACCCGAGCTTGAGTTTGAGTTCGATTTTGATTTTGAGCAATTGCCACTGGGCGTTTTGTTGGCACATTAGCGACGTCATAGTTGATCATTATAATGTGGCTCAGCCGGAAGGGTTTCTGGGAAACGAACACGATCGAGTGTGATGAAGGAGAGGAAGAAGATGAGATGATGAGATCTTGCCTTTGATTAGAGTGCATGAGTGAAAAGACTCGAAACTGTTTTACCGTTTTCTAAACGGGAGAGACAGGAGCGTAGTTCCGCAGCTCGTCCCCCTCAGACCCAGAACTTCCCCCAAGCACTGTATTGTATTGTATACAAATGAAATGTTTTGAAATTAGTTAATAAACTTACTCTCAAAACTTGCCAAATGGCGGCTCCATTTTGTTGGCCAGCAGCGTAAACGATTCACAAATTGTTTGCCAAACTGTAATGAGAGCAAAATGCCAACAGGCAAATAAATTAGAATGCGCCGTTCAAAGTTAAATATTGGCAGAGGGGGCGCGGGGCAAATTTATCCCGAAATGTGCAACTAATTGTGAAAAGCAAAATAAACAAAGCGAGTGCGAAAGTATTTTAATTACCAGCATTGCAGTGTCAAAAACAAGCAAAGCCCCGCAGCCCCCACCCCCACTCTCTACGCCCCTGCCTCACAAAAAGTGCGTCAAAAGTTTATTTGACAGTTCCAACTGAACAATTCATGAAGTGAAATGCGCAAAACGAAACAATTTTGATTAAAACTGCGACACGCAGTTGCCAGTTGCCATTTGGAAGTGTCGGCCAAATGTAGTTGGCAGTTGGCAGTTGCTACACCAGCAGGAGGGCAGGCGGGCAGGGGGCGGGCTGTGGTACGTGCAGAAGCTCTGACAATTGCCATTTGTGCTAAGTGCAGGACGGGGGCAACAGGTAAAAGTCAACGTCACACACAAAAAATATAAAACAAAACAAAAACAAGTAGGAAAACTAACAGTCGGAAACTCCCGACTGAAGTATACCTTGTTCACAGCCTATTTCTGTTGGCGGAAGTAGGCGTGGCAAGCATGTTTTTAATCAAACTTATACAGGAGATCATTAGTAACGCTCATACCAAATTTGCTGACTCTAGGTAGAAAGGTGTGAGAGAAAGAGGCTATTTTGGGCTGACAAGACTATTTTCAAGGGTACAATTGGAAGCTCTGAAAGGAAAATTAGAAGTTCTAGCTACTATAAGTTATGGGAGTTATGGCTTCTTATCGAATTGCGGGGCGTTACGCCGCAAGAAAATATGAAAAGCTTAGCTGCCTATGATATAAACCAACATGCATACAAAATTTGATTTCTCTAACTTTAGCAAAGTCGAAGAGAATTGCGATTATGTGAAAGGCTGGACAGAAAAACGAATGCTGTATAAACGTAGTATACCCATTTTCACTTTGGGAACAGTGTATAACAAAGCAAAAAACTCGTAGGACACAGCAACAAGGACAGGCGACAAGCGACAGGCGACAGGGCAAAATGTGCCCCGCGACGCCACTGCAAAGGTCGTAAAAGTTGAGATTTTAACGTGCGCTCTACACGTGTACTTCCCACTCGAAGAGTGAGAGTTAGAGTGTGATTGTGATTGTGAGTGAGAATGAGAGTGAGAGTTGGTGTCGCTGTCACAGCGAGGAGTCAGAGGCGCGCACTTTGGCGCAGCTGCTGCCAGCCAAAGCAGCGCTGCAGTCGCCAGCGCTGGCAAGATGGCGTCATAAAGCACTAAAAAGTATTAAAACAATTTACACTTTGTAAAAGCAGCAGCAACAACAACAATAACAACTACAGCAACAACTGTTGTGTGGCTTGTAGAGTGCACGTGTCCGATCCTAGAGCGAAAGAGAAGGAGCTAGCGATGAGAGAGAGCGAGAGCAAGAGTGGGAGTCCAGCTACGCTCTCCCCATAGTTGCGCTCGCACTCGACGTGTTATTAACTTTCTCATCTACACAACATGGCGTCTGCTGCGCTCCCTTTGACATAATCATAACGGTGCTCGCATCCCAGCGCCAATATGGAGGCCCGGCCTCCAGTTGACAATCGCGTTACCGTAATTCTTTTCGCTAAATTCAAATAGCATTTTGCGCTTATTTGCATAAACATCGCGAATGTCGTAAAGTGAAAAATTGCATAAAACACATAATAAGAATGGGGAATTGAAGTGCCAGCGGAGAGGCGGAAGAGGGAAGCGCCAGAAAGTACTGCAATTGTTGAAAGGACGGGCACCGTGGTTGAAATCGATAAATTTGCAGGAGAAATGTGAATAACCTCAAAAGAATATAAGGTTATGAAAATACATTTAATTTCCCAGAAAATATTAAAGACCTTGAGATTCCTGATAAATTTCAAAAAGAATAACAATTTTTGGATGTATTGCAGTTTGAAGAAGAAGAAGACTGAAAAACTATTAATACAATCAGTAAAAGAAAACATTTCCGAATCTATACATCCCAAAAACCATATATTTAGTTTAGCAAGTTAAAAATATATCTCGGGCTTAAGGAAGACAAGGATTTTAATATTCTATAGAAGAACTATGTATAGTTATGAACTTAAATTGCTGTTGATTCCATAGTGCGTCATTCGCAGGCATTCATCCTCAATATCTCCACCGTTACATCCGTTCATCCATTCATCCGCTCATCCGTTCATCCGTATTACCGTTCCATATGAAAGGTGCGCACAGCATGCGTGCCTAGAGCGCCCAGCCCTCAACCTATCCGCACCCCCCGGCATATTCCGGAGACTTCCTCTTAAGACAATAAGCACCGAGCGTAAAACTCTGGAGTTGTAGCAAAAGCAGCGGGAGCCCAAAACAATCGCAGTCTGAAGTCTGAAACCTCGAATCTGGAGCCTGGAGCCTGCAGTCGCATCCAGCTCAGAGCTCAGAGCTCCCGGCTCCTGGCTCCAGCTCACAGTTTCCTGCGTGGGCGGCCCTAATGATGACGTCGACTGTTGAATTGTTTGCTGCTGGGGAAATGTGGCAAAAGTCTCAAGTGCCGCCTGCCCGTCTGCCCGCCTGCTTGCCTGCCACGCGCAGTTGAAGCCCCATAATATTTATGAAAAATATTCTTTTCATTTTTATATGAAATGTGATGACAAAACAAGCAGGCGCAATCATTGCGTTGATTTGCAAAATGGCGCTGATGACAGTCGTTGCGTGTGTTTGGGGTAAAGGGGGCAGCCCCCCTTTGGGGTAGATACAACCCACTGCGTGGGTCTACTGATTTTTAATTAAAAAAGCAACAAGAAGCAGCAGCAGAGCGCAAAAAACAATCAGAAGGCAAAGCTATCTTTGGGGTGCCAAAGATTTAATACCCTGACAACTATAGAAAACGAAAAGGTTGCACATACAACAAATTAGTTTCTAACTGAACGTTGCTATGGTAGCTATATGATAATCAGATTAGGTTCAAATTTAAGCAATTTAAGGTATACAAAAAATTATAATTGTAGTTAAGATTTCTGTAAAAACGAATAAATTATTCCTTCCACAACTGAATAGGCGTCTGATAGTAACTACGATAATCAAATGATATAGTGATCTGATTTTGATCAAATTTGGTACTCAGGCATAGGACATAGTATAAACTATAACTGGTGAGTTTGGTATATCAAAAGAGTTTCTTATACAGACTTAATATGGCAACTATATCATATCATATCATCATATCATAAGGAACCGAATCCGGCAGGTTCCGATTTATGTACTGTCTGCAGTAGAAAGGACACCTTTCAGTCGAGGTCTTATTAAGAGAGGGACTATAGTAAGGTTTTCTCAGAAACAGACAGGTTAGGAACTAAGTCTTAGATGCTCGTCCTGATCAAGAATATATATATTTGGGGTCGGAATGCGTTACATATTTGCTGATGTAGGCATAATACCCGCTGCAGGGGTGAAATAAAACAAAACCGAGCAGAACTCAAAGTGCGCGTCACAAGGTTTCCTTTTGTTAATCGACTTGATTGTAAATATTTTCTTGTCCCACTCCGCCGCGCATCGTCTCGGCCCCCTTTCAACGTGTTTGCCTGTCATGGTGGCAGCGGCTGTTGCTGCGCTTCTAACGGCACATTCACCCAGTCTCTGCCCCAGTGACAGTGCCACAACTGGGCAACAGTTCCCCCGCTCAGCTCCTTGCCTTGCCGCACCTGTCCCTTCACAGCAGCCTCCCCTCACGAGTGTGTCGCAACATTTGCCTTTGTTATTTATGGCAGCATTGTTGTTGTTCTTCTCGTTCTCGTTCTTCTTCTTCTTGTTGCCATCGTCCCTGCTGATGCGTAGCGCGTTTTTTCACGCGCCAAACGTCTGCTGCGGCGTGTGGCAGGGCGGCACAATCCAGGGATGGGGGCGGGGCTGGTACAAGTTTATTTTTGTCATTGCGTTTTTAATTTTGACTTTGACGCGGCAACAACAATAATGTCACTACGTCTGTCAGCACCAGATGAGCAAACTTTGGTAACAACTTATAGCCACATGTAAATGTTTGTAACTGATAAAGTGTCTCCAAAGAGGCCCTCTTACAGCCGCTGCTGACTAGGAGACACCCTGTAGCCAGATCAAGTCAATAGTCTAACTGAAAGACGGATAAATAGAGTATTCAATCCAAAATCCGCCCAATTCAATCAATTTTCTCCCTTAAGGGATCGTCCACATATTACGTAATCAACGGGGTGGGCTTAGCCAAAAGATTACTTTTGATTACATGGCAGGGGGAGTCTCCTAAACATTTGATTACGTTATCTATCTAAGAGCATTTTTTCACCAATTTTGGTTTCAAATTTCGGAAGAAATTCATTTTGAATGATTACGTAATCATAGGCGGGGAGGTCAGCCAAAAGGGGGGAGGGTATCAAAGAAGGGCAAAAAAGGGGTTATGTCACATATTACGTAATCCAGGGAGTGGGCTTAGCCAAAAGATTACTTTTGATTACTTGGCAGGGGGAGTCTCCTAAACATATGATTACGTTATCTATCTAAGAGCATTTTTTCACCAATTTTGTTTTCAAATTTCGGAAGAAATTCATTTTGAATGATTACGTAATCATAGACGGGGAGGTCAGTAAAAAGGGGGAGGGTATCACAGACGTACGTAACGATTACGTAATATGTGGACGATCCCTAATTAGATATTTGATTTGATCATTTTTACGCGGGTTTCGATAACTTTTTATATGAGCAATTTGCTTTGTAAGCTTTTATTTTACGTATGACTCAAGTAATATGTATTTTAGAGTTAGGACTAAACTTGTATTGCCTTTGAGAAACTGCATACCAAATTTGCTGAACCTAGCACTTAGTATAGTCATTCAGGCGTGTTACGGCTTCCAATTTCGTGATTTTTCTATTTGTAGCGTTGACAATAATTTCTGGCTTGAATTTAGCTGCATTGGATCTGAAATCCAACTCTCCTGCCATTGAGTTTGGATTCAGCTCACTAACTCGACTGCAATACAGAAAATTGGATAGGTTTTTGATCGACAGTCGGTTTGTGGTCACTCATTAATGTCCCCATACAGACAAACAACCTTCACAAACACACTCGAATTATTTGATTTCAATTTGCAATGGCTATTATTTTATAAGTTAAATAATATTAAAATAATGATTCCGAGCTATTCCCACAATCTATCCATAGACAGAAACTCTAAAATTTAGTCCATCAGTAAAATGACAGAGACTAACATCATTTTAATAATTCCGTTGCTATTTTTTGGTGCTACGTGGAGTGTGCCCGTGAAGTTGCAGGGATTTGAATGCCAAGTAGTGGATCCATCCTTCTGTGCCTTCGAAAACTGCGTAATGAGACCGGTGAGTCGAGGCGTCAAGGAACTGAGCTTATTGGTGCGATTGCTGAAGGTGCCCGTGGACAACGTAACCGTAGGTGCGACTGTAATTCCTTGGAAATTGCTCCTATGTAGCTAGTTCTTTACAGATTCGTGTAGATATAAGGCGTCGGACGTACAGTGGAACAATGTTCAGCGGCAGCATTGATGCTTGCCATTTCTTTTTAAGCAAGCGACGAAATCCTTTTGCCAAAATGATTTATAATGGCGTGAAGTGGGCTAGCTATACCAACATGAATCATTCCTGTCCCTACAATGTGAGTGGTCTGCAATACATTAGTATTCTTTCGATTGCATAAGAATGATCCTTTCCAGCACGACCTGATTGTAGATCGCATGCGTTTCGATAAGACCTTCACAATGTTGCTTCCTTTGCAAACGGGCGAGTATGTCTTCAAAATGTATTGGCTGGCATACAATGTCCTGCGCGCCACAGTCAGTATCATTTTTTACATTTGAAACACACACAACAGAAAATGTTATTACTAAAAGCAGGACCTTAAATCCACTATTGACACTAGTGTATATAATTGAAGGCAGTTTTAATATCCTCCAACATTCCTCTTTCTTTCTTTTATATTAATTATAATAAAAAAAGCACATTGATCTTCGAAAGAATTTCTGTAACGTCCGCAACGGCACTTAACTTTTAATAAAATATATTTTGGGTAAAAACAAGTTTGGTAATGTTCTCTAAAGTAACACGGTAACACTTCAAAAATGTAGTTAATACTCTGGGAAATTTTCAAAAATTTCAATTAGGATTAACGCAGGATTATCACATAGCCTGCATACATATAATAAATACGATAATCATATAAACTATGGTATGCAGTCGTCAATGAACTCATAGATACTATTGCTTATATATGGTTATTATAATACTATTTATATTCAATTATCTCACTGTATTCAATCAGGTGTGGCTAATGATTTGTGTACATATTATACTATGTTATGTTCCGAATCAATTACTGTTTGGGTTATTGTTTTTTAATCGCCATTGTGATTATTACACAGCTTTTGTAATAGTTTCAAGTTCAGTTGTAGTGTCAAACAGTCAAATCTTTCCAATAATTCAACATCATACTTTTAAAGAAATGATGTCGATATTTCTACTTATATTCACGATATTTGCAACAACAGCTTGGAGTGCTCAAATCAAGTTTACAGGAATAGAATGCGAGGCTGTGGATCTTGCTTTCTGTGACTTTGAAGTGTGCGTTCTAAAACCCGTAAGTCGCGGTGTCAAGGAGATTTCCATAACTCTCAAATTGCTGAAAGTACCAGTGACGAATGTGACGGTATGTGCGGCCCTACTTCTGTACGGTATATATCTTTTATATGGCTGATTCCTCTACAGATTGGCGGGGAAATCAAAGTGCGCAGCTACTTGAAACACCCCCTATACAGCTTCAATATAAATGGCTGCCAGTTCTGGCAATCCAAGCAGCGTAATCCCGTTGCCAATGCCATCTATAAGTTCCTCCGCATGGACTTCTACACAAACATCAACCATTCGTGTCCCTACGACGTGGGTAAGCCAACAGTTCTGCCTGTAGCTATATATACATTGGATTATCATTTACAGCACGATGTCATTGTCGATCACCTTCGGATCGATGATACCCTCAATCTTCAGCTGCCGATCGCATTGGGCAACTATGTTCTCAAAACCTATTGGCTGGCCTACAATGTCCTGCGTGCTACAGTCAATATGTATATTGAGATTACTGATTGAGACGAGCTGGACTTAAAGTATTCCCTTAACACCACAAATAATCATTACAAAATATAGTAATAATTGTTATTCACTTTAATACACCAAGTTATCTTCTTATTTGATTATTTTTGCAAAATATAATTATCATTTTGGTTTATTTGTTTCAAATTGTCTATCCATCGCTGATGATGCAGCATATTAGAAAAATTTAGTTAAATTTTAAATAAGAATGGTCCTAATTATAGATGAGCAAGGGATGTTTGTCCTTCCTGCCGGAAGAACTCTTCCTGCCGTCAACCTATTCATACAGGGAGCATAATCTAAGGTATAAGGAAACTGTCTTTCATGTGCTCATTATTAATGTATTGATGAACTCAAAAACCCCATCCATTTAGTTTTATTCATCCTCTAAATTTGTTCCCTGTCAACGACCTGTCATGCATTTGATTTATGTTGGCAATGACCACTTTCCAAATAAATATTTACTCAAAACAAATGTTAATAAGCTGTATAGTTTTTCAGGCATTTACTGATCGATCAAATCAATTAAATTTAAGTAAAAGCTATTAAATTTTTAGTTTAAATTTACCATAATGATATTTAATGACCCTGAATAGTTGTTTACCATGCGATCAGTGAGTTAATCAATCGGAAAGTTGCGATAGGAAGTAATATTACCAACAGTACATAAGATTCTCTGATCTGGAACTATTTTGTTCACCAACTTTCACCAAATTTGAACTATGTTGCATACTCTTGGGCGTCACATTGATGACTAGTCATCAGCATAACTCAGAGCATTGTTTGCACATTCATCAGCAACTTGTTGACAGGTAATTTACGCACTTTTTGTACCAGAAGTGAAAGCGAAAGGCAAAATGTCACTGAAATGACAGACGCAAGAGGCAGCAAACTGAGAGGCAAGTGTGGCTGTTGCCACACGCTTTGTGTACATAATTAAATGTTGTTGCATGCCCCAGTCCACTGACTTCAGATGACAGATTGCCCGCCGCCCCCCGCCCCCCGCCTGCTTGGTTGACTGGCTCAATAAACAGTTAAACAGGAACACCCTCAATTAAGCAACGTTGAAGGCAAACAAATGAAATGGGCTTTGAGCCCAAAGGCAAACAGTTGGCTTTGTTAGTGGGAATGGAGTGAAAAGTGCAAGGCACTGAAAACTGCACAGCCTACACATCCTTTAGCAGGACTCGGCTTTAACGAGCATGAAGTATTATGAATATTGAATGTCCACACTCCCACACTCAAATGCCTTTACACATGAATGTGTCTAGGCTAATACTCGTAAATGTCTGCCAGTGTTCGTGTGTCCTGAGTGTGTGTAAATAATTAAATTCTTAATTATCTCATGCCACACACACCCACACACCCGCACACACTCGTAAACTCTTGTTAACTTGGCTTGGGGCACATGATTAGCCGCATTAAACTTCATTTGCAGTTTTCGCTCTGCCTTCGCATTGGCCAAAAAATCTCAACTGACATTGCCATTTAATTAACTTTAATAATTCATATGTCAAAATCTCACATACGGGCTGACAGTTCTTATAGCCTGGTGTGTTTAAAGCCAAAAGAGAAGTAGAAATAATGTTTTGTCGACGGTGTCAGAGCGTTAATGAGCAAATTAGTATTCATTATTAGGTGTTGCCTCAGGGCGATAAACTTGCAGCCTTGTGGTTCTTGGTTCTTGGCTCTTGTTGTTGTGGTTTTTGTACCTGCATTTGCATAATTCTTGCTTATCTAAGCCTCAACTTGATGGCCTGGTGTGGCAAGCAGTGTGAGTAAATTAAAATAAATGTGAGCAACATTGTAATTTTAATGGTTTTACTTGTAGTTGGTAAGTGTTAATGACACACTGCGACTTATCTAACTAGTTCACAAAACTTGCGTGCCACAATTGTCTGGGGGCACAAGGACCTGCCCAGTTTATGTAATGAAACTCACTCGAATTCCTATAACAAACATTAGGCTGGCGGAACCTAACACAGAAAGAAGCCTGCTAGTTGCTAGTATTGACGAGTTGGCTGTCTTGGAAATCGGAAACTGGCCAAATTAAGCATGCATATCACGTGACACCCCTCTGACTCATTACCCCCCATCGTCATCGCCGTGGCAATTAGCCAGCGTTCAACCTTGGACAACCTTTTGTCTGTAAAACGGTCCACTTGATTGTCAGTTTGGTGAAAGGAAGGAAGCCCACTTGGTCTTGAAGTTCATTACGCTTACCTTGCTGCACAGTTGGCGGGTTGTTGACTCCTAATCCAATTAGAAAATTTACTACCAGCACGTAGTTGTGTCTTGGACTTGGCTTGTTAGGCAATTTACTTAACGAGCCCAAAATAACCTCACTGACTGGGGGAAACAGTGTAAATTCAATTTGTTAACATTTCAATTTTCACGTAGGTTATTCAATTATGCATAAATGCAGACACACGCGGCTCACACTTGGCACTCGTCATTAGAAAATTACCACATATAATGATATGCGAGACTTCAATCTGAACATGAACTTCAACCCCTTTTCAGATCCGCTGAACTTGAAAAATCAGCACAAAGGCAAAACTCAAAATCCATCGAAGCGGAAATTGTCGCGTCCTGTTGCTAAAGTGCAAACAATTTGGATCGAAAAAACGCACGCGAACTGAGAGAAGCAAAAGCAGGCGAGATTACGTTAACGTTAACGAGAACGGCCCCAAAAATATACGGATCCGGTTGCACGTTGTGTTGTGCCGCGCTTGCAAACCGCAACTGATTGCCAGGATCCAAATGCCGTACACAAGGACACGCTGTCTGGCGGCGGCAACTTGCCTGGAGCCGCCAAGTCTGCCATCGAACAAGTGTATATTTGTCACAGTGTATGACTGTATGAGTATGTGTGCGTGTGTGTGCCACTGTGTGGGTGCTTGGGCCCATTGTTTTGGTTTGCCACACAACCGGCTTCAAACCGCGTTGCATACGCACAGGCGCACTGCGAAAATTGCTCTTCGCTTGGCCTGCGAACGAAGGCTTAAGAGAGACTTTCGTACTAGAGTTCTCTTCGGTTTTTATTTTGCTTTTCAATTGTTGCGAAAATTGCAATTATTAGCCTTCTCTTTGCTTTTTATTTTGCTTTTCAATTGCAATTATTGCTGCTGCGGTAATTGTGTGCGCCAATTAAATATTATTAATTCAATAAGTTTTTCAGAACGTGATGAATTCCGACTGTTCACACCTTCGATTATGATTTGTTTTGTCTTAAGATTATAGAATTTCTGCGTAGATTTTAAAATTAGAAATTTTGCACTCTCTGCCGTTTCTATTTTCTTAACCATGAACTGAATAGATGAACAAACAATATTTATAGAAATTAATAAAATATAAATTCCAATTAAACATAGAGGAGAAGCCACGACATATCCGCTTGAAGGTCAATTCAGTTTTGGCAAGGGAATTAGAAGAAGAGACCCTAATATGGATGTATTCGTAGTAAATTTGCAGATCGAATATTCGTTTTAATTTTGGCTAAGTAATTTTGATTGCAAATAAACTATCTCAACACTAGTATAGTCATTAGAAAAACTGCTTGAACAATTGAACTTACGACACTAACAATGTTCCCCTTTGGTGAAGAAAGCCATTGGGAAGGAGCAACCTATAGACCTATACAGATCTAGTTAAAGAGGTGCTTAAATTGCAGATATACCAACCAACAAGTAAGAACGTTGCATTCGGACGCACCCGACTGCAGAATACTCTGTTCCCAATCCTGAATAATTTGGGTTTGGAAAGCGACGCGATAAAAACAGTAGTCTGTATGGCAAATTTGATGACTCTAGCTATGAAACTGTAGGAGATATACCCCTGTAACAAACGTGTCTTGGGGATAGCATGTGCCGATTTGCGGGGGACAAATTTTTGATGCAGATCTGTCAGGAATCTTAACATTAGTGTGTATGCCAAATTTGGTGACTATAGCTTTGAAAATATGGAAGATACAGGTTTTCCTCAAATTATGGGGGAGGACACTTCATAAATTGAGGATATACACCAACATGTGTACCAAGTTTGGTTGCTCTAGCTTCAAGGGTGTGGAAAAAAATTGCCTTCAGACGGACAGACGAACGGACGAACATTTCGCAAGCCCAATGTACCTTTATTCCCTTCGGGAACTAGAGTATAAAAACACACAAAACGCAAATCTAGAAAAGAATTTACAACTCTTGCGACTTAGAATTCCCAACTAGTTCTAGCCCAAAATTGTGGTTACTATTTGGGCAGGACAACTCTATAATGTAATTTGCTGTTGAGCGTCAAATATTAATCTAAAGTCTCCAAAATGCACGAAATAATCATGTAATATCATGTATGTAAATAACAATGTATCTATTAATGGAAGAATTTGTATTTGCAAGAAATATTAAGTCAATCTAAGAGAAATTCCATGTTCTATAAATAAAACAATATTAACAGATCTAGTAAAAGGCCTTGATGTTATTTAATTATAAGTCAAATTGTCAATAGATTGAAAATAGAATTAACAAAATATTCAAATAAACGTCAATTATTGTAGATTGGCTGTCAAAATGCAGGGCATTTATTATTATGAATTTCAATTAATATCGCAATTAAATGCAATCCATCAAGCTGCGAGCTGGAGGCACTTCAAAGTCTGGCCAATAAAAGCTAATGAATGTAAATGCATGAAAATTAAAATCAATCAGTTTTAGTGTTAGTTAAACCCCGGCAATAATGCAGCCACTTAAGCTATCAGCCAGGACAGCATCGAAGGGACAACAACGGCAATAGGAACTAGCAGAAGTACGGCCATGGCCAGCCAAGTTGAAGGACAACATTTATGCCACCCTTGAGAATTGGCATTTACGAGAGGCGACGTCGTCGTCGTCGTCGTCCTTGCGGCTACCCCCAAACCAAGGCAGCGATGATGATGATGATGGGGACAGGATATGCTGTGGGCCAGTGTCTGGGAATGGGGACGCCTTGTGGCCAACGCAGTTTCGCGGTGACTGGCCAGAAGAGAGAGAGAGAGAACTTGAGTCCTTGAGCTGGGTCGTGTGCCGGACAAGTTTTGCTTAAAGTTATTTGCAATTCTTATAAATGTGCATGCGTTACGCACCGTTGGCCAATTTGGGTGCGGGAGTGAAGCGAATAGGGCCATGAATAAAATGTGAGCATACTTAGCCACATTGGCTGATGATGTGGCTGATGATGGCGATGCCGGCAAGGTGAAACATCCTTGTGCCAGGACACCCTCGAGGCAGTTCAAGGTGCATTTACCCCTCATGATTTGAATGCTTTGCCCTGACTTGGCAGCTCTTTTATTTGTTTCTGCTTTTGGGCCAAGTGGGGTGGTTTCAATATATCGAGGGGTTGTTTCTCGATTCTTAAATCTGAAATCTGAAATTGAAATTGAAATTACTTTGCGTTTGGCGACTTTTATTGGCAACTAAAACCGTCAATAACGCTGCAATCCCGCTGAGGCTGGAAAACTCTAGCTAGTCTCATCCATGCAGCTAAATGAATGTGTGAAATACGCACAACAACAAAATGGCCCCCGGTCCGCTTGTCATAAAAGCCTTGTGCTATTAAATGGTAATAACGATTGCCAGTCCAAGTCCAGAGAAGAACACACAGTAGTCAACACTCTGCTGGCATGTGTCAGTCGCAATTTTACGAGCGAAATACTTTTGGCCAAAGTTTTAACGTTCGCATTGGCAACAAGCGGAAATGGCATTTTTACTGGCCATCTAAACAGCTCCAAATGCCGCACAGATTGTGTCCAGCTCCAGCTCCAGCTGTGTGGGTGGGTTTACTATACTAACTGGGCAGCTGATGGGAAAATTGAAAACTATGAGAACAGCAAAAAGGGAAAACTTTTCTGTGTCGTCGCTCTGGTTGACAGGGGTTGGACTTGGACTTGGACCTGGACCCAAGTGGGCAGCATTTTCTGCTGCAATGGCACAAAAATTGATTTGTTGTCGATTTCAGTTGTCCTGCCACTCTGTGCCAGGGGATAGGGGGGATAGGGGCACTGTTACGGCTTCGTTTTCAATCTAATTTATGGCACTGCAAGTGCAAGTAAACATGTGCGACAAACGACCTCATGAAGCCAAAGTTTTTGGCAAAGCTGTTAAATAAAAATACTTTTTGGTTTATTGGAATTTGAGTTGGCAGTGAATGTAGCTGCAGCTGGACCTGATACTGATGCCAATGCCAATGTGGATGCTAAAACTGGACATGGCCAGGATGCGGCAATTGCCGATGCTGCCTTTGCCCTGTCAGCAGCAGAAGCGCATGCCATTTGTCTTCTTTGAATCGCTTGAGTGCTGAAAACGAGTGTTGAGTGTTGAGTGCTGAGTGTTGTGAGTGCAGGGCGAATCGTCGAGATTGAGATTGCAGATCGTCAGTGATCGATTGGCCAGCAGCGACAACAAACACAACAAGCACAGCGAAATCGATGGCATATCTGAAATATGCATCCAGCTGCGCCTCTCTACGCGATTCTCACAAGTTGCAGCTGTCGAGGCGGGCCAAACTATCGATGATTCTGCCGATAGTATCGATATTACGTATTTTGATAATCAGCACTGATTTTTTTGTATTGTACTGTATATAAATAATCTAACCTTTCTGAAACTTTAGAGCCAATGAATGTATTTAATAATGGCTTAAATCAAATCTTAAAATGCCAAAGGAAAATAATTACTCTATTAGAAAATGGTGCCGACTACTGATTTCTATATGTTACTATTGATAGTATGAAAATTGTTCCAAAAATATTTTTTTTTTATTTTTTTATTTATTATTTTTTTTGTTAAAATTTTCTATTTTTTTGAAGTTCCTCCTGTCAGTTATTTTTTAAGGTATTATTTGTAGGGAAAGTGATCCCAATACTTGGGAAGTGACCCCAATACTTAGTAAATATTAATAACGTAAAAATCCAATCTTCAAATTCAAGCGAAATTTCGTTGTATAAGTTCAGATTTTCATATATAAAGATTTGTATTATATCCCTAGTATGCTTGTTTTTTTATATATTCATATCCCGCCGCTGACTTTTCATGGCTTATTTAAAAAAATATCATTAACTATTGATAGATTTTAATATATTGATCTTTGATATTTGGAAACTATTGAAAGTGGGGTTCC
Organism: Hirtodrosophila histrioides; assembly: GCA_037075165.1. Taxonomy (NCBI): domain Eukaryota; kingdom Metazoa; phylum Arthropoda; class Insecta; order Diptera; family Drosophilidae; genus Hirtodrosophila; species Hirtodrosophila histrioides. The sequence continues at coordinate 911,915 of JBAMCL010000422.1, read as the reverse complement.
CCAATTGGTACTATTGCAGCCCCACTCTCAAGGCAGTAGGCGATCTACATTCCAGCAATTATTCTGTGAACTTTGGCCAGGTATTCAGCGCTTTTCATTAAAGTTCCAGACATATGCAGGATTTGTGGCAACAATTCGCTGGCATCCGCGCTATGTGAAGCGCTGCCTCTCTACGCGCTTCTCATTAGCCAGGGAAATGGCATGCTCGCATGGTTAACCCCAGAAGTATGCGCATTCATTCTCGGCTCATGACATTGCCCTTTTAACTCATTTACCAATTTTCCTGGCCAGTTGGCAGTTGGTTGTTGGTAGTTTGTAGTTGGCAGCAATGCTTTTCCACATCAGCGTCCACCTACTTAATTATTTGAAGCATTCGCACAATTTTCACAAACATGTTCTTCTTATTCACTTAATTCACTTTTTGCTGGCTGTCAGGGTCTGAGCCTTGGCCAGTTGAGAACAGGTTGCCAAGGTGGTACACCCAATATATACATATATACACATGTATATATATATATATATACAGATACAGTCTAGATAGCAGCCGCACATTCTTTCGCTGGAAGCTTCACATTTATGCCAAAGTTAAGTGAACTTGAAGCCTTTTGCCAGTGTCTTAGCTGCAGCTTCTGTCTCTGCCACTGCCACTGCCCCTGCCGCTGCCCCTGCCCTTATCTGCACCCCCCCTTCGTTGCATAAGTTGTGAGTTTTTTAATTGCAGTCTAAATGGACTTCAATGAATGCAGCAGGAACAGCGGCGACGACTACAAACTGGCAACTTGCAACTGGCAACCTGCAACTGGCAACTGGCAACTTTGCAACTGGCGACTTGCAACCTGCGACTGGCGGCAGTTTATCTTTTGATTGTTGCTGCTGCCGTTGCATTGGAAGCACTCGAAGTGCTCTCTAAATGCGAAACAAAGTTACAAACGGAAGACGACGACGACGACAAGGATGACGCCTTTTTTAGCCAAAGATTTTAATTACTGCAAAATGTTTCAGCATCTACAAAGTGCACTCAAAACTCAACGTTCGAGTGCATTTTTATATTCTATTTGTATTTGTATTTGTATTGTTTTTTTCTTATTTAAAGGAAATTAAGAGTTCTACAGGCCAGCCAGCAGGGCCAGTCGTCATCGGCAGGGCTTAATGCAACGATTGATATGGCACATTAAAATCGCCGGCAACTGGCATTCGTAAGGCCCCAAGATTGATGATGCCGCATGGCAGTCGCTCCGCTTATCGGCAGCGGTTGCAACCGCAGCAGGAGCAGCCACCAGAGCCACCAGAACCACCAGAACCAACAGTTGGAGCAGCAGCTGCCCAAAGTGCACGTACTTTGTCTAACTGCCAATGCAGCCAATGTCTGGCACGGCATGACCATTGGCAATGGCATTGCGTTGGCCACATGCAGCGCACGGCCACAATTCGTAAATTTATTAAACGTCAACACGGCACTGAGCCAAATAAACTTGTCTCACGACAACTCTCCGATCCCAGCTCCAACTCTAGCTTTAGCTTCAGGTTCAGGTTCAGATGCAGCACGCAGCAAACGGTTAAAATTAATAAAGCATCTTTGCTTTCGCCTGCTTGCAATATTCTAGACAGAGTCAGAGGAAGAGAGAGGGAGGAAGAGTGACTAGGAGGGGGGCACAGCCACAAGACGAAGACGTTGCCAATCTATGGCTCGTCTTACCATTTTCTGTTGACCACTTTTTCCAGAGTGCGCGCAAACAACGTCAACTTGGCCAGAAAGTTGCCGTTGTCGTTGACCAATCCCCGTTCCCTCTTCCCGCTACCCGCTACCCGCTAACCCGCTTCCCACTTTCCTCTTCCCTGCCCCATTCCAATCTCAATTGCAGTCATGTGGGTTTTCTAACAGTGATATTTATCTGCGACTGCAATTACCGTTGTATGGACTCGATTAGGGTTCGGTGGCATACTCATAACTCGGAAATGAGAAGCGGACCCAGCCTGTAATGCATATATATTATGTATCTGTATCTGTATCTGTATCTGTATCTGTATCTGTATCTGTATCTGTAGCATAGCCTTGGATGTGCAAAGAATTTAATACGCTTCTCATGCAATTTATTCCATGGACATTGCAGAAAAGATGTGTCCCAGAGAGAGTAAATAAAGAGTATAAATAAATTGGTAAAATACCAGTAAATACGACTAGATTCTTAAGAGAATAGAGAGCATAGTTTAAATATATCTAAACAAGTAAATTACGACTGCAGTTCTGCTGTAAAAATGATTCTAGTTTACCATGTTATTAACTCAATAAAAACATCGATCTAAATTCAATTTAAGTACAATAAAGTTTGACAAAAATGTTGTATATTCAGTTCCCGAAAGTATATTGACTTACTTTTCCTTCAACGAAATTAGAGTCGAAAAGAATGTTATATTCTGTATAATACCCGACAAACCGATCATGTTTAACCGAACTTATATTCAATGCGTATCTGCATGTAAATCTTGAGCAGTGATTAGAAATTTAATAAAGCAACTACAACGGCCGCAACAACGAGTGCAACATAATAAGTGGCAAGGAGGAGAACAAATGAAAACAGATCTTAACTTGTTGCCTGGGCTTTGTAATTGCCTCCGAGACGGGTCTCGAGTCTCAGGTCTCAGCTTGCTCCCCGTCTTGTTTATGCAGCTCGTTTTGTTAGTTGTTGTAATTAAAGTACGAAAATGGACGGTTTGCCAGCAGACACAAGCACACACACACGATTAAAAAGGAAAATTTCTGCAGAACAGCGAGTGGCAGAGACGAGGGGGAAGAGACTCCAAGGGAGTCGCGTTGATGATCATGGTGATCAACGCAACAACAAGCAGCAGCAGCAACAGCAACAACAATTCGTAATTAGACTAAGAAGCAATTTACAATTTCAACTTTAATCTTGTTAGTTTAATACGCTGCAGAGTCAACTTCAGCTCCAACTCCAACTTGAGCTTCAACTTCAGCTTCAGCTGAAAGTGTGAGTGGAGCTGGGAGTGGGCTTGCGTGTCTGGCCCAGAGGATGTGGGTGTGGCCCGCCCAAACACGGCCAGCGGGCACGCCCCAAGGCAAGCGCATCCAGAGATGAGGTCAGTCCGCAGCTGCAGCGGTGAAAGAGGCTCATCGAGAGTGCTCGACTAGCGGGATACCCTGTACCCTGTTCTGACGCATCCTGGCATGCACCCCATTGTTAACATATTCTCAAATAACTTTAGTTTCTGTTATACAATAGCTATGGAACTTTTATGGACGGAAATATGGTATCCAAAAATTAAGGCTGTAGCTTTAAAAACAGGTATGAATATTAGTTTTCTTGATCAGTTCGGAGGAATTGGGGTAGTATGATATACTTTTGATATAGGAGGGCCTATTTATATACTAAATTTGGTGTGTCTAATTTATGTATTCTCTGGAATCGACACATTCATACAGCACATCCAAAAATATCAGACATGTTCCCATTTTCACTTCCTGAAATTTTCTAATCAGGCCTCTTCCCAATTCCACTTCGGAACAGGCCAGATAATTCCGATTTCTCGTTGGGACGCAAAACAGAATCTGAGCTCAATAGAAAGTGAATCCAATCCTAGTTCTAAATTCAATATGACAAGCAGATAGTGCAAATAGAATCTGACTTCTAAAGTGATACTCGGAACAAGGGTGCATAGTTTGTATACCCCTTTTACTGACTTTTAATGAGTACAGGGTATATAAATTGAGCTGTTGGTTTTGGCTGCCGGGCAGACTGGCACATTGACTCTTACGTTGGTTGACTCTGTGACTTATGTGGCAAATTACAGCGCCTTGGCTTCCAAGAAATTGAAAAAAGCGCCAAATTATCTGCAATGTGTTTTATTGCCCAGGCAACAGCAGCAGCAACAACAACAACTTGCAACAACTCTTTCGCCTTGATGCGCAACGTGGCACGTCATGGGCGCCTAATTGAATTTCGCATGACGTTCTGGCTGGGTCCTTGGACTAATCCTTGCCAGCTCCACGCTCTGCGTGTGTAAGTGATAGCTTTGTTTTGGCTTAAATGCGGCTGCTCTACGAATAGAGCCGGAGCTGAATAGACGGGCCACAATTAATTTCACACAGACACTTGAACTTTTTGGCTGCACAAATCCCAGGCACTTGCAGCTAACTCCCCGGCTAACCAAAACTCCTGTAAAACTTTTCCCAGAGTCTTCCAATGAGTGCGGCATAGTTTTGTGTGTTTTGTGGCTTGCGCCAGCTTTGGCCAAAACAATTTACAGGCTTCCCAACTTGCCTGTTTATTGTTTATGGCATCATTGTGCTCCATTGTTGTCCCTGTTCCTGTTCCTGAGGCTGTTGCTGTTGCTCTTGCTGTTGCTGTTGCCAAACTTAAATCCTTTTAGTGCTTTGTTTATGAACTTCCATATAAATTCAAAATTTTGCGCTACAACAAAACTTTTTGTGCTCTTTTTCCGTATTGCAGATAATCCTCTTGGCTGACAGTGTGTGTGTGTGTGTGTGTGCAAATGTGTGGCATGTGTTGCATAAATGAGTTGAAATTGCTTTATTAAAAATTTGTTGAAAATATTGCATAAATTGCCTTCAAGCATTAATATCAACTGAATTATTCAAGAACTTAGAAGGTTTGCTCCACAGTCTTATTAAGTTGGCAACCCTGACAAGTGCAGGCAGTGTTAAGCAGTGCTAAGCAGTGTTAAGCAGTGTTTACCACAGCTTGACAGTGTTGCTTAACGTTATGTGACTGAAATACATTATCAAGACATGGCGTTAAACTACTTGAAAACAGAGGCTATAAAATGCAAGAATACACAAAGTTTGACAAGGGTAAGCACACTAATTAGTTATTGCAGGATTATTTAAACGCTTTATATACTCTTCTTCATTAGGTAGCCCAATCTTATATGTAAAAGGTCTTAAAACACATAGAAAGTAAAATTTAACTTGCTAGTCCTTATGACGAGTTTATTAACTAATCTGAAAGCAACCTAATTTCAAGAATTTAACATTTTGTTAGCTTAGAAAACCAAACTTGTTCCTTGAAGCATCTAGAGCATTTATACTTGTTGTATATATAGTATTCATAGTAGCTTATAACTTCAACAGCTGAGGTTGAAGGAATACCAACTTCCAGGTTAGAAACTTAACTTGCAGTTTCTCTGGAAGATCAGCGGGGAGCACTTGCAGCAGGTGCATTATCCCCACTGGTCAACTCAGTTAGTACTCGATTGCTTTTAGCATTCCACTTGGTGCTGCAGTTCTGGGGCCCCTTCGACAGCGCCATCAATCGGTTGGAGGTCGGTTGGGCAGCTTGGGGCATTAGCATAAACTTGGAATGCATTTGCCTCTAAAGAGGACATCAATCCGCGTATCTACTTCAACGCGAGCAAAGTGTTCAAGTTGGTTTCGTTTGCATTGCGTGGCAAGGATGTCATCTACTTCATGGATAGCCAAAGTCGCGGCTCTATCAAGGCCAGGTCGCACCCTGGACAGTTCTAAACACAATCTAGCATGTAATTTGATGGTTCCACGCGTATAAAACTGACAAGCCCAAGTTGTTGGCCATTGTCGCTCGTTACTTTCATTAGGCATCCAGCACTTGACAATGATGTATCCGAAGAGTATGTGAAAGATTGAAGATGCCTGCAACAAGCCGCAACAAAAAACAATAAAGAAAATACAGAAAACAAGAAACAGAAAACAGAAAACAAAACAGACGGTCAGTTGGAACCGGCTCGGCTCTTCATGGCCGAGACAAAAGGCTTGCAACTTAAATTGGGCTCCCGGTTAGCTTTTTTGTTGTTGTTTGTTTGCTTAAATGTTGCATTGTGCACTGGGCCGGGCTCTGGTAACCGTTGACTGCATTTAGCGTTCATTTGATGAACAATTCTGGCCCGCTCTTTGCCTTGCACTTGTTGGCCAAGGCGTGGGCAAACAAACGGTAGCTGCCATCCAGGCAGCCACAAGTCGCCATCTCCATCTCCATCTCGAATGTATCTGTCGTAGTCGTAGTCGTTGTTGTTGTTGTTGTTGTTATTGTTGTTGTTGTCGTTGTCTTTACCACTCCCCGGCCTAAATGACTTTGACATTCTTGCTCCAAGCGTTCCTTTGATTCATACCCTTGCCAAAAAGCCAAATAACTTTCACACCGAATTTGCCAGCTGACAATGTAAATATTATGACTGCAATTTAATTTACCCAATTTTATATTTTTCTAGTGATTTAAGAAGTCATTTGCAATTGCCTTAATGTGCTTAGCTTCTTACTTAAATTATAACAAAATTAATTTGAAGAAAACGCAACTAGAAACTTTGGAAGAAATACTGATGAAATACTTGGTAAACAAAAATAATCTTTAGATTTTTAACATTTCAATAAAGCTCTATTCGAATACCACATTTTGTGGTACAGTTTCTGTGAGTTTGAAACAATGTTTGATATTAAGCTATATATTATGGAAAGGACTTGTGCCAAAGAAGTGCAGAAAAATATAAGAATATTGAAATCGGTTGAGTATAAGCCTTATAAGTCAATAGAGAACATAGAAGAGCAAGCAAGTATTGCTCCAAATAAACATATGAGTATATTTAATAGGATATATATAGCTTTTTAGGCCAAATTTATGCTATAATTTGAACAAAGTAATACGTTTATTTTAACTAAACTAAACTTGGTAGAATGTGTGTTTGTAAATGAAATATTTAGCAGGCTTGACGTCAACTAATTCAGGGTGAATATGAAAAGATTGATATGAAAAGTATTGGTTGGTCATAAAGCGCTATTTCGTCTGCTGCCAAGCATCCTCATCAGTGACCTTATTGTTAGAATTTTTGTCCAAGCTTGTCCGTATATGAGTGGTAGTCGGCTAGATTCGAACCCGAGTGCTCCCGTCTGTAAGGCGGATGCCTTAACCTCTGACCCACTTGCTGTCCGATCCCGGCTTGGACTAATTACTATCATCAACAGGTCCATTTGAAATTCGAAGTCCGCACTAAAGCCTAATCCCTTTATCTAAGTTTCTAACCCCTAATGAACTTTTATCACTTTTGTAAAGGCTCCGCTTTTTCATTCAAGTGTTAGTTCGGTACTAGCTGATCTATGCAGGTCAGTCAGTTGGTTTTGTTTCAATATGAGGTATATAGGCAAGAGTATTTAGTATTCGACGTGCTGCAGATGACTTTTCAGTCCAGAGTTTTTTGCTGTCTGCTGTGGCATGTTATGCGACTGCGATTTGAATTCAATCAAAATGAGACACACACACATACACACACACACACAAACCCACATATAGTTACTTTTGTAATGCCGCTAAATTGGCCGCTGGCTCTTTATGTTTCCTGTGACGATTCTTTGTTTATTAAACTAGCAATTTCTACTTTTATTTCACAATTTAAATGCCCCGATATATGTATGTGCATATAGTAGTATATACTCCTACGGGGAGCGCGATAGTCATGTCAGAAATGAATACATGAACTCTGCTGACCGCCGCGCCAGAGATTTATGCATGGCACAATGTGCGCATGCGCAGTCTGCAGCTCTCCGTGATCTGGTCGACTGCGTCTGGGCCGCCAATTGACGTTAATTTATGGCATTGGCATGCACTGGAGTTTCGAGAGCCGCGATCCTAACAAGCCCAAAATGCAGCTAGCTCCGAATCAGCCGAATCCAGCGCCAAGGAGCAAAAACAAAGCCACAAACGCAAAACTTTATGAACTGCTTATGAGTATTTATTTTTATAGAAATAATCAGAAAGGCAGTCAAATTTATGGCGCTCGCTGCCCGTGCCCCAACAGTTGTCCCACGCCCCAATGCCCCGATGCCCCGACTGGCCGGGCCAAGGCTTGCGCAATTCTCCTCGAATCTGGCAATCCCATGCCCCGAGGCACCACAGACCTGCATCGTGTGGCCACAAGGACTTTGGCTTATCAGGAGTCGCTTAATGCGCTGACATGTTTAATTTTCGGGCGTGTTCGATAAGGTATTTGCTGCTGTCAAAGCAGAGTTCGTTATGCAAACGAGGGCTGCTTGTTTAGTTCGGGATGATAACTGAAGAAAACAGACGGGAAATTGTCAAAACTAACGTTGCTTCAGGAATGTGCAGTTGATGTTGTGATAATTAGGGAGAAATCGATTTTAAAGTAATCGAAATTGGTTAAAAAAGTCTACAAATAATACAAAACTTTCCAACACTATGTAACATACAAAACTATCATGTTTTTTGTTAGACTAAGGATCATCTTGAAAGCCATTAACTTTTAAGAACATTTGTGGAAGATCTAAACCTTTCTATTAAACATAAACACACGAAAGTATTGTTTAATCTATTAGAATCAAATTAAACACACGAGTATAATTAATTGCTTCAATTCCAATTAGAATAGTGCATTTGATGAGCAGTTTAAGAAGTGAATGCATTCATTAAACTCTCTAAATATGTTCTTAATTAGATGTACTTTTATAACAATCTCTTGGGCTGCTGACGAACACTGGTTTAACAGGTTAACCGTTGGTGATATTAAATTTGTGCTCAATATATGTATGTAAGTTGGTTACTTCGGTAGGGAAAAGTCAAGTTCTGGGACAAACATAAGACAAAGTAACCTTAATAGCTAGTTGAGATATAACCTATTGCAACTGACTGTATCCTGCTTAACGGCACCTTCTTGAACCCTTGATGGTCAGTACAAAGACCTCAAATAGTAGGAAGTTTACACACAACCCTCGTTGCACACGCTCAAGCCGAGCTCTGAGAGCCACCAACTGGACCACCAAAACTCACCTTAAGTCACCTTAATGGCATACAAATGGTGATTACAGCCGTACGGCAGTTACTTTGCGGTTCCTCAGTTGAAGTGATCTGAAATTCTGTTATCATTCGATAGACTTTAAAGGCTCTGATGCAATGCGAGCTACTTAAGGCGACTCGTTAATTGAAATCGAAAGGAGTTTAAAGTGTTTTCGATACGACTGTAAGTGCCACCGACTTTTGGACACTTTCAGTGCCACCAAAGGCTATCAAGCGACTCTTTATGCCACCGAGTTGCACAACAAGCCAGCAAACGTCGTTTTAGTGTCCACTTGCAATGGCTTGGGCCAACAAATGCCGTCAATTGCACATAATTTATGCCAAAGTCATTTATCGCCTGCTACGCGCTAAGAGAGGCGGCAGGGGGGTGATGGCAGTGGCAGTGACAGGGGCAGGGGCAGGGGCAGCCGTTTAAGCTGTTTGACCAGCCATCATTTATTGCAATTGCAGGCAGCTAACATAAACATAAACATTTGATAAGCCAACTAACTAAATTTGTCAATGGGCAATTTGGGCAACATTTTTGGCGCGTTTTTGGCGCGTTTCATGCGCGGTTTTTCTTGTTGGCTTACGCATCCTGCAGATGCGATTTGTGGTTGTTGTTGTTGTTGTTGTTGCCCGCGCTTATCTCAGATGCTGGCAACGTGCAACAACTGCAACAACTGTCGATTTTTTCAATCTGGACAGTAAAATTACATGCAAATCCAATTAAGTTGTTAACTCTTCGTTCGATGCCGCGACTTTTCCTTTATTTTGTTTTTTTGTTTTTTGAGTTTTTGGTTTTTATTTTGCTTTGCAATTTATTTTAATTTTTTGTTTCACTTTTGTATTGTTGTCTTTTGGTTGTGCCAAGCTGTGTGTGTGTGTGTGTGTGTGTGTGTGTTGTTTAAGCTCTTTAGGGTCACTGTGGTGCACTCTTTGCGTTTTTAATGAGCAAGTGCTCTGGACTCGAACTCGAACTCGGGCTGGGTTTGGGTTTGGGAATCGGATTGGGATTGGGTTCCCTGGCTGCTGGCAAAGTGTTGGCGTTTGGGGCTTTTGCTATTGACCAGCTGTGATTAAATCACAATCCTTGTCAATGTTATTGTTGTTGTTGTTGTTGTTTGGCTGTGGCCAATTACTCGTTTATTTACAATGCAGCAAAAGCCAAAAGATTTTTGCTTTAATTTAGCTTCGTTTCATTTCGTTTTGGCTTTATCGCATATCTGTATATCTGTGCAGCGTTTATAATTGGCAATTTAGAGCTAGCCACAAGAGCGCTTATTTAAATCAATTGACCACATAAAACTGTAAGCCATAAAGCCGGCGATTAAATGGCCTAGATAGACTACTAGCTTAAAGTGATACCTTAACATTACATTTATTATGCAGTCCATTGAAGTAATTCAGCAAAATGAACAGACAGACAGACAGACACAACACTATTAAGCCTGTCTAGTCCAATTTAAGTATGACTATTGCATGTGGTATTTATTGTATTTAATCAGAGCAATTAATCCAACAGGATGCTTTTATATACCACTAAAGGTGCACAGATATTTGTCTTGTTTCTAGACCTCTGACGAATCTCCAAAATGATCTTTAAGCCTACTACACAAAAGAAACATTTCTTTTAAGCTTTCCTCTACTTTCAAGATCAATCCAACAATTAAGTTATACATTTTAATATTCATTAAAGTCTTATGGGAGATTAATTCTTTTAAGTCAGTTAAATGTATTTCACATTAAGCTTTAATCTACTTCTAAAGCTGTTCTTTAAAGCTTTAGGTTGTTTGTTCTATTACTATTAACAATTGCATAATAGAGCTTCTAATACGTGCAACAGATAATAGTTATGCTTTCAGGATTAATCTGGACTCTAACTGTTATAGTCATCCACCTATGCCAGTTATGCAAGCTACTTGTTCAGTCCTCGTGTGATTTTATGTATTAAGTCATTGCAATTAATCTACTTTGAAGCTTTAATGTACTTTTAAAGCTCCTCTTCCGAATGTTTATTCCTTTTTCCTACACCTTCCACGATAGTACAAAAGCTCACTCAAGAAAGCTCCTTTTTCACTCGAGCTTTATTCAACTTTCAGGATGATTTCAATGTGCAGCTGCCGCATTAAGCTAGTGTCATTGCGCCATACAAGTTATGCAAACTATTCATGCTAGATATTTGCGCTCTGCAGCGGCGCTGCAATTGCTGGGCACGCCCTTGCCATTAACAATCTACCTCCCCCTGCAAGCTGGCCTGGCATGAGAGTGCATATCCACATGGATACTCACCCGAGGTTGTAGTTAGTAATCCAATGTTGCAGCTACTCTATAATTGAATTCACATAACTAATGATCCATAAGCAAGTCGTTGTCGGCAATTATCCAGAAGATGCACACAGGCACACACACGCAGCCTTATGCGATGGTTTGGAATGCATTGCAATTGCGTTAAATGCACAAATTTATGAGAATTTAAACAGTGATTTTCACGCTTTAATTACCCAGCAAAGCGGCTAATAATAAGTTAGTTCCCGACCGGGGCCGATGCCGTGGCCACAACCGAGGTTGCATAGAGAAACGCGTCGACGAGGCATCCACGCATGCGCACTGTGGATGCGTCGACCGGGCTAACCGGGAGAGTGGTAACAGCGACGGTCTGGATTGGGTTGGTATGGGTTGGCACTGGGACTGAGACTGGGGTCTCGGGACTGTGGACTGCGGACTGGGGTCTGGGGTCTTCCTGGCCGCAGGCGGAGCTTGCTACCTTTCCAAAAGTAGCCGCCAAACGGAACGCGAAACTGCAACCGTGTAACTGGTAACTGCTGCGAATGGCGTTCACAAATTTCATTTGGCCTCGCGGCGTTTTGGCTTTAATTTATTGCAGTTTTGTCGGCTTGGCACTGGTAGCTGAAGCTGCTAGTTTTTAATATGCACTCTGGTAACTTTTAAGTAGTTAAAGTTGCTTAGCTATATAGCTGATCTCGCAGATAGATCTCTCAGTTCATTTTGCTGCACTGCATCCGTGTTTTGGTTCTGCACGCGTTCAGCTTTGTTTTCGCACTGCCAATGTTTGTCGGCACTTGTGCAGTCGCCGTCGGCGCTAGCGTCGCAGTCGCAGTCGCTGTCGCCGCTGACGTCTGCGTCGCAGTCGAGTGTAACGAGTTTCGAGTCCCCGCAGATTGGGAGTGGGAATGGGAATGGGAATGAGCTTGGTTGGGGCTCCAAGCCGATGCATTGGAAATGCGCAAGTTCTTCTACTCGCCGTGCAAGTTTTTGCTGTTGTTCCATCAGGTTGAAATTGAACTTGGAATGCGAGAGCGCAGCGATAGAAGTGGGAGAAAGGGAGCGTGCGCTCACTACCGGCGCGGCGTTGCCATATGACAAAATATTGAAGAGCGACGAACATATACAGAATAAACAATGGCCATACTGTAGACTCTAAACTCTTTTATTGAAACAGTTCTAAAGCTATCAAGTTGAAATTTGGCACTCACATACAATGAAATATTACCATTGTGTTCCCAAAATTTCATAAAAATCTGACAATAAACACTAAAGATATTCAAGGTATTCAGTGAGAGGACCGCAAAATCTAACAAAAGCCACAATTTAAAAACTATTTTTTTTAAATTGGGTATATATATTGTTAGACTAATATTTTGTTCTGAAGGTCTTCTAAAGATCGAAGATCTGTGTGAACTACTAAACAACACAATGTGACAGATATCTTATTGAAATTCGGTACACTTGTTCAGTGATATAGTATCCTTTTATTTAAACACCGCATGTATTCCCGGTTATATGATTTACAGTTGCAAACCTAAATAATCAAATTAAAATTTTAATTTCAAAGCGATCCTATTGAAATTTGTTACACATATAACCACAGTGACAGCTCTGAAGATATTATGAGCATTATAGCCTTGGCCAGACCAAGAAGACCTTGCAGCTCACTTCTGCCCGAACAATGATAATAATATTCTCCGCTAAAGCTCATTTAACAGCCCAGGAACGAACCTCCATCTTCATCTTATGGAAGTCGGACCGGTAATGCGCCTGTCAGCTTAGCACCAGGCGAGCAATGTGGCCCAAACGCATCAGTTGGCCGTAGTTTATAGCCCGATCCACTTTGTGGCTATCTGATGAGAGCGTTGCGCCTTGACGCATCATATTTCATATGCAATTTGAGTTCAAATGAAAGCAGACAACCACGGAGTAGATAGAGCCACTAATGGCCAGATGAACTCCGCTGAGCCGAGCTGCTCCCAATGTTGGTGATCTGCCCCACAGCCAAATGCGCTCATTAAAATTACAAGCTTTTATGCTATATAATTTAATTGATTCTCAAGCACCTCCAGATACCTAAACTGAGAGTTATGCGCCCAGTTCGCCCAGCCTGTGAATCGATTTAAGTCTGGTCTGGTCCGCGTCCGCGTCCGCACGCAGCGGCACTTATGCTATTAGATAAATGATAGTGTTAATCATGGCCCAAGCGGCAGGAGCATGTCATAAAAATGTAGCTGCTATTTGGTAAGAGATCGTCATTGTCTGCGTTTTATGATGTAAGTAATTAAGCCATAATCGTAAAATACCGTTGTATTCTCATTTAAATTAACATACTAAATGCCGTAGGCCTAGCCAACAAACTGGAGCAAATCGCTGCAACTGCAACTGCAACTGAAACTGAACCCAAAGCTGTCGCTGTCGCTGCTAACGGACCTGCTAACCAGTCGCCTTCGGCTATCCGTCTACGTCCTCGTCACTGATCTTGGCGACAACAAGAACGACAAGCACAACACCGACTGCATCTGGATGTGGATGTGGATGGGGATGTGGATCTCTGTCTGGATCTGGATCTGCACTGATAATGATGTGGAGCATTCAGCCTGTCGCTGTCCGAGCTGTGAGTTTAAAAAATTCAACGCCATTGACTGGCCCGGCTACATAAATTTACAGCCAACAAGTTGTCGATTTTGTATACCCTGTGACCACCAAATGGCCCAAAAGGGTATCATCAAGCTGAAACAGAAGTAAGAGGTGTCTGTCCGTCGAATTTCGGAGACTTTAAGACTGGCTTAAGGCGTTGAAGTTTGCTTCTTAAAGTTACTTCGTTAACTTGTTGTTGAGGGGGACGCCTGTTCCTTTACCTCTCAAAGAAATAACTTCAGGATGAAACTTTATCATCTTTCAGACTTTGGATTTCAACTTGAATCGAAATAACAGAAAACAGCAGAGTCTTTAAAGATAAATTCTTGGTTTCCACAAGTTTCACAAGGTGCGGATAATAAATACAGAACTTGTTTAAGAAATTATTATATGGCGTGCAAGGTAGAAGAATTTTGTATAAGGATATCTAGCATATGATAGACTAGCTAAGACAGGGTATCTTCTAGTTTGGTTTTACTACACTTTTTCTTTTTGTTTTGCGGTCGCCAGGTGCAACCCACACCCAGTCTCAGTCTCAGACTCACTATCGAGTCTCGAGTTCAATTGCTTATAACAATCATTAGCATAAATGTTCGAACATACCCATAACATTTAATAAACATAAACATTGCTAGCAAAGATTCCCGGGGAGGCCACAAAATGCTACTCCTTCCCCGCTCCTCGCCAAATACAGGGCAGCAATTTAAATTGCTTTCTAATTTTACAAGCTGCAGCCTGTTGCACAATGTTTGGCCATTTATGGCCCGCTGCTCATTAGGCTCCCATCCCCCATACCCCATACCCCATCCTCTATCCTCTATCGCCTAACCCGACCCAACTACCAGCCATTTTAATGGGCAATGTATGTCGACTTCTATTGGCAGTGGCGATGGCAACTTCTTTGGTGGCAAAGCTGCCAATTTGCAGGTGCATCGGCAGCTGAGAAACGCGTAATTACAAATTGCAAGTGAGTGGCCTCCAATTTGGCCTCTCTGCACTTCCGGCTTATTAGGAGGACAATTTTTTCAATCTCATCAAATGCCAAAGACTTGGTTAACTCTCTTCCTACATTTCCGACTCCCATAACTTTGTCGAAACTGATCTGATTTCCATGCGGAATATCTTGTTGGCCATGGTTTCTCCTGAGAATTGATGTGCCATTTAAAATTTACTTATATGAAACAATTTTCACTTGTAGTCATTGTAAATATTCTTATGGTAAATGGAATTTCAATTAACCAAAATTTCGCTTATCCCAATTTTGTGTTTTTCTGCTTACAATAAAACTTTTTCGAAGCGAATCCTCTTTGCAGGTGTGCACCTGAAATGCCGCTGAATGTTGAACGTGAAAAGGCTCCGCATACGTCACGTTTTTTGTGACGGGGGCCAAGGAGAAGGAGTAGAAGGAACGGGGCAGAGACGAACGAAAGAAGGTTGCAGGCATTTTCATTTCTTTTATCGCACATTAAATTTACAAAAATAGTTTTAACACCTTTTAAGCTTACAAGCATGTGTTGGTCTGCTTTTCAGGCCTCGTTGCCCCGCCGTTGATTTATCCTTGCCCTGGCGTACATGATCTTTGCTGGTGAGACATGCGCTGACCATGGCCAACAACAACAGCAGCCAGAACAACAACAACGATGATGATGAGGACGACGACGACGACGACATGATTCGTACATAATCCAGCCATTATTTCTGCTCTACCTCTGTCCCGGGCTCTGGTTCATCCTTAGCCGGGTCTCTGGACGCGGCTGTCGACTTATCGCAGAAATTGCGTCAAGATGTTTTAATGCTCCTCGTCCGCCGTCTGCGTCCGCGTCCGCTGTCCGCGTCTGGGTATTGTGGCTATAAAAATGAAAGCAACTTTGGACAGAGAGCGACGCTCAGAGCCAAACATCCTTTTTAATTTAAAACATTATCGTAAATTCTCTGGCAATTATGCGCGATGTTCAAACGCTTCAGCATCTGCCTGCTGGCAACTGAGCCAAAATACTCGCATCGCATTCACATTTTGCATTGTCTGCAGTCACAACACATGTCCACGTTAAGTCTCAGGCTTCAGTTGCAGTTGCAGTTGCAGTTGCACTTGCGGCTAATGAATTGTTGTTGCCCCATCGGCAACTCCTTGGGCGTGTTGCCAGCAGATTAGCGTACATTCTCTCAACTTACCAGCTTGCCTTGCCTTGCCTTACCATACCTTTGCTTTCTGACTAACTAGACAGCCCATATCTTATCGCCGGGGCCTGTCGACACGTCGTTTTGGCCAAAAGATATCACCATTTCAGCTTATGCGTGCATTTTTGTTATAAGTCAAGCCCAAGTCCCAGCCGCTCAGCCCTTGAGTCTAAATCGACAGCTGCTTTGGCTATAATCGAAGTGAAGAGTCAGCGAAAGAGATCCGCATTATACATATGTGAACCTAAAGGTTGCATAGAATTACAGACAGTCCAGAAAGTGAGTCTCGGGATTTATAATGTTGAGTTATTAAGACACACTTTTGAGATACAATGTGAGATAGCCAGGGTGAAACATAAATACTTTCCTTTAACTTATTAACCCTCTAACACGTAATTAACCCTAGACACTTATTATATTATTCACAATAGTGAAAAAATGAAGAGCTTTTACATCATTTGAATATTTTTTGACTTTTAGTAACAAACACACCAAATTATGTCTAGAAGCTTTGAAAGCTCTCAGAAGCTTTTAACGGTACTTTTTATTTTCATGTGCACAAAACATGTGTTATTTCGCGAGTGAAATTTGTCCTGCTGCATGTTGTGTTTTGTTGTGCTAATAAAAGTAAATATATTAAACCAATTCAGCTGATAATTTTTTTCGTGAAGTATCATAAAAAGAAATAAAATTTAATTTCGTAATTTGGAAATGACTATTTTTACACTCAGAGCCCCAAGAGTGCATTGTGGCACTTATTCACATTTTCTCACCTTACAGGTAAACGAAAGCTTCTACACTCTTTCTGACTACATTTTTAAGTTCTGGAGCCACAATTCACTTTAGAAAAAATTATTCGACTTAATTTTTTCCATTAATTTTGAAAGTAGCCTTAGAGGGTTAAGTTTTTTTTTTCTTAAATTTTAATGTTTTTCTATAGGAAATGAAGTAGTAGAAACCCATCTAATATTATAATCGCACACATTTGAAGTTAAGTCCATTTCCCGACCGCGCTGACGCGTGGGAGTAGATTTTTCAAGTTGCATACAATCAGTTTTCCGCCCTTGGGGATAGATAACATAAATATACACATACATACATAAACATTAAGCAATCCTTTAAGCGAACTCAATATAACTTTTATATATATAACGTATATAGATTAATAGAAAGAGATTGAGAGTTTTAATGTTTTTCTATAGGAAATGAAGTAGTAGAAACCCATCTAATATTATAATCGCACACATTTGAAGTTAAGTCCATTTTCCGACCCTGCTGACGCGTGGAAGTAGATTTTTCAAGTTGCATACAACAGTTTTCCGCCCTTGGGGATAGATAACATAAAAATACACATACATACATAAACATTAAGTAATCCTTTAAGCGAACTGAATATAACTTTTATATATATAATGTATATAGATTAATAGAAAGAGATTGAGAATGTTTTTAATTATTATGTATACAAAGTTTGCAAAACACTTTTAAATTTCTCTCGTTTCGCGTATTTTCAACCCAACTGAAAATTAGCGTGGAAAATACAATCAAGCAGTTAAAACCGCATTCAGTTGGGCCAACAAAAGTTCACAACTTGTGCGATCGAAGGAGTGCAGATATCCCAGTGTAGTCAGTATCCTTCCACTTTCAGTATGTAAATGCCGCACTGTCTGCATATTTTACGAACTGCAAAGTAGACAAGTTTTGTTTTAAAACTGTCAACGCGAAGGCTCGCAACGCCTACAAAGCGTATTGTCCTGGCGAGGCGAAAAAAGGGAATAAAGATAAAAGTAAGAAGGAACAGCAATCCTGCGTTGGAAAAAAATCCTAATAAAATAAATTGTTTCAATGCACGGCAAAAGTAATCCGCTTTGCCGGCGCTCATTCCTTGTGGTTTAAGATTTATGCACTGCAAAGTCGCTTTCCATTGCGTTTTCTTTGGGGTTTTCCTTCGGCTTTCCCTGGCTGCGACGAAAGTGAAAGGGGTGCGCGCGGCACGGCATGTCTATAAATTAGCTGCGCGGAATGTCCTGCCGCCGCTCGGCTTTTGTTAACCCGCCAGTGGCACTTAAACACAGTTAATCCCCGCATTGCCGGCAAACAAAGTTTGGCAATTGCGAGCGTTCAACAATTTTCAATTAAAGTGTTGAAAATTTAAAGTCGCCGTGGCACATCACAAAAACACATGACAAATTAGCTTCCTAATGAGCTGAGACATAAATCTTGACATGCTTTTGCCACGCACTCGAGCAAAGAGCGCCCCCTTCCCTGCACCTGATTCTGCAGCTGCCCCTGCCACACACAATCCTCAACAATAGGCAGGAGGCAGCCTCCCCCCAAATGTTGTACACGTGTTAAGGCAAACATGAAAGCCAGGCGCCGGCATTAAGGCTTCATTACAAGGACTTGCCGACGACTGCTCCTGTGTGCTCCTGTGTTCTCCTGCCTGCGTAAGCCCGGCCATTATTAAAATGAACTGTTAATACAACGACAGCGCAACGCTTGATTTAACTGCACATCAAGCGAGGTTGGCAACCGAATTGATTTCAATTTCAAATTAAAATGAAGAATTCAAAGAACTTCCGCGCTAATTGAAGCTTATGAAAATATCCTTTAGAAAACAAAAAGCCTGCGCCGAGAAAAACTTATAAATATTTAAAAGACCTATTATATTTTGGTTGGCCTATCATAAATCGCTCAAGCAGCTGTTGTAAATAATAAAAGCATATATATTTAAACGGCCATAAATTTGCAATGCGGATTTAGGCCATTAAACTGTAGTAAAAGCATCAGGGGCCACAAAATCAGAAAATCAGTGCCTGCTTCTAGGCGCACATGCGTGTGCTTACTGGAGTACAGAACATAATGCTCTCCTGGCTGCCATAATACTCCAAGTTGGCTGTAAAGGCCCCATTGGTAAGCCCATTGCCTTGCGTATTATTAGCATAATAAAAATACACACACACACACACACCCTCCCAGAATGATGAGGAGGACTAAGCCGGCAGAGGATTGGAACTGAACTGGACAGCAGCGAGCACTGCGTGGACAATATAATTTTATGGGCACACTTTTATTGTGGCAAAGTGTCTTGAGCTTTGCTTTAGAGCCAATATCATTGTCATCATCACCATCACCATCATCATCATCATCATCATCATCATCATCATATGTGGCATAGGCGTTGAAAGCCTTGGCATAACATTTAAATGTTATGGCCCGTGTGGCATACGAGAGTAGCCATAAAGGCTATAACAAATTTTTGTTTCACCTATCATTGCTTGTGACTTTCAAATGCAGCCCAAGTTTTATTAAATGGATCCAACAAACACAAATTGCAAAATGCCATCCCACCTGCTTTCAGTAGATCCCACCTGGTTACAGGTGCAGCTGCCGGCCGGATACTGCTGGGAACCTTTGTCTGCACATGTTTTAATTAAATATTCCATTTGCCTAAACCAAAACCGAAATGCGGCAGTTAGTTCCTGCACTTGTGTTGTGGGCGAGCAGTGCATAAATATTGCAGTGCCCGGTGGTCAAAATGGTCCTGCTGATACCTGGTCCAGGTCCAGCTGTATCCTGGATGTTTGCATTCAGGATTATGTGTGACTGCTCACGGCCGCAATCAGAGCCTGGGCTGGGGTCTACAGCCAGTTGTTGGTCGTGGCGGAGGCGGGGGGCGATCCCATTACGGCCAAGTCATTAACACATGCTCCCGTGGCATGCGGCTGTGTGGCAGACAACTTTAAGGCTTAAAGTGCCAGCGACAGTGTTTTGTGTGGTATCTTCTTCCGTCATATTGAATTTCAATTAGCCGTAAAATAACATTTTATGCAAATGTGCATTAAATGTAAATGCAACGCGACCAATAATGTGCCACAAACATTTTACAGCTGAATAAATAATTTACCCATTAATTGCGTGTATTTATTTTAAGCCTTTAATTGCGCATACGCCACGTTATTTTTTCTGATTGGATAACCAGGCAAACGCCAGAAGTGGCCCAAAAATATGCAACTAATTGAAGAGGCCAATCCACAAATTACATTATTATTATTTTGTGGAAATTAATTAAACATGATTTCCTCAGTTGAATGGGTAAATCCAAATGTGGGCTTGTGAGAGAAACTGTTTGAAGTGCGAGTATTCATCTCAAATGATGAATCCACCCAAAACTCCTTCAGTTCTACTCAACAGTTCAACACAGTTGTCCTTCTCCATAAGTAGAATAATATTTAAAAACAGACATTCGCAAAGCTTCGCAAATATTGCGTATTTTGAATGAAAAGTGTGCATAAATGTAGGTTCAAAGATTCATTTATTGTTCAAATAATATGTAATGTTTAAATGGTTGTAGGTATCTTTGTCTCTTTCCATAAAAAAAATTCTTTAAATTAGTTTAACGATCAACGTTTAGTATTGTATATATAAATAACATCCTTGGATGCTCAGATCGGTCGCCCACAGTCCAATGCGCAAATATACAGCTTTCGCCAGAAATACCCAGTAAGAAGCCAACAAAATTATAATATGAAGACACAAGGTCTGGTAATCAAATATATGACGACATTAACACATCAAATATTTAAAAAACTATGTTTCGAGATAATTAGCTCAAGATCTCACAAGGTGAATTACGCGACTTGCCATTCGTTATACAAAAAAAATTAAAAAAACCGACTTCCGTCTTTAGTAATAAAATAGATGATAGAATAATCACAGTAATGGTAATTTTCTCTTTTTGGCAAAACCAGGAATACAATTGGTTAAGAAATAAAAGGGAATCATTTCCTTCCACAACTGAGCCGCAAGGCTTTCAAAAACAATCCGAGGTGCAATAATAATATGAGAATTTACAAGTCCACCAAGTCATTGCTTAAACTGTTTGGGAATTATATGCGCCAATCATTTAAAAATTACATATCTTTAAATTGTTGTAGAAATCATTGCTTAAAAACATAACATATATGTAGTTTTTTGTTTAAAAAAAATTAAGAGCTTTACTCATTTTACAAAGAACTCCTTTTAGTTTCTTAATATTTTACATATAACTTTAAATAAATCAGAGCCATTTGACATGTCTATTTATAGTATATTTATGGTTTGATTTTATCCTGCAGACTTCCTTGCTGAATTAAGAGTTTCGTTATTAATAATAAATTCATTTCGTTTTATTTTAAAAAACTATACTACCTTTGTTTTTATGATGTTTTGAAAGTAAAACAACGTTGAGGTAGGAATAGATATGATATGTATAACCATACATTCATATACATGTACAATGTATGTAACATTGTGAGGGAGAATCCCCATAAACACAAGGACGACAATCGCACCTCCAGATATAATACAGGTATAAGAAGCCCATGGACATTAACTTGGCAAAGATCAAGTGCAGAAAATAATATTCAATCCATTCATTGTTAAAGGAAATTAAAATAATCATCTTAGTTTAAAATACTAACTATTCAAAATTCATTTAGTTAAACGATGAACGCCTTATAATGTAACATCCTTGGATGCTCAGATCAGTCGACCACAGTCCAATGCGCAAATATATGTACAGCTTTCATCAGAAATACCGATTGCGAAACCCAAGAAACTATAATATGAAGACCAAAGGTCTGTTAATAAAATTAATACATACATGTATGTATACAAAATATTTAAAAAAAAAATGTCCCGAGAACATTAGCTTGAATTCATTTTAATTTTTTTCGCCAGATTTGTGCGAAGATTTGTCGTAGTACAAAAGGGCGACAAACGAGTTCCGTAAGTTTAACTAGCCCGTCTTTTCAAATAAAATGTAAAGTTTAAATGGTTGTTGGTCTCTATAATTAATTAATTAAAAATTTGCGTGTTTCCATAAAAAAAATTTTTAAACTTAGTTCAACGATCAATGTTTAGCATTGAATATATAATAAATAACATCCTTGGATGCTCAGATCGGTCGACCACAGTCCAATGCGCAAATATACAGCTTTCATCAGAAAAACTGATTACGAAGCCCAAGAAACTATAATATGAAGACCAAAGGTCTGGTAATAAAATAGTATGATGGAATTAACACATAAAGTATTTAAAAAACTATGTCTCGAGATAATTAGCTCAAGATCTTACAAGGTGAATTACACGACTTGCCGTCTTTAGTAATAAAATAGATGATAGAATAATCACAGAATGGTAATTTTCTGATTTTGGCAAAAACCAGGAATACAATTGGTTAAGAAATAAAAGGGAATCATTTCCTTCCACAACTGAGCCGAAAGGCTTTCAAAAACAATTCGTGGTGCAATAATAATATGAGAATTTCAAAAAAATGTCCCAACTATTCCAATCCAAGTATTACCAAATCATTGCTTAAACTATTTGGGAATTATATGCGCCAATCATCAAAATCACATAAAATTTTAATATGAAGACACAAGGTCTGGTAATCAAGAATATGATAGAATAATCACACAATGGTAATTTTCTCTTTTACAATACCAGAAGTTCAATCATAAAATTAACAAATCATTTGTGATTACTTCTTTGCGTTGGTTTAAAATTAAAGGGAATCATTTCGTTCCCGCAGTTTTCAGTGCACTTTGCATCTGAACTGCCAACGTACTTAAAAATAATTTGGGGTACAATAATAATATAAGAATTTAAAAAACAAATTGTCCCAATAATACAAAGTTCCAGCCAGCTACTTCACCAAGCCATTGCTTAAACTGTTTGGGAATTATATGCGCCCATCATTTGAAAAACCAATTTTTATACCCTAGTCAAGGGCTACACCTTTAAATTTGATGCTGTATAACGTTTTGATCAAATTGCGGGGGATAGTGGGAGATTTCTGAAATCGGAAAAAAATCTTGATCTGCGTATGGTATACAGGAATCTACATTTTAAGTTTGGTATCTTAGCTCTTATAATTGCTGAGATCGACGCGTTCATACGGACGGATGGACATGACCAAATCGAGTTTTCAATTCATACATTAAATATACTTTATAGGGTCGGAGATGTGTCCTTCTGCCTGTTACATACATTTGCACAGATTTAGTGCCCCCTTTTTACCCACTTTATAGGAACAGGGAGTAAAAATGGTCACATAAAGGAGCCTGATTTCAAAATGGAAACGGAAACAATATCTTTTCAGATTTCTTGGACCTTGGTCAACATGCATCAATATGTAAGTGATGTATAAGGATACCTTTGGAGGGTTACCTATCTAAGGACTCTCCCTGCACGTTCCAGCAATAAATTATTAACGGGCGAAACTTGCGTTAATCTTAAGTGGCACAGTAAACTAATTTGCGCTTTCCAATCAACCTGAAGCCACAATTAATGAAATAAAAATCCTATTGCATTACAAATCATTAAAATTCAATAGACGCAACCATAAATTTTGGAACATTTAATTTGAAAACTGTGCGGCATGCAACATAATTCACTTTACGCACAATTTTTAATGAAAATGTCAAAAGAAAATGAACAGCGGAATGGAAAACGAGAAACGAAAAACGAAAAACTTTTCTACCGGCAACAATGGCATAATGCAAATAGCTGGAGCAACACTCGATGATGATAATGGCGACTGGTGGCAGCCAACGGAAGCGGAAGTAATGCCAAATAAGAAAACGCACGGCGCACTGCAAAGGAAAGGAAAGTTGGTAAAGGGGAGTGGGAGTGGGAGTGGGAAAGTGGCAAGAGGAGCAACAACAAAAAAGAATGAATGAACAAGGCGCCAACACATAATAATGCCATCATCAATGCCAAACAAGCAACGGAAACGGGAGCCCAATCCAATGTATCGACAATGGAGATATTCGGGGGAGTGGCAGTGGGAGGGATTCAATGTGCGGGGGCGGGTGGTAGGTGGGGAGGTGGAGGTAGTAGCAACAACAAATGATGGAAGATGCTTTAAATTAACAAGCAAATGCAAATAAGCCGGCGCTGGCAAAAGGGAAATAAATTAGATAAAGGCAAAAGGCAACAACGCAGAACAACGCACAGGACAACGCCGCGAGCCGCAGCACGCGCAGGATTATTACAACAGGACAGCAACAACAACAATAGCCTAAAAAAGGACAATACGCAGCGCCCTTGGGCCAAATGGAAATACATACACTCGTATTTCTTTTGTATCGGAGCAGAAGATTTTGCTGGTTCGTTAAATATACCAAAGCCATTTGGGATGTGTCTAAGGATGGGCCGGGCCAAATGTCAATAAGTTAAGTGGGCATGGTCACGTTAAATGGGCGCCTGTGTGACTGGCATGCCAAAGCATTGCCCAAGGATCTAGCCTGGGCATTAAACTTTGACTTATAAATATGATTAAAACATATTTCGAGGCAAGTTGATAAATGTGCAAAGTTTGCTGGCTTAAAGCTCAGCAGGCAGCTCAGCTGGCAAAAGATGCCGATATAAATCCAATTTAGTAGCTACCATAAAAGTAGCAGCAATCCCATGCCCACACCCACACCCACACCCACGCCCCTGCTCCTACCCTCCAACTATTTGCATGATAAAAATCTTTCATCAAGTCAAGCGCCAAAACAATCTCAGTCGCAGTCTCGGCTCCTTCCTCGATTCCTGCATAATTCGACGATTGCAGCGAGAAGCGGCGGCTTTGGCCTTTGTGTGGTAAACACCTAAAGTAGTAAACTGGGATTTAAGCACACACACACACACATACACACACACCGACACACACACACACATAGAGCACACACCTACGTGTCTATAAAAATTTTACGTCGTTGGCAACGGCAAGGACAAAAACTTTTGCTTGGTCCTGCCAATGGCAACAGCAGCAGTAGCAGCCAATGGCGAAGTATTTTTCGATGGTTTGGGGCTCAGGATAAAACGTTATACAGGATATGCCTTTTATTGCCGTGCGAGCATGGGAAATTGTGATGCCTGAATACATACATAAATTCTCGGCTATACTCGTAGTGGAGTAAAACCCAATAGGGACATTATGTCGTACTCCTGAATCTATAGAATATGTAAAATACTTTTCAAAAAGATTAAAATTTTTGCAATTTTAATACGACTCTGGGCAAAAGGAAGGTGGAAGGACACACACTCACGTGGCTTGCCAGCAGAACTTGTAGACGTAGACAAAGTCGCAGGGCAAACAACAAAATTTAAAAGTTCCTCAAAGTTGCACATCTCTTTATAAAGAGGAAGCAATTCTGTTTGTCCATGTTTGCTCTGTAATTGTTTTTCGAAAAGTTTTATAAGCAGCTGTGTTTATAGCAATTCCTTTGGCTACTTGAGCAGCTTGAAAACAGAATATGCAAAAATATCCTTTGGGTAGGTATTTACCTCTGTTTGAGTTAGGGAGGCCAACTCTAAAATTTAAAGGAAATATATTTAATATTCCATGTACTCGCTCACATTTTATAAAAATCAATAAGCAACAAAAATTACTAAAGACTAGAACAATTAGGTTTTGAGTACACTTATTCACCCTACGTTCAGGATGATTTTATTTTTTTTAAATTAAAATTTGTTTTGTATAATTTATTATATTTAAACGCTCGCTATAGATGGAAAATATAATAAAATTCTTTAATAATAGACAGATTTTAGAAATCTATGAAGTCTTATTTAAATTTCTAAGAAAAAATAATTTTCCCCCTATCGAAATTTCTCCGAACAGCTTTTCCGGTTTCCATTTTCTATGCCATATAGAAACACGCGCCACCTTAAATCATTCTTACCCTACTAAACTCATTGGTCACGCTTTCCCAACCGGAATCACTAATAACTCAGCCAGGCGTTGTCCTGCGCTTTAAAGCCGCTTAGGCTCAGGAGGAGTTTCCACGTTGTCCACTTTCGCCGAGGCGTCCGCTTATTAAGCAACCCGCGCGCACCTTGAGACTTCCGTTGCCCCGAAGCGGAGCTGGTTGCCTAGCACATGACCCCCAA
The DNA here is from genome assembly GCA_037075165.1 of Hirtodrosophila histrioides. NCBI lineage: Eukaryota > Metazoa > Arthropoda > Insecta > Diptera > Drosophilidae > Hirtodrosophila > Hirtodrosophila histrioides. The sequence continues at coordinate 886,092 of JBAMCL010000422.1, read as the reverse complement.
AAAGTAAAGGTGCCCAAAAGAAGACGTTAGGACACGCCACACAAAGAAATGGAGCCCCAGCTCCTGGCTGGCTGCCGGGTGCTGTATACTGGCAACTGGCCCCGGCCCAAGACTTGGCATTTAAGATAAATGATCGCCTGCCAACAATGCACAAAGAAGAGTCACAAAAAGTTTGGTCACGTTTGTGCTATTTGGCGGCGGAGGCATATGCTCCATTCGGGGGGTGGCTCTTATGAGGGGTTGGGATTGAAATTGAGCGTGGGTTTGGGTGTGGGCAAACGTCTAGGTTGCATTTACCTTGCCGCAATTTTAATATGGCGTCGCTGGCGTGGAGCTGGAGTTTAAAATTCAAGACACATGCTGCAGCTTAAACGTTTTAGAAATCTATTTTTCAAATGCCAAGTCCGGACAGGACGTGGCCGGGGGGTGGGCGCTGCTTCGCAGTCACATGTGCGCATTTAATTGAAACGTCTGCGGAGGAGCACCAAGCAAGTAAGGAGCAGGTGAAAGTGTTTGATCAAACTAAACAATTGTCGCTTATTTTATTGGCCGCTCACAAGAAAAACAACTTCAAATGAATGACAAGTATGAACACGAGCCCATAAAGGACATACAACTCCTGGCGCCTTCCGCTTTTCACTTCATCAAGCTTGACAATAGAGTTGTATACATTATTCAGCTGGACGTAGTGCTTGTAGCGCAGCATTGTCTGCTGGATGATGGTATGCTCCAACACTTGTAAGCATTTTAGACGTTTGTAGAACTGGCCAAAGCTCATCCGCACCATCTGATCATAGGTCCTGGTTAGCACAATGCGTGGCATGCGAGTGTCCATATTGGATATGGTGTTGACATTCACTTCGGGCAGCTGCAACTCCCTGACCAACATTTCAGAAGCGATCCGCGAGTCAAATTTCTTCAATTTCTTCAATTTCTTGATCACATAGCGAAGGGAGTGCTCGTGGGGCAAGTTGCCGGTTGCTTGCTTCAGCGTACTTAAGGCATGGTTGTACTGGCCGCGGCAAGTTAAAGTGACGATGCGCACGGCTATGCGGCGCTGCGGCGGCGGTAGTACTATTTGTGTATAGGACAGCGCCTTAAATGGTCGTTCGAATCTCATTTTTCGAATCAATAGTTTTAGAACTCACTTAACGAGAATGTTTTGTACTATGTTCTGAAATATTTTACGTACACTGCTAAAGTTGAAATGTTGAAACGTAATTTGACGTTGCCTTTCCGACTACTTCAACTGCCTTAGCCCCAGGCCCAGGCCCAGACCCAGGACGAGGCCCATAAATCGAGCCACATATGGCGACATTACAAGTGGCGCCCGCGCCGTCTGTGCGCCCAATTCAAATGGAAATCAAAGTGGGCGTTCATGAGTTAAACACTCCAGTTCAGCTCCAACTCCAGCTACAGCTACAGCTCCAGTTGCAGGTCCTGGCAGGATGTAGCAATGTGACAAAGTCGCTGGCAATGCGAGCACTTGTGGTTTACGACCTGGCCCTGGGCTTCAGCTCTTTTCTACTTTCTACTTGCCGCTGTGGCACATATAAAATCACACACCACCGACAGCTCAAGTGGTGGCAGCCAGGCTGCATTCACGATGGGTGGTGCGCTATAAAAATGGCGTAGCATTTCCGCTTCTGGCTGCCACATTGCTCAAAAATTTATTATTCTCATCTAGATGAGTTCATTATTTTGCAGCGGCTGCCAATGCGTTGAATGCGAAAACAATTTAATTTTATTGTTTTGCACATAAATTGTTCTTTGCCATTCAGTAGAATTATGCATTGCTTTTCATTGCCACGGAAAACAACAAAAAATACTTTCCCATATGAAAGCTGAGACACTCCTCGCACATATGTGGGCAGCATAAAATGTTGGGTGGTGCTCTGGTACAGTGGTGCTGTTGCCCCACTGCTGCCCACATAATTGAGTCACGTTTCCCTGGGATTATATGCGCCTCTGTAAAATATTCAGATTTATGCCGCGATTCTGAATCGCAGTAGCTGAAGTCAAATCGTATAGGAAAATATAAACAAATTGCTGTACGAGTATGTGATTTATGCGAACAATATTCCTGCTTGCATATTAGCAAAACATTGAATTGCTTTCTGGATACAACACGAACTATTGGACGTGAGGAATCTTCCAAATAGCTGGGCACAATAGACTCGATTCCAGTTCCACACAAAACATATTTATTTTAAAGTACGGTTTCCAAACAGATTTAGATAACTAAGATGAAGTAACAAATAAAATCCAGCCACAGTAATTATAACTAACTCCATTATAGGGAAGTACATAATAGAATAGAATAGAAGATTCGATTTTCGACCATACAAGATTGAAGACCCATTTTTCACCCATTGGAATGGATCTTTCGAATGAATGACGTTTTTTTAGATCTTTGATATTTCACATTGTAAACATTGTAAAGAAGAACAAAAAGTGCCGAAGCTTTATACAAAAAGTAAGAATGCTCTTGTCGAATATACCCGCTACGAAACTCCCTGTACCCAGGTCTACAATTTCCTAACATATCTTCGTACACTTAGACACAAACACACACACATACACAAATACGCACGCACACAAGCGACAACGAAAGCGAGGCATTTTGAGTCGTGGCTACGCATCTTCTTGCTAAGATCGACGCGTTCATACAGACGGACAGACGGCCAGACGGACAGACAGACATGGTCAAATCGAAATCTCTTTTGATACTGATCAAGAATATATTACATACATAAATACTTTATAGGGTCGGAAATGTCTCCTGCCTGTTACATACATTTGCACAGATCGAGTATCCCCTTTTTACCCATTTTATGGGTACAGGGAGAAAAATTTTTTAAAAAAATGTGATTTTCAAATGATTGGCGCATATAATTCCCAAACAGTTTAAGCAATGGCTTGGTGAAGTAGCTGGCTGGACCTTTGTATTATTGGGACAATTTGTTTTTTAAATTCTTATATTATCATTGTACCCCAAATTATTTTTAAGTACGTTGGCAGTTCAGATGCAAAGTACACTGAAAACTGCGGGAACGAAGTAATTCCCTTTAATTTTAAGCCAACGCAAAGAAGTAATCACAAATGATTTGTTAATTTTATAATTGAACTTCTGGTATTGAAAAAGAGAAAATTACCATTGTGTGATTATTCTATCATATTCTTGATTACCAGACCTTGTGTCTTCATATTAAATGATATGTGATTTTCTAATGATGGGCGCAAATAATTCCCAAATAGTTTAAGCAATGATTTGGTGGAGTAGCTGGCTGGACCCTTGGAATATTGGCATTTTTTTTTTTTTTTGTAAATTCTCATATTATTATTGCACCCCGGATTGTTTTTGAAAGCCTTTCGGCTCAGTTGTGGAAGGAAATGATTCCCTTTTATTTCTTAACCAATTGTATTCCTGGTTTTTGCTAAAATCAGAAAATTACCATACTGTGATTATTCTATCATCTATTTTATTACTAAAGACGGCAAGTCGTGTAATTCACCTTGTAAGATCTTGAGCTAATTATCTCGAGACATAGTTTTTTAAATACTTTATGTGTTAATTCCATCAACTATTTTATTAACAGACCTTTGGTCTTCATATTATAGTTTCTTGGGCTTCGCAATCAGTATTTCTGATGAAAGCTGTATATTTGCGCATTGGACTGTGGTCGACTGATCTGAGCATCCAAGGATGTTATTTATATATATTCAATGCTAAACGTTGATCGTTGAACTAAGTTTAAACAATTTTTTTATGGTAACACAAAGAGACCTTCAACCATTTAAACTTAACATTTTATTTGAAAAGACGGGCTAGTTAAACTTACGGAACTCGTTTGTCGCCCTTGTGTCATAGGCCAAATCTTTGCACAAATCTGGCGAAAAAAATTAAAATGAATTCAAGCTAATGTTCTCGAGACATTTTTTTTAAAATATTTCGTATACATACATGTATGTATTTATTTTATTAACAGACCTTTGGTCTTCATATTATAGTTTCTTGGGCTTCGCAATCAGTATTTCTGACGAAAGCTGCTATATTTGCGCATTGGACTGTGGTCGACTGATCTGAGCATCCAAGGATGTTACATTATAAGGCGTTCATCGTTTAACTAAATGAATTTTGAATACTTAGTATTTTAAACTAAGATGATTATTTTAATTTCCTTTAACAATGAATGGATTGAATATTATTTTCTGCACTTGATCTTTGCCAAGTTAATGTCCATGGGCTTCTTATACCTGTATTATATCTGGAGCTGCGATTGTCGTCCTTGTGTTTATGGGAATTCTCCCTCACAATGTATGTACATGTATATGAATGTATGCTTATACATACATATCATATCTATTCCTACCTCAACGTTGTTTTACTTTCAAAACATCATTAAAACAAAGGTAGTATAGTTTTTTAAAATAAAACGAAATGAATTTATTATTAATTACGAAACTCTTAATTCAGCAAGGAAGTCTGCAGGATGAAATCAAACCATAAATATACTATAAATAGACATATCAAATGGCTCTGATTTATTTAAAGTTATATGTAAAATATTAAGAAACTAAAAAGAGTTCTTTGTAAAATGAGTAAAGCTCTAAATTTTTTTTTAAAACAAAAAAAACTACATATGTGTATATGTTTTTAAGCATTGATTTCTACAACAATTTAAATATATATGATTTTCAAATGATTGGCGCATATAATTCCCAAACAGTTTAAGCAATGACTTGGTGGACTTGTAAATTCTCATATTATTATTGCACCCCGGATTGTTTTTGAAAGCCTTGCGGCTCAGTTGTGGAAGGAAATGATTCTCTGTTATTTCTTAACCAATTGTATTCCTGGTTTTTGCCAAAATCAGAAAATTACCATACTGTGATTATTTATTCTATCATCTATTTTATTACTAAAGACGGCAAGTCGTGTTTTTTTTTTTTTGATAAACTTATTTTTATTTTTGTTTTATGCTGCGTGTTAATTAAAGCACTTTCATAAATATCTCGGGCTAAAGAACAGATAAATGCAGGGGTCTAACAGTGTATTAAATCAATCGTCAGAATTTTAGGCAAGTCGCGTAATTCACCTTGTGAGATCTGGAACTAATTAACTCGAAACATATTTTTTAAAATATATGATGTGTTAATGTCGTCATATATTTGATTACCAGACCTTGTGTCTTCATATTATAATTTTGTTGGCTTCTTACTCGGTATTTCTGACGAAAACTGTATATTTGCGCATTGGACTGTGGGCGACCGATCTGAGCATCCAAGGATGTTATTTATATATATTCAATGCTAAACATTGATCGTTGAACTAATTTAAACAATTTTCTTTATTGAAACACGCAAAGAGATCTACAACCATTTAAACTTTACATTTTATTTGAAAATACGGGCTAGTTAAACTTACGGAACTCGTTTGTCGCCCTTTTGTACTACGACAAATCTTCGCACAAGTCTGGCGAACAAAATTAAAATGAATTCAAGCTAATGTTCTCGAGACATTTTTTATTGTTTCTTCAATTGCAAAATTGCACTCAAAACAGCTAGAAGAAGAAATTCATTTTTTCCAAGCCGATCAAATATAACCACAAATGTTATTTCGATCTTACAGTTTTAGATACTTTGGCAATATGGCAGCGCAGTTTATCAGCTGTTTATAATGTTATTGTTTAAAGCAAAGATTAGAATTACTTAATTACAGATATTTACTACTTTTAAGTATGATTATCTTCTTCATGGGGCTTAAAACCAAATCTGTACCTAAATTCAGACTAAATCTTCAGTTTTTGCTGAAAAAGTTGGCATCAATACAACAAGAACATACAAGGGGTTAATATTTTATTGAACTCTGTTGATTATTGATATAAGTATTTGAAAAAGCGTACCGAAGATATCACGGCACCCGTTAGTACCACAAATAAACCTATTTTGTACGTTGTTATTAAAGCAATATGCAGGACGCTTGCTCTCATTTTGAGTACGTGCTTATAATGCCAATAACCCGACAACCCCACACGTCGCACGCCGGCGCCCCCGCCCCCCCCTATTCAGGACAATCGTCAATAAGGAGAAACTAATACATGCCAGACTGAAAAGCAGGAATCAAAATTCGTGCTGGCATCCAAGTTCAATGTATATCTGCAATTCCTGCAAACGAAAATTTAATTTATCTGTATCAGTTCCACTTGCCCTGGCAGCGAGTCCTGGCGTCCAAAGTCGGTTGACAGGACGACGACGACGTGTTGCCACACTGCCACAGCTGGAGGAACACATGTTCCGACAAATTCATCTGCCATGTCACAATGCGCAACGGTATGCAGAATTTTTTGGGGTGGCGACTGCCGCTTCCTTCCACCCACAGATATCGACATGGATATGGATATGGATATGGGATTAGGCAGAAGAAGGCTCTAGCTAGTTTGCCAGGCTGCACAGTGCACGTGACAGGACTCAACGAAAAGTGAAACTTTCTGTGCAAATATTTTTCGGGCAAACAATTTTTGGGGAGCGAGTCGAACTTAAAGCGGGTGCCAGACCCAGTCCCAGTCCCAGTCCCCGCCCCAGTCTCGCCTCTAAGCTGTAAGTGTCATTAATCAAATGGAGCCCAATAATTTAGCCAGCGCGTCAGCGGCTGCCAACCCTTCCTGCTCCTGCTCCTGCCGATGTCTCATCCTTTTTAGGTATTTTGGTATTGCCTCTGTTTCAGGCTTCAGCTTGTTAGGGAGCCATTTTTGAAATATGAACTTTTGCGCTGACGAATGCCGGCAGTCATTAATAAATTAGGGGTTAAAATGCCATAAAAGCAGCGGGTAGCGGGTTGCGGGGGGCTGGGGATGCGACGAAAAGTTGTTTATTTAATTGAAAGTGAAACGAGCGAAAACAGATTTGTTTAACTCAATTAAACGGGGGAACGGGAAATTGCTTTGATTTTACGATCCAGGCGGCTGCTGTCACAGTTTTAGTTTCATTTCATAATAGAAAGAACACACACAGTTTTGCAGTTTTCAGTTAAAAATATGAATAAATTTATAGGCCCTTGGTACAAGGGCGAGTGCCGCGCCCAGGGCTTGATTGCTGAGGAGGAAAGCGAAGTTATAACCGTCAGCGAAACCATTGAGGATGCGGAGGAGGAGCCAGATTTGGACTTGGCCTATGATGAACTGGAGGCCATAAAGCAGCGCGTCAAGCAGCTGCGCAGCAAGCTCATTATAACGCCCTCAGATCCCTGTGAGGAGGAAATACCGCCACTCCCCGAGGATGCATCCTCTCTAACGTCCAGGCAGTACATGCTGCTGCAGCTGCGTCGCCGCAACTGCGTGCTACGCTGCCAGCTGAAGAAGGTGGCTGCGCATCTACATGCCACACGCAAGGAGATGAAGTTAGTGGAGGCAAGGCGCTGCCAGCTGCGCAATCGTCTTAACAAGATGACCACCGAGCTGACCAACTTCGAGAAATTCAAGGAGCTGGCCATCCACCACTTCGGGCTGTGCATTGAACGCAACGAGCAGATCAAGGCTAGCAAGGTGTACGAGAAGGACTTCACCTCTGTGGTGAGAAAACTGATCACTCACATCGATCGAAGGATGCTCTACGTGGTGCCCATGCGATGCCATCACCAACTGCGCTATGAGATCAGCATGGAGCTTGTACTCATCCGCATCTTTCTGCACACACTCTATAGCCACATGGTTGAGAACTGGAACTCTTGCAAATGTCGCGCAGCGCTCCTGTGAGTAAATTCATCCTAATCTAGTGCATATTTTAGTGCTGCAAAACTATCTGACAGCATCGATCTTCATTCTTGTTTGTAACCTTTGTCACTCGATAGTTTTTTGTCATACTAAAGCTTGTTCCCTTGTCCGTTTCCGCTCAAATCATTTCGAATCGAAACTGTTGGTGTTCTTAATTTCGAAAAACGAAAACGATTTGGAAAGTATTCAAATTTGAAAACGATACGGCATAAAAGTACTCGAAAGTGGAAACAATGAATATACTCGTCATATACGAGTTTATGTTTATAGTTTCAAGCATAAATATTGCTGAAAGTTTCTCTCCTTAACTTTATTAACTTTATGCTAAAAGCGATTAATTTAAATTAATATTATTTAAATTGAATTATGACTGCGGTAACTCCTTACATATTTTTAAGCTCCAAACTTATGATATAAATATGAAAATCATGAAAATATTATCGATGGTATCGATTATTTTGTCACTATAACTATCGAGCTGCCTGTAGACATGAAGAAATACATACATTTTAAAGGGACTGTTTATTTTATTTTATATATTCTAGTTGCTGACTTGAGATTTAAATTTGCAAGTATTATCGATAACTTATCGATAATATCGTTGATGCAATCTATTGAAATAATCGAGTGTTTTGCAGCACTATTCTATACATTTAACAGCTAAAAATAACTATTTAAAATCTTGCAGAAGACACCATGGCTGCAATTCTGCCATGATACATCCTTTTCTGGACACTTCAAACCCCTGGCCCTTGCGCGATTAAAATGTTGACTCAAGTTTCGGTCATTAATGTTTTTAATTTTTCTGTGTGTTTTTTTTTAATTTGTTTCGTTTTATTTGGTTGGCTGTTGCAAAGTTGGCCGCTTCTAATTGCTTCTGAAATGTCGCTCAATTAAGATTATTGGCGCTTGGCGGCTTTTATGGCACTTTTGTGGCCCATTCCTTGCCGGCGCAGTCGTAATAATTACAAAATTTCAACTCGGCCCGAAATTGCCTCAGATTAATGACGTGCGCTGTTATTTGAACGCGTTAAAGTTGCAATATCATAGCGGCACATTCAGAGCCAGATTCAACGTTGCCCCTGCCGGCACATGCCACAAATTCTAATCCGACTTTAGACGCCATACAAATGTACGCATTCCCACCAGGATAAGACGCTCCGGCTAAATACGGAATGGCATCAGATAAAAACAAAGCAGATTTGTCTCTCCCACACAAATAGACGAAAATACCCTAAAAACGAAAAGAAAAAAAAGAAAAGGACTTGACACAAACCATGGAGCTGACAGCCCGGAGCTAAGCGCCAGCCAAAGGCAATGGCTCCACATCCTTTGGAGCTTGTCGAAATGCGTAAAAACTCAATTTCTGCGCATTGGCAGACAGCAAACTACGGATTGAGATCGGGCTGATTCCCTGTGCCCTCTTCCCCTGTTCCTAGTTCCTAGTTCCCAGTGCCCAGCTCCCAGCTCACAGTTCCCCGGGTCTAAGGCAACATGGGTTAAATGCGCCTCACTCGCTGTTGAGTGAGATAGCGCCAAACGGCAAAAGCGAATTTATTGGAGTCATGTGCTGATAAGCGTCCTCTTCAATGCCATGCCAAATTACAATGTTACATGAGAGTAAATACCAACAGAAGCCCAACGAATTGCCAATGCTCTACATCTTAGTTCATTGAGGTGGGTAGTGTAATTATAGAGATTTTATACTGTCGTTTTGACTACTGTTTCTTGATGATTCCTCACATCTCATATTAATATCATTTTACTAAGTACTTGTTCCATTTTTGTCTAATTGTTCACAAAGTCGCTTCTACCTGTTCTCTCTAGACGATTAGGATAGAGTTTCCGATTAAAGACTATCCTTATGATTGTCCAGTTTATTAATAGCATACATAGGTGCATTATATTACTACTACCTTATACAGTTCTTAAAAGCCTTTTTCAGTTTCTAACACCAATATATCTATAGATGCAGTTACTTATTAAAGAATATTCTTTAATGCTTCCTCGTATTGGATTTAAATACTATCCTTTATATCAGATACGTAATATGCAAGTGCTAAACCCAACAATAAAGTCTCCTTGCATTGTGCTGCGTGGCTTAGAGTATAGAAACACGGATAGACATAGTGAGATACAGGCAACAAACACATCAGAAAACATGGCTGGAACACAGGAAACGCATTAGATACTTTTTGGTTGGTTAGCTGGATGGGCCAACAACCATGGTCAACTGGCCAAACTCCGTGGCTGACGCGTTGGCCATGCGATAAAAATCTGCGTAAAATGATGCGGCAATTTGATGAGCAACTAACTTCGGGCAATTAGTTTGGTAGAATCGGAGTTGGAGCTGGAGGTGGAATTGGAATTGGAGTTGTCGTGCGTGTTTCTGTTTGACTAAACTGTTGCAATAGTCAATGAGGGAGCTGGGAATCGGAATTAGAGTTGGATCTAATGGCATTTAGTGTTAATGTGTTTAGCAACTGTTTGAAGCTTTGGTGATTTATTTGTATAGGTGCTTGAAGAGCTATGGTGCTTTAAAGGAAGCTATTGCATGTATCTATAAGGTATTATAAAGGCATGAAACTCACTTGAAGCATTTGGCTGGCACCTGTGCAAATTCCTCTACAGTTCCCAGACATATAAGTAGCCCAGGGCAATCGTTTGAAACGACACTCAAATCGAAGTATTTCCAAAAAGAAAACTTGCTAAAATTACCTACCAATTGGGAAGCCTGTCGTGTTTGCTACTCCACTAAACTCTTTGACAGTGGAAACTGTTACTTCATCTTACATATAAGCCTACTACATAGGAAAGAACGCTGCTGCTGCCGCTGTCGCTGCCGCTGTCGCTGCCGCTGCCTGCGGGCTGTTTCTGTTTAGCAGCAATCTCAAAGATACATTGAAGTGCCCAAGTTTGCACTGTGCTTGTGTGCCGGCCGCAAAAGTACAAATAATTTCCATTTGGCCAAAGCGACAGCAGCGCCAACATTTGCATTTTTCTTGAGCTCAGGCTCCACCAAATAGACAAACATGCCTGCAAGGCGGTAACTGGAACTTTACTTTGCTGAGAGTATCAGAGTAGAACTCCAACTCCAACTCCAACGACTGTGAGTGCGAGTGCGAGTGCGAGTGCTCGTATTTGAGCAGCCAAGAGATATGTCTACTTATAAATACTTTGCCGACTGGGCAAACGATACGGCACAAGTTGTAGATAAATATGGCATAGATTACATAACTAGTTCTGCCGAACAATAAAAGTTTTCATCGCAGCGACGACAACACAAGCATCTCTCTCTATAAATACAAACAAACAAACATATCTATTTTTCTTTTGCTTTTCTCCACACACACACACACACACACACACTGATAGTTATTTGTGTATTTTTCCGAACTCCACACGGTAATTGCAGCTTTTGTGGGACATTTGGAAAGCGCATCTGGCATGGCGCCGTGGCTTAGTTGGTTAAAGCGCCTGTCTAGTAAACAGGAGATCGTGAGTTCGAATCTCGCCGGGGCCTTTGGTATTTGGTACATTGCAAATGTTCAATTTTTTATTATAATAATATCAAGCATATTTTCCAATTACAAAATGGCAATTTCTAACGAGAGTCGCCATCAAATTTCACCTTCTGGCTGCCATTGCTATTTGCCCTTTATTGTTGTTTCCTTTTCCGCCCGTGTTGCCATTACTGTTGTTGTTGCTGTTGCTGTTGGCACGCCAACTGACGCACTCGCCATTAACATGTTTCAATTGCCGCAATAATTGTTTCAATAATCGTTAAAATCAGGAATATTGCGTCGAGCCATGAACTGGCTGGCAGAGCAGCAACTGAAGCTTGCGGCCGTAAAAGCTGCGCGTGTGAAAAAGCTTTGGGGTGAAAGCTTCGTTTATTTTAGTGCTTTTTTTTAGACAGATAAATTGCCAATCGCCACGACTGCCGATAAAGCCAAGCTATATTTAAACCTAATTGTATTTATTATCAGCATAAAAATGAATTATAAATATACTCGCAGAGTGCCCGACTACAAAATACCCTGGTCGAAATTCCTGAATAGAGGCGCATAAATAATATATTGAAATCACACTATGATATGAGTATACCTCAAAGGGTACTCAAAAATATAAGGTTCTCATATCTACTCGAAATATATTTTAACTATTCTTAATGTGTAGTCTGTCCTCCTAACGTTCTTAAATATTTCAGTAATTCAGTGTTTTTAAAGAAAAAGCAAGTTAATTTCTGTTTTCGCAGTACTCATTTATTTAATGTGTATATATTCATTATATTATTGGTAATTTATGTCACTATTCAATAATCTATCAATTGTAGTTTCTACGGAAATACCTCTACAATTTTTATAGTTGGTTATATAAAATAAATATATAATACAAATTAAGTAGAAAACCATTGATAAACAGAATGAACAATACTTTTACTTCGCTGCACACCCAAAAATCTAAAGAACCTAATTATCAGCTCTTGAACATCAAAAGCTGTTCCGCGCAATGTTTTTAGGCACCTATCTTTGCTAGAAAACATATGAACAAATATTAATTTAAACAATGGACTTTTTAGGTAACCAGCTATAAATAAAGAAAACTTGGAACATCTGTTCTCTGAAGTTGACTATTTTGACAGAAGAAAACACAACGGCGCCGTGGCTTAGTTGGTTAAAGCGCCTGTCTAGTAAACAGGAGATCGTGAGTTCGAATCTCGCCGGGGCCTAGAACTGAAGGATAGTTCAGTTCGTTGAATCAATACACTTTTGCTGTTTTTTTTACTACTATCTTTAATACATACTTGCTAATACTATGGAACAGGCCTTAACTAAGTAACAATAGCACAAACATTTACAACGGGTTTGTGTATAGGCTGAGCTTTGAAAGCCCGCAAGCTTTTAGAACTTTCACTTGCTGTTAATCCTTATAGACCAGATACAGGACGACAATCATGAAGTACGTGGGTCGCTCGAAGACAAGCTGGGTAAAGTTGTCGCGCTTTTCGTCCATCAGATGACACATCCTCTGGTAGATGCCCTGGTTCTGTTTCTCCACAATCGACAGCAGGCAGACAATGCGATGGCTGTGGGCAAGAGAATGGGGTCATTTCGATTGCATTGTGGTGAACTGGAACTGGAATTGCGAATTGCACCACTCACCGCCTGTGGTTTAGCTTCTTGACCCGGTCCCGTATCTCAGCCGCGAGACCCTCCACCAGCTGCAACGCGCGCCACGAATCGTAATTGCGGCTGAAGCGATCCCAGAGGAGACGCTCCTCGATGCAATCTTCAATGATTTTGTGCGCACGTTCCATATTAAAATTGGTGTGAAAGAATTTCCAATCATTTTTTGGCTTCTCCTTCTGCTCGCCGCTACCCTCGCCCCCAACAGCTGCCTCGCCCTCGCCGCCATTCTGCAGCGCCCGCCGCCGGCTCAGCATGGACTCCGAGAGCAGGGCGTTCATCCGGTTGGTGGTGCGCACCGACGCGGTGATGCTGCAGGTGAAAGAGAAAGAGAAAGTTAAGTTAATCAGTCAAACAGTCGAACAGTTGATTATATCAGCCAGCAGGTAGACATACCGCGTCTTCATTGAGTTCCAAGTGGACATCGCCCCAGCCATTTTCTATATATGGTTTTCTATTAATCGGTAGGTTGATCTGAAACTCGCCGCCAGCCGGCAAAAGGAAAACAAATTCCTTGCACGGCTATCTGCACACTGACAGGACAGCGACGTCAACAACAATGACGACGAGCTCGGAACACTGACATGCTGACACGAGGAGAGCCTGCCTATCAACGGCCGGCCCCCCTACGACCCGTGGCATCCACATATCATGAATTGTTTGCTGGGGCTTTGTTGGTTTTTGCCAACTCTTCAGCTTCGTTTTGGCCTTCCGCTCGCGTGTCGTCTATCATAAACCCAAAGACAGCGCTCCAATTGCAACAACGGCGACGGAGACGTGGGTGTCATCGCCACCAGGCCAGGATACGATATGCCGATACGCCGATATGCCAATGTGGGGGAGGACATGGCAGGACAGCGGGGCACAGTCAAAGTGTTGGCATATGGACGCGCCCTACTCTGCTAAATTACTCGGGGCTCTGACAACACGCGACGCCTTTCGAGTTTACGGCTTTTGATCGGTTACTTTGCGACACCTGAGAGACGGGTCCGGGTCTCCGGAGGGGCAAGCATCCCGGCCTTTGTGCGGTTTACAGCCAAAGTTCAAGTAGTTTGATTGCATTTACGACACTTGATGAAACAGAGTTTCCATTTAACACACAGAGCCCCACAATATCTACCTATCAATGTGGAGCCATTGGCTTTGCAGCGTATGCAAAGTTCGTGTTCCTTGTAACTGATAGTTATAGTTATATTTATGAAGGTATTAATTTGATATACCCACAGGGTCACGTGCGGAGAATTACTTATTTCACATACGAGTACGGCCCGGTAAAGTTCTCTAATTGTGTTGAGGTAGTGCAGGGAATGCATGCAGAACTTCCGACACAGCGCCCGCCAGCTAAATAGAAACAGTTCCAGTTCCCTAATGGTCTTGCTAAGGTTGCATTTGTTTTGTTCATAGTTACCAATTTATTATGATAAACAAGTCTGCATTGAGTTCCTATTTCAATTGAACACTTAATGGCTTAGGCTGCCTGAAGTGATAGACTACAAAATTGATTTGGAATCGAAGTACAGTATTGTTTTGATAACATATACTTAGGCGGAGGCATAGTTAAGGTAAAAGACGACTATCCTATTCATATCCTGGCAAGCCAATATCTAATTTTACCATCCTTCATGGTTCAAAACTGAGCATTATAAGGGAAAACTTTGAACACAATAGAGAAACTTTTCTCTTTTTTTGTTGAGTAATTTGTATATCTTATTAGTTTATAACAAAATCTCTAGTCTGATGCCCATTTCGACAAATTTGAGAACGGGTTTGAGCCTATCCGACATGAAAATGTCTAATGGATCTACGAGTATATCAAAACAAATGTTAAATAGTCAATATAATGATTTTTATTCGCCCTAAAAATAAAAGTAGGTCTTTGTAAAACAGAGCTAGAGGCTCTTTGATTATAAATGATTAGAATATAATCTTTTTTAAACAAATAACAAATAAATAATATTATTATACATTTATTTTTTTAAAATAATAACAAATTAATAATATTTGGAATAATCATTGAACAATCTTAATGCATTTAACTTTACCAAAATATCAACAATTTTAAATATTTATATATAAATTAAAATCTTAATATATATATAAAACAACATAAAATACTTATACATTATATAGTTAGAGTAGAAATCTATTTATATTATTTTATCTGTGATGCCCCCATATACTTATTAATTATTTTAACTGTTAACGATAACTTTAAACTCAAATTATATGAACTATGTACTTATTTTATATGTTAAATCGAAAAAAACTAAATGTAAAATTTATGTTATAAAATATGTTTAATTATAGTGACTAGTGCCCTAACTTATAAGCTTTAGCTTGTAGCACTAGGAATGATAAAATAAATAAATAAATACATAAATATGTCCGGGCTTGTTGAAACCACTTGGGAATATACGTAGTTCCCAAGTTAGCATATGAATGAGCTGCCGAAAAATCGATTATAATGCGGTTACCACTTTCTACTTGAGAAGTTATAGGTAACTGAACTGAATTATCATAACATAGCTGGTACAAAATAATATATTATATATTTGGAATATATATGTTCAGCAGTCAGAAGGAATATGTTCCTTAATGTATTTTGTTCACTTCACTGTAATTATTATAATAAATACTTTTAAGATTGCTTTACTCAGCATTTGAGCATTTTATGAGTGTTTTGAAGCAGTTTAAAGCATATTTTAAATTTAAAGTAACCAAATAACCCAACCGACTAGACCACAATCCAAGCTGTAATCTAATACTTAGTTGAGCGCACTATCCCATTTTAGTTTTAATGTTTATAAGTTTTAAGGTGGGGGTACTTAGATAAGGATTATAACTCATCAGCTAGTTGGAGGAGCGGAACCGAGGATAATGCATGAGCTGCTGTAAATCTTTTATTGCTTGAGTAGTAAAAGTTGGCAAATGGCCCACAGCTGTATCAGAGCGGGGGGGAACAGGGGCATACTCCTGTAGATACAAACTAATCTTGATGTGTGCCCAACAATAACTGGTTAGAACTTTAACTGTAATGGCTGCCGGCGCCAGTTACCTGGTTACTAATTGCCAGGCACAAAGTTTACGACACATGAATATGTGCCAAAATTAAGTAGCAATAGCGTCGTGCCCCTCGCTCCACCCGTAATGGCAACAAATTAAGCACTTTTTAGGGGGCGCCTCCGGCAATGGCAACACCTCAACGTCTGTTGCTTTGATGCGCTGGGGCAGGTTATTAGCACGCGGTTGCACGAATGCTGCTGCCGCATAATAACAACCGTAGGCGGAATGAAAACCAAATAAAATCAAACAAAATAGTACAAAACACAGCACAACACAAGCCTTTATTTACATTAACTTACGCTTGCATGCGACTCATGGAGACGCCTCAAATTATGCTACGGTTTATTAGAATCCAGTTGCCGTTGGCGTTTACCCGTTAACCGCTCAGAATATTTGGCAAAACTGCACGTACGCTCGTCACAAATGAAACTGGCTCCGAGTTCTAAAACATAAAAGCGCAAAACTATCGGCGCGCACATTGCCCAAAGCCCAAAGCCCAAAGCCCCAAAAACCCGCTAAGAGGAAGCAGCCATGTGCTGCCACAATTCTAACGGAGTACTCCGCCAAGGTGTACGCTCCAGAGGTGATTGCTTCACGATACACGGAGGCACCCTTGCCATTCAGATGGTATCTTCATGGTTCTCCCAAGCTTCAGTTTCAGTGGCATGTCTAGAGACAACTCTGATTTGTTGTATTAGCAGACCCATCCAAGCACTAAGTACATATAAGTACGTATATATGTGAACCAGAGTTGTTTATTGTAGTTCAATTGCAGGAGATACGTTCAGTAGTTCAATTGGAACTAAGTTCGTTCCTTGAAATCGAGTCTGTTCATTTTGTTCGTCCGTTTAGTTAGTTTCTCTGTGTGAATTGCCTTGATCTGCTTACCTGCCTAAAGGATTTGCTGTTTTTTGTTCTTTTGTAGTATTGTTTCCGTAGTGAACTCGATTTTCACTTCTTAGCTTGGTAGATTTCTTCCTTCTAGATTGCAAACTCCCTTAACTTTGTCAAAACCTAACCTGATTGCCATACGGATCATGTTTTATACTCTTCTGAGCCACCCCAATCAGCTAGCTTTGAGTCTGATGGACAACAGCACAACCACAAGACGGCTCCGAAGGAAGCATCCTCTTGACCTCCCGCTGGACTCATAAACAACCCCACACTCCTATTATATACGAACCCTCCCCCAACCCAACCCCTTCAATATGATAAATGAAATTATGAATTGTTAATGTTTTGTTATGAAATTGTATTATTGCTTCTATTCGGGCAGATTTTAAATAAAACTCGATCCAGATTGAGATAAAAAAAATGTTTTGTACTCTCAATTGACTTGGCATTTCAATTTCCTTTATATTGTTATAATTAAAATTGACAAAGGTTCTCTCCTAACACATTTTTTAATTTTGAAAAAATTAGAATCAGAAAATTTCACTTTTATTCGATTGCTAACATCAAAATTAGCTTAAAAAGAATTCTTGCTAGAATTTCAAAATATGTTGACTTGTAAAGTTTTAAATTCGACAGTAGCCAAACCTCCTAGATTACCAGCTACCATAACTTTGTCAAAACTTAGCCGTTTGCTTTTATTTCTTATACGGACTACGAACTACTTGATGAACGACATTCAGCCGCAGGTTCGTTCTATGGAACTTATTCGAAATGATTCGATACAACTCTAATAATAGATATTATGTGCATATTCGAATTTGCGATAGATGTGTGTGTGTGTATTCTAAATTGTATTTATTTTAAGTAATTTACTTTATATTTGACACACATGCATGCCAGTCCAAGACACAGATACAGACACACACACACACACACACATACACACCTGTACTTATCGCAGGCAGTGGGGCAATTAAAAACTTAGGTTACAAACTGTCGACACGGCTGCATGCAAACTCTTTATTCTGACAGCCTTTCTAAGAGTATGTGTGTGTTTGTATGTGTGTGTGTGTGTGTGTGTGTGTGTGCGATCGCGTGCCACATTCGCGTTGAACATGTCCACTTAAGAATTGCATTTAAGAATCCACAGGAATCGGAACTGTGCATGTGAGCCCCGTTTAGCTTTGTTAGCCAAATTGCTGGGCCAAGTGGCATTTGACACATTGTTATGGATATGCGAGTACGTCAAAATATAAATATGATGAAAATTATAAAATTTATAAAAGTCTATATAAGTGTGAGTATGTTAAAAACTAAACCTAAATTCAATGCGGTTTGAGGTTGTTTCAAACGACAATAACTTTGTTATATTTATATTGTTGTGGTGTTGATTTATATACTACATATGGTTGTCGATAAGAACTTACGCATAATATAGTATACTCTTATCGGACATGATGCCGATTTTCACACTAATGATGTATACACAATGAGTAAGGCGCTTAGTTTTAGGATTAGTCAATTAGGGTTCGATTTAATGATTCATTTTTGTATATTTTTTGCGACTAATCCATAATATCTGATTTAATATTCATTAACATTGCAAATAGCCAATTAAATTAATAAGAATTTCCATTTAAAGTTAAAACTGATAACCATTCGGATTGTTATTGGTAATCCCCGAAGTTCGGAAACGATTCTGATCACTTCTGATGTTGATGGCCAAAAGAGTGGAAAACAGGAAACCAGCTCCCTACACAGATCGAAGGTTGACTCAACTTAGATACATATTCCAAGAATTTAACATAGATTGGTTAACTCACCTCAACGATAATTAACACCCAACCACAGATTCTAACGTTTTTATAGGTTCTTCCCGTGTTAGCGATCAATTTTTGTAAACATCCTTGGGTGTAAGCATTAGCGGACTCGTCGGCAAAGCAACTATGGGGAATGGGTCTTTCGGCAATGGTATAATCCTTGGAACCATTGATGCCGCAGCACTTGAACTGAAGATTGCAATTGAAGATGATAAAATATGCCAAATGACAGCGAATATGCAACTTACTTCCTTCTGCCACATAGACATGGTTGTATTTTTGGAATTATGGCTTTCATTATGAATCTTAAAGGCATCTGTTATTTCAGCAAGCACTAATTTATCCACATTGACTGCTTTCAGATAGACAAACATCATTGTACAAGATACCCCGAGAAGGATCAGCATAACGATGGCGTACTGTCAAGATAGTTCAGATTGATAGTACTAAATGTGATTATATACTCAATTATGATGTTACCGTCCAGGTCAGGCATAGGTTCTCCTTTGCGGCGCCGAAGCATCCAATGAATGAGATCAAAAATATAATCGATGCAACAACAATGAACACTATAAGTTTGGGGCGTAAGTCACTCTCCACATTTTTGAGTGCAAGCACGTTGTATACAATTGCTCCAATAGCCAGGAACTGAAAAAATCCACATCAAATATAATGTTTCAAAAAGAAACTCCTGAGCCACTTTAAGGAAGTATGTATTAAGGATTAACTTACCAAACACACACTATTGAAGATGAATAACGTACATTTGAGCGTTGACGTTGAGCAACACATCTTTAATCAATATGTTAATTATTATATTATAGCGAAGCTGAAAAGAAAATAATCGATGTTCACCCTTGAAGGGTTTTTACAAGACTGAATTACTACAATCCCGCAGTTGATCCGCCATCCTTAACTTGCGATAGTAATAATGTGCGGAAGTAATTTTATGACGGCTTTTAAAAATAAATATAAATATTGTATGATGCAATTATAAATTATGATGGCTGCTGTACGTCATTATTGCTCATGCTTAGCTATTCAGAAAAACAATAATACATCAATCGATTACTGGCAAACCAATAACTGCTTAGAAGATTGAGAGCAAAACTGCAAGCTTAAGTAATCGTATCAAATTATAAGTTATCTCCTTATCCGATGTTGATTCGGGTATGTTCCTAGCTTTTCAGCAAGAGAGATGGCTCGAATAGGAGATAAACTAAACCCAGCTCTGATATCGTCAAACACTTCATCGTACCATCCAGCAGTTTAGCGGCAGCACAAGCAAGCAGGGCACTTCATGCGAACGACACAATGCTGCTTGCCTCTGCTTTAATCACTTAAACAGTAATCACTGATTACCAATCAGTAAATAGTATTTCCGGTATTACGGGTGTATGGGAAGCGTATCCAAAATCGGAAACACTTTCAGATAGATAGACACTGCTAGATCGAGTCGACTGTTTTTGTTGACATTGCTGGCTTTTCTGTGACTCACTCATATTGCTCAGATATTCAGTCATTCAGTTTGCGTAGTTCATGCGAATAACCCATTAAATCTGATTAAAATTATCTACAAACATTATATGGTTAAAATGACAATTAGTAACATTAAACATATATAAGAATTTCAATTTAAATTTAACATTGTTTATTAACTTATTATTGGTTTAGTTTTGTAACATTTCGGGGTATGCAGCTGCATGAAATTAAGATTTAACATTGTTTATTAACTTATTCAAGACAGTTCAGAGCATTGAGCTGTCATGTCTGAGCATGTACATGGGCTTACTTGAAAGCCTCTAATATCTGGAACGACGTGCCTCATTGTTGAAATTGATGGCCAAAATAGTGGCGAACAGGAAAGCAGAAGCCTATATTAAACAAAGGTTGACTCAATTTAGATATTCCAAGAATTTAATAAAGATAAGTTAACTTACCTCAACCGCAATCAGAATCCAGCCAAAGACCCTAACGAATTTAAAAGCCTTTTCATAGAAATCGATCAATTTGGGTAAGCAGCCATCGGAGTAAGGGGTATTATTGGTATTGGTAGTATTGGTACCATTGCTATTTTTAGCATAGCAACTGTGAGGAATGATCATATTGGCATTGGTGTAGTCCTTGGGGCCATTGATGCCGCAGCACTTGAACTAAGGATTGCAAGAAGGGAAGAAGATGAAGGATCAAACATTTGCCGTAGGACAGCCAATGTGGAACTTACGTTTGTCTGCCACATAGACATGGTGCTATTGTCGGAGTTGCTGTTGTTCTTCTGATGGTTAAAGGCCTCGTTTATCTGAGTGTGCGCCAACTGGTTCTCATCGATGGGTTTCAGATAGACAAAGATCAGCACGCAGGACAGCACCAGTATGACCAGCATAAAGGTCGAGTACTATAAGGATAGTTCAGTTTGATAGTACTAGAGCTGATTACATAGTCCAGTAAACACTTACCGTCCAGGTGAGGCATACGTTTTCCTTTATGGCACCGCAGCAGCCAAAGAACGAGATTAGGAACACAATCGATCCAATAACAATGAAGAATATCAGAATGGGGCGCGAGTTGGGATCCACATCACTGAGTGCAATCGAATTGACGACAATCACTCCAATGCCCAGTAACTGAAAATTGAGTTTGAGTTGAATACTTATGAAATACACTGTTCCATATAGATACGCTTGGGGCTATGACAAACACCTTTGAAAATATCTAAGGTGCCGCACCCAGGCGCGTATCTTTCTATATGTGTTTGCCTGTACATTGGGCTCATACATCACACGCTCGAGTGCCGATGATAATTTTGAACAATTTTAACTCAAATGAACTGAACTTTGACTAACACTGACTAACTACGCCTCACAGTTGTTCACTCACCGCGCACAGGGCATTGAAGAGGAATACTAGATATTTGATCGTTGAGGTTGCACAACCCATTTTTAATACGGTTAATGTTATATATATTTAGGTAATACCGGACTTCAGTACGATGTTCGCCCTTTGACGGTTGTTTTTAGACTGAATTACTAAAAACGCCCAGGCCATTCTACCGCCAGTTAGTTGCGATGTATGGGAAGTTATTTTGTGACGCTGTTGAACAATAACAATAACAATAATAATGATAATAACCGCTCCATACACAGCGAGAAACGCCGCAGTGCTTACTACTCAAGCGATTATCTTATCAGCTTGCTGAGCTCCGATAGCAGGTTAACTAAAACAAATAGTTTCGACCTGGTAACTGTGAGTCACTTGTGGCATGAGTTATGGTAATTGTGAACTGTCTGCCTTAACACACGCCCACAAATACCAGTAAATCAAGCAACCAGAGAAAAGCTATTACATTTTTTTATATTAGCTGCCCCAATAGGGTGTCTCAAGTTTTCTTTAATTGGAAACTATTTGAATAACGGCATAGACAAGATTAGATAAATTTTGTATGAAGCACAGTCCAACGCCTCACGCTGACCCTGAGCCGATAGCCTAAGTATATGGTAGCTAATTTGCTGATAACAGCTAAAACTTATCAGCTTTTGTATCAGTTGGCAATGCGCACTAACTTAGATACTTTGGCTCATGCCCCTGGTCTACACTGTTGGCTGTTGGCAGCTGGAATTTACTTTACAACTGCAGCTGGCACGCTCGAGTGCATATCAAACACGCTGCCTGATTGATTGCTGCTCTATGCAGGAGCGGAGTGGAACGAAATGGAGCGGAGGGAGCGGAGCGCAGCGTATGCAGATTCACTGATAACCTGGGCAGTGCTCTCCGCTCGTGACGCTGCCGCACAGCTGTTCCGTGTCTTATCAGGCAGCTAAAGCTGCTATTTGTTATCTCAATGCCTCTAAGCTTCAATGGACAACATACACACGCACACACATATCACACATTCGTGTGTTCTGTTTGAATTTGGCTTCTTTTTTATTGGCGCTCAGTTGCCTTAAAAACGCTGCGTAGGTTCGACACAGAAAAGCGAAATAATATAATATTCGGAAAATGAGCTGCGGTACTCAAACGCTGAAAATCAGCTCCTTCGTTTTGGACTTTCTTTGTTGTGTGAGTTGCCTTTGAGCATTGAGTTATCAGACTGATATGGCTAAAACTCTTGACTTACAGGTGTTTGCCGCATTAACAATTGCCGCGTGCTCCTACGCGTTGATAGTGTTCAAGCACAGTTTGGCCATTCGCATACCCTGTATCTTGGGCATTGTATTGGGTGTGCTGCTCTTTGGCAGCACCATCTTTGGCTGCATAGCTGCGCTGCGTGAGAGCATTCGTCTTAGTTGGATTGTGAGTAGCCAGATGGCGTTTCATTTATGTAAGTTACAGTAATTATTTCAACTTCGCCCAAAAGTATGCCGCCATTTTGTTGGCTTTGATATTCGGACAAATAACCGTTATGTTCGCACAACCCATCAACTTTGAGCTGCTGGCCAATGAGACCATCAGCATTGCCTGGCAGGAGCAGCTCTACCAGAATGACAGCATGTCCTACTATGAGATAAAGGTAGGACTAATCAAAACTGTTCCGGCTTCCACTTTCCTTGAAGTTCCTTAAGTGCTCCGACTTTCATTATCGTCACGGAGCGAGTGATTTGAATCCTACCTCAATGCGAAGTGAATAGAATCCGAAAGTTCCTGTGAAGATTGAAAATGAGAACATTTTGAGGGAAATTCGGGAATTTACAAGCTGGAACAGGTTTGAATATTTGGTTTAGTATTCGCATTCCTTGTAACCAATGTTTACCATATAAGTACAGTTAAACCAACATTATTTATGACTCTATTAACAATGCGCGCCATTTATTTTTGTCTGGATTACGCTGACATTTGATGATAATGATAATTGGTAAATTGTGCCTATTGATAACATTTGATACAAAAGTGTTGACTGATTGCATTGAAATATGGTCTGGTGAATGTGCCCAATGAGTTGCCATGATTAATCAATATTTAATTCCTTATTTAGTACCACTGCTGTGGCAAAACAGGACCGCTGGACTACGCCGCCAGTGGCCTGCGATTGCCCCCCAGCTGTTATTTGAACCAGAACTCGACCATAGCCTCGGACCTATTCACCGTTGGCTGTGACAAGCGTCTGACCGCTGCATTTATCACGGGAACGAAGTATGAGCGCATCAGTGACTGGTCTGTGGTGGGCCTGGAGGTGAGTACAAATGCTATCTATTCATGTTCTATTTAAGGCCCGTTTTCTCATGGTCGTGACAGCGTTCAGGGCAGTTGTCATAACGGTTCAAGGAAATGATCTGTAAGCAGCTCTGATCGATTTCAAATTTAACTGTCAATTCGAACCGGTTGGCTCTGCGGTGCTGCCATTTGTGCATACAAATACAATTCATTCACATTGGCAGCACTGCAAAAACAAACTCCCAAATAAAACTCAATTCGCTTCCATGAGAAGGGGAAATGACTTCAAAAAGAACTGCTACATGATCATGAGAAAAGAACCTACATAAACTTCTTGAATATATTTCCCAGATACTCACTGTGATTGTTGCGGGCCTGCTTGCGATTACATTACAAAATGCGGAGCGTAGACGTCTTTATCGTTAGTTCACAATAATAAATAAGTCCCATTGTAAACAGTATTGAATATTGTACAAATATACAAGTTTGCTAATATTTTTGCATTGTAAGCTATATTTATTAATACACTTTTTCAAACTATAAATTCGCCACCTGTTGTGAATTTTCAGTACTACATCAGTGCACCACAGCGCTGCCATCTGTGTTTGCAATAAATCGCCCGACCGCCACAATGTATCGGTGGTTAATCGGTGCATCGGTATATTGCTCTTGCATGTTTACAACACTTACAAGCTGATAATGGAAAATGGAAACTTCTGGGTGGCAGCGCGCCGGCGATGCGATGATTTTAAAATCTTAAATTGGCAAACTTTCTGCCGGAATTTCGGTTTTTGTCCAAATACTTTTATTTTTGGCTCATTTCATTAGAAAGGATTATGGCAACGGATTTCAGGCAGCAGCAAAATAATTCCATTTTGAATCGAAACCAGCGGTCGAGTAGAAATTTAGCTGTGTCTGTATCAAAAACAACTTTTCAAAAAACGGGCAACCGTTTCCCTGGAAAACTTCCATCAGTTGTTATTACAACAGCTTCGAAATATCTGGGAAGGAAAGAAATGCGGTATAATAATATGCTTTCATGACTTGGTCACACTGCAACCAAAATATAAACATCGCGTATAATAAAAACATGTTTTCGGAATAAATAAATGGATTTCGAACAAGCGACATGCAAGTTCACAACACATTTAGCATATTTGGCATTTAGAGCAAACAAAGGCCGCATATTTGAACGGCAAGCAAAGTGTTTGAATGCCGTATTGGCTGGATTAAGCAGCGGTCGCATCCGATTTGGCGGCAGCCCAACAAAACAAGAGTTAAATTTCGCTTAGTTGGCATTTAAGAGAGCTGGCGAACTGGCGAGCGATCGCCGATCGGGCTTGGACCTGGGCTCTGAACTGTTGCCGGTCATTAACACAGCGTAGCTGAAGGCAACAACAACGCGTGCAGACGAAGACGGACGCTAGCAAAAGACATTGGGTGTCCAAATAGTAATTCGTCAATATGGGTCTGCGGTTCCAGCAGCTAAAGAAGCTCTGGCTGTTATACCTGTTCTTGTTGTTTTTTGCATTCTTCATGTTTGCAATTAGCATAAACTTATATGTGTCAAGTATTCAGAACTCGGACGCGGAGCCGCGGTGAGTAAACAACAGTCACAATAATAATAATAAACAGTTGGATCCATTGTGCTATCATCTAAGCGAAGGAAATTGAATACGAATTTGGCATGAAGATGCAACCAAGCCTGGCTTTGGACTCCATAAGTGTTGCGTTGCAGCTGCATTGCATAATTTCCTTTAAGGCAACGTCTGTTGGCCAGTGTTGGGTGAACATAGCTCACTCTGGTGAACACTGGTTCCATTTGTTGTGAATCACTCGCATTGCTCAGTTGCTCACATTGGTGAACAGTTGCTCACATTGGTGAAAGTGTTCTTTGTTTTAAGTGAGTTGACTCGTGAACAACCTTACTGTCTTATTTAAGTGAGTGCATTGTTGCTCAGTTGAATACTTAGATATTCACGAATAAAACATTACTACTGATCACAAATAATAGATAATCTCAACAACATTAGCAGACACTGAACTGCTTAAAGTTTATTCCTTGTAGTTGCACTTAAAATTAATTCAACAAAATTGTTTTGAACGTTAAATTTTTATAATGTTATAATCACAGTTTTAATTTCCATACTGATTGAAAGTAATGGATGGCATTCTACTGCCTTATTATATATAACATTAAAACATTCTTAAAAGTTATTTATATCCTCTCTGTGCTATTCAAAAGGTTTTCCCCATTGATTTTCGCATGCAAAGCACAATTGTGATCTAAAGTGAACTGAGCAATTAAGTTCACTTGCACTGATCTAGTGAGCAAGTTGGAGTTTTTGTCGACTCATTCATGAATAAAAAATCCAGCTCTAACCATTGGATGTTCATTCGATGGTGTTGCAATTGGCGTTGGCGGCGTTGTCGCTGCCGGCGATGATGTTACACTCGAGTGACTTGGCTGGACGGGTCTGAGGCCTGAGGTCTTGGGTCTGGGTCCAGCCTTGCTTTCGATTTTTATGCATAGCTAGCTACTTTGCATTTTTTTATGGATTTTCTTCTCATTTGTTTTCCTATCAATTTTCGCTCGCTGCTGATGATTATTCGATTTATTGTTAAATACTTAGCATTATTGCCAGTGTCATCTATTGTTTTGTTTTCTGCTCGTTTTTTTTTTTTTACATTTTTTGGATCATTTTAAAGTGTACCAAAGCCGCCGCCCAAACGCCGCTCGCTCTGGCCGTACAAAAACATTGTGGCTCACTATATTGGCAAGGGAGACATCTTCGGCAATATGACTGCAGGTTATTAAGCCACTTAACCAATGACACAATACAGCTCCATTCAATGACAACTCATTTGCAGACGATTACAACATTAACCAGTTCGAGCCTAAACAGGGCGAGGGCGCCGATGGGCGACCCGTGATTATTCCACAGCGCGATCGATTTCGTATGCAGCGCTTCTTTAAGCTCAACAGCTTCAATTTACTGGCCAGCGATCGCATACCCCTAAACCGAACACTGAAGGACTACAGGACGTCAGAGTAAGTGCCACCCTCAAAATACGATTCTACAATATGTAATGTTGCAATTTATAGATGCCGCGACAAGAGATATGTCAACAGCTTGCCCACCACATCGGTGATCATTGTATTCCACAACGAGGCCTGGTCCGTGCTGCTGCGCACAATTACCAGCGTTATAAATCGATCGCCGAGACATCTGCTCAAGGAGATCATTTTGGTGGACGATGCCAGCGATCGCTGTAAGAATTGAATAGATCATTTAATATACTTAAAATCAATACTGATTGACTCTTGCCCCACACAGCCTTTTTAAAACGAAACCTGGATGCATACATACAGGTCCTGAATGTGCCAACGCGCTTGTACCGCATGCCGGAACGCAGTGGTTTGGTGCCTGCTCGCCTCATGGGCGCCCAGCATGCGAGAGGCGATGTGCTAACCTTTCTGGATGCGCACTGTGAGTGCTCCCGTGGCTGGCTGGAGCCATTGCTGGCACGAATTCAGGAATCGCGCCAGGTGGTCATCTGCCCGGTGATAGACATCATATCAGACGACAATTTCAGCTATACGAAGACCTTTGAGAACCACTGGGGCGCTTTCAACTGGCAACTGAGCTTCCGTTGGTTCTCCTCGGATCGCAAACGACAAACTAACAGCAAACCGAAGGATGGCACTGCGCCCACAGCCACACCCGGCATGGCAGGCGGCCTATTTGCTATTGATCGCAAGTACTTTTACGAGATGGGCGCCTACGATAGCGACATGCGCATCTGGGGTGGTGAGAACGTTGAAATGTCGTTTCGCATTTGGCAGTGCGGCGGACGCATCGAGATCAGCCCCTGCTCCCATGTGGGCCACGTATTTCGCAGCAGCACGCCGTACACTTTTCCAGGCGGCATGAGCGAGGTGCTAACCGAAAATCTAGCTCGAGCGGCAACGGTTTGGATGGATGACTGGCAGTACTTCGTCATGCTGTATACGGCCGGACTATCGCTGGGATCCCGGGACAAGGTGAACGTCACTCAGCGCGTAGCACTGCGCGAGAAACTGCAATGCAAACCGTTTTCGTGGTATCTGGAGAACATTTGGCCGGAGCATTTCTTCCCAGCACCGGATCGCTTCTTTGGCAAGATCATCTGGCTGGATGGGGAGACAGAGTGTGCCCAAGCGTACAGTAAGCACATGAAGAATCTGCCGGGACGCGCCCTGTCACGCGAATGGAAGCGTGCCTTTGAGGAGATCGATAACAAAGCAGAGGAGTTTATGTCGTTGATCGATATGGAGCGTGATAAGTGTCTGCGTCCGCTTCGTGACGATGTGCCGCGCTCCTCGCTGCAGCCAGTTACAGTCGGTGACTGCACATCGCATGCGCAGACCATGGACATGTTTGTCATTACGCCCAAGGGCCAGATAATGACTAATGACAATGTGTGCCTCACTTATCGCCCGCCAAAACAGGCCCTCAAGTTAATAGTAAATCGCAATTCAACGACTTCGAATGTAATGCTGACGCCGTGCGCCGCTGAGTCAAGTCAAGCGTGGAACTATGACATGGACGTGAGTAATCAGCACAGCCCAGTTCGGTGCCAATCGCATCTCAATGCCACTCTCTACATTGTTATTTTCATTACAGACGCAACAAATTTCACATCGTGATACGAAACTTTGTCTTACGCTCAAAGCGGCCAAGAATGCGCGCAACCAGAAGGTGGAGAAAGTTGTGGTCAGCATGGAATGTAACTTCAAGGACATAACACAGAAATGGGGACTCATACCACTGCCGTGGCGTGTGTAAAGCTATCCACAGAAAAGAAAACCCTGCCAGCGGTCTAACACAATGTGATATTTATTGAAATTGTTTTAACGCCACCACACGTTCTTACGCAGAACACTCTGTAAAACAACCCCACACACACCGAAACACGCCCACAAGAATTGTTTTTGAAACATTATTGAATGCCTGGGAGCTTTTCTCCGCTGCATTGCGACTTGATGGAACTCTATGCAATTCTATGTCATATTTATTAAGCAAATTTTTAGGCAATTTTAAGGCAACGAGTATTAAGCACTTAATACTTTTAACATTTTATAATACTTTAATAAAAGGCATAACGTAGAAAGTGTCACTATAACACAACAGCCATATCTACTCTCTCTCACTTCTATATGTTCCATATATTCTTATATATACAGTCTGAACTGTAGCTTATCGGCTGTGCAGGTCAACAACGCTGCAGTTGCTTTAAAGCTGACGCATTTGCCGAAGACTTCAGCATTCTCAACATGATCGTCTATTATAACACAATCAAGTACACCGGACTGTTGTCCAATTTTGTCTATATGGTGAGTGTATCTTTTCAAGTAGTTAATTTCTCTAATCACTAACAAATCATTACTTACAGCTGCTGGCCATTGGCGTCATGTCCGCAGCGGGCTTGGGCCTGCAAATGGCACATCCCAATACGCCGGAGCACACTTACTTTGTGGAGAGCCTTGTGCTGGGCGCCACAATCTGCATGATTGTCATTTTTGGCTGCTACGGTTTGGTGTGCAATCTGCTGAGCGTCAATATCATAGTATGTATCTATGAAACATTGCTAAGAGCTTATGCTAATGTCGCAATTGCATGTATTTCAGTTCACCTGCTTTATACTGATCGTGCTGGCCGTGGAGTATCTGCAGCTGCATAACTATCAGCCGCACAGCCGCTACAGTGGCGCCTGGCAGCAGCTGGAGCTGACATTGGCCTGGCACAGCTTGGGCACGCAACCGCAGCTGATGCAGCAGTACGAGCAGCAACAACAGTGCTGCGGTTACAACAATGCCGAGGACTATAGCAATTTGCATTTGCCAATACCCGCTAGCTGTTATCAGCAGCAGGCCGATGAGAGCAGCAAGCTCTTCTCACGCGGCTGCCAGGCGACATTGAACAGCAGCCGGAGCCACATTCAACACCGCGATAAGCTGTTTATGTGGTGCATTATTGGCCTTGAGGTAGGCAGTTGACCGCAGTTCAATGAACTTTAGTAACAAAACAAACGGCATTCCCACAGATCTTCATACTCGTGCAGACCGTGGCGCTAAGTCTGCTGCTCTACAAGCTGCGCCAGCGGGAGAGACGGGCACACCAGCAGGTGCCACCAGGTGTGCGCCGAGAGCCGCGCGCCAACCATGTGGGCTCGCGGGCCCAGCTGCTGGACAATGTGTGACTTGAATGAATTGTGTAGTTTATTGTACAGCAAATGCATGGTATAAATCTTAGTTCTAGTAGGCATAACGACGTGTTTTTGTGGTCAGCTGACAGCACAGCGTTATGGCCAAAATGATGCACACGATCTGCAAATACAAATAGATACATTGAACAGATAGTAAGAAGTGTGTAGGTATCGCTCACCTCATAACCAATGAGTCCACTGTGTGCCCACTTCTCATAGCGATAGAAGCGCAGATGGGCACGCTTGACAGCCGCCATGCAGCCCTCGGCATAAGGATACAAGGCGTGCAGGCCATCCTTGGTGTGGAAACAGCTCTGTGGCACCTTCAGGCTCAGGCTGGTGTAGTCCGAGTAGCCCTTGTCGCCGCAGCACTCGTACTGGCCACAGCAAGAGCAAATTAATAGAAATATCCTTTGATTATATTTGATATTCACTCACCTTTCGATGCAGGTGATACATGGCACCAGGATGCACCAGCTCTTTCATCCAGATGCCCATTACAAACACTTCTGTGGAATCCAAATACTTGGTCTCATTGTAGTGTGCCAGTTTATAGATATGAGCGCCAATCAGCAGAACCAACAGCACCAAATGCTGAAAATGTGCCATATTATATTCAAATTTGAGCAGCTTGAAGCTCCTTTCAATACCCACCACCACCAGCACTTTGATGGAGCCCAGAAAAGCCCCCGAGCAGCCAATGATGGCGGCCAGGATGAGCGTGCCCGCCATTACCAGCTGCAGCAACTTCTCGATGTCTATATGGTCCGCGAATCCTTCATCCAATCCGTTCAGGAGCTCATAGACGCCAGCCAGCGCGGCCAGGCCGCCGATCACCTATATACATAAAAATAATCGCAAATCATTGGGGATTAATTTGCTTATTAACTACGTCACTAGGAGCATAAATATAAAAAATAAAAACAAAAGTGGCCATACAAAATAAATAAAATGAAATTCGGTTGTATTTGTCAGGCAAAAGAAACCAAAATAAACATGAAAACAAAAAAAGAAAATTAAATTACTTTCGTCTTTATTTTTAAATGGCAGGCATACACACTTACACACACACACACACACAGTTCAACTTCTTGTTGTGCAAAAATTCAGCAAGTCGCAGCAATAATTAAAAATAAGTAAAGTGACATATTGTCTGGTTGAATGGAGGCAGTAGATTTGTTTGCTGCCAAATTGGTCATATAGAAAATTACATTTAGCAATTAAGAGAGAGATCAAAATATATATTGAAGAATATATGCGTTTCCTGTGTGTGTCTAAAAGTCAACCATATATCACATCTATACACAATAAATCATACATCTTTTAATGAACTGCATCACAAGATTACTCATTCGCACCGTGAATCAGGCGGAAAACTACAAAGTGCTGGAAATTGTCGAGTTACATGCTGAATACTAATGACAGGTTCACTTAGGGCAGCAAAACAGTGTCAGCGTTGTTTTTACATCCAATTTGGTTGTAAGAAACATACATTTTTTTGTATTTTATGCCGGCTCCGTCCACTCACAAGTTCTCTTAATGTTTTTGACCAACTTACCAAGGTAAATGTATTGAAAACCACCGCTGTCCATTGCAGACACACCTGTACTGTGGGCATTCTGTCCCAGGGCCTTTGAATAAATGCTGCTAAAAATTATGAATATATATTTTTTTTATTATTTATATATGGGACTCGCTCTTGTTTTGTCAGTCCCCAACGTTCAGCGACGGAGACGCGCGCTTCTCATGACCCAAACTGTTAATGTTTTTTGGCTGCTGCTGCTAAGAGAACTCAACTCGTTCAACTTGAAGAAAAACTGCGAAAATGTTTACAAATCCGTTGAGTGGTTGCCGCCGTTCGGTCGGGTCCGGCCGTTACTCAAGAGACATCCCTCCCTGCCGCGCGACAGGCAGCAGCAGATGGTCTCACCAATTTCACATGTATTTTTAAATACGCCTTTATAGGCAGCCATATATCTAGCTACTTATCTGCTTATACGATATATTGTAGTACTCGTATAGGTAGTTTGCAAAATGCACACACAACAAAAACAATAACAATAACAATAACAAAATAGGAAGGAAATTAACATTTTATAGCATTTTCCAGCGCACATATTGCCCATTTAATCGTATCAATTGTAAAAGTGCCGTAAAGTGTTTTTGTGTTTGCAACAGTTTCGCACGATTTATTTTGTAAAATACCAACACTTAGGGATGCTACGATTAGTTTTACAGCATTTCGAGTGTATTGACTAATTGAAAGGCCTTTCAGAAACGCTCCCGCCGTAGTTTATTCCGCACTGTGATCCCCAAGTGGGTGGCCGAGCCCAGGGCGCAAAGCTATACAGATGGTAGACAGAGGGAGAATCGATTAAACGCTACATTATAAATTATTGCAAGATATAAAAAAAGCACGGAAAGCATATAAAAAAGTTGCAGCTAGAAGCTTTCGACTGTGTTATACTCTGTTCCCAGCTCAATAGTGTTTTGCCCGGCAAACATATTTGGGATTTAATCCTTCTAGAAGCTCAATCATTAAAATACTGTTCAGACCTTTAAAAGTATGGGAGATATACAAGTCGGCTGGCATTTCTGATTCCACATCAGAAGATCCTTCAATAGTATTTGTAGTCCGAAAATCAAAGAAAAAAGCTTGAAATTTCATTCAAAAATAATATCACAAACTCGAAAACGATTCCAACTAAAAGTATTATTAAATATTTAAAGAAAAAAAGATTACAAAGGACAGCTAATCGAAAATAGGCCCAAAGTATTCTAGATTTCTCAAGAATCTGAACACTGTTTGCGCTAGCCTTGCATAAACATAATATACCCTCTATGCCTTTGGAAAACAGAGTATTAAATACTATTCTTAGATTGCCTAAGCCAGCAGTAAATTATGATTTATGACAAGGTCATTGCCTACAACTTGCCTCCACCACAAACAGCAGCCACTTGATGATCAGCCCGTTAATGACATTGTCCGTGGCATGTGCCTCCACAGCCTCCAGACAGCCGCCTCCAAAGAGCTGACTGTGGACGCGCTGCCGATCTCTATAGCAGCTGACAGGAAATGAGCTGCCCTGAAGGATATAGTCCTGTGGTCCGCTTTGTCCACAGCATGTGTACTGCCAAGTATATGTATGTATGATTAGTTCAATATAAGGATGAAGAATCAGCTTTCAACTGTAGTCAACTCACCTTCTGCTCCAGGTAGGCAATGCGCTCAATGCTGCGTCGCTGATCCGCCCAGAGTGCTAGGAAATCACTGCGTGCCTGCTGCACATAGTCCGTGGAGTGGGCGGCGGCAATTATATAGATTTGCAGGCCGATCAATATCAACATGCAGCTAACAAACTGCAAAACAAGATACTGGCCATGAGCATGAGGTGCCATTGAGAAATCCATTCAACTTACGCTCCAAATGAGCCCCAGAGAGATGCGCCCGGCTGCAAAGCAGCCCAGAAACGAGCTGAGCACCACAAATGAGCCCACAAAGATCTGCACCACAATGGCGATGTGCTCGAAGGTGCCCGGCGAGGAGCTGTTCAGCTCGTAGACGGATAGTGCAATTAGCGTTACGCCAATTAGCTGTAAATAAGCCGAGCCGTAAATGCCGAGTGCAGTGCCAAAAGGTAATAATCATCACAATATCACGCATACGCACCGATAGCAGCACATTCAGTATGATGAGTATGGCTTTCAAGAAGGATACGCGACAGGCCATGTTGTAAGGGAAGGGCTGAAGTAAAACCAATCGATAGTGCGTCTAATTGAGGTTTAGTAACTGCGTTGACTCCTCTTTCAGTTACCGTGCTGCGCAGTTAGACAATGGAATATCAAATATAAACACGCTCAGAGCCAGCTCCAGCCCTTTTGCTATCCACGTTGAAGTGCGACTAAACGACTCGCATTTATTTTGAAATTATGGCGCCCCAAAAGGCCAACAGCCCTCCCAGACTGTCAGCCAGCCATTTGTTATTGGTGGGTTCTCACAAGAAATCAACGTTCCAGTGGCTATACTTTGTTGTCATACCCTCTATCCAAAAAAATGCCAAATAGGGTTAGCACTTAGTGTAAGTTTATGTTACATGCACCAAAGGACTTCTTACACACTATAAGGTATTCAATGTTCCAGTCATGTCTTCTCCTCCCTCTTCATGTCCTTCTGTAGTTCTCAGCAGCAACATATACCTACATATTGTAACAAATCTTGATTTTCTGGTTTATTCTTAAGATATAATACCAGTTGTATAATAAAGCTTACATGTAAGAAAGTTCTTATTAAATAAAGATATAGGTATATCTGTGTGGAAACTATTCTCATATGTTAAAAAAGACATAAGACTTCAAACCAATTCATTTATCGTATTCCATATGCCATTTTCACTATCGATACTATCGATTTTTTTTCTTTTTAACAATCATTATTATCGATTACGCCATTTTCCAGCTCTACTTTAGATATTATGTACATATTTCTTAAACTTAATGTTTAAAATGAAAATGTTTCTAGGTATACACCATGTACTCCTTAGGCACTTTTACAGCGTATCTTCTAGTCGGGCTGTTTTGAGTAGGGCACGCTTACTTGTTGGGCTATTAATGTTATGTCTGCTCGCGGTCACAGAATGTGTGGGTGGTATGATGTCACTATGTCGGCAAAGCTTTTCGCATTTCCGTTACGCTCGGGCCCCGAAGGAGCTTTTTCTTCAAAGTATTCATTGATAAATTGCGCTTTGGCATTACTCTATTTGATAAGGAAGGATGTAAGGATAACAATGAAATTGCGCAATTTTGAATAGGCTGATATGTCAATGGAAAGTTTGAAGATAGCAGGCACTTGTTTCACTTGAGAAGCACTCAGAATTACAAGTTCAACAAATCATATCTCCAAAATGCTGCTAAAATTTCTAACTTTCTCGCTGTTTTTTGTTGTAGTTCATGCCTCTGGCGAGTTCAAAGTGCTTCAGAGTCCTGACGCGTTAGAATTCTCTGATGGGAGGAAGGTACTGGATAGCATCTCTGTTGGGGATGTAATCCATGCTACCTTGGGCAATGGTGTCGCCGTAGCAAACAATTGGACGGGACTAAGAATCAAGAATCCCTTTGACTTGGCTAACACTACCGTGATTGTCGTACACGTGCGTGGCATATATAGTATACCAACGGAAGACCCTGTCTCGGTATTTGAACTGATTGACTCCTATACTGAAGACTCCCTTACTGATCTGATCAAGCAGCTACCGAACGATACTGTGCATGATATTAGCTTCCTGAATCACATTCTTGGAGTGAAGGCGTTTCAGGCCACCTTTGGTAACATAGAGGGGCAACCAGTCGAACCCATGAGGCAGTTAAAACCTTCCCAACAAGCGACTCACAAGCAGTTTCTTGAAGAAATCGGCCTCATGCATGCGGCCGCTGATAACTTGCAAAATGTTCTAAAGCCCTCGAATATTTTAATATTTCGCTTTATCCTGGATCGCATTGCACTAATTCACCAATTTCGAGTGCTTAATGAGGCCAAAATTCTTATCTCAGCTGCAGTTGCCCGCCTCCTGACTGCCGCCCAGGCTCAAAGCGACTCCTTGCTCTTTGTGGTGACCACAGACAGGCGTTCCACTTTACCCACACGCGACCTTCCAGCGACTAGCACAAATCCATTCGACGAGGACATATTGGATCACGAATATCCCATTCTAATGAACATTATTGTGTGGTTCTGTATATGCTTTGCGCTATCGCTATCGGCCATTTGTTATGTTATTGCCACCATGGATCCGGGCAGAGACTCCGTCATCTATCGGGTAACCACCACAGGCGCCGTGATGAAGAAGCTCCACTAAGCCTATAACGCCTAACTTATTTGTGTTGTAATATTTACGTAGATGTTTCAATATAAAACGGTCAAAGTTGTGGAAATAGATATATTTATGGGACTTAGATAATATCTTTACCTGTTGTAATCTTTGCAATGAGGGACGAATATATATAATTTTAGATTTTTTAAATTTAAAATATAAGTATGGCTATAAATCTATTAAGAATGTGTGCCTGTCAAGGCCATTAAGATTCTTTTATTTGTTCTTTAGATCATATAGGTCTGAGCTGACAGCCTATATGATTCATATGGCTCAATAATTGATGGCGCGTGGCCATCATTTAGAGATTGTTAAGTGAGTATCTTAGATCATAAAAAAGAACCAGATTTATATACAAAAAATATAATTATCTTGTGAATTGGCTTAAACGAATTGAGTAAGAGAAGTCTTTGAAAATAATATATTTTATATTCGAGAAGCCAATTGGTTTCTATTTTATTTATTTCACATTTAATATATATATATATTTTAAAAGGATACCTTTATATGGACAGCATTTTTAATGAATTCTTACAAAGATTACAAAAAAAATATGGAGCTGCCAACGGAAACAACTTGGCGACTGTAATAATTAGCCAAATATTACTGCCTCACATTAGTTGGGCTCATCATTCCAAACATTCTCCAAATTATACGTGCCTTGTTTACCAATTAGTCAGCCCTCGTTTAACCAAATCGCATGCCAAGAAAACAATACATAAAAATTACGAATATACATTTTTACATACATATTTATGTACACATTTATGAGACAGGCAGATGAGCAACAAGTTGTCTGGCATATTTACACCCTGCGTCCATAAAATGGCTAAAAGGGTGTGCTAAAACTGTGACACATGTATGTAAAAGCCAGAAGAAGACATCTCCGATCCTATAAACTCTAAACAACCCGATAAAAACGAAATATATTGAGGGTTTTTAACATGTGGCACATGCGTAAATTCTGGGGCACTTCTGATCTATTGTGTACATTTCAAGCCGATCGGATAATAAGCATAGAAGTTATTTAAGAAACCAGCTGAATTGCTCTGCTTGCTTGCAATGCCGCTGAACTGCTTGATGTATGTATTTGCACGAATGTGTTTAGGAATTTCAGACCAAGAAACCATCTGAAAAGCTCTGCTTGCATGCAATGCCGCTGAACTGCTTGATGTATGTATTTGAATGAAGATGTGATAAGGAATTTCAGACCAAGAAACATGAAAAGATCTGCTTGCTTGCACTGCCGCTGAACTGCTTGATGCATATATGTGTATTTGTACGGAGATGTGCACAGGGTGTCTCATAGCCGAGTATACTCAACTAATGTGGTTGTTTTGTTTGGCTACTCGTCAGGTTTTTCTTTTTGGCCCTGAGTACGTGACGCTGCTCTATTTATAAACAGGCAAGACAACAGTTTGGGCCTTTGAAAAGCTGGGCAATGAACAGGAATCGTACTTGAGGGCGCGCTCTTGCCACATTTGAAAGGCAAACAAAGAAAAGAACATAACTTTAAAGACACACATATATAGAGTTATATTTGCTTTATAAATAGTTAGAGCTACATAAATTAACTAGCTTAAATGTTGTAGCATTTGTAGTAAAAGGCTTGCGCTATGAATGCTCAATGACTGGCGTTGAATTTTTGGTTATAAAATATGAATTGTGCTCGAATAGGCAAAGCACAAATCAAATACTTTTCAATTATCCTTCACACTCCTGGCACTTCCTAGCCCAGTTTTGTACTTGCGGCATTCCTGCCCCTCCTCTGCTGGCCATTAAAATTGCAGGCGCCGCTGCTTGTTGCGGAAACTGGTGGCCAAAAAGATGGCCAGGGCAAAGCAGAGCAGCTGCAAGTTGTACAAAATATTCACACGTTTATTAATGTATGCAACGAGGCATGTGCGTCAATACTCACCTCAAAGGCCACAAGGACCCAGGAGACAATCAGGAAACGCCGCTTGTCACTCTCGTAGTACAGTTGCACCTGCTCAATGCAGCCCTCGATGAAGAGGTTCTCCTTCAGCGGCTGCAGATCGGCGTAGCAGCTGGGCGGTATTAGCTGGTTGAGATGCACATAGTCCTGGGCGCTGGTCTTGCCACAGCACTCGTACTGCTGCTGCAGCCCATCCATATTGTTGGCCTCCCAGGCCAGCTCGACGGTCGTCTGGGCACTCTGTACCTTAGCTCCATGCAAATACAAACAGGTACCCACAATTTGCGGTATGGCCAGCACCAGCAGAAACACAGCACTCTATGGATATAGTTACAATACAGTTACATGTACGCGTAAGTATATATCAGAGCATTAACCTACCGTTGCGGTTAGACAGACCGATTCTCGTATGGCAGCAAATATGCCCAGAAAGGCAAAGAGCAGTATTATAGAACAACCCACATAGGCGGCGATTACAAACTCCTCGCTCTCCGTTTCCGCATTGAAGGCTATCCAGGCGATGGCGCCGACTGCGAGCAACTGAAAGATAAATGGTTATGAGTAATTCCGAATGATAATTGCTAATGAATGAGTATACTTTATACAAAATTAGCACTATGCACTAAATCTTTGTATCTTTGTTGCAAAATCGATTAAAAAAGGCTTCTTTGAAAGAGTTTGTTCTTCAAAATATGATTAAAACATATTTAACAGGAGCAGAGAGAGACTAACAAAAAGGTAACGTCCGCAACGCTTTTGGTATGTAATAAATTTGTATGTCCTCGAAAGCTGTTGTTATAGACTCAAATTATCCTCTTTCTCTTATTATTCAGTATTGATATTTGTAAATTTGTTGTGTATACTTAAAACTTTGCTGAGATTACTACATAAGCCTCCAAAACTACTCAAGTGTTTTGTAACGTCCGCAACAGCCTATTGCGCTTTATTATATTGATGATGGGACCACTTAATCAATGTTTGTTGATGTCATTTGAAGAGCATACTCTTAGAAAGATGCTTACCTACCAGCTAAGGTAAATATTTACATACAGGACTCTTATAGGACCAAAAATACCTAAATACATAACGCCTGCAATGCTGGATAGACTCATATTGAAGAGGAAACACCCAGATCGAGTCATTTGTATGACAATAAACGAAACGGGGTCCAAGTGCATTGTAATTTATCACTACTCGTAACGAGATGAGTTGAAATCGAAACGCTGCATGCACTTTGAATATATGCGAGAGTATAGTATTAATTGCGGCTTTGAGAATGATGTAGAGTATGGGTGTCACAGACCAGAACTTATCATTTGACTGATTTTTCCAGGGGGGGTGGGGGTGGCGTTGGTGGTAGTGTTGGTGGCGCCAACACACCCCAGTCTCGTCGTTGAGGGTTCGGACTGGGACTCGTCAGCGGTATATAGGTCAGACTACAAATATGTGTTCTGGCATGACATCATCGGGCAGCCAGAAACTGGAACAATCTAGGGTACAGGCGTCCGCTTCCTGCGAGTGCCCCAATACTTGACTTCAGCGCCAGTCAAAACAAAACAAAGGCTGAAAGTGTAAACATGATTGCCATGGTTACGTGCAGGAGGTGTGTTAGAGGGGTTTGCGGGGTTGGCGGGGCTTGTGGGGGAAACGACCTGTCGACGACGTGGCTATAGTGTGTGAAACAGACAAATGACAAAATATTAAAAATACAACACGGCCAGCTATATTCTCAGACAAGTGGGGCAGAGAACATTGTGGGCCATGTGCATGGGAAATTTGAAATTTTCTAGCGTCTTGCAGAACTTCTGTCTAGAAATATTATATGGTTAAGCCTCTAGATTGCCTCTATACTTGTTTCAAAATTATTTTCGTTAGCCTTTTCGAATTGGCTTTCGCTGTAGCCATATGACATCATGCTTGCAAGTGGCTTATTTCCTTTTTCAAATTTAATGCATCAGTGCAATAATGTCAATGAATATATATATGTACGAGTATATATAAATTAGATGAGGTGTATTTGTACAGATGAATGTGGATTTGTATTTGCATAATCTGCCAATTATCCATATATGAAACTTACCGCCAAAATAGCATTCAGCACGATTGAGGTAATCTTAACGCTGGTTGTGGCGCAACCCATTTTCGAAATTGGCTTTGACAATCTACAAATAGGGAAAAGTAAGCATATATTTTCAGTTTTAATAGTTAATAGGGAACTCAATAAAAATAAGGCGAATAGAAATTTCTTAGACAGGCACACAAATTACTTTTAATTACTCGAAATTGAATTATATTTGTGTTGATTTCAATCGTAAATTAGTTCATAATTAGGCACACAGTTTGCATATGGAATTTTCCCCATCTCACATATCACAGCACACAGTTTCTTAACCTTTTGACTTCCCAGCAATAAAGCGCGCTTGTTTTATTTTGAAATAACAAAATAAATGCCCGTTGTCCGTTGCCCCGTTGAGAATTAATTCTTATTCTACGGGAAGTATCCGTTTCAGAGACTTGCACGTTCCGCGTTTGCTTGCAAACTGAATCCAAACAACAGAAATTTTTGTATATTGTACATTGAACGCGACTGAGGTACTCACAGACACGCGCTGTCAGCCGCAGATACAAACCAACACACAGATACAGACCCATACACAGAGAGAGTCAATGCGCTCGCGCAGATCAACGCTCCAAGCAATGACGTCACTGCCGATGCGCTGCATACGTCATATCTTCAAGCGTAGTAAACATGCTCGGATTTAACCTCACAATGCTATTTATTCATGTCAATTAAATCAAACTTAATGTAATTTTGAAGTTCTTTAATTCGAAATTGTTTTTTAATATTATTATTGTGCCCCCTTCTGAGCCTATAGCTCACTTATCAACCCTATTTCCTGCATGAATGCAAGGATCTTGGTCGGATCTAGAATACCTACATATATCGATTGTCTGAAGGAAAAACCCGCCCAGTTGCCTGTTTCTTCTTCTATTATTAATTAATTATTAATATTAAAAACAATACAATATTGTATTGAATACAAGTTTAAACACTGTAACTTTAAAAGAACTATATATAACAACAATAAATATATATCGTTTTATAAAAAAAAACTATAACTTCATTTAATCAAGAGATATAAATCTCCTCCCCCCCCCCCCCCCCCACAAAAAAATAAAAAAAATAAACCCCTTTAATTAAAAAAAAAAAAAAAAATAAAAACACTTAGCTAGTTTCAATAAATTGTATTTGAACATTACACATTCAATATAATAAATTCATTAGTGAAATAGTCATTATAAAATATTTTGCTGAAATAAAACATTGTAAACTACGGTATGACATTTTGTTGAAATTTCCTGGCTATGTGTCTGGTCAGAACAAATTGTGCAATCTATAAT
Organism: Hirtodrosophila histrioides; assembly: GCA_037075165.1. Taxonomy (NCBI): domain Eukaryota; kingdom Metazoa; phylum Arthropoda; class Insecta; order Diptera; family Drosophilidae; genus Hirtodrosophila; species Hirtodrosophila histrioides. The sequence goes on along the minus strand of JBAMCL010000422.1, from coordinate 844,752 downwards.
GAGAATGTTTTGTATTACAATCGTTTAGTATACAAATATTATTCTAATACACACCCCACAAATGCAAATGCATCCGGATATCGTCAAAATAGTGTTTTTATAAGTCTTTAGATAAGCGAATAGATCTTTATGATGTTCCGGTTGATTGCTGTTTAGTTCCAACCAAAGAATAATGCTCCAAATTTCATTGACAACGCTCAAAACAAGTACAAGTTCTCCATTCTGAAAGTATTTTAAGTCCAAATAGTAAAATATTAAGTATACGATTTATCATCGTACATAGGGGTAGTCTAAATACTTATAAGATGAACATACCCGTAGAATCCAGAACTTTGATTTCGTTGTACATGCCAAGGCGCAAATAACTGAAAGTATTGTTATAATGACGAATACTGGAAGTTGGAAGGGGATTACGACACTGTTCACATTATCGTGCAAGAGGAAAAGGCATGCGAGGACGGTAATGAAATTCTGTGCAAGAAGCGACATTTTTAAAAGTTGATTAGAAATATTTATTGAATATAGAATGTATACATTTACTTACCAGCCACATTAAATTAAATATAACAGAAGCTGTTTTCAATTGATGAATCATAGATTCCATATATTGTTGGTTAGGTGTTTCTACGATACATTATATTAAATATATTTCAAAAAATGTCTTAATTAAAGTCATCGAATTGTCAGCAACTTTTACATTTCGTTTTCACGAAGATGAGAAAACGCAACACAATTTAATTGTGACATGATTCATTTGTTGATCTCGCTTTTTTGGATGCATTACTTTTAATCTTCATTGTCTTTGTTATAGCTCAAATATATACTTAAGATATATCTTATCTTAGTCAAGATCTGTGAATCATCAGTTGCGCGTGGCTGCTATCTATGGCTTGACTGGGATATTCCCTGTTCTGAAGACTGAAGACACTGAAGACCTTGTTTTCAAAATTGCGATTGAAATTATCTTAAATTTAATACACGCATTGACACTTAAGCCACTGATTAGACGGACATTACAATATTATATCGGCTGTATATTTTGATCAATATAGAAATACAAGCCCTTTATTGAATCGATGATGCCTTTCTTGTATAACCCATTTCGTCTAGGTAAAATGGTTTCAAATGATAGCTGACAAGATGTTTAGAATATTCGTTGATAACAGTTACGTCTCAAAATCAAATTTGTAAATCTATCATATATTTTTGCTCCTATACAATCACTACAATAACCCTGTCCAAGGTTTATCTTAGGGTTTCAGTGCTAACATCGCAAAAACCACAAATTTTCCTACTAGATTGCATCCTGAAAAATTCCTTGTGGTGTGCTTCGATATGTTTCCCCAGTAATTTTCAGCTAGTATGATTATCGACTGCGTTTGGATCGTCTTCTGTCCGACGATCACTTGCACTTATTACGGTTGCTCGGTCTCTTCTACTGGAAATCCGACTTCACCTTTTATATGGCCCATTCGATAACAGCTTCTGAATTCGCTGTTGCTTGAAATCTACGTGCGGCAGAAATATTACTCTCTTGAATTCGCCGCAATTCTGATTAGCTTAACCCCTTGACGTTGTATGTGATAAGTATGCCACGCCAGAATTGAACATAATCTCAATGTCAATTGTATATAATAACGTCCCATTTTTATTTTATATATTTTATATTTTTATAAAAGTAATTTTTGTTTAATTATATTTGCTATATGCGATTGCAATATATAGGTTTATTTTCAATACAATTGTATTAAGATAATACAATTAGAAATAAGATATCAGATTTTCTAAACAAAAAATTAATTCATGGAGTCGATTGGGTTATCCTTGTAAGATTGCATAATTTGTTGCGTACCTTAACATCTTCTGCCTAAGTTCCAAATTGAACTTGACAAACAGATTATAGCCTTCAAAGGGTCAGTCCCTGAAGCGGTCATCACTTTCCCACAGATCCGATCGTTTTACAACCGGAATACCAATGACATAATCTAGCTTCCTAAGATTCAATACGATCCAGACTATAAGCACGCTTAATTACTTCTATTTTCTTTTAATTACATTTCGTTATTTGGTATTTAGCTTGTAATATTTTAAAAATCAGCCTTAATGAAAGCTAGAAATCTATTATTGCTACGTATCACCTCTACAAGCTTATATAGTTTATTTGATATCGATTTGGGATCCGATTTTACTGATTCCACATAGATAGGGCTCTCGAAGGCTGACTGGCCGTTGTCCTATATAATCATCAGGATCCTTGGAGGCTCTGTGGCCCGTAATACAGGGCAAACATCCTGGTGATTATATAGGACAACTGTCAGTCTGATTGCGCACATATTAAGCGATATCATAAATGTTAGTGTGAGCCCCAAACTCCGCCTCTTTATTCGTCTTTGTCTTCGTCTCCGGTCTTGGACTGGTCAGGTCTTTAACACGATTGTTGTCTTCTGGGAGATTAAGCCCCAGCGCATTTCCCGCCGTTGTGCAGCTGGCGGGCATTAAAAGCTGAAAGCTTATTAAGCGTTTCGTCATTTGAGCTTAATTTTGTTTGAGCATCGTTTGGCTTTTTACCCCCACGCTCCGAATAGGTTGGCTAATTGATTTGAAGAGCTTTCGAATATTGGGTCATTTGCACAGTGGAACAAAACGCATTTGTAGTAATCAAAAAAATCATACAACTCCATTTAGTAATATTCGATTTTAGTTATATTTTAGGCATTGGATTGCTTGGCAAGTGAACACATGGCGCTTTGTGCGGCTCACAATTGCATAAGTAGGTACATTGGTGACACTTAGAGATGAGGTACGAGGACAAGACTTGACTTAAGTTAGCGTTAGTTAAGTAGATGCTAGTTATACACTAATAGTTATAGCGGCGCCTCTGATTCGAATAGTGTATGGCCAGTATGATGGCCAGGCCGAGAATTATTAGCTGAAAATAGAGAAATTGTTAATGCAACCACTTGTACAACTGCCACCACACAGCGGGTGGTTCGCCGACTTACATCGAATCCCAGCAGGCCCCATTCGCAGTATCGCGTTGTGAGGGACTCATCCGCGAAGGCCGCCTCCACTTTGGTGAGGCAACCATCGATGTAGACATTCAGTGGGTTCAGACAATTGTTGCCCTTGCAGCAGCTGGAGGGCACCGTATCATTTCTGTGGCCAATGCCAATGTAGTCACCAGCCCCATTACGTCCGCAGCAGGAGTACTGTATATACACAAACGGGTTAACTGGGCCAACAACAACGACAACACCTCAACACTCACCGTCTTCTGTATCAGATCCATGCTGCCCGGCTTGGTCAGCTCTTGTTGCCAATGATCCTCCACAGTCTGCATCGCATACCTCTTGAACACATCGCGGGTGTTGCAGAAGATGAAGATGGCTATTAGTACCAGCAGCACCAGCAGCAGCGTCACATACTATAAATGCCACTAAAGGTTAGTCTCCAGTTTGTATCTGATAAATGCTACTACTAACCGTCCAGAGCATCCGCGACGATTCACGTATCGCGCCAAAGCATCCAAATATCGATATCAGCAGAATAATGCCGCCCAGTACCATAATGCCAATCGCATACTGCTGGGGCATGGCGCCCCAGCCCAGGCCGCCAAATATTATGACCAATATGCCAAGTATCTGAAATTTTAGACAAGAAATTTAATAAGAAAATGTTTTATTATTTGTACATTTTTTATTGTTACCAGACTTATCATTTGAAATGAATAAATTTATATTAAAATAATAATCACAATACATTTTTTTATTTATATCTCATTCGAACAATCTTTAAATAAGGGGCGTGTAGCTACACCCCCTATTTTTAAGCGTAAGTGTGTCAAACTTTGTATACTCTTTTGGAAAATAGAGTATATTAGGTTTGTGAAATATGCGTCCGTATAAACTCAATTTGTTTCCTCAACTTTGAAACTACAGCCACCGAATTTGGTACACAAATATCCTTGTCTAAAAAGGTCCTAACATCTCCCGGATATTTTCTAATTTTATTAAAATTATTTTCTTAAAGTTTTTAACAAAAACAAGTTACAAATTTATCAGCTTTTTTCAGGAAAACTGTTGTCTTAAATGAACACAACATAAGCAAATATTTTGTTTGATCAAAATATAAGTTAATCAATAAGGTATAGTCTTAAGTTGGACAACTTATTTAGTCTATACACAATATGACTAATGTATGCATATTCAGCACTTCAGTTTGTTGGTTCCTTTCTGTAAATTACTTTACATATTCAAATTCGTGTGATATTATATATTATAGCTGATTTCAGTATTTGGTGAAATATGAAATATGAGAACATACATTAATTTGTACGTCCGATTGTCGCTTAAAGGCCAAAGTCAAAGACTTTGGCTGCTTTCATCGCCAGGTGTTGACATTGGTGGCTTGTGTGTTTTCTAATCCGGTTTCTAGTTTTTAATTATTATACTAAATCTGAAGGCATGACGTCGTCGTCGTCGTCGTCATCGTCGTTGTCGCTGGCTGCTTGCTAACAAAGAAGCTTTCCAAGCGGCTCAAGGAATGCAAAATGACATAGACAATAGACACAGATACACACATACATACATACATATGATCGCATACTAAGAGCGACAAAACATATGTATGTGTGTGTGTTTTTGACTAACATTAATAGCCATGAACTAAGCACGCAAGATGATATCATCTGCTGCTACGAAGTGTCCCAAAAGGTTTCAGTATTCAAAAACATATTTGCAAATGTGCACATATTTAAGATACAAATGCAATTCTAGAACAAATTTACACTATCCTCACAGGCTGCCATATGTTAGATTTCAAAAATAATAGTGTAGAATTCAGAACTTACCGCCCATAATGCATTGAACAAAAACAATGAGTATTTAATAGTGCCCGTGGCGCAGCCCATTTTTCAAATTGTACAATTTATATTGTTGGATTATAGTAAATATGTAGAATGTGTATGTTGATGCTCGACACGTGCAACAGTTTGTACTGGCCAGAAAAACAATTAGAGAAACAAACCAGGCAAAGTACTTGTATCTGGCGGGTAGTTTGTCTATTTTCAAATCCAGAGAACAGCGAGCTACAGCGGACACGGTCACGAACGAACTGAAACTGAAACTGAAACTCTGAGGCCAAATCCGAAGCTGGCAACGACGAGCGGCGAGCAACGTTTGCATTTGGCGCTCCACCACCACCACAGAGGTACAACAACAACAGCACAGCACCACAGCACCACAATGCAAACAAAAAGACAGTAAACAAACATGAAAAGCAAAGGCAAAAAAGCCAAAATCAAAAGTCAATGCTTGTGTGCTTGTATGTGCCCCTCCTCGTATTTATGTTTATATACCAAAGCCCCAGCGATGTCGGAAGCCAAACAAACAAACAAACAAATAGCCGGGCGGTCTGACCCAGCCGGAGAGCCCAGCGACTGAGCGGGCATTGCGTCGGACAGCTCCTAAGTGGTGTACTCTGGATCTGGATCTGGGTCTAGGGTAGAGTTGGGAGCGTGTCGTGACAGGAGCACGCACGACCCAACACGCTGCGTCGTGTTCGTGTGAAGACGCCACGCTCGGTAGAGTCAACTAATTGAAGCCAAGGCTAAGCGAACGTAGTCGAAGAAACCAGTTTTTCTAATAAGTCCCGCATAATCACCGTTGATATAAGAAATTATGTTACAAACTCTCTGCGATTCTCTCAACATTATTAAGTGCTATGGAATTGCCTATTTTAGAGGTCTACTGTTCTGCGCCCTTCTTTGCGATTCTCAACATTTCAAGAAAATGCTATGGAATTGCCAGTTTGGAGGTATTCCGTTCTGCGCCCTTCTCTGCGATTCTCAACATTTGATGGTTGTGGAATGCAATTCTGGAGGTCTACTGTTCTGTGCCCTTCTTTGCGATTCTCAATATTTCAAGTAAATAGTATGGAATTGCCTATTTTGGAGGTATACTGTTTTGCGCCCTTCTCTGCGATTCTCAACAAGTAATGTTAGTGGAATGCAATTCTGGAGGTCTACTGCTGTGCGCCCTTTTCTGCGATTTTCAAAATTTTAAGTAAGTGCTATGGAATTGCCTATTTTGAAGATGTACTATAGTGGGCTCTTCTATGCGATTCTCAACATTTCAAGTTAGTGGTATGGAACCTCCTATTGTGGAGGTCTTCTGATGTGGAATCTTCTCCACGCCCTTTTCTGTAAAGAATCTATAAAGAAAGATCGCTAATAGTTAACGCAATATCTGAAATACTTAAGCAATTTGTCTTACAATGGAATAGACTACACGCTCTCGTGCTATTCGCGCCCATCTCTAGTCAAGGGGACCGTGCTCTGGTTCTACAATAAATAGCTCTGGCGCTAGCTCTCAAAAGCGCCATATGCCAGGGAGCGGAGAGTCTCCATTGCGATCATTACTCTCTAGAAACTAATGCGTTGTGATTATCGAACACATTGCGTCATGATTGAGAATGAGTAGTATTGAGTAGGAGAATGACGCCAGCACAGCAGAGATTTTACATTAGATAATTGGAGGAATTGTACAAGTTCACTCAAGTTAAGTTATTACAATATTTATTTGTAAATGTTGAACATTTTGAACATTATTGTAAATTGAATATTAAATTATTGAATTTTAAGCATGTAATTATTTTAGAAACACTGTGAAAAATCAGTTCGTTTTAATAATGATACGAATATCTTTGGCGTTCCTTGCGAAAACGTCGCACCAAGTAGAAAGTACAGAAACACAACAGAGCCTAGAAGAGAAGAGAACCAATTGAGTTAGTAATAGTTGTAATAATTATTATAATATATAAATTCTACTTGCCGTAATCGCAAACGATCCCCATTTTCCATTGTTGGCATAGTTAAAGAACCTCAGGAACTCATCGGCAGCGGCATTCACACAGCCCACTGCATAGTTCAATGTCTCAGTTCTTCCCTCGGGATAGCAGCTTTCCGGTAGAGTTGGACGACCAATGCTCACGTAATCATCGGGTCCGTTACGGCCACAACATTCATACTGAAAGATTGTCCAAATGCTATATTACTGGAATACTCGAACTGAACTGAACTCTTACCGTTCGCTGTATCTTGTCCATTGCACCCGGCTCCACCATCTCCAATTTCCATTTGTTATCGACATCCTCAGCCGCGTAACGCTTTATGTAATCCTCGTCAAAGTTCTTACCAAACAAGCCAAACAATTGCACAACGAGCAATGCCAACAATATGAATCCATACTATGCGTGGTCGGTGGGTTGGTGTGCATTGAAAATCGAGATGTTTACCTCAGTGTCAGCCCCGTTCAGTTTGTTTATCAAGTTCACTCACCGTTGTGGTCAGACACACACTCTCCTGGCAGATGCCACAGCAGCCGATAATAGAAGATGCAAACAGAATGCCGCCAATGACATATAGATAGATAACATATGCCGTAGGTGCCTGCTCCAGACTCAGGGTGGCTATACCTATTATCAGCAGGCCAAAGAGCTGACAATACAGAGGAGATATGCATATTTAATTCTGTATGCCTTTCAGTTATCAACTCAACTCAACTAACTGGCTTACAACGAGCACAGCTTCGATTTGGTTTTCCAAGAAAAGTAAAACACATTAGATATTTTCAAAGTATACGAAGGTTACGAACCCTGAAGGCCACAGTTTGTAGACCAGAACCATACCAAATTACATCAATCAATTCATAAAACTCACTAGAAAATTAAATATTAGAAGATAGTATAGACAAAAACAGCCTGATGGACTCAGTTGCTCTGGCTACATTATTGTACTATAGAATTAATTCTAAGTTACAATTTAAATAAATAAATAACATCAATTCAAAATAAATAAAAATAAACTTTTAAAATACATTGAATACAATAGAAACTGAGCAAATTTTCTATATATTTTTTATGATTTTTTTTGTTCATTAAAATCAATTTAGAAATTAATTAGAATAACATTTCCCATACATTCCAAAATTTTCAAATGAACATATAATTTATTGTTTTCCTCAAGTCTTACCATAATAATTTTATTTTCACTTTTAAAATAATAATGCATTTCTTGCCATAACTGCCATGATTTTATGTACAAATGTATGTATAAATACATATATGTATATGTATATGTACAGCATGTTCGCCTGTTTCCTATTCATCTGTAGATTGTTTAGCTTAAAACCGGCTATAATTTTGATGATACATTCCCACATACATGGCGAAAGAACATATAAGAAATATATAAGCGACGACACACTTCTTAGCACATTAATATGTATAGACGTTGTCTCTCGGAATTTTCGTTATGTATATATTATAATTTTAGCAAAAATAAAGATACATTTATTTTATTTATCCTTATGCACTTGTTATGGCACTTCCGAGGTACAAAACTTACCGCATATAGGGTGTTTAGTATGTTTAGGAAACACTTAAAGCAGCCGGAAGTACAGCCCATTTTGACTCCCAATATTGAAAGCGCTTTGGGGCGATGGCCGAATATAACACAACCGATCGGATCGACGTCGAGTTCTCGAATGAATCTAGTCAAAATAACGAGATGCCCGTTTGTCTCTTCGGTATTTCCAATTGGCAGTGCCTCTGTCAAGATGCTGGAATCATATGCATAAACTGAAAGTGCCAACAAAATGTTCTCATATGTTTAACCAGATATCGGTGCTGTTTATTTAAAAACCACTAATTAACTAATTTGACTAATTAATTTGGCGTTGCCAAGGCTCGAACTACGATGTAAACTGCTAAATTGGACTAGGAATTTGCTGATTCGGGTTCAATCTACGTTAATGGGTGCCTCGTCGTCCTTTATCTTGACCAACTTGCGCGCTTTGCCCATGAGAAATCCTGTCAGCAGGCCCAAAAACTGTAAGAGTGGTTTACATATGTAAATAAGAATATAAAACTATATTCGATTCTGTGCTCGATACTCACCTCCAGTGAAAAGATAACAATGCACGAGTAATAATTGATGTCGGCCTGAAATTCCAATGAGCTCGTGGCCTTTATGGCACAGCCCTCCTCATAGACATGGGAGGGGTTGCCGCAATCGAAGGCATAGCAGCAGCTGGCAGGCAAGGCGTGATCCTTGTCCAGATAGTCCTGCGGCCCCTCCAAGCCACAGCAGCGGAACAGGCTGTGTATGGGCTGCATGGTATCATTATGAGGCGTCTTCTCCTCAAACAGCCGCTTGATGCGATCATCGAACTGCCGCAGAAGTTGACTCTTCAGGTTCGAGAAGGTGTAGAAGTAAGTGGCCAGCAGGCAAATTACCAAAATGGTGCTGATCAGATACTGCAAGATAAAAGATAGTTTTGTTTAGCCATTGGATAACCAGTTGACAATAGTTCAATACTCACATATATGGAATACTTGTAGGACTCCTTGAGGGCCACGTAAACGCCCAGAAAGGCGGCGGCAAAGACCGCAACGCCACTCAAGGCCGCCGCATAGCCCCCGTAGACAGAGGAAGCCGAGCCCCAGGTGACCACCCCACAGGCGAAGAAAAATATGTTACAGGCCTGAAATAAAGATGAAATGAGAACATTTTTAGAAACAAGAATCTCCACTGAAAGGTTTTTATAAGTAAGTATGTAAAAAACTATACTATAGTCATCCTATGTTCGGGAGTAAAAGTAATAAAGTTTAAGGAAATACAGGCGTGTTCCCAATTCCGATTCCAACTGCATTTTGCGGATTCCATTCACGGAAATGATGCGGTTTTATTAAATTTACTACTTAAATAAAACTAGACCATATTTATTTTAAATTCGGGAAATAAGCTTCAATATTTAAGAACATTACATTCTTTAAGGGCTTCAGTTTAATTAGGAAATGTTATAAGAGAGATTTTTGGATTTAGAATGTTCGGAAATACTTAAAAGATATACTTTCATTCTGTTAACGAATACGCTATACATTTGTTATTAAACAATTTTCGTAAACAAATATAAGGAATATAATGTAAATACCAAAAGCTTAGGCAATTTTAAATAGTATCAACAACTTGTAATATGTGCTCTCTATATTTGGTTTAAAGACCCAAAACTTTTGGGCCAAAAGCATTAAAACGTTAATGGATTCGACACAGAGCAAAGAATTGAAATTCAGGAGAATGAGAACAGACACATAAAGTGCATGGTATGTGTTGTATAATAAACACAATCTACACTGCAAAAAAAATTAGTCAAATTGAAAAGAAAAATATCATCAAAAGTGAAAAATATTCTCTACTTCACACTTTTATACGAAGAAATTATACTATTTGTTTCTACTATGTAGTTTTTTCTCAGTGTAAGCATGTTTGCATGCCTGATTGATTCGAGAGGAGCGGTAGTATCACGAAACACAATAACATTTAATTTAATGGCACACATTTTGAAATGAAACAAAAATGTTGAAAAAATCACAGCAGAACTTCCCCATAATTTGAACAAATTGGCTCAAAGCGCTGAACTGGCATAAATAGCTTAACAGTTATGACTGTGAAAAGCTAAGGGTAATATAAATCAAATATGAAAATATTTTGCCACATTGCGTATACCACATGTGTGCCAATTAATCGCAAAAGTAAACATATCCAATTAAAAGCCAATTGATTGCAAACTATTGACAGCTGTTTATGGACGAGAATCTTTTCCTCCAGACCCCATTGATGATAATATCGATTTTTATTTTTGTGGCAACGGAAATATCTTTTGGCTACGTTTTGTCTGCACTGTCTGCACTGTCGGTGTACGGGTCAGCACACGGCCTCCGGGTACTGGAAACTTGGTCAATGACTTACGTAGCCGAACTTACCGCAATTAGGATGCATGTTGTGAACAGTGCATATTTCCAGGGTGTTATGGCGAACGACTTCTCCATGTTGCAAGTAGAGGAACTAAATGTTAATTAAATGTAAATTTAATGCTCTTAACTAACTTTATGCATATTTCTAAACACTTACGACTGATTTTCACTAATTGTAACTGTTCAGCTATTACGTCCAACTACGACTATGAATTCTGTCTATGCTGCAGTTGGGAGCATTGTTTACACGCCTCCGAATAAGCCAAGTACGGAGCTGGCAACGTCGCTTTTAGCCCGAATGCTGGCAGTCGACTGACAGCTGACACGGTTATAGTTTCATAAGAGTTGAAAAAGCTGTCGCAGACGGCGCTCTGCGCAGGCGCCTTACATATACTATACAGGGTGCCACATTACAGGGTATACACATTTGGCAATTGAACAATTATAAATGCATTAGATGAGCACGCGCTTGTTGACACTAATTTCTTGGCAATAATTTAAACGCGATCAGGCAATCCAAATTGATTTCAAACTATACATTTGCCGCGTGACATTCAAATGGACAAGTTAACTAATAAACTATTCTGGCTAATTGCCCTAATATGCCTGTTGAGTATTGCCAATGTGCATGTAAGTATTCAGAAAGGAAGGAGAACAAGACACGACGCGAGTTAACTGTGCAATGAACAGCGATCGTTGGCTCACAACTATTTATGGCCAAAATAGTATCTTATAAACTACCCCTAAACCAGTTTACAGCTGGATCAGCTGGAACAGGTAGCTGGCGATAGCAGGCACATCTGCCTTTGAGTACTTTCCATCATAAATATATGGTTCTAGCCATAAACAATATCGAAATCCAATACCTTTCAATTTGTTTCAGTGCCTTATGTTCAAGTTCACGAACATTACCTGTGAGAGCAAGGACAGCAGCCTTTGTTCGGTGGACTATTGCCACATCAGGCAGGTGAATCGCCTGACAAACTATATGAGTCTGCGCTATATGCTGTTCAAGCCGATACACCAGGATGTTGGCGTAAGTAACTTTAACTCAAACAAAATCAGAACTAATTACATTATAATTTGCGAGCGCAGTTTCATTTGAGCTTCATGATCAATAGAAATGGCTGGAAATCATTTTTGTATGCTCTCGATATAGACATGTGTCGCTTTTGGACCATACGCTATAATGCCATAGCCAAAATGGTATTTGGCTTTTTGGATAATCACACCAACTTAAATCACAGCTGCCCCTATACGGTAAGACTTAATGGGATGATATTTAAAATATTATACTATAATCTGGTACTTGTAGACTGAGAAGTTCTTGGCTATCGATAAGGTAATGAGTACGGATGTAAGCCGAAAACTACGTGGCATTCCGCTGGGCAAAGGAAACTATGCACTGTTTACCACATGGGCCTGGAGAAATGTGACTCGCGCCGAGACAAACATTTACTTTGAGATTGTTGATTGAGTGGCGCAATGCATATAAGTAACATTTTGTGGCTTTAATAAACAGTTAAAAATTAGTTTGTTTTTAATTTAAATAATACTTAAGGCTTAGGGTTAAATTGGTTTACATCCAGACAGAATTGTCGCGACGGCCTTGATTCTTCAGCCCGGTGAAGAGCAGCCAGGCCAGGGCGGCTCCAATGCCCTGTAAGGATGTGTTCTTAGTATTGATTAAACAGTTTTATGAATAGCTCTTACCTCGCCCACAATAAGCAGCCAGCAGACAATCTTGAATACCAATAGCCTGGCATCCAAGTACTCCACAAACTGGGACTTGCAGCCCACCTTGTACACACTGGAGCTGTCCACACACTTCAGATCCACACAACAGCTCTTGGGCACCGCATGGTGTATGACCCAATAGTCCTCGGAGCTGTTGACGCCACAGCAATGCAGCCAGGACTCGTAGTAGGACAGGGCGCCGGTTTCATTGCGTTCTGCGTCCCACAAATGCTCAAATCCCTCGTTGATGCTGCCCGAGATGCCATCCTTGGTGCCATGCGAGACCATACTGAGGAACAGCAGCTGTGTGAGTATCAGCAGCACCACGACCACAATGTACTATGCAGAGAAGCAAACAAGTTAGTTACAGTAAGCAAGTTTCAGTCAGTTGCACCTACGATCAACAGCCGCCTTGGTGCCTCGTGCATGGCGGCCAGACAGCCAAAGATGGCTATAATGACTATGACAACGCCCAAGGCTATGATCAAGCCGCCAGCTACATTTTCGCCAATGCTCACCGAGGTAACATATGCTCTGAAAAGATAAAGATATAAGTTAAGGGATAGATATAGATCAAAAGCAAAAGTTGTCTTACAGAAAGAAAATGCCAAAACCAATCAGCACCAGACCAAGCACCTGCGAAAATTGAGACAGGTGTGCGTCAGAATTGTTACAATCGAGTGAGATACGAAAGATACTTTTACTCACCGTATAGATAAAGTTCAGTAGCAGCAAAAGATGCTTTGCCGTTGTATCTGAGAGACCCATTGTTGTTGTTCTTGCCAAGGCAATGCAACTATTCAAACTGAGCGCTAAAGAAGGCAGCCGAGTTGGCGAGGCTGCGGTGATGTAAAGGCCTGACTGACTAACTGACTGACTGACTAACTGACTGACTATTTGCTATTTAAATCAGCGAAAATGAGCAGAGTGCATTAAGTAAGTATTACGTATAAGGCAATAGCCAGTTTTGGACAGGTTGCGAGCACGGATACGTGTATCCGACAGATACTAAAACTCAGCTGCTGACCGCTGCCTTTCAGTGGCGTGAATCAACTGAAACTGTGTATTTTGTTTCTGAAAATGCGCGTAGTAGTACTATATTCTACACACACATATATTTGTTGTTGTTGTGGATCTATATATATGTATGTACATATATATAACCCGCTCGAGAAAATCGAGAGCGTCGTTTCGCCCACATGGCTGCTCTTATTGGGAAAGGCGGTTGGCGCTCCTCAGGTCTTGCATATTTGTGTTTTTCAATTTTATCTCTCGTGTCGGCTTGTTATTGTTGCCGTTTCCATCAAAACCCAATCCTACTCAGATATTTTGCTGTGTTTATTATATTTATCTGGCAGTCAACAAGAAATTAGTCAATAGCAACAGGTTTTATTATTGTTATGGTTTTTTTCATTCTGTTGTGTGGGAGTTGGTTTACAACCCCACAACATTTTTTATTAAATCGATGCGCTGGCATTGATATTTTTATCAATGAATGAGAATGAAAATAGTAAAATATTTGTAACTAGCTGTATTTAAGTTTACTTAATTACAATCACAATTGCACAAAACTAACTAAGAATACAATAATACGCGTACAGTGACAATAATCAACAATTCAACTTAGTTATAGAAGCGCACACGATCCCGATGATTTCGTATGCTATCCACCAAATAACAGGTAGCCACAGATCCAAAAAACTACAATTAAAATATCAATGAGTATATAAAAACCAATTTTAATAGGTAATAAAAATACTACGCACCTCAGTTAATATTAGGATCCAGCTGAGCGTATGAAAGCTGCCTGTTTTATTGCTGATATACTGCTTGAACTTGCTCTCGCAGCCCTCCATGAACAGATTCAGGGGCTTGGTACAGTCCCGCTCAAAGCAGCAGCTAGGAGGAAGTTCCCGCTCCAACAGGATGTAATCCTCAGCGCTGTTGCGGCCACAGCAGTGCAGCTAGAAGTCAGTAACCAAAGGAAGAGTTATTTTCAAGTAAGAATTGTGAGTGAATACAATAAATAAATTCAAATACAATTATATTAAAGAATGAACTTCCAATTTAGGAGTGCAACTACTTTTTTTTCCTTGTTTTGGTAAAATTTTGCATATTTATTTATTAAACTTTGTGTGCTACTACATTTAGTAGCTTAAACTAGCTGAACATTAGTACAACTACTAAATTATTCACTATGTTTCCATATCTTTAAAAGCTATAATTTTGATTAACAGATCTAGATACTTGGACAGAAATGGCCATGAAGTCTGAACTCCTTATTCTAAATAATATTAGGATACACACAAATACACATGATAATTTTACTGCAAATAAATGAATTGAAATAAATTGACAACTACTCAAATTGGTTCAGCTTAAGCCAATAAAAAAATGGAAAAATAAATGTAAATAAAAAACCCAGCTCAATTTGCGAATAAAGAGGGAAAAAAGCAATTACAAAATGATATATCGATCAGATAGTTCATTGAGGTCTTAAAATAAATCATGACTGTTGCAATGATCGAAAAGTCTTTGAACTTGAAAAACTAATGCGCAATATAAAATAAAATAAATACAAATAATTTGTATTATTGATTTTAATAGTGCAAATCAAAATTTAATGATACAAGTCGGTTCTCATTTCCGCGAATTTTCCATGGAAACGTTCTCGATGTTTGTTTTGGCTTTTCCGTATTCCTTTTAGCTTTATAGAGTTATGTTTCTCATACTTTACATTCCCCTGTCTTAGAGGGAAAGCTTCTGAAACCGAATATTCAATCTTTTGTCGGAATTGAGAACCGATTTGAGCGGAATCGGAAAGAGGAACAGATCGAAATGGAAATACTCCTTGTAGCTTTTTACTTACCCACTCCTCGTAGCTGTTTAGAGTGATATTGCTCCTGTGATGCGCATCCCAGAGCTCATCGAAGCCCTGTTTCAAGTTGTCCGGCAAGGCGTCCCTGCTGGCCGCAAAACTAAAGCTAAACATAATAAACTGGATGACCAAAAGGAGTAGCAAGAGCACGGCGTACTGCAAATACAACTGATGAGTTAGCTGATAGGATAAAGAGTCCTGCGATACGCACAGTTATCAGCATTTTCTTGGACTGCCTGAAAAGGCCAACAGTGCCAAAAATGCTGGCCAAGATGATGACACTGCCCAGCAGAATGCAGAGTATGGCTGCGAGTTTCTCGCCATGATCAAAGGCATTTTGCTGCTCCGTAATGCTCTCCAGCAGCCAGGTGCCATACCAGATGAGCAGACAGCCGTTGAGCTATTTGGGTAAGGGATTTGTTTAAATATCTGCTAGACACACTCAATGTCACACACACAACACAGACACACAGCACACACAACAGATTGCAAAATATTGAGAATTTATTTTTGTACGCTTTGTTGAACTTACAGCGTAAATCAAATTGATGACACACAGAATGTATCTCAGCGGGCGTGTGGAGCAGTACATTTTCAGTTAGAATAAACTACTTAGGCTAAAACACATGACACACACGACGAAACGTTCACTTCCAAATGACACTTATAATTAGTTGCGTTTAACGTTTCACAAAAAACTAAAGAAAATACAACAAAAATCGAATATAAACAAAATTTTCAACAGTTTTCGAGCGGCGCACCTTGAGCATCGGGCAATGGTCGCACGGCAAATACTCGGAACCGACTCATAATCTGATTTTGTTTGGCCGCATCTTGCGATGTCTCCGTCAGTTGAACGATTAACCCACAGTTCTTGTCGTCAGTCGACGGTCGGTCGCCAATGCAATAGCCAAAATACACAAACAATATACCATCGCAGAGAGCTGTCTGTATATCTCTCTCTGTGTGTGTACATAAAGTCAATATCAAAGAAATCTCAGCACAAAGAACTCAAATGAAAATTAGCGTAAAGCGCCCACGCGCAAGCACCACACACATGTATCTTTCCTGTCTATGTAGACACAGATACAGATACAGATACAAATATAGATGGATATGAATGCAGATGGCACAACGCGACAGGCGACTGACTAACGGAAACTGCGGGCGTCTATTTGGTCAAGATACAGATACAGATACAGATACAGAATGATGTCAACAAACAAATTTGATCTAAGAACCAACTTTTCTGGCCATTTAGTTAGCATTGAAATTGTTCTCAATGCAGCGGGTGGTCAACTTTTAGGCACATCAATTTTAAACTAAGCTGACATTTTGTATATTTTATGCATAAATTTAATAAATCATGCAAATGTTACATACAATCGGAAGGAGGCTATGCGATCTCAGAGACTATTAAAGCTAAAGTTACCAAATTTGGTATATGGGTTCTCTTATATCATCTCTAGAACAAGTTATTTTAAACATGTTATAAGTCAGCCTCCAAAGATAGAGTTCTGATTTTGGTTAAACGTATGTCACCTTCATATCCTGAAAATCTCATGACATTCTGATAGTAAATACAGAAATTATTGAAGAATCTATGGCATTTACTCTTCTGTTTGTTAAGTCCAGTACAGAGGGTATGATCTAGTCGATCATCCTAGACTAAAGCTGTATTCCATTTTGTTCTTACTGACAAACAAATTCGACCAAATGATTCAGTAGAAATTTATTGTAATTTATACAAATCTAGGGATTTGCTTTATTGCTTGAAATGTTACAAATTGCATTGACTAAAAAACAGATTCTTAACGTAGACACTGTGCATCGATCAAAATGATTATAGTGAACACATTTGTGACAATCTTATATAAATAAGTTAAGACATGCATATAAATATGGTATTGTATATAGACATCGAAATCGGCTTGAACACTTGCTTTTGGCACCTGTTGTTGAGCTCTCTTGGCTGACTCAGAAACGGATGTTTAATAGTTCTTTTTATGCTTTATTTTAATATTTTGTGGATGAACATGAGGTAGACTAGCAAACGCCATACGCAATATTTGTTCTGGAAATTCGATTGCTTAGTGTATTTGTAAGTATTTGCACAGTATTGAGAATTCTTTGGCCTTGAGTATGCGCATTACGAATGAAGAGTGTTGAGAAATGAACTTATTTTGGAAAGTATTTGGAGCGTCTCCAGCGATTCACAATACTATGAGCCAGCACATAGGCGATCAGGGCGCAGATGATCTGTAAACGAAGTGCACAAAATTAGAATAAACTACAATATATCTGATCAAAAGTCTACACACCTCTACGCCCACAAGGATTAGCGCGAATATATTGAATGCTGTCCAACGCTCAGCAATGTAATCGATAAACTTTTGCCGACAGCCCTCCATGTTCAGTTTATCCGTTTCGCTGTTGTAGCAGCTGCTTGGCGGCAGCATATAGTCCTTAGAGCCCACATTTCCGCAACAATCGAGCTGTGTACGAAAGGAGTAAGTAATTAAGATTGATATTCAGGATATGCTGGTGGTGAACTTAATGCATGAATTTGCAATTTGTTAGTGCTGTAAAACTATCGACACTAATCGATACCAACATTATGAAAGATCGATACCATCGATAGTTTTAACTATATATCCCTAGAAAGATCGATACCATCGATAGCTTTAACTACATATACCTTAATGGTGTTTAAATCGAAACTTTGGAGCTTGAATAATCAAAAGGAAATAATATTCCATTGCCGGCATTATGCTATATACTTTTGATATACTGTATACTATACTATACACTATACTATATACTATACTATATACTATAATATATACTACTACTATATACTATACTATATAGTATACTATTTACTATTGATCAATATTTTACCCAAAATGAAGCTAAAATAAAAGCAATAAAGTAGAATCAAAGTCTACAATCTGCTGGATGGAGTAATTTATACATGAATTCAAAAGTATCGATATTAATGCACTCCATTATTATCACAGGCGTTTGTCGGCACTCTCGATACTATCGATAGTTTTAATGTATTAAGCCCTATTGGTATTCAAATCATAAATTTCGAGTATTGGATAACAAAAATTTATATATATGTAGTATTATATCGATAGTATTAACTCTTTTTTCCTATGTCGTATTCAAAATCTAAATTAATATCGATTTAGTAATATTTTCCTAATTTGACATAAGCAAAGGATAATCAAAATATAATACATAAGAATATTTTTTTTGAAATTTCAACTGCCTGGCTAAAAGCTTCAGTTGGTTAAAAAAAGCAACCGTTAAAGATTGTTATCGATTCTATCGATATTTATGCAGCGTAAGTATATTTACTCTTTACATCTACTCGATACTCACCCAACGTTCTAGGCTGGCAATTTGACTGGCATTTCCGGGCTTGATGGGCACGGGCTGATCACGCCAGAGCTGATCGAAAGTCTTGTCCACGTTGATGAGCAGCGATGTTTGGAACAACCAGAAGAAGCCCACTGTCAGCACTTGTAATACGATCAAAACAACCACAACGGCCACAAACTGTTGTCGTTTCCGGTAAGGAGGGAGTATATATACATATGTGTAAGTATTAGAGGTTTATCCATAGCTATAGCTGATCACTTACCGATTTTGACATGCGACTGCTCTCACGTAGAGCGCCCAGAAATCCAAAGAGCGAGGCCAGCACAACAATGATGCCAAAGGCGATGATGATGAAAGCGGCTGTGTCGAAATGCTCGAAATTTATAATGATGTGCACTCCAAGGCCAATGACAATCAGACCGAAGAACTATAAGTAAGCGGAGAATTTTACGATTATTTAAGAATTAATCAGATTGGAAATATGATAGTTTGATAGCTTGATAGCTTGATTACTCAAAGGTTCCATTTTATGGTCATCAAATGCGGCTTGAATTTTAAGTGTCGGCTCTATTGATCGCCATTGATCGCCATTGCACGCCATATTATAGCATACTACTTATGATTGTAAACTCTACGAATTTTGACATAAATTATACCCACGAGGGTGGGCTGATAAGTTATCAGCTTTATCACTACATTAATGACTCGAGCTACCATCAAATTCATATGACTTTCTTATAATAAAGATAATCTTTAGCAGTGCTGCTACTTATCATACTAGAGCTATTTACCTCAATAAAGGTAGACGGCAAACATATTACTGTGCTAAATTTGCCAAAACATTTCAAGAAAGATTGTCAAAAACACGCTTTAAGCAACATTTATTGAATTCGACTGGATCCCGAAAGTCCATTGTGAATTCAGCGTCATTTCGTGAGGCGCAGCCAACTTAACCTCGTAGCTATTGTTTTTATTTTGAACATGTGGCAACTCTGTGCAGTTATCATTGCAAATTTCTTAGAAAGCGACCCTTCGAGAGGGTTTTATTTTGGTACTTAATGTGTAACTCATTGAAGAATACATTTTCTACCCTATAAAGTATGTAAATATATTCTTAATCAGGATTAATAGCCGAGTCTCTCTCATGTCTGTCAGTTTCTATGCAAAATAGGCTTTCTTTCTTTGTAGAGCTACCTTGATGAAATTAGGACCGCTGTAGTATGAAAAACACACTCTACAAGAGTATATTACCTTCTTGCTTGTTAATTGTGCAAATTGAAGACATCATGGATTTCAAAACGCTGCTACTTAATTCGCAAATATAATAAATACGTATCTTCTTCTACAGAGTGCTGTTCAATGCTAAATTTGCGTTCTATAGACAACTCATAAACATTTTAGCAGTTTTGCAAGCCCATCAATAAAACTAGTTAGCCTCTATAGTAGAAAAACCGCATGTATTTATTATAAACATGCGAATTCAGCTGACATCACTCATACGCAGCGTTGTCGCCTCGCAGTGCGTTTGGCTTTTCGCTTTCACTAAATTCGTGTTGACTTTTGCCTGCACAATTAGCTCAAATTTGTAACATGCACAGCTAGTTGCAATTGCAATTGCACTTGCTGTTTTAATTTTAACAATGAATCATACGATCACACTGAGTGCTAAATGTAAACACTTTCAGATTTGGCACGCGGCACACTTGGCAAAAAATGTTGTATTGTAAATACACAGGCAATCAGCACATATACTCAAAATAGTTAAATCAATGCGCAATTATTATATATACATTGTTTTCCATTTAGTTTGTTAATATTGACAATCGGCAACCTGTTGACAATACAATTGTGAATACTGAATAGTATTACAATTGTCTGAAACCAGTTAAGAGGCAATGCAAACAAATCGCCTGTTGCCACTTTGAGACCAGACCTACGAAAACTTCCGCTAAATGGATGTCACGTTAAGTAGCTCCGCAAATGGCTTTCAAATTTTCCAAAGCCCGGTAATTATGACGGATTTCTGCGATTTATCATGTTGACAAAATGTTATTTTTCGTATTTTTTTTTTGGGCTTGTCTAGCGTAAACGCATTTGGCATTTAGTGTAATTTGTGTCCATAACTGGTTTCGCTGTCTTCATAATTTCAAAGTTTATCTTTGCCCAGCTGCGCCTTGTAAGGCTCAATATTGTAATTGAATTAAGGTCGGCGATTAATAAATTACTCAAAAACATTAGCTGACTGTGTCTGTCTCTCTCGTTTGAATTACAATTATGCAAATGATCGAATAGCCAGTACTGAGAATTATAATTGCTGTCAGTTAATGAAGGCCCACAACTAAATATGGCTATGAAAAGTCTTACTAACATTTGACTGGTCACCAACCATTAATAGACTTGTATCAAATGGCTCAAAAACCAATTTGTATGCCAGTTTGGTAAACAAACAAATGATTAGCACCACAGACAAACTCATAAATTCACTTTTGATAAAGAGTTTACAACTCGCTGTAGATAACAACTCAGCGCACACTTGACAGCATGCTCAGTTGGTTTTTAAGGGCTTAGGATAGACATCTGGAATTATGTTAAGATACAACGCCATTTAATTGTTATTTATTACACATGGCGCCCAATTGTTGTAGCTCTTTCAAAGTGGGGACGAGCGGGCGCTGACATAAGTTTGGAATGTAAAGTAGGCCCCACTTGCAAATGGGCGGCAAACCGAGCATAGCCCCACAGAGCACAGAATCAAAGTGGCAATGACAATGAATTTATGTACATCACGCCTGCCACATAAATCAGTCTGAATCTTTGGCAGACCTCTAACTATATCTGTAGAACCATAAATAGTGCGATCGCTTCATAGCTCAACTATCGATAGTATCGAAAACAATTCATATAGCCAGAGGGGGTGTTTATAACAAACACAATGAGAAATGAGCTAATTTATCCCCATTGATAGATGTTTTGTAAACAAATCAGTTAATTAATTGTATGGCAACATAAAACTAAAAGGGCTCAACTTAATTTGTGGTAAATATTTGGACTTATCATTGCATTTCCTAAGTATCGATAATCAAGTACTTTTCAGCCACTTTCAAGGATTTATCGTTATTTGCAACGATTGTTTTTCAGCTTTACTTTAAATTGAATATTAGCCAACTCTTGTCCTTATTATTGAATTTTTATAGTACTTTACTTATTGATTAGAGTACAATATGAAATATTGAATCTAAAAGAATATTTAGAGTACTAGGAGTGCTTAGGCCTGCGACTCTCCATAGTATCAATTATCGAAAATTTGATCAAATTTATCGTTATTTGCAACAATTGTTTTCCAGCTCTACTTTAAATCAATTTATAGCAGTGATGTAAAAAAATATATTTTATGTATGGAAAACATCGATGTTTTCCGATGTTTTTATACAAAAAATCGATTTCTTTACATCACTAATTTATAGTCAACGTTTTGACTTATCATTAGCCTTTCGATAGTATCGATAATGTTCAATCTTTGACTATCGATACTGTGCTCGATTGCTTCCATCTCTATATCAAACAGAAGGCGAATATGCTTAGACAGCTCTCAGCATACTTAAGTACTCATTCGCACAATCATAAACAAACATTAGGTAAGCCAAAATGTCACATGTGATATCTCTGGTAATTAGCACTTGGTTGCTCAGTAATAAAGGCGATAAGAGTTAAAAGTGTCGCACAGCAACAGCAAATAGATAAACATTTATTCAATTTAAGCTACAATAACTATTATGTAGTATGAACTTAAATAATTTGCTCCAATTTGTGCCACAGACAAACAATTAAATGCAATTACAGAGTATACCGGGTAAACAAGGTCAGTCTGGTGGCAAATACCTATTTGCATATAGCTGATAAGCCAATAACGGCAATGTATATAGACGCTAAACTGATTAGACTTTGGAGAGCTGCTAATCATGTATAGAAAGCAGCTGTTCACACTCTATAGAACACAGTTTTGGATGGGCATGCTAACCGCATGGGGTCTCTTAAACAAATTCACATAAAACTAGAATAACTACAGAAATGTCATTGGGCGAAGCGCTGCTGAGATTTATGTGGGCTTACAAAACCCCAGACTAGACAACATAATTGCGCGCCTGTACATTTGTTGCTTAGGAAAATAAAAATAATAATAAAACAGAAAACCGAAAAAAACAAAAAGGTTGCGGCCCTACCTCAAATGCATGGCAGGCCTATAAACACAGCTGGCATTTAATTAAAAACACGCGGCAACCGCACCAAATGAAGTAATTTTTATGCTAAAAACAACAACAATAAAAACAACAACAAATTGGGGCTGCTCATCAGTAAATCAAAGTTTACTCGCTTGGAACCAATGCGGAAAATTGCGCATACGCCGCGTTGTGCGCTGTTTCTTCTGGCATTTCCTTTGGCATTTCCATACATTTCGCCTCCAAGATTATTGCCGAAAAATATAGTATTTCTTTTATTTTCTTCATTTTGCAATGCCAGCTCGTCTGAAAATGACATCAACATATTTTTGAATGCTATTTTCAACGCAAAAGTGAAATCAACTAAAAGTTCTACAATATATATGGCTAGAAGCTTTAACTCAACTTTATGTGTGTATATGTTTTGACCGCCTTTTGCTCAGGGCCAAGATTTTGTGGCGTGGGTGACCAAGTTTTTTCTCTATTTTATTTTTAACACTGCGCGAAATGACAACAAGTTTCTATTTTAAAACAAATACGACACATAAATTATTAAACAAATAACTGTAGCAAACACAATTAAGGCAAATATAATTAAAACAAAACTATTACAGTTTGCCATATTACCCAAAAGGCCTGGACAACTTCCAGAAAGCTACAGTCATCAGATAGAAACCCACAACGTGTCTGATCATGTACATAAAAATTAACTTGAGTATTTGTTTCAAATGCTATGCATGAATTTGATGAGCTGCGCCCAGTCTGGCAAATTAACATAAACATAATACAGGGTATTATATTATTATGGCATAAACAAGACCTTCAAATGCAATTGAAATACAGCCAGAACATAAAACGATTCAATCAAACTGAAATACTATCTGCAACTGTTTATATTATCAGTAAAAACACTCCTGCTATAGATCAGTATTTATGGTACTATATATAGCTAAAGTCAAGGTAAAGTAATATGTACTTTTATCAGATAAACAATTGGCCATGTTTGGGTGTAAACATCAAGTGCCTGCCAGAGAGTTTCAATGAAATTGTGTAATTATAAAAACAAATAGTTATAGTATTATTCATGCCAACAATCAGCTATTATCACTAATTGAGCATTTTTGTAGACCTTCAAGTAGTTAGACTGAGTAGCAAGTTTAAGACCAGACTAATGAAACTAGTCATTTTACTCCCTGTACTCATAAAATGGGTAAAAAGGGGGTATTGAATCTGTGCAAATGTATGTAACAGGCAGAGGAAGACAGCTCCGACCCTATAAAGTATATATATTCTTGATCAGAAGAGATAATTCGATTTGGCCATGTCCTTCTGTCAATCTCGGCAACTATAAAAGCTGGAGACACCAAGTCAAGCTTGTTTCAGATATCTTCCCCCGCTCCCCGGCAAATCAATAAAACCAATTTAAATGGACAATTTTAAAGATATAGCTTTGGTATTTGGCATGTATAATACTTGGGGCACTCTTAATCTGCTGTGCAAATTTCAAGTCGATTGGAGCATAAACACGGAAGTTATTCACGAAGGAAGATTTAGTGCTGCAAAGCGGGAGAAAGAAGCAGCGCAGGCACCACTTGAAATGTCCCGTACAGGGAGTTTCGTAGTCGGGTATACTCGACAACTCTGTTTGCTTCTGTGTAATTAACTACACATAGTTTTTAATGCTATTATAATTATAAAGTTGAGAGGCTTTTACAAGACTCTGACAGGGCGGACTTCTGTTTTGCGACGTGTGAAATAAGTAATTTACATAATATTAGACTTCAGCTCAAAACATTTCCGGCAACACACCAAAACTAATCCTCTTTGGTCCGGCAGCAGCTCAAGTTTCCGTTAACCAAATTTATAATCATATTATTGGCAGACTCACCAGATAGATTAGATCCCAGATCAGGGCGAATACTTTTAAGAACTGTGTGGAGCACGCCATTATTTTGGTTTTATTTTGTTTTATTTTAATTCTTTGCAACGTTCTGCACTCTTTATAAACTATTTATAGCCAAAATAGTTCTCGAATCTGTCCAATACGATGCGGCGATGAATTTTGTTTTCTACTTTCTTGTTTTGTTTTCACTGCTGCACTTCGTTTTGGCCAAAAGCACTTGGCAACGCTTTGGCTGGCTGCCCCCGAAGAGTAGACGGACACTTGTTAGAAATTCAAAATATTCAATTTAACGGTTGCTCTGGAAACCAAGACCCGACATGTTCGCGCACGAATGTTAACTGATTTGTTGATAGCGAAAACTTTTAGCGAAAAGCAAAAACAACTTTTCGAATATGAAACGGCCAAACGGAATGTTTCGAAACAGAAACAGAAACGCGCGCGTGCTTTGTCCGCGCATGGGCGTCGCTCAGAGGGTTACTCAACGTTCCGTTTCCGTTGTTGCGGCCTGTAAATGTATGCAGCACTGTAATGATTGTAAAAATATCTATGTAAATAAAAAATGCCACGGCAACAACAACATCTTTTGCGCCACGCTATTTTTGTTATTGTTGTTTTTTATTTTTCTCTTACATACTTTTCAGCGCACTTGCGTCGCTGTCTGCGGGAAGCGGGCGGGGTGTTGTAAATGCTCTTTATAATGAATTTGCTCTCAAAGATGATTCATCGGCATCTTGAAACATTAGATCAGCAACGAAATGACTAACTAAAACAAAACTGAACGACTATCAAGGGCTAGCCGTAGATATACATACTACATATATGAATTCCTTTGTTCCAATGTTCTTTCTACAAAATCACACTTTTCGTCCGATTAATCATATGGCAGATATATATGATATAGTGATCCCATCAGGCAGGCAACAAAAAGCAGTTTCTGTGCCTAGATTTATCACGATAGTTCAGACAGAGTTGTCTATATATAAAAACATCGCCAAGTCGACTTGAAGCTGATCAAGAATATATATACTTACAATACTTTGTGTGGTCGGATACATCTTGTGACAAAATACCCCCAGCCAGATTATAAAACATTATAGTTGATAGTTCTGACAGAGTAGTTTGTACAAAATCATCGCTAAGTCGACTTGAAGATGATCAAGAATATATATTATATATGTATGTATATATACCTAGAATACTAGTTGATAATAGTTAATAGTTCTGACAGAGTAGCTTCATCGCTAAGTCGACTTGAAGCTGATCAAGAATATATATTATGCTTTTGCTACTTCTTTTATGACGACTTACCTGTCTGACTTCCACCAATCGACTGTGTCTCTGCTAATGCTAACAGCTGTTAGCCTGCTGTTAACTCCTGTCTAGCGCTGCCAACCTTTTTACATATTATATATGTATGTATATATACCTAGATTTCTTTTTGTGGTCGGATACATCTTGTGACAAAATACCCCCAGCTATAACCTATAACAATTTAGTTGATAGTTCTGACAGAGTAGCGTGTATAAAAACATTGCTAAGTCGACTTGAAGCTGATTAAGAAATATATATATATATATATATAGAATACTTTGTGTGATCGGATACATCTTGTAACAAAATACCCCCCTAGAAGATTATCAAAACCTTATAGTTGAGTCTTAAGAATTTTATTTGTTAAATTCGTATTTATTACAAATAAAATTCAAATAAATTAATTGAGTTTTCTAAAATTAGGTGTACATACAAAATGTTGTAGAACTATGTTTGTATATAAAAAGCACATCGAGCAAATTGACTGCTATTAAATATGTACATCTAAAGCAATTCGAACCATTGTATTTTCGGGAGAAAATGTCAAGATTAAATGCCTGAGAACTTGCAACGTTTTAAAAGTGATTTAAAGCATTAGCAGTGAGGTACTTCTATAAGGCTACAGGTTTTGGATGGGTTTAACTTGCTTTTAACTGTACATAATAATAGTATACTCGTATAATAGTATAATAATTTAATTGTCACGTAACAAAATGTTTGAAGCAATACAATTCCAACAAATGCAATTCTGAGCGAGTATATCCTTAGTAGTACGAGCGACGACGATCGTTGCGAATGCTGTTGCACAGGCCGCAGGATACAGCGCTAAGGATCAGCTGTAAGAAACAAAGGATCAATCATTATTTGTAGATATATGGTTAGTGTGTAAGAAACTCACCTCAATGGCAATGAGTACCCAGCCAATAATATTGAAAATACCCAACAGGTGATCCCAATAGTTTTCAAATTCGATACGGCACCCTGTATGGATCAGGTTGTCGGGCTTGCTTCTGTCATGATCCTTGAAACAGGTTGCCGGCGGCAGGCGCTCGTTGACAATGTAATCCTGGGGACTGCCGCGACCACAGCAATGGAACTGCAAACAAATATAGAAATTTTCAAATTTGCATTTATTTAAAACTTATTGTTAGTTGTCTCACACTTACCCAATTCTCGTACAAGGACATGGCGCCAGGACTATTAAACTCCTCCTCCCAAGTGATCTCCAACGAGTTGGCCAAATTCGAGGCAGCCGTAGTCTGGCCTTTGGTAATCAAAACCAACACAGCCAGCTGGGCAATGATTACCAGATACAAAATAACGATAAACTGCCAGGTGGAAAGCAGGTGGAAACATTAATTAAAGTCTATTTTAGCTTCTTGTCAATCCCAATTACTTACAGTCACTGTGCAGCAGACATGCTCCCGCCAGGCGGACAAATATCCCCAGAGAATGATGACAATTGCGGCCACGCCTACTCCAATATAGGCAAAGGAGGCAGCCGCCCCAATCTCATTGGTAGAGTAGGAGGCCAACACATAGATGCCAAAGGATATCAGCACCAGGGCCAGCAGCTGTAAGTAAACAATATCAGCACATAAATAAAACAAAGGACAACATTATGACAGTCACATTAAAAATAATAAAGGACATAGAGAACTTCGAACTAATTTAATGTTATTGACCTTACACAAACGCCAGATACGCACTATTCATATGTATCTGTACATGTGTGTGTGTAAAGGACATCCAGGACACGGGATAGATAGGCGTCCAACAGACTAGACTCTCTGGCGTCAAAAATGGGACATCAGCAGAACGTAAATAGCAAATGGGAGGCGTCAATAGCAAATAGGAAAAACAAAACTCATAAAATGGGGCAAGGTTGAGTGTTGAGTGGGTTTTGATTGCTGTGTGCTTATCCTTGTCAGATTTGTTGTCCTACGAACAGGAATGCGCATGTCGGCAAGGTCAATTTCATTCTAGGACTGCAAATTGTTTACTTTAAGCACAATTAAGTCCAATTAAACTTGTCAAAACAATGCGAAATTCACAAGATTGAATAAACAAATGAAATAATATGCGAGTACATTATACTGCCCATGATTTAATTGTTTATCGTACATTAACCCGAAAGCACAAGTTATACTAAGTATAAGTATTGCCGAGAAGGTCACGGAAGTCCATAATATTTATATATGTTTAATATACTCATACTATATCTGCGCAAACAGCGAACACGCAAATTTTCACAATAGTTCTACTTTTTGAAAAATTCCAAAAGAAAATTTCACGGAACCATTACTTTTAAGATATTCTGCATGAAAATCGCTTCACTTTTAAAAAAGATATGGAAGTTTGAAATCTAGGGACAACATTTATTATGAAGTTAGGAACTACAACTCAAAATCATAATCATGAAAACATTGTAAAATTTCATTGTTTGATGTAATGAAATGTTAAATATCAAATCAATCTAGAAAGCAAACCATGATCAAAAAGATATTCCGAATAAAAATCGATTCAGTTTTGACAAAGTTATGGAAGTTTGAAATCTAGGAAGCACATTTATTATGTAGTTAGGAACTACATCCCGAAATCATAATCATGAAAACATTGTAAAATTTTATTGATTGATATAATGAAATGTCAAATCAATTTAAGAGACAAACCATGATCAAAAAGATATTCCGCATGAAAATCGGTTCAGTTTTGACAAAGTTATGAAAGTTTGAAATCTAGGGAGAACATTTACTATTATGAAGTTGGGAGCTACAAGTCAAATCATCATCATGAAAGATCGGATAAATCTTATGGTTTGATAAAATAAACTTTAAATGTCAAATGGAACAAGGAGACCAAAATGATACTCCGCAATCAGTACAGTTTAGGAAAAGTTGTGGGAGTTTGAAATCTAGGAAGAACATTTATGAAAATAGATCACCAAGCAACGCTGGGGAATAAGTAAGTTTAATATTCTCATACTACTTATTGCACTTTGACAAGTTATGAATATTTACATTATTAGTTATTAAGTTTAATCGATGCATATATTATCTTGAATCTATATATTTAACATCTGGTAATTCCGACAATTGTGGCATACGTAGTTTTATTATTTGTAGAATGCAGTCCATCATTAAACCTATCGAAAGAACTGCAACTGATGCAAACCATATTTCACTATTTTTTGAGGCCTTACTAACATCTGTTTGTTCTCAGCTCGTGCTTGTAATCAGATTTTTAGAATAAACTAACAATTGCCGATGAATTATTGAATTGCTTAATATCGATCTATAAAGCTCTAGATTGCAACTGGGTCTACAAGACATTCCAGTACGCATAGCAACAACTAATAACATGGGAACGTACTAAACACGATACATAACATAATCTTTCAGACGATGTTATTATTATACTCAATTTATAAACAGTGTAAACTAAACTTGGCATGGGTATTTTTAAGATAATCATCTTTATACAACTTGGAGTATGTACGAACTGAACGTACTGATTAATAAGGATTTGCATCAACTATATATAGTATGAATAATACAAATGATAAATATAGCTGAGAATGTTGCAGTCACATAAATATAAATGTTTATTATAAAACATTGTATTTTTTATGGAAATTTGTATAAAACTACCAGATATTTTTAAAACATGGATATTATGCATATTTCAAAAGACTTGCAAAAAATATCTATGTTTACTGAAGGTCAAAGACATTGAACAGATTATTTAATAATTCATTGGGTTTTATGTTGGCAAGCAAAGTTCTTCAGCGATAATGCCTCGAATTTGCGATAAAGTATGCGTCATAGCGTCATCGGATCGCATAATTGACTTTACACCATATAGTATGGAAAAGTTCACTTAAGTGGTCAGAGAAATTTACGCCAATAACACGGCCGGGCCAATTGAAGCCAATAATGCAATCGACACAGCAAACTAACCTATGTGTGGAGGGGGAGGGGGAGGGGGGAAGACTGCAAGCAGACTTCGTAGACAACACAATTATCCGACTTACCGTACAGAGTATATGCAGGGCGTAAGCAAACACCTTAAGTCCCGAAGTGGATGCCATTCTGAAGCCGCAAGAGTCGGGAATGCTCTTTGGAAATTCCTGTGTTGGGCCTGCTTAAAAAAAAGCTCACTGCAAAGCAACTTGCGCAGCGCCAAAATACTTGTTTTTGTTGTATTCTTATTCGAGTCGCTTTCCTCTCTCTCACTCTCTCATGTGCCGCGTGCTCTCTCAGCTCATTTGACAACGGCTGTTGTTATATGAGATCATGGACAACCTTTCAGTACAAATTTGATCTTAACAATTATTCACTGAAATGGCACAAAATCGCAAAATATGACGTCGACCGTAAATTTATTACATTACAAACTGGCGCGCTCACTGCTCATATATGCATATATATATACATATACATATACATATATGTAATTACCATATTAAATAGGTGCGTCTTTGTTCAAAATAGATATACAGAGATGTATACAAAATTGACGCGACGATGCTCAAGTCTGTGCGCTCCACAACATTACTGTTCCACGCGCGGCGAATAACTAAACTTCTCTTTGGGCGCTTTGCCAGCCAGCACGATTGAGAGAACTCATAGGTTATGACAAGACGACTGCAACTTTTGGCTCTCACTGCGCATGTACGTCACAAGTCATGGAATTCAGCGCGCGCTTTTGAATTTGTTCGAAAATCACTGACTTTTTTTTACTGTATCGGCTCGTGGGGCTGTAATTCCAGTCCGATTTTGAAAATCTTGCCAGCATATTGTAGGGAACTTCATACCGCGTCGATTGATAGGTCTTGGGTAGGTGCTATATTTATTAAATTATACGTAGTTAAACTTAGAAAATGTTGCCAGGCCGAATGTTTGCATTCAAACTTATCGCTCAATTTTAAAGGTATGATTATAAAACTTGGCACAAGTCTTTATTTTCGATATTTTCGTACATATTTCAAAACCAGCCGGATTGAATCACTATATCATATAGCTCCCATACGAATAATAGGTTGACAACTATGTTCTTGTATGAAAAACTTTTTTGTTTTTGTAGATAGCGTAACAAAACTCACAAAATTTAAGTTTAATCATGTTCTACATATGCTCACCAAATTTCATTAAAATCGGACACTGTCTCTCAATCGTGGGCGGTTTGCCAGCCAGCCGGCAAGCCATTGTGGAATTATGTCAGGTGGTGACAAGCGAGAGCGCTATGTACCTGTTGATCGAAACGTGTGCATGGAAATGTCAGATTGATTCCTTTGACGCTATTGAAACGTCTCGTATGGTCTTATGTGGGCAAAAGAGATGGTTATGTACTATGACAAGATAATACATTTTCATTAATCACATTCACATTCTAAAACCCACAACTAATGACTAATGATGAATTTATACATGCACTATGGTGACTTTCATTTATTCTCTTAGCAAAAGATCGCTTGAGAGACATAACATTTTCTATCGTCTTTATTTTATATTAAATCGCTTTCAAACTGAAAAAGAGAGCAGCGAAACGGAGTGCGTCACATTTTATATAAATTCACCATGTGTTTGGTACTTCAAAATTGGGTTACCTTATCATATACCACCATTGACGCCGTAGACGCTTCATACTCAATGAGTGGCCCCCAAACTCAACAAAGCTCTCAAATGAAAGCTGAAAGAAAGCTTAGCAACGAAAGCTTGCAGGCCGCGCAACAACAGCATTGTACACAAACTTAACATCAGCTGAATTATTCCCTAGAGCCTAGGCGATTGTGATTTTATTTGAAGCAACAAGAAATTCAAGAAAATAATTGGATACCACATATATGGAGCTAATGCCAAATACTGTTGAGAAACCAGATTAAGAACTATCGATTAGATACTCATATATACTTAATGCATACTTGGACGTATTACCTTTAATGAAAACAAAAGTAATCACCGCATATTTATCGACTTCGAACATTTCCCGTATTAGATACCAAATATTCCAACTGACGGAGATGCCAATCATAAGGCTCGCAAGAAAAATCCATATTAATATCCAAAATTTTATCTAAATACAATAAAACAAATCTTACTATATGCATAATGTAGTGTTTCAGATAACAAAACAAACCTGGACTTTAAAGCACACCAATGTAAGTCCATAAAGTGCATTAACCGATTCTGTAAAGGCTTGTAAACTGAATATGGATTCAATGGATTCTGAAAGGAAAATAAAAACTAATAAAAATATATGTATTCAATCCTACTTCATTCCTACCTTGTTCTTCGTATTCATTCAAGCAAATATCATTATAAAGTTCTATTATAAAGTAACATGCAAAAAACCCGTTGTGAAGTAAAAATCCTAAGAAGGACAATATCAAAATAACCTGGCACATCTTCACTGCGGCAGGTCTAAGTACTGAATATATAACCTGAATTTTGGTATACCACCTGTATGTATAACGACTAGATAACTTACCAAAGATAGATACTATTAAATGGTTATGGCCATAATTAGATATATCGACTGTACTTATGGGACAATACAGAAACCTCACCTTATGAGCAGTTTCTCGGATACCATTTTCAAATAAAGTATAGTATAAATTTTGGTTATAATAAGTATTTCCTCGTTTGTCAAAAACTCGAAAAAGAGTCGCGTTTTTTTGAAGATACGGCCTTGACATTTGAATTTGTATTGAATAGCCATCGTCAAAAAGTGAGAAGGTTAAATAATTCATATATGTATATGTATATAGACAGCTTCTACACGACCTGATAACATTCTCATTGAATGCTTACTCAAACTAAACCTGTTTTTAGGGTAGACAATGTAATCGTATTAATCTTTTTTATTCAATGCAAAGAGAATTTATTAATTCTTCAGTAGGAGAATAGTTTGTTATAGTTTTAACAATCATGATCTCGATTCTTAGGCAGTAGATTCTGTAGGATTTTGAGTAACGTTTCGTGCAGAAGTACGTCGTATTTGGATTAGATGATAGGCAACAAAAGCAAATGCAATGGTAAGACCAGCTGTAAGGCAGTATAATAATACATATATCCAATAAAGATATTTCATAAATCTTACCTACGCCAAGTGCATTGAGAGCATTAACCATAGGATCCGTATAGAACTGATTGTAACAAACGAAGATGAGGTAACTGCAACATGTGAGGACAGCATGGAGCAGTAGCCACCATTCCAAATAGTATGTATTCTAAAAGAGGACAATTCAACAGCTATAATCCAGAGTATTTGATCACAACTTACTCGAAAATCGGCCAGCACAATAAATGGAGTTGCAACCAATGTTGGGGCGTATGATGTATATACAGCATATGTGCCGTAACAGTCCTCGGGATATTCGTCTAAGCGATACAAATATTAAACAATTTAGAATGATCTAGTCGAGAGTGCTCGACCAGGATATACCCTGAGCAGTGTACACAAGTCTGAGGTGCCCAAACTTATATACATAAATGAATACAACCCTACAAAACTTCTTCTTGATATACCATCGCTATACCATTATTAGTATATGGAAATTTTCGATGTTTCCTATGAATTTTACTGAAGCTGGTAATAAACCAATTCTACGTATAGTATTTAAGAATATACATACCAAATTTGCGGTCCCTAGCTCTTAAAGATCCTGAGATTAACACGTTCAGAAAAGCGGACAGCGGGAAAGCCGAGAATCTAGGCTAGGGTCGGATATATCACCTGCTAGCGTTTGCACAACTGTATTATATCCTTTTTATCCATTTCATGGGTACCGTTTATAAAACCAATTAAGCCAATTGATATACCAAGAATAATTATACCTTGCACGCCACCATTGCAATCGTCGTAGCATCGAAGCACGAACGTAACAACAACGAAGAGCATTAAAAAATTATAAACTAAAGAGAATGATAGCGCTGCCACGCCCACAAATTTCCAAACCGAACACATTTTCAACCCTGAACGACTGCAATCCAGGTTGTATCAGCAAATGCAGAATATTGTACAATTTTCCATGCCAGCTGGTACTACATGTAAAGCGGCATTATATTAAATCGAGTACATTATATTTATAAATGAATCAATTAGTCAATTTTCCTTTTAACTTATTTGAGTGAATTCCATTGTATTACTATCACGTTCTGGAACTTCATCGTGTACTTTCCGAAACTCCTTGCGATAGTTGTTGACATGTTTCAGGGCCTTTGCGAAAATTACTGAAAATTTAAGAAATCAATTAATAGTTTTTATTTGTGTTAAGTTGAACACATACCATATACTACCAAAGACACTAATCTATTGAAGAATAATAGATTCTTTCCACATATCCATATCATGACTAAATCACCAATTATGAAGAGCAGGGATAAGAGCAACCAAGTGTTAAGAACACATTTTACCTGAGGTTAAAGTAGCATTCATCAGGTACTTCGTACACTCTTTCAGGAGTTAATATATATAAACCTTAATCTTTTGCCAAACCAGAAGAATACCTCCACAGCCATAAACCAAGAATGCGAAATTCAATATAAAAGCACTTAACCTGATCATCACCATCCTGTCAACATCTAGAGACAGATATCTGGACAGTAAGCCAATTTACTGAATCTTAATACACTTTTAAATATTCTCACCGAACTTATATTTCATAAATCCAATGGCTAGATAAAATTCAACCACAAACATGAGCAATATTACAAAAGTCGAAAAAGCAAGAATAGTAAGAGCTGTTAAAATAATTAACTTTCGCACCATACACATTATGCGCTTGGTTTCAAATGAAAACTACGGACTAGCACCAACTGTTAGACCTTACACAAAAAGAGCTATACTTGATTAATAAACGCACTATTATCATAATCATAAGAGTTGTTTGGGCGCCATTACAGAAAGTAACAATAATCGAAAAGCATTTCCGTAAATATAGTTTCCAACCACATTTTGGAAACTTGCACACTCAGTAATCGATTGGGGTTTAGGCTGAAATGATGTGAGTGAATGACACGAGTGAAATACGAAGTTCGTTTAACGATTTGGAAATATTGTATAAAAGTATTATAGAATCAATTATTCCAGCAAAACAGGAGGTACACCAAAAGGTGAATCCAACTATAAATATATATATTTTACAGACATCCTAATCCATAAAACATGATCTCCGTCAAAGATGGTCTAGATTGCTTGCACATTTAATTTCAGATTAGAAATTGTGATTGTTACTTCTTAAATTCTGTAGAATTTCAAAGTGTCATCAAGATTATTTTACCTAAGTACTCACTACAACAATACACTTAGTTCAACTGCAAGCCATTATAAAGTATGGATCATCAAAAATACAGGCAAGTCTTATCATTATCATTAACACAGTTTAAACACATACTACAAAATATCATATAGATGTCGGACGATTCCCGCGTATCTTTAGCTGAATCAGCATAGCTCAGTCCTGTTCATGAATTCATATGTTATATATACTTGATGATATCGTTTATGGTTTCTTAACAAAGTAATGCCTTTGCAAGGCCAAAATACATTTGTTAGTATTTACTTGGGGTGTATAAGACAAACATACACACCCCAAAAGGCTTCCACCCCAAATGAATACACAACACACAAACCTATAGCTCTGGTAAACAAATCAACCGTTGCTGAACGCAAATAAGAGTTTTGAAATCCGAAGGTCAGTAGACCGCTGCTATGCCAACGGCTGGGGACACAACAAAAAGTGTTGCAATGTGGCGACAATTTGCACACACAGTCCTTGGTCAAGACAAAAGGCTATAATTAGGTATAATACAAATAATGAAAACACTAATAGTTTGTGTTTTGTTTTGTTTTGGTTTTTTATTATTGTATATGTATATAAATACGTTTTTAAATGCTTTATTCATTCACGTTGTATGCAATTCGAGTTTGTCTGTGGGTTTTCATTTTCTTGTTATTTAGCATTTTATAATATTCAATTGTTAAAACTTCACGAGATTCCAATTTACAAGTAAAATGATGAACAGCTTTTAATGTATACATATAATAATAATAATATATTCTTTTGGACACTTCTTTCTGCGAACTGGTACAAATAGAGCAGGACTTTAACATTACATAGTACGTATGTATAAATTTATAAAAATGTTAAGCATTTAAACAAAGTTTTAATTATAACATTGAGATTGCTCTTATCAAGTTGCAATTTCGTTGTTTTCGTGTTACTTTTAGAGCAGTGTTTATTTATTGTTATTTTTAGCTTTGTACAACGATTTGGATTCGTTTTTTTTTTTTGTTTATGAATTTATGTTGACTTTAAGAACAATTAGATACGAAAGCGATAGTTAGACAACAAGTAAGCGTCTTACACTAGGTTTTTGTCGGTTTTGTTGTTGATTTATTTTAAACAGTTTTTTAAACAAATAACTTAAATAGTTTTCAACCAAATGGTTTTCTTCAATTATATTCTCAAAATTATTTCATGTTATTTATGTGCGTTCTACGACAATACATATTAAAGAATTAATGCGAATGTGTATGTGTTATGTATGGTGTGTGTGTTGTGTGTGTGTAATGTGGGTTTTGCGTCTTTTGGTGTTTGATTTAGTAGCCATTGCGGCGCTTGTAGTTGCGCACATTGTTGGCCAGACAGCAGGCAAATATGAAGCCAACCAGCTATAAAAACAAAGAAAGCAATTGATTATTTATTGTAAAAATCAACAGCTAAGAACTGAGGCAACTCACCTCAACGCCAATCAATCCCAAACCGACGTATTTAGCCTTCTCAGAGCTGCCGGACATGAGATCGACAAACTTTCCACGGCAACCGCCATAGATGTTCAATGGGTTCAAGCAGCTGCCCTCACAGCAGCTTGCCGGCAATCCAGAGGTCAACAAAGATGTTGAATAATCCTGAGGGCCCATGCGACCGCAGCATTTCATCTAAAAGACAAACAGATCAAAAGTTTAGCAATTGCTAATGGCCAATAAGCTAAATATGCAGTTAACACCTACCGATTTCTGAATGGCATCAAAAACACCGCCCTCACGAGATTCGCGCGACTCCCAGGCCTTGTCAATAACCTCGCCCATGGCCGAGTCAAACTTATCCTTGTTGGTGAACAACAGCACGACAATGGTCAATTGCAGAATGAGCAGAACCAGCAGGCAAACGGCATAGCTCATAGTCATGCACACGGATTCACGAATGGCGCCACAACAGCCCAGGAATGAGATGAACACCACAATCGAGCCAAGTGTGATTAAGACAATTGGCAGCATTGCCTGAGGTGGGAAACCGACCTGTCCATTAACCTCGATGGTGCCAATGCTCTGCAGGATGAGCACGCCATAGACAATGCCCAAAATGCCAATAATCTGAAAGAATACAAATAAATATTTGTTTAATGCAATGAGAATCGATCGTTCTATATATAGCAGTGAATTTCAAATGTATCTGATCTGTTCTGAATTCCACTTTCGAATTCATTTCATAAGGAGTATGCTTAAAAAATGGTTTTTATTTGGGTTATATTGAAAGTGACTTTGGGAACAGGTCTTGATTCTTGTAGTATATCATTTGTATGATGTGTAAACTTGAAAGCAAAAAAAAACCATGGAAAATATGAAGTTAGGTTGGCTGAACATTCATTCGCTGAATTCATAGTAAATTCTAAGTAAAAGTAATTCTATCTGTTTGCATTCTGTCTGTAAGACACAACAATTATCCCCTGGTATGTATTTGTTTTGCGAATGAATCACGTTCAAGACATTGCCAAGTGTTGTATAGGTTGTTAGCATGGACACGTTATATGAGTTATCATGAACAAAGTTGATTCAACTCAGTGGGGTTTACTAGGCCTGTACAAACAGCACATGAGCTATATATGGGTGGCCCCATATAAGCGCTAAAGTGGACCTGGCAACGACACAGATTGCAATTGCGTAAGGCCAATGCAGCAGCAGTTGCATTGACAGAGCAGACTACAGACTACAGACAGTTGAATTGAAAGCGTTGCGCTAATTTTGTTTAATTGAAAGACTGGCAAGCGCATTTAACATGCTAAAGATAAATTATAACAAGTCTTAATTACTACTGCTGGGCCCTCGGAGTGACCTTAGGGATAAATGCTAATGGTTATTAACATTTAACATCAGAAGGCGGCACAGAGCTTACGTAATGCAAGCAGAAGTAGTTGCCTTTATTTCAACTCAAATATCTCATTAAATGCGCATAAAACACGCAAGTACATAACATAAGTATGTATATACCTAAATATGTACTTTTTTAAATATTTCTAGTTCAGAAACTTACGCAGGATACGTTTGCTTCAGTGTCATTTCATGAATTAGGAGTCGCACCCAATTTAACTCTGTGTTTTTAAGGTGTCCTTAATGCAAAAACTGAACCTTTTTGAAGCTTCTCAAATAAGTATTAGCATAAGGCGCCAACTAACATTTCTTTTACACTTCCAAACAACCTGTTTTATATCATTTTTAACTAAACATCAACTATACAAATATTTATAAATAGTATAATAAATTTCAAGCTGAAGGCCCTGGCAGCCATGGCTGAAAATTTAATTGTTAACTTATAGTTTTAACTAGAAGTTATCATTGTATAAATAAATAACAAATTTCATTCTGGGTTGACCTAATTTTGTTTACTGTTTTTCACAACATTTTCGCAACATCCTCACAAATATCAAAAGAATGTACTTGAAGCGTTGCCACCCTGTTGCTTGCTGATACGCAAGTGCACATGTGGCAGCACTGAACATTGTTTATAAACAAAACACAGCCGCTTGCGATACGATTTTGAAATAAATCAACTGAACTAAAATATTCAACGCATGTCTTGCGTTGGGTATAAACTTATCTTCTTGTCCGGCAGTTATGTTTCCTGTTGTTTCTAGATTACTCTCGGTATGCAGAGGAACGTTCATTGCCAACAACATATATGCATATGGCGTTGCCAGAAGTTCGCACCCAAAAAAAGCTAGCTATTTTTGAAAACTAGGTACTTATTTAGAAGTAAACAGCTTCTTTGTTCATACTTTTGTTTCGGATAGACTTTAGTTTATTGCAGTAAGCAATTATGCACAATTAGTTTTAATTGTGAGTTAAATAAAGGCACAATTTGTTTGCTAAATAAACAGCAGCAGAGCAGCAGAGGTTTGAGTATGAGGATGCTTGTTGATAAGATATGACGCAACCACTCTTTAAGTTCAGAATATATTCTTTATTTGTGCACTTAATATTAGCGGTTAACTGCGGCATAAAACTTCATTTATGATGAACAAATATTGTTGTAGAAAGTATCAAAAGTACTGCGATTTCGAACCTCGAACCTGATGATCTTTAGAACACCTGATCTTTAGACAATGCGCTTGTCACTAGAATATCTTATAGGAAATCCAGCTGTCGACAATTGTAAGTACCAAAAGTTCAAGGTGCAAGGCAATTTATGTCAAATTTATGCAAATTGTGAAATTTATATTGCTCTCAGTCATTGTTATTGTTACTGTCAATGTTATTGTTGTCAGAGGCAAAGATTTGCATGCAAGCTCAGCGGCTTTGATATGTCTGAGAAGAAACTGCAACAATTGTTGGCCAATTAATAAAAATTACTTGATTTCATTATGCACACTTGCATGCTCTTTAAAATGTACACAGTTGTAGATGTATCTGTATAGCTGTATCTGCATCTGTAGCTGCTTGAGATTGTTGTTTTGTTTTGTGTGGGCTGCTGTTTCATTTCACTCATTAAGCACAGACTGTCTCAAATTCGTATATGGCTCGTTGTGGGCGTCTAAAATTAAATTTTTGAATTCAACTCAAGCAGCGTCGTATGCTAAGAACACAATTTTGACAGAATCTCTAGAATAATTGACCCAAATAATTGGTAATGGGCCACACAAAAGCGGCACTCGCCTAAACAAGCTGTTAATTGCTCCACTTTCCTTAAAAACACACAAAAGCGAAGCCTAATGAAAACATCACGTGCCAAAAACACAGACAAATGACAAGTTCTGTTGGCTACTTTAAGGGGAAATACCAAAAGATAATCCCCGGCTAGGCATGCGGAAGTGAGAACTTAACAAAACTCACATTTTTACATGATAAGTTTTAATAATTATACTTGATCATAGAGATGGCAAAACAACGATGGCATTATCGATAATATTCGTAGGTTTTTATTAATTTCACTATCTTTGGTTGATTTCAATTACATTATTTGTCAGCTTATGTTAGACATAAAAGTTGTAAAACTAATTACAAAATCATTTAAGAGATCAAATAATAAATATTAACAAGAAATCATTAAATATTTAAAGGTAAAAAGTGGCCAATATTTTTAATAAATCTCTTCTCAGAATCGAATAAGTTCAACTTTCAAACCAGACTTGGGAAAGTGAGCTTTAAAATAAATATAAAAAAAGCAGCCTGTATCATTTATATTTCTTATGAAGCTCTGCAGCGGTAATGGTTTTTTTTATTCATAAAATCAGAAATATTTGCCAAATGACGTCATGTCTCTGACAATACCTCAATGCAAATAGCAGCTCGATGAGAGCAGTGAAGTCAAGCCAAATAACGTGCGAGTTCATTTTGGGGACGTATCAGTAGGAACAACCCCCAAGAGCATTGGGCAAACTTAGAAGTTATATACATATTTCAATTGCAATGAATAAATACGCACAAAACGAGAGGAAAAAAAAGAAGAGGGGGTAAAAATGTGTGGGGCCACACCCAAAAAGAAACCCGCAGTGAAGCGAGGCCCGACCATGCGGCGCCGAATTGTGGTTTGTAGCTTGTCGCTGTCGATTGTCGTTGTATCTCGCAGATACTTATTTATCTCGGCGTACAACAAGTGCCAATAAGATACGGACTAGCACATACTACAAGCTGCTCGCTGCTGCTGCTACTGCTGACTGTGCAACAGGACGTATGCGTGCTACGAGCAAACATGTGACATTTTGATTGAAAGCGTATCGCAATTTAGAAAATAATTACACACAACACGT
Organism: Hirtodrosophila histrioides; assembly: GCA_037075165.1. Classification (NCBI taxonomy): domain Eukaryota; kingdom Metazoa; phylum Arthropoda; class Insecta; order Diptera; family Drosophilidae; genus Hirtodrosophila; species Hirtodrosophila histrioides. Next base: position 803,475 of record JBAMCL010000422.1, on the reverse strand, counting down.
ATTTATAGTCGTCCCACACCAAAAAACAACTTCTAAAATGGCAATTGTTGTTGAGAGTGCTAAATGAAATTAGATAAAAAGTTTCATTAAATTTGAAATTACGCACAAACTGTATACAGAGTCTGCTCAAATTGAAAGCAATTGAAATACTATATACATATGTGCAACATGACAATTGAGCTCATATTATGAAAACGAGAATGAAAACGAGAATCAAAATGAAAATGAGAACGAGAACGAGCTCGCAGAGCTGCTTCTCAGTAAAACTCGTATTGCATTCGTTGCACGGGCATAATAATTTACTTGCAAATAGTATTTATTAGTAGTAGTAATATATAGTTTCAAACTAGTTTACCTACACACGTTTTTTTCTTATTCCAAGTATTGGAAGTATAAATTAAACAATTGCAATACCTTTAATGCTATTGAGCTCATGATTTCCTCATTTTACGCATAATTTACTATTGCAATGTGATAAAATACCGCACTAAAAGTTCACAGTTAAGTTGAAATGATGTTAAAGTGTAAATTTATCATTTGTGATAGTCTGTTTGACTCTTAGAAAACGTGACTCATTCTCATTCTATAGAATTGCCCATTTTCCATTATCAATTGAACGAAACATCAATTGAGCCCGCCAGTGCACAGATTGATTAACTTCACCATCAGGCACAAATATATTGTAACATTACTTTTTTTTATGACATTACTTTAATTAAAGGCGAACATCTTAAATAAGAGACATAATCCGCTCGTAACATTACTGACTATTTTTATTTATTTATATAATGATAACTTCTAGTTAAAACTATGAGTTAACATTAAATTCTTAGCCAATTATTCTCATTGTATCTTATTAATTTATAAATACGTTTATATGAAACTATATCTGTATTTATGGCTTCTACAATTTATATTACAAAGGGAATTTTAACAAACTTATAATACCCTCTGCTAGGCTATAAAAACTATGACATTATTTCATCACATTTCTCAACTTTTTGCCAAATGCACTTCATCAATCTGTGCACTGAACCAGCTCAATCATTGAGTCACCGCAACTTTGCTAAGCTTACAAATATATATTTGAATTTTGCAGTTCGTAAATATTCGTAGGAAGTTCAAATTTGCTTTCCTTTAGAGAAAATCGTCTCGCATTCAGTCAGTCTCAATTATTATTAGCAACCGCTTTAAAACTGAAATAAGCTACTGATTTAAGCCTCAATTTCAAGTAATCATTTTGTAATTATCGTACAAAGTTTCCTTAACCTGAACTAACGTCAGACAAAGAACGAATCTTACAATTTTAACATACACAGGTTAAAAAACTGGACTCAGGTTAATAACACATTTGTGTATTCCAAAATGGAATCTTTATAGCAATATCATTTCAATTAAATAAAATTTTATTATATCAATATATGCATACTTATTTACAAACGAAAGCCATGTTTTAACTGGCTTTCAAAGTGCTTTTGGCCAGTTTAAGACTAAAATAATTCTAAATAATTTCGAATTAGACACGAACACAGCTAAAAGCCATTCAGGTTTGTCATTAGCCACGCCATAACACAATCACCTACTGCAGCTCAGGTTCTAGCTCGCCTAGAGTCAGACGTGGGTAAAATACAAAGCAGAAATATAGTATATAGAGTCGAAATGAGTACCTGAATCTGGGTAAAACACACATGACTATATAAACATATAGGCTATGTACGAGTATGAGTGTACCTTTAGTTTCCCTTTTGTATTTAACCAACCGAATTGCACAATGTTTTTGCTGCTTTCTCGACCGTTGCGATATTTTTATTTCTCGTTTTTTTTCGTAATACTCTCTCAAAGGGTATTATAATGTAGTAATGAAACCTTGTTTAAGGCATAATGTATATAAACTTTATATTACATATTATTATATTATATTATATGATAAAGTATTCTACAATCAGCATCAATCCGCATTCGTATGCGTGTTTCTATATAAGATAGCTATCCTCTCACTCTTAAGACCTGGCGTTACTTGTGTCAGATCCGATCCGGACCCATTGAATCACTCATAGCTTCTAAAATCCGTCAAAAATCAAGTTGTTGTGTGCTAAACTTGTTTGTTTGCTGTATAAATTAAGCAAACTCAGCACTTACTAGTTTTACTATAAACTTTTATAGTTTGTTTGAATTTTATAAAAACCGGAATCCTACAATATATGCAAATAAAATTCCCCTAACGTAGTCAGTGTCTTTATAAGTAATTTATGTAATTTCTTATATTTATTTTAGGATTTCTTGTTTATACTTTTTATATTTATAGCGACAGCTTTGTTTCCATGTAATATCAAAAAGCTGCCCTAGGAACGATAGGTTGAAAACACCTAACCTAACCTAACGTAACCTAACCTAACCTAAACCCATAACCTGACCTAACCTAACGTAACGTAACGTAACGCAAGCCTAAACTATCCTAGTCTAACCTAACCTAACGGAACGTAACGTAACCTAACCTAACATAAACTCACCTAGTCTAGTCGTAACCTAACCTAACCTAACCTATAATTATTTTAAATTTAAGCTAAATCCGATTACTATTCATATAGTATACTATATTTGGTATACTTGCATAGTTTGCACTGTGTCTAATTTTACCAACTCCTCTGCAAGTGTATTAAATATTCGGCCTCCCCAAAAAGCAGCTTTTTTTTGTTGCTTTTTTATTTAGTCTGGTCGAGCGACGCTCAAAGGCGGCTTTTTGTTGTTGGCCTGTTAATTTGCTTGCCTTAACTGTCAAGTGTGTTATATACACACACTCACACTGACACACACACATACACACACCCACACACACACACACATAACCTGAGTTGAGGCTGCACGTGTAAATGTGAACTATGTAAATAACTTGTACTTAAATATTCCACCAGTTGCTTGCAGCGGGCAACGCAACAAGTTTTTTGTTGCTGACTTATACACAATTTGGAGCTTTTAGTCGTATTTATTATTATATTATGTTTTTGTTTCAGTTTTCTGATTCAGATGGCGTCAATTTGCAGGCGTTAAACAATTGCCAATAACAAAATATATATGTATAATATTATATACACATATTTCTTTATACATATGTATGTATGCATGTTTATTATATTCAGTTTAACGATTTTTAAAGGTGTGCTTGCTTGTTGTTTTTTTAAGTGTGTGTATGCATAAATATTTGCCTGAATTAATATTTCAAATGCGAAGCCATTTTGTCTAGAGGTCTCGAACAGGCCAACAACAAGGTTGTTGTTAACAAATACTGTGCTCAGTTGATGACGTTGACTCATCCATCTGTTGATCAAACTAACACGCCAGTTTCTCGAAATTCCTCACAGAACGTGTGTAGTTCATCTTATCACTCACTTTTTGGGGGTGAAAGAGAGCTGCATTTGCGGAAACTGATTCACTGGACTATTTGTTGACTTGAATGACATCATGCGACGACACTCGACACTCGCAAATTAAATTATGTATACGCTGGGCAGCCCACAGCCTACAAGCTTTGTATATTATTGCTAAATCTCATATATCTCTAATCAATAACAATGTAGGCTATGATAAACAAACATGCGCTCCGTATAGAAGCTAAGAAAAGCAAACTTTTGACTGGAATTGCTCAACTTGAAGATACTTATGTTCAGAATACAAAGTGCTTACTCTTATTTTTATAAAAAATGCCAAAACGCATTTCATTTGGAGTGTGGGTATACAAAATTTCATATTTGACGTGATCAGCGTATTTTTGAGTTCAATTGAACAAAGTCATGAGTTCAGTAGTTCAATTCGTTCATATAATTCGCTCGTTTAGTTAGTTCGAAAGAACTTATTCGGTGCAACTCTACATACTTTGTGGAGAGCCAAAGATGCCTCTCTCTCTAGCGCTCACATTTGATGAGTGTACAGGGTATAAGGACAAGCAAACAAAGCAATGAAAGAAACGCTCATAAACATAGATATTGATTAAGCCGCCCCATGCCTCCATCTTTCTTTTGTTATGCCGCACAGCAGCTCAAAACAGCAGAAGCGGACGGATAAAGATACAGATACAGATACAAATACTAAGTGCCAAGTGTGTGTGTGTGTGTGTGTGTGTGCGTGTGTGCGTCTCTGTTGTCGGTTGGAAGCTGAACACATACATATTATAAAACGATGATGTCATAGCCGCTAACCATGCCAAAAACAGGCCGAAAAATAAAACAAGTTAGTTTCGGTGCGATCTTGTATTTCATATATCAACTGATTTCTGTGGCAGGAAAAGTTATAACTTTTACCTCCGAATCATAGGAACAACAACAATAAATATAGTTTACAGTTTGAAATTCGCTTTCAATATGTATAAAGTTCAGAAATATTTAGTTCCCTATAATATTTCATCAAAATTGTGCTACATTTTATTGTTATCAACTAGAAAGATCTTTTGTTGATGTTTCTTTGTTACTCACCGACACGATCGTATTAAATATAAAGAGTATATATTTAACCATAGACGTTCCGCAATCCATTTTGTTGTAGTTTTAGTTTCCTGCAAATGCATTAAGCAAATTATATAATAAGTAATATGTATGGATACAAGTTTGTATAGGTTTTATAGTCACAACAAATTTATATAATGGACCATTAATTTAAACAACTCCAGCCGGATACGATAAATGCATATATGCTTAGCGCGATTTGTAATTTTAGTTTATTCAGTTAATTAATTGTATGCAGCAATAAAAGACGAAGTTCAAGCCACAAATAAATACTAATTTACAGCTTTTATTTTCTTTCTTTTCTCTCCGCTTGTTGAGCAACAATTAGGCCTATAAGAAAAATCATTTGTTATTACCCTTTGTGGGATTTGCTTTTGTTTCATTTATATGTATGTATATATGAAATTCGTCAGGTAGTAATTTGAATGCCTCTGTTCTTTAATTTTGTATTTCCTTATTTTTCTCACGTTTTATGTGCATTAGTAACCCCTTCAAACCGGTTCGACCCTGTGGTTTGCTCCGTGTAGACCTCAGATAAAAAAAGTTATGTGCGTCACATTAAGCGAGGTTCTTTTTTGTTATAAACTAAAATTTCAACTCATAATTTGTATGTGTTGTTATTCTTTTAATCTTTTGCGCGTCACGGCTACAATTAATTAAGAATAACACATGCTAATTAAATAACTTTATCTCTACATAAGCCACAAGTTAAAGTTGCGATTAACTTTAACCTCAACATGAGATAACGGGCCTTGGCGCGCATTTACAAGTTTTTTGTAGATTTCCCTTTCAAGCTGCTCTTGCAACTCTGCCGTTTTTGACAGCTCACCCAAAATACAACCCTGCAAGCAGCGAATCAAAAGGAGACAAGGTAATTTAAAAAAAAAAAAGAATGAATGGCATATTGTTTACGTCCCTTACACCTCTAACCAAAAAAAAGAGAAAAACTTCTGGAAGTAACTGTAATGTGTGAGTGCCAACTCTTTGAGGCTGAGGGTTTGAGGGTTCTGTCCGACTGAGCAGTTGCCACAGCAACCACAAGAACAACAACAAAGTTACCATAAAGACTAAGGAATTTCTTGAAAACAACAAATACACACATATTGTGTATGCAAGCATATGTATGTTATATTGATAGGAAAATGGAAAAGTTCACTGCACTCGTCACAGACAATAAAGCAGCAACAACAACAACACAAACCATTGTCAATTTCATTTTCATACAAACTTCTTGTATTTTTCTTATTCACACAGAAGCTGACTCTTTTGCGTCGTATGTTGTGTGTTTACTTTGTTGTACTTTCGCACATTCCGCTTTCAACCACTTTTTAGTGCGTCTCTTTTGGACCAGCTGCCGCTGCAGCCGCAGCATCCCAGGTAGTCAAAGCAAATCAAACGAGAGCAATGTACACATACAATATGTATGCGTGTACATACATGCATTAACATAGCGCATTCACTTATTCGTTTAGCTGCACAGTGTCATTTAATACTGAATATTACCTTTTTGATTTGATTATTCAAGCACACGCGCGCGTACACGTCCGTTTCAACGAAAAACTGTTTGAGATTTGACTCGCAAAACGGAAGAGAAACGCACAAAACTGGTTAACAGTGTGACCAAGCGCGGGTACCACAGATATGCCAGCTATGGCAGTATTTTGCAAACGTGCTATCGAAACACATTGCGCGGTATTTTTCTGATCGATATTTATTGCTAGACGGAAGCCCGCCAAAACGGAATTTGAATTACGAATATTTATCCACAAATGCAAAAACTGGACAATTTGTAACATGAGCTAGGAAAAATGTTTTTGAATTGTTAAATTTGAATGCCCCCCTTCTAATATTCTAATAAACTATTCAATTAAATCAATTGCTTATAAAACTTATGTTATATTTGCTTGTGCCAATAACTGGCAGGGATCTTATGACCACATAATAAAATATAAATAAATTGTTAATCAGTATGCCAAGCTTATTGCTACAATCAATTTCCTCATTGTGATGTGCTAGTTTTATTAATAACAACTAATTGCCAAATAATAACAACAACAAAAGACATGTGTAAATAAAAAAGAGATACATTTCAAAATAGTATTTGAATCATCTTAAACAATGATAAGTAGATTAATAATTCTGTCGTCTCTGATTGTTGCGGGTTTGATTCGCCAGACAGCAGGCAAATATGAAGGCAACCAACTGAAAGAATTGAAATATCGTTATTATTGCCAGTTGGAATCAGTTTGAATATAGTATTACCTCAACCGCAGTTACACCCAGACCGGCATACTTGATAATGTTGGCGTTCTTGTCCCAAATAGAGTCGACTGCGCTCTTACAGCCAGGCCGGGTAATCACAGAAGTTAGAGGACAGTATCCGTTTGAGGGTGAGTCACAGCAGGATGCAGGATAATTGGTGATGCCATAGTCCGCGAATCCGTGCAGGCCGCAGCACTTAAACTAGAATAATGGAGAAACTGTTTAGCAGAGTATTCGCATTGTGGAATCATTTTTCATAACTTACGGATTTCTGCAGGGTATCCATAAGCAAACTATCCGAAGTTTTTCGCTGATCCCAAATGGTTTGCACAACTTTATCCAGAGACTCGCGAATTTGGACATGATTGATCCAAACGTACACAATCAAAGCTATTTGACTCAGGAACAAGCCCAGCATGACGATAGAGTACTAGAAATGAACAAATCTGAGATATTAATATGGGAGAAGTTGGGAAACTCATCCCAATTTACCGTTGTCAGGCCGCAGGAGTTCTCGCGTATGGCACTGCAGCATCCAATAAATGAGACCAGAAAGATGATACATCCTAAGACCAAGATAATAACAGCCACGCTATTTGCCGTGAATGTTTCGTCGATGCTCGAAAAGTCCTTGATTTCGGCAACCATAAAGGAACCAAGTATGATAAGCAAAATGCCGCATATCTGAAACAGAAATTCAAAATAAATATATATGTAAATATATTTAAGAAAGCAGTATACGAGCCGACATAGAGGCACCCTTCGCACACACAGTTCAGCGGCAGTGCAAGCAAGCAGAGCATTGCTAAGACTAGTTTCTTGAATAACTTCTGTGTTTACTATTAGATTGACTTGAAATTTGCGAAATATATCTAGAAAAACCCAAGAAATATGCATGTCTCTAGCTCTTACATATATTGTAGTTCCCTAAGGCCTTAGAACGACTCGGCTCGACTGATGCTAATCTAGAATATATGTATGTATGTATGTATACTTTATAGGGTCGGAATTTAGGGGTACAGTGCATACAAATACAGAATGAGCAACCAGATTCTCATTATTGCACTTTGTTGTTATGTACAAAGAAAAACATTTTCAGTGGTCCAGTCATCAAAACAATACGAACAAATAAGTAATATTAGTCATAGCGTTATCACTCAGGGCGCTATTTCGAAACATCTGCTCCAGCTCATACATTAGCTGTAATTACGCTCATCATCATCGACATGTAATGTACATACATATGTAAAATCACGACATTCCTAACTACTTTTTCGATATGAGGGCTTTTTTTGTCAACATTAGATAAGATAAACGGCGAACCACTTTCCAAAGCAGATATTATTTCACGAAACCCTAACTGGAGACATATGTACATATATGTCTGTACTTATGTACTCAAGCAACAGATCTGGAGTACACATTATATTTTCCTGCAGATAAGATAATATGCAGTACTTCATGCCAATTCTACAATTGCAAAAACACTAATGATATTCGCCGGAAAGACCTCAGGAATTCGCGCAATATCCTCTAAGAATGCTTACCACAAACAATATATTGAATATAAAGAGCACATATTTAACAAACACTCCGCCGCAATCCATTTTGAGGTTCGTTTTTAGTAATATCCGTTAGTTTTCGCTATGTTCCGGTTAGTCTTAGGTACAGCCGCTAACTGATATTTGTGCGAGCGAATACGTTTTTTCAGTAAGAATCGTGGAGAGAGCTTTTCGTTATCGCTAACTGCCGTAAGCTTTTTCAAACGCTGCGTGAGCTTATAAAACCATAGCATACTTTAGGGCTGCATATGTATATAGGCTTAAGAAATAGATGTGAAGTTGATCTTGAAGAGGAAAAACTATATAAAAGCCCGATATTCAGGCTTGTACCGAATTCCATTTTCGAGTCAATAGATTACAAAACTAAATCTACAAAGTATCGATCTGAATGTTTTAGATATTTGTCTTATACCCATTTAGAATTCGGAACAGACCTGATTAAGAATGTAGTATGTAGATTAAATTGATTAAATTCAACATTAACAGATGAAATGAATATAATTTATATGTATTCGAATCAATAGATTACAAAACCAAGTCTAAAAAGTATCGATCTATATGTTTTAGATATTGTTCCACAAACCCATTTGAAAATCGGAACAGACCTGTTTATATAAGTATGTACAAAGATTAATAGATTATTTGCAACATTTACAGATGAAATGAATATAATTTATTTAATGAAATTTTTACAAAAGGAAATCGGAATCTTTCCGTAGTATGCAATATTAAGAAGGAATACGTTCACAAATATGAATCTCAAAAGTTTAAGGAAAAGTCAAAAGTTGGTATAAATGAATCATAAGTGAATGGATACTACTACTAATATTTTCATACAAATTCTTGTGATACTTGATTTATCCAAGCTGGTTTACTTATAAGCTTTTGGCTTATAAAGCTTACAAGTCCAAAATGAAGTCCACAATTAATTTTCAATTCAAAATTGATGTATTAAATAGTAATTTATTTACATGTTTTTAGCCAAGTTAGGTATTCAATAGCTTTTATTTAAGTTTCTCGTAATTAGAACATATCCTGCAACTAAGGACCTCTTAGGCCGGAAGATGTCTACCAGTGCGCATGCAGTTGGCCAAAACAGCGGCCAGGATGAAGACTATAAACTCGTATATGCAAATACCCAGTCCAGCCCAGCGTATAATATTGGTGTTGTCGGTCCAGAAATCGGTGAACTTAGCCCGGCAGCCAGGACGACTCTGGTAAATGGCAGGTGAGCAGGACTGCTCACGGTGTACGTAACCGCAGCAGGTGCCGGGCACCTGGCCACCACCGGAGGTATAATCCACGGAGCCCGTCTCGCCGCAGCAGTCGAAGGTGAGCTCCAATGCGCCCATTGGATAGCCATTCGCAGCGGTGTTCTCATTCCAAACTGTATCCACCAGATCGCTCATGTCCTGCAGGAAGGACGTGCGATTGACGGCGACCCAACAGGTGAGTACCAGTTGCAGCACGAACAGAAGGAACATCATGGTGGCATACTAAAATATACATTTCTCAATCAGTTATCAAATATATACTATAAGGTTTATAGCTTGAACCCACCGTGCCGGTAAGACAGGCGTTCTGGCGCCATACTCCACAGCAGCCAAAGAAGGATACGATGAATATAAGGACACCCAGAACGGTAATACATATGGGTATGGTATTTGTGCTCATCAGCTGGTCTATGCCAGAGAACTGATTAATGTGCGACAGCATTATGGAGCCCAGCACAATGAGCAGGATGCCAACGACCTGTAGAAAGATATAAAAAATGATTATATAAGATTCAATCATCGATTTACTTAGGTACTGTCATCCTAAGAAATGTTGATTAATGCCTAATAATAACTGTGCTCCTTTCGTCCTTATCATTGTAACAAATCAGACATAATCCATCATTGATAACGCTACACCATGTTTATCGTTCTACATTTATCATATGGAGAGTTCGATTGGTTCTTATGTACTTCCCAAATGACTCAAACCCATTAATATACATTATTTTTTGTTCAGCGTTGACAATCATAACTAGTGATAACAACAAAGTCAGAACGATAAAAGTATCTACTATAGACGCAATAAATAAGCCTATAAGCGGCAGCGCATGAGCAAGGAATACGCAGTAAAGTCATTTTAAGGTACTTATTGTTAACTTTGTTAACTATTAAAATAAGGGTATCTTAGAGAATCCTAGGGACTTACATACTGACTATCTAAATTGAGAACTTTGAGTAATCAAATTACATACACTCCCCGAAATTCAATTAAAGGCACATCATTTTTTGCCTGTAAAATTGTTTTTTGGGGAGAAAGGTACCTTGTGTTCGCTATTTTCTTTTGTTCTTTCCATTCGTAGTCTTTTTTAGTTTCATTTATCGATATGTTTTTCAGTGTTTTTGCTGATTTTTCTGGTTAATTGCAAGTTTTGGTGTGATTTTCGACCAGTGGGTGCGAATTCACTTGCTAATTAAGGTGCGAATTCGGCAGTGTCTTCGTAGCTGTTACTGATGTATGTAGGGAAGTCAAATGAAGTTTTTCAGTATTGATTTAAAGTGTTGACTCTTTAGACAAGATACGCACGAAAAACTAGATGCCTTTAATTGAATTTCGGGGAGTGTATATATCACTTAAGAATATAAAGTCATATACGAGTATTTAAGTAAGCGCTCAACAAGCAAAATGTGGGTACATTCCAATGGGTCCCCCCATAGAACGATGCGTCTTTTGTATGACATTATACTCTTTGATATCACTTAAGGTCACAATTTTCATTTTCATTTGTTAAGCAAAAACTCCTTTATATTATGGAGTGCATACTTTCTGGAGCATTTGCAAATTAAGTTATAATAAATCTTTTAAACAACATTATACAGAGTAAGATTTAAATTTTCAATATATGCTCCAATATTAAATTTTATTAATTTAAATTTCTTATATAAGATCACTTTAGTTATAATCCAAATAAATAGAAATGTAAACTGTTTTAATGTTAATAATTGACCATCTGACTGCAATCTCACATGCTTCAGGCCTATTATATTTGAAATGATTAACCTTAATTAATGTGTTATGTGTATATTACTATATATATCTATGATCTGTTGTAATTAACTCACCAAAAACACGACATTTATAACGTAAAGTAGGAAATTGAGTATTCCCGCTAGGCAATTCATTTTGAAACAGTTTGTTTCTTAACGTTTAATTAAACTAATTAATTCCTTTTTGCTGTTATATATCCTGTATGTAACTAACTATAGACAGTTTGTAATGAACTTTTTTTATGGTTTTATCGCGCTTTGTGTACGCGTCGTTTACTGCCGTTCGATTAGACTGGAGGCCAAGGTGTGCTACCGTTTTTAAATAAAAGGAGCCTTCGCCATATCTAGATATGTATTCGCATTTGATTATCTTATCAAAATGGACAGTCAGGGGCTGATAACACCAGCGCAAACCTTGCTGTAGGTCTCTCTTTATAAAAAAGAATTCCCAAATTGGCGAAAAAGTAAATATTTTGGGACATATGTAGGCGGTATTGATACATTGATAAGCAATGAGTCAACTAGTAATGACCTAATACGCACCCAAAGCTAGCAATCTGATAATGAGTTCTGGGAAGTCTAAAGTTGTACTCAGAGTTAGGTGCCTAGTGCCATGAAATACTATAAATAATATACTAGAACGATAAGATATTCCGCCTGATATGTGATAGATCATAAAAACGACAGTTGCAATGTAAGTATCTAGTCTATGTATTTGTTTGTTTATGGCTGTGATGATCAGATTGACAGGTGAAGTTGAAACTAATTAGAAGCCTCCATATAGCTTAGCGCGATCTCTTCATGGCGCTGGCCAAGCAACAGGCAATAACAAATATGCCCAGCTCGAAGAGCGCAATAATCAAACTGCTCCAGCGAATCAGATTTGTGTTGGATTTCCAGAAATCGGTGAACTTGACACGGCAGCCAGGACGCTCGCTATAGATGGATGCATCGCAAGTTTTCGTGCGATCCCCATAGCCGCAGCAGGAGGCGGGCACTTGACCATTGTAATCCATAAATCCGTTCTTGCCGCAGCATTTGAACTAAGTTAAGAAGGTTTCGATTAGTATAAGCTTCAATATGATCATATTTGTATACTTACAGATAGCTGGAGCGCATCCATGGGATAGCCATTAGCTGAATCATTCTCATTCCAGGCCGTGTCCACCAATTCACCCATTTTGCCCAGAAACTTGTCGTTCTCCACAAAGATCCAGATTGAGAGGGCCAATTGCAAGGCAAACAGTATAAACATGCAAACGGCATACTGTGTAGGGAATAAGGATATTAGTATTTATCTCAGAGGACTGTTAACTGATTACTTACGATTGTGGTGCAGCAGGAGTTCTCACGAATAGTTCCGCAGCAGCCAAAGAAGGCAACCACAAATATGACAGATCCAATGACGATGATGCAAATGGGAATGGTTCGGGCATTGACGGTTTCACTGAATGATCCAAAGGTGCCCATGCTGGAGAGCATGATGGAACCGACCACAATTAGCAGTATGCCACCGGCCTGAAAATTCCAAAATTATTAAGTATTTGTTAGGAGAGAGGGTTCTGTTAAGAGGTACTTCAAAATACACGCAAGACATAAGAAGGTCTTTTGCCTTTTCCGAGTACTTTTCATTCCGAATCGATCTCGATTTTGTTTTTCCGAAACAGTTTATCATTGTTTGAAGTATTCTTTTTAATCACATTGCACTGGCTCAAAGGCAAACCGCATATTCAATCCATTATCGAATGATTTTCTCGAAATCAGCCTCTGGGATTTCCGAACCATAAAAGGGTGTTCCGGAATTCGCGCAATTTACTTTTATATTAAGCGTGTATTTTATGATACCTTTTGGCAATAGCCAGGTCAGCAATCGGCACTTACCACAAAGATTATATTTAGCAAGTACAATAAGTACTTGAAAGTCGAGGATAGGCAATTCATGTTGATAAATTTGTTAGTTCGTTGATTGTTTCGTGGAATTAAATTTAAGTCCGTTCGTTGGGACCGTTCGAGTCGAAGTAAAATACCTCTGCTGAGATCTGGGCATTAATAATGAAATTTTTGGCCCAGCCATTTGAATTGCCCGACTTATCTTGAAACTTATCTCCAACTTCATATAACAACAATTCGCGTGCAATAGATCCATATGAATAACGTGCCCGCTATGTACAAGTACTATGGGTCTTATCAATGGACCTTATCGGATTGTACCCAAACGGAATATACCCGTCGGTCTGTCAACTATGTATACTCGTATTGGACAACTTTATTGTTAGCACCTAGCACCTAGTACTATATAGTAGTAGTAGTAAAGTGGCATAGATAAACAACATCTGTGACTCACTGAAGAACTTTGATTGCTTGTCATTTAGGGGCGTTGGACACATCGAGGCTGCCGATGATTCATCACATCTGACATTCCAAGTTCATTGACTATGCCAATTGCATGCTAATTTCGATATAGCGCTGAATTATCAACAAGCTATCAATTTATCAAGTAATCACTATATACAAAATATTTTGCGATTGCTTAACTTTCGCATAACTTAAAACCCCACTGTCAATTAATATTATTATTGTTCGAAATCACAAAAGTCATCGGCACCGCGGGAGTCCCCAAAATTATCAACATGATTTATCGCTGCCCCTTCAAAAATAAAAATAAATGAAATTTAGGCCCATTTCAATGTGCATTTTGAAGTAAATTAGATTACCTTAATAGCAACTAGCTAAAAATACTAGGCTTGGAAATAACTGAGTCTCAGTCATAATCATAATAAATAAATAAATAATTTCACAAGGTGTCAGTGTATGTGTGGGCTATCAGTAGTTTGTGTGTTTGATAAACAAAAATAACCCATATGTTTTAGATTATAAGCTTATAGTACGAACGAATAATCTCAATAAAAAGTTAAACCTTTCTGTCAAACTTTAGATTAGCGCATTGTGTAACCTTGGCATAGAAAATGTTATTACAAAACATACAATTAAATTACGCTTTTATTGCATTTAATATAAATAAAAAAATGTTACATATACATTTCATTTGTAGAGTACAAAAAATAGCACAATTATTTGGCAAACAGTGCAGATTATGAATACAAAATTCCAACAGAGATTTGTTATAATAAAAATGTGCGTAATAAGAGAGAGTCGATGTCGATATTTAAATGGCCATCTGAATCATCAATTAGAAGTGTATATGATTTGTATAAAATTGGGCAACATAATTCGTACTTTCGGTTTCAATTAAAATTAGTAAGGCCTCAATGTCGCAGTCCCTAAGAGGACTCTGCACGCGAAGAGTCCTTGTGGGACTAATAGTCCGCTCGGCGTCGATAGTTTCGAATGCTGTTCGCCAAACAGCAGGCAAATATGAAGCCCACAAACTGCAAAGGAGTTAAGGTTTGATCAGGACATGTTTATTGATAGTGTGTGATCCTTGGAACTTACCTCAATGGCGGCAATGACCAGGCCGGTGTACTTGATAATATCGCTGTTTCTGTCCCAGAATTCCACAAAGGTCTGCTTGCAGCCGCGACGATAGACGGTCTCCTGGCGACAGTTGTTGGTGTCCTTGCAGCAAGAGGGTGGGAAGTATCCCTGGAAAGCATAGTCTGCATAGCTGGTGCGACCGCAGCACTCCATCTAAGAACGTACAAATAATCCCAAATAAAACAGGATAATTGCAAAGAGTTTCCACCAACTTACGCTAATCTGTATGGCATCCATGTAGTCGGCACGGCGTGTACGGCGATCCCAAGCCTTCTCAACCACATCGCCCATGATGACCAGATACTTGTCCTTCTGCAGCCACATGTAAACGACCAACGCCAGCTGGCCAATCATCAGGACGAACAGCAATACGGAGTACTGAAATGTAAGACTCATATAAGCGACTGTTAACATGCCAAGGACAATGCACTCACCGTCATGGACATGCAGTAGGATTCGCGAATGGCGCCACAGCAACCAAACCAGGATATCAGCAATATGACCGTGCCCAGGACAATCATGGTAATGGGCACCTGTTGGGTGCGCAGTGCATCTGCAAAGTCATCGATGTTGTGGATGTTGCTGAAGAGCAGGGCGCCGAATACAATCAAAAGGATGCCGCATATCTGTGGAAGCCAATAGATAGGTATTCATTTTATATTCCACTGTGGCTACAATTATTATAAATTAAATAAATAGATAAGATAGCAGGATGTCGTTCTAATGATAATGACTAACAAGAACTTGGTAATTAAGTTTTTAGTTTTAGATTCAAGCGTTGAACAAAATGTTTGTTGGGTATTCGCTAGATAAGAAAGCTTGCGCTAAATATGAAAGCTTTGGGCTAATATACAAGGCGCGCAATTCAAATGAGTACACTGACAGAAACTGAAGTCGTTTTATGCCAATATAATACTAAATAATAACAACTTTTGTTTAGAATCTTCACAAAATCACATATCCATTAGTCTCCAGGAAACATATTAAACAACTCTTTCATATAATACGATATAGGATCTTTTAACCCAACGTAAATCTGATTTCTTTTATAGAACTGGCAAAATCATAAGTATATCTTATAAAGTTCTATGCAGTTGTCTTTAAATATTAAAAAAAAATACTTTTTAGCTTAATATTTATCTGTAAAAATTAGACTTGGGTCGACAACTTGAGCATAACATATATAGTACTTAACCACAAATGCTTTTATAGTGAAAAAGCTGAAAAGCGGAACACCTTTGGCAGGTCCTAAAGGGAATATCAAATTAATAAATATAATGACGCTAATTTACAATAGAAATATAATATCAAGACATATTACAATTATGCTTGACTTGGTTAAAATTCCGAATATATTAGAGTTCTTTTTATTATTTTCTTATTTCTGTTTTAATATAGCTATTAGCTATACTCGTATATGAATTGTTAGGAATTGATGGGAGCGGCTGTTTTGATTGGTTAGTAATGCTTATCAATGGCAATATCTAATCAACATATGCAATCCAATTAAGCAATTTAGATTAAATGATAACCATAATATATAAATATGCTAGCGCCAACTGTTTGCATTGATTTCCAATGTGTGAGATACGTCAGTAAATAAATTGGCAATTGGAATATTATTGGTGAAAAGATGAGCAATATTTGAACAGGCTTCACTTAATAAACTATAAATGGTACCCCTAGTAAAAGCTTATTATCAAAGACCCTATCTCTATACTATGTAGTATATGATAATCCTAAATTAACCGACTTCCTAAAGAGATAATACTAGCATATTTAACTTATAATAAAGTTCAGTTTGAAATAATCTATTCACCCACTTCCGAAATATGTGTTCAAGTTTACTTCGGCATGTAAGGTTTAATTAATAATCCCAATATTAGCCCACTTCCGAGACAATTAACGAGAGCGCTTGAACTCGCATATTGACCTATTTTAATGACGATTATTCTCGACTAATTCACAAAAGTCAACGAGCGAAGGCAGGCATTGAATTTAGATCAGGCAGAGCCCTAGTAAACGAGTACGAGTACGAGTACTCATGAATGAATAGCTCCGACTATATAGCACATATACGAATATGTGCTATAACCCAACCCGAATGAGTTCAAGTGTGCTGTCAGCTTTGTCCCCCCCATTTTCATTTTTGTTTTGTATTTCCCCCAACCCATGGCGTGTGGAAATGCAAAGTTTTGGAATGTCAGACTGTGCGCCAAGTTCAAAATTAATTAAGTCGGCTATTTCAGGCGTTGACGCGTCACAGACACCCTCACCCTCGCCCTCGTCTTCACTATATACTATAATTGCGCAATTTCCCATTTTATATTGCACAATATTTGGACGAACGGTTGTTTGCGTGACTAGACTACAAATTATTACCGAAAATCTGAAATTTTCCAACCACCACCAAATATATTTGACCTGAAACTTGTTTGGAAGTACAGTTCTCGATTATAGCCGGGCTACATGGAAGTTATAAGTTGGCCAAACAATTGCAAATGGCTTTGTTGAAAGGTAAGTTGGAAACCTGTTGCGATTACTGGTTAACCTCGTGCAGCTGGCCATTCTGAGTTGCTATAGAAGCCCAAGAATCAAAATAAACAATACAACACCCGTACACACACCAATACACTCGCTATATATACAACTCTTGGGTATCCCAATATAAAAGTCAAAAAAGTTTTGCATTCTGATGATCTCAAGCCGTTTATCCAAACACAAAAATGTTGAGACTTGCTACATTTTTGGTAACCGGTTTTTTAGGCCTGCACTTTCCTAAAGTTTTACCAAAAACAATATACAGTGAAACCTGTCTACAACAGACTTTTGTGTAGCTGAAATATTTACTTATTAAAACATTCCTAACTACTGAATTTCAATGCTGATTCAATCACAGAAATATTCCCATATATTTAGTAAATTTCCAATTTTAAGCTTATGATGCCTGAGATTTCCAGGGTTTTCATGGTGTAGTACACTGTATAAGTAGTATAGAGTATATATGTATAAGAAAACCAGTTTTCCCGTGAATTGAAAGCTCTGAGTAAGTTATGATATCATAGCAACAAATTGGGCTTGACTCGTCAAATGAATGAGCGTATAAACATAAGTAATAGAGTATAATAAGAAACTGAACAGTTTACTCACCGAGCACAGCAAATTAAATATAAATAGTATATATTTGACCATAGAGATTCCGCAGCTCATTTTGATTGAGATTGAGATTCGTTGGGACGGCTAAAGAACTGCAATTGTGTTTTATATACGCTGTACGACGGAGCGCCGAGATGTGTGTGAATGAAAAGATCAAGTATACGTTATAAATATAATATTGTATCATTTTATTCTCAGGCACACACATACAGACACACCGGTGCGATCAAAAGAAAAACAATAGCAACATTTTTTCTATAAGAACATTTTTCGCGTTCGTTTAGTTTCAATTTTAGCGTTCCTGCGAAAATTAGCTGAAAAACACGTACAGCTTTGCATAGATTGGGATTCGTTTGCGTGGAAGACTTAGAATTATATTAACAAATATGAACGTTCAACGTTAAAATATGCAGAGACGTGCTGAGTATTGTCGGTGGGAACGGCAGCTCAGCGCACTAGCTCCGGCAAGAGCTGACGCTTTGGCAGCAGCGATGCCTTCAGTTGATTAAAACGCTGCCAGATGTACGGATAGCGAGCTGCCCAGGACAGCCACGCCTCCTTGGTGGCTGTAGTGCTCTCCACCTGGCGCAGATGCTTGTAATATTTGTTATTCTTCTTAACGGATGCTGCCACATCCTGCGCGTATCTGGCAAAGCGCAGCTTGAGCAACATCTCGGATACATCCAGCAGCTTGTTTCCCCTGGGCGGATGCACCAGGCACAGCTGGCACACAACATAGTCCTGTGACTGGCTTTTGTTAAGCGGTATAAAGGTGGCCTCACGTCCCACCAGACACTGCTGCAGCCAGGAATAGCCATTGGCATTGACACGCACGCCCGGCAGCTTCACGGGCAGCAGGCGCTCCCGGCTGGTAAAGATTGGTATCAGCGGACGATGTTTGATCAGCAGCAGTGTATCCTGATCCCGCTGCTGTACGCCGCGTATTTGACCCGTATGCATGATGCGCTCGTTGATAATGCGCTCGGGTATGTGCGAGGGCTGCTTGAACTGGCGCACCAAGTAGGCTGGCTTGCGCTTAATGTAGGCCACCAGCAGCATCAGTGTGGAGGTGCCATAGATGGCGACCTCTGTGCCCAGTGTGTCGCGTTCCATGAAATTACATAATCCTTGGTACTTCTCCAAGAGATAGTTTTTCGTTGTATCCATTTTGTTATTGATAAACTATTAAGTAGACTTGCGCCTGGAATTATGCAGGGGGGGAGTTTGTAACGTTGAGTGTATTTTATGCAATTTTTATGACATCATTTTACTTTAATAAATCTGCAGCAGCAAACAACGCAACGTCTTCCAATGGCCTCGCGTCTTTTGGTTATATATTATGTACTATAATTATATATGTACATACGTTTGCGACGCAGTGGCTAATTTTGTTTGGGATTTTGTTGTCATTCGTAGGTTTTCCTTATGTTTTGCTACTACGAGAATTAGAGAATTAGAAGAAGCAGCCAACTACTCTCACTTCAGACGGACAAGACTTTGACATTAGCACTAGCCGGCGACACCTAAGGAGCAAGCGAGATGGCATTTGTGTGATTGATCTAGCTATGCTTTACAACACTTTCAAGTTGACGTCTTGCAACACTTAATAATGATCTATACAGACACACACACACGGACTCACACACTCACACATATACAAATGGTATTCAAAAACCCAAAACACACACACACCTCTGTCGTTATATTTTCCGTTTCGTTTTCCGTTTGTTTTTTGCGCGCGCTACGTTATGAACTGTTGCCGTTGTCGTTTCAGACTGAGATCGAGCGCCACAACAACCGCCTGTTGCTCCATGTGTTGTACGTTGTGCTTGGGTCGCTCAGCAGCGTCGCACGAGCACGTTGGCGTTTTTGGCACTCAGCTCCCACTACATAAATATTGCCTACGTTATTGGCCCGTTGTATTTGTTTTGCTCATGGCTTCCCCAACCCCGACACATTTAAATGGCGTTGACATCGCTGCTGTACATTATAATTGCATTAACTCAGCTTTTTCTCTTATAATATATACATAAATATTTTATTTACTATTCAGCTATTTATATATGTATGTACAGGGTTGTATGTACTTGTTGTTTGTTTTGAACGTGATTTTTTTACGCGCCAAGCTTCAAAACGTGTTTTGAGTTTGGGTTTTGTTGTTGTGATAAACCTCATAGGGTTAACCAATACCTTGCGTAAAAGCTTTAATTACAATGTCGCTTCCGCTATTAGTTACTTGGGTTTCGGCGCACTGCACTCGAATTTGTTGTTTTGAATTCATTTTGTTATTACTTTTCCTTGACATCAAAACAACAACAATGGCGTCAGCAGCAACAGCAACAACAAGCAACAACAACAACAACCAACAACAAAACTGGTTTACATTCTGTTGTAACTTACGTAACCCAGTTGGATAAACGTGGCTGAAATACACATTTAATTCGAAAAACAATTCTCACTTGCAACAAGTTGGAATCTCCAGTCGAGAGCTCGACTAGCAAGTACCCTGCAGCGGCAGCGATGCTGTATTCCTTCGCTCTACATTACTATATACAAAAGTTTCCGTATGTTCACTAAAAAATACGTTTACAATATATAAGCTGGCATATTCTACAGTTCAATCCATACATACATACATACCTACATACATATATAAACGCAAACTCCTAATCCAGAATATATGCATATGATTTATATAGTCTAAGGTGTTTTCTTCATTCCTACATTTGTACGTCTTGGTTTTCCAGTATATACCCTTTTTAAACCATTTATAATAAACTAGAATTTGACTTTCGCCCATACAACCTTGAGACCCCCATTATTCCTCCATGGGGGTGGATTTTTCAAAATCGATGAAATATGTGTCAAATTAATTTTTGTGTAGTACTTTGAAAATGAGATTGAAGCCGATTGGATGGTAAACAAAAAAGTTTCATACAACAGTTTGCCGCGATTTTCCACGCTTGTAGGTGGAATTTTCCAAAATCCCGTCTTGGTGTGCACTTTCATCATAGATGGAACCTACTGTGAAAATTTCAGCATCCCAGCATCTTATGGTTTGAGTTATGCGATGATTGCCAATCAGTCAGTCAGTCAGTCAGTCATTCAGTCAGTCAGCACGAACTCTTTTATATATATAGATACAGGGTATACATAGATCAGTACACAGCTTTTCTTATATGCTGTGGCGCCGACACAGTCACCAAATCTAATTAAGAAGAGCGTCGTTCTGTACAATTAACCTCGGGCACACAAACAGAATATGTAAATGTACTTCCAGGCTGACTGACCACACAGACACAACAAGATTATTAACAAATAACATACACATGTGCATCTATCTATACGTGTACTTTATGAATCATTTGTTGACTATTCTTAACAAAATACGGAACATCTGGATAGTGTAACGAGGTCTATCAATTGAGTTACCGTTAGAGTAAGCTTAAATCAAAATGACCATCAGAACATTTTGCGAATTTCCCAGCAATTAAGTTAAGATTTCCCGTCTTATAATGAGCTTACGTCAAATGTGAACAATTTCAATGCGCTTAATAGGAAAATTGAAAATTGCTTATACATACGTATGTACATATGTATGTATGTACATCTGCATAGATACCCCATCCCCAGTTGTTTTTATTAAGAATATGAATTATAACCGCAAATTTCATTCCTATACGCGTACAGCTGAGCAAACAGAGTGCGGTTGCGTTGGCATTTGTGGAAATAAACAAAATACCGATCTTATTATATATGATTTAGTAATATGTTTGTAGCGAGCCCCTCCTGCGGGTAAACAACATTTGATTTAAACATTCTTTGATTGAATTTGCATGAGCATTGTATCCCATAAACGACTTTCGCTTTTATGTAGGCTTATGTGCTTATGTCTACATGTATCTTATGTGCGTACATATGTGTGCTGCAAGTATCTCCAAGTCAAACACACTCGGGCAACCGGTTCCTTGAATGAAAGCTTACCTAACACTGCACATGGACGCTGACATTTCGTAAGCGCGCTTTGCTTATCAGGTAAAGATGCACTAATACATGTACACATCTGCCATATACATATGTATGTGTATTTATACTATGTTCCCGAAGGGAAAATAGTATATTGGGCTTGTCCGTCCATCCGTCTGTCCGTATGAACGCAATTGTTTTCCACACCCTTCAAGCTAGATCAATTAAACTTGGTACACATGTTAGTGTATATCCTCAACTTATAAAGTGTCAGGATCGTTTTTTTTTTAAATGAACTAATCAAATTAAATAGAATTTAAAGCCATTATTCAAAGTTGCCACTGATAAACCCAATTATTTACCTGATGACAGCTGCCCAATATGACCTCATTACTATGTAGTATATTATAATGAAGCTCAATACTTGATCCATGCGATTTGACTTAAGCCAAAACAAATTGGAACACTAAGCTCAGCTCAAAGGTTTCCTTCTGATCTTATGTTAATAAGTGTGTAAGATAACCAGAAAACTGTATGACATTGGTTTAATAAACATATAACTCTCCTGAATTTCCTTTAAACTCCTCTTCAACATAGAACGTTAGTTATAAATGCTCGAAACATTAATAAATTGACTTTTATTGCTTGGAAAATAGGGACGCCATTGTTGTGTGCTTTATTCTGAGCTACTGCAAGGCAGCATAGTCAAAAATCAAAATCAAGTCCAGTTAAAAGTGTAAAATTATCAGTAGGCTTAGCAGATACGTATTAATGGAATTAGTACAAGCGTCGCGTGTACTGCAGCTGTTGGCCATGAGACGGCTGCGCTGAGCCAGAGCCACCGCCTGATTGTCCTGGCAGCATGGCCAGCTGCTGTCTGGCTATTTGCTGATCATAGGCAGTAGTGCCGCGTCCCGGCGCATAGCCTTGCGTAATGCTGCCCGTTGCCTTGGGATTCTGCAAAGAGAAACAAAGAAAAGTTAGCATGGTATTAGAATAAGGCAAGCTGTGCTCACCGGTGCAGCTGTCGTGCTAATTTGCAGTACATTGGGATGCAGCGACAGTTCGCCTATCAGTGGCTTGTAGATGACTCCCTCGGACAGTAAGTGTGGCGGTGGCGGCACATGTCCTTGTGTCGTACCCTCATGCTTGAGCTCGATGTTATATCGATCTGCCAGTTTCTCCATGGTCACCTGCGGCTTGGACGCTTGCACGGTCAGGGTGCTCGTGCCGGCCTGCACCTGCACTAGGTCAGACTGTGAGATGGGCGGTTGATCCAGATTAATGTGCAGCACTTGCATGGGCTGCGCCTTAGGTGACGGTGACTGCGAGCCGGGCGCCTTGCTGACCGTTGCGCTGGGCCCGGCCTGCAGCTCCACATGGTATGCGGGCCGTAAAGGCAGACTATAGTTATATATGGACTGAAGGCGTGCGTCTGACTGATGCTGTGTGGTCGGCGGCGCTGCGGTGGTCTGATAAAACAATGTTCCTGTGCTCGGGTACTGCGCCGAGGACTCTGCAAGAGATAAAGAGATAACAGAGGTGTTAATGAGTTGGCCCACTGCATTAAAGACATAGCTCAGCTGGGGTCAGCTGTGTGTTAACTACTTTAGTGTATCGATTAATGTTCTTACTGTTCCATGACATTTTAGCATAGTCCGCGGAACGACGGTAGTCATCGTGTTCTGCGAATCAATCGTAAACAAATAACGAAATGAAAATAAATTGTGTGTCTGTGCATGTTAGAAATTAGTGCGCGCTATTCAAATGAGTGACAAGGTCTCATATATAGAGGAGTATGTATCATATAAACAGGTTAGTGGACTGAAGGCGTTAATCAAATCAAATATAAACAAACAATAAGCCCAGTCCGGCTTACTCTGTTGTGCTGCATAGCTGGCGGGGCTCTTGTAGTACGCCTGATGCTGCTGGTTGGGCGGAGAAGGACTGCGTCCGCGTTTAACGGATGTGGACTGACTCCCGGGCGGCGGCTGAATGTGAAATTAAACAGTTTAACAAATTTTCTGCAAGTGTATGAATCTTCGGTAACCCGAAAAAGCTGTTATTACTAATTTGAATAGATTGTCTTGCCTTTTGTAGGAGCGGCAGCTGATGGTGCTGCAGGCGCACGGGCGGCAAAAATACCTGGGGCATGACTTGGGCATGCTGCAGGGCAAACAATTCGTTTTCCTTGGCCTGCTTCTTGCGCGTCTCGTCGTCGTTAAGCACTTTCTTGAGCTGCACCACCAGCTGATGCTTTTTCTGATGCAAATCAGCCAGCTGCTCATCCAGCCTGGTTATCTGTCCGCGTGTGTCCTCCAGCAACAAATTGTTCTCGCGTTCGCGTGCTTCGCGCTCCCTTCGCAAACGCAGCTCCTCGCACTGTCTTTCATACTCTGTGTAAAGACTTATGCAATTATTCTATAAAACTCTGCTGTAAATTCAAATTACCCTCCTGCTTGCGCTTGCGGTCAGCTAATATGAAACCTTTGAGTGAACCTCGCAGTTTTTCTGCTCGTTCGGCTGCTGCCGCTTGGGCAGCCGCATTGTTATTGTTTACCGCAGACGCTGGCGGCATCTTTGTGCTATGCCTACTTATCTTGCCAATTTTATAAGCCTTTACACGACAGCCTTGCAATACGAAAATGATGTGAATTAAACCCAAAAATAGCTAAAACGCCACAGCAATTAGATAAACTGAAAGTGAACTTTTTTATGCCCAAATGGCTGGGGGTTCTTGTCATGCCTTCCAGCGTACTAATTTGGTAGTCCTCAGCCGGCGATACAGCAGCAACATTCAATAAGCTAGAACACGCGATTTCCTTGAGCTTGAGTTGACTTTTATGCACTTTTACTAAAGCTTTTTACTAAATAATAAAGAAAGACCGTGCCGTCTTGTGTTATTATTAAATAGGCAGTGTGACCGAATCTTAAAATTTGGTATATACCGCATGTCTTTTTTCTGCTTCCCGCATTTCTATTTTCCTTTTTGAAACTATTATTTTTGGCAAAAACATTACAGCTTGCAGAAAATGCCGGTAAAACGACATTAAATATTAAATATTAAAAAATCAACGATTTCTATAAAAATTTAAATGTTGATAGATTGTTTTCAACTTTAAATTTTGTTCCGCCTTCCATCCGGAACTAGTTGAATAAAAAAATAATAAACAATTTATGGTGCAAATGTGGCAACTCTACACGAGATTTTGCATGGTTGTCTCTTTCTATAGCCTGTCGGCTTCAATTGTAGGTTGAAAAGTTTTGGCGCACTCGAAATAAAACCGGGCTACTATCGACTATATTATTTATTTTCTTATTTGCTTGGCTACTTTTCGAAACTTTTATTTTAATATTTATCATTCGCTTTGTTTCTTCCTTTAAATTTCTTACACTTCTATTTTTTTACAAATTTCTAGGCTAATTCAACTGCTTTTCGATGTTTCAAATCATCGGTGTTGACATCATCGATGTTTCAAATTATCGATGCTGAAATCATCGATGGTGATACATCGATGATTTGGCAGTTCTAAGGTGAACGGCAATCAGGGGACTAGTTCAGTTTTGTTATTCGTTCGAACGAACTCTTTTCGAGCGATTTACAGCTCCACGGTCGAGTTTTCTTTGGGTCGGTCTTGTTGTCGGTGCGCGATAAGAAATTCGTCGGGAAAATCACTTAAACGCAACAAAGAGTGTTTAATAATAATATATATGTATAATAAATATACAGAGTAACCGCAAATAGTGCTGGCTTATTTTTGTGCAAAAGCGCGGCCGTAACGCATATTGCAAGCTTCAAATACAAATGCTGTGAAATGTGTTCAGTTTTTTGATTATTGCATTATTTAAACGCAGTGCTACTTTATTAAAGATCAACTTGTGCCTCCCAATAAGTATATCATAGCGTCGGCCATTGGAATTAACAACATAAAAAGGCGGCTAAAAGAAGAAGAACAGCAAACTACAAGCGGTAGCAAGCAACAACAACAACAACATGGCGAGTGAGTAATAATAGCAATAGAAAAGGAAATAAAACTTTTTTTACAATTTTATGCTCATTGTGTGAGCAAGTCAAGCATAAAAACAGTTTGCGAGCAGCAGCAGCTCGAAAATCGTTTTCAGATGCACGTTTATTTGAGTTCTTAGTATAAACAAATGCAACTCATGCGTGTCATTGTGTGCGTAATGTTTGCGGGTGTCGGTCTGTCTGTGTGTGTATGTGTGTGCAATCAAAAATGGGAATATACATATGTACATAAGTATGTGTATATTTTATGTGCGTCTTAATATTTTACGAACTGCTCAGAATGCACAACAGATACATTGGGCAACACCAGACCAGGTGCTTGAAGTCGTCTTTCTCTGTCTGTCTCGCTGCCGGCTGAAGTGGTGGGCGGTTGGTGCGGGGGGCCTTGCAGTCGCGACTGCATCTGCAGCCGCCTTTGCGCTTGGAGAGACATGTGTGAAAAATCAATACTTACGCGCTTTACCGTTTGTTGTTGTTGATGTTTTGGTCTTTACTTGAGTTGGACATAACGTTGGTCACACTTAACCACTGATCGTCAGGTAAATTTACTGTCAGTCATTGTATGTGTGTATGTACTTGTGTTACATTCTAACTATGGTCACACCTGATCAGTGATCACCGTTTCAAGTTAACCTCTTTTAGAGTTGCCACTCTGTTTTTAGATTTCATCGTTAATTTACCTGGTTTGTTACAACTATAGTCATCTTTTCCTAGCTTTCGTCTGTGACTCAACCTGGTACTTTTTATAGAACGGACGATAATGAAACTCAAACAATCCAAAGGGAGACTATCAAACGAGGGAACAAAAGGCAGACCACAAGCGAGAGAGCAAAACGAACTAGATGAACAACAATAAAAGGGTCTCGGATGATTTGTTTGGTTTTATGAGTCGTTCGATTGAACTTATTTTAAATTACTCAATACAAGTCTAATCTCGTGTATGCAATCCAATCAGAATTTCATTTCTCATTCGGATCCATTAACTGACAACCACCTTTCAGCAACCACCCGAGCGACGACGACCCCCCATTAATAAATGAATATGCCACAGTGTGGCGAGCGGAAGGAGGCATGGGGCATGCGGCACATGAGGTGCCAGCCTTACCGGCATTACTAACATGCAACCCCCTCTGGGCTGATATAACAACAACAAACACTCACACACACACATAAGTTGTACGTGCCGGCGCACATTTACGACAAACACACCACCCACCCCCCCGCTAGAGAAGGCGCAGCTGCGCCCCAAACTCACTTTAGATTTTAATTGGTCCTTTGTGTCTCGCGTCCTCCGACACTTCCGCAGCCACCCTGCCCTCACCCTCACCATCACCCGGCATGGGCACACTGATAAGGCATATCACCCTGCGCTCTAAGAAAAAATATTTCCCCGAGTTCCCTTTCTTTATTGTTATTATTATTATTTTCGGGCTTTTCATTCGTTTCACGCAGCTTTACCCAGATTAGCTGCCAGTTTTTGTAGTTTTTCTCCTTCAACCGAATTTATTGTGCGTCTGCCTTTTGACTTTTCTTTTCCTTCCATTTAGCTTACTTGGCCTTCCTTCAACCTATTTCTCTTTACTGCTAATAAGATTTCGGTCTGCTCTTAATGGCCTTGACTATGGCTGGGGGCTGAGATGGGGTGAGGGGCCGCATTTTAATTGAGTTCGGTCCCTATTCAAATTGGCATAGAAATTAATTTCAATTAACTCGAGTTTTGACTAACAGACGAGGGCACGTTTCTGCAGTGTTTCCTTCAGTTCCTTCCATCCAAAGTGAAGGCCGAACAAGTTTCAAGCATACTCTGGGGACTGTTCTGAGTTCGGAGTTCTGTCAGCTGTCAGTTAGTTGGGGAATTTGCAATCAACCTTCTTTTGTTTTTAAAGTGCTTACATATACGCGTTTAAGTCCAAGTACTCACTTAGGAAATTCCAAAACTTTTTGGGGGTCAAAAATGTACGAAATTTGTTTGAATGACATTGTTATTTTGCTAAGCTATTCTAAGGGCAGTTATATGGTATAGTAATATGATATGCGCCTTGCACAATAACTTGCTTTGTGATCTATGGAAATAGACTCTGCTACTTGTTCTGCTCAAGGATATACTACTATAACCCTTTACATATACTCGTAAGTATATGCTTTTCAGTATATAGTGACGATCGTCAACAAGATATACAGTCCATATATCCTTTAATGAAATCATATCCTTCAAAATTATATTCTTAGACATTAAACTCTCATAACTTGACCAAAAACGCATTAGCTTTCATAAGGCTTGGTTCCCTGGTCATGTGTTTGCTCTAGATTGATTTTCCATTTTAATTTAGAAAAACTTTGGAACGATTTTTTTGTATATTTCCTATATCGTATTTCATAGAGTGATATGAAGGTAAATCAAGGATTTCCGGCAAGTGTTTACTCTAAGGATTGTCAAAGTAAATCGGTTTTTTACTTCCTGTACTCATAAAATGGGTAAAGAGGTGGTTTTTGATCTATGCAAATGTATGTAACATCCAAAAGGAGACATCTCCGACCCTATAAAGTATATATATTCTTGATCAGTATCATAAGAAAATTCCGTCTGTTGATCTGAACAACTATAAGAGCTAGAGAGCCCAAATTTGGAATGTAGGTTCCTGTATACCATACGCAGATCGAGTCTGTTTCCAATTTCAGGTATCTCCCCCCGTTCCCCCGCAATTCGATAAAAACGTTTTACAGACACAATTTTAAAGATATAGCCCTGGAATTTGGCATATATTATGCTTGGGTCACTTGTAATCTACTATCCAAGTTTCAACTCGATCGGATAGTTAACACGAAAGTTATTCTCGAAGGAAGATTCGGTGCAGCAGAGCGGGAGGAAGAAGAAGCACATCCTCCACTTAAAATGCCTCGCGTACGCTGTGGCTCGTGTGTGTGCGTAGTTGTGCATGTGTATGTGTAAGTGGACGAAGATTGGAAGTTTTAGATCTAGGTACAGAAGTCCGGTACTTTAGATATTTCGATGAAAAATGTATATTTCTGTAAGAAATAAATTGTGAACTCTTATGAGTTGTTCTTATAACAAGCTGTCCTCCCTTTGTAAAGGACAATATCCCTTTTATGAGGTCCCTGAATTCGAAAGCTCTTCATCTTTCGAACATTTCTGTCATCCAAAGTTTTAGTTGCCAGACACAATTCAAACAAATTGTTAACTACAGAGTTAAAGCAAATGAAATTGGAGTTGAAATTGAAATTGAAATAAGCTACGGCAACGAGTATGCTACCTGCTACCTTACCCAAATTAAATGTTTGACGTTATGTATATACTGCAGCTTATACATTTGTATATCAAGTCCAAATTTCTGCTTATGCACGCTGCCACAGGACGGCGTACCAGCAAGGATAACAGCAATGCGGCAGTTGTGGCCCAGGGCCAGAAGAAGCATCCGGTAGTGTCGAGCTACTTGAAGAATGTGGTCAGCGAGCTGAGTCTGGGTAACTATGATCTGGCCATGGGTCTGATCAACAAGGGGATGGCCTGGAGCGAAAACAACGGCAGCAATCACGATGAGATCATGTGTCTGCTGGAGCTAAAGAACATCATTGTGCGGCTGCGGCTCAAGTGCGAGTCGCCGGAGCAGCTGATCGGGCCCACAAGCAAATCGAGTGCGCTGCCCCACAGCTTCAGCATTGAGATGCTGGACGTGGTGCAGAAGGTGCTCCGTTGCCGTAGCCATTACGAAGTGCTGCGTATCTCGCATCATGCCACCTACTCGGAGGTGAAGCGTGCCTACAAGCGGCTGGCGCTGCGTCTGCATCCGGACAAGAATCGGGCGCCCGGCTCCGAGGAGGCCTTCCGACGCATCAACGAGGCAACCGACACACTGACGGACAATCAGAAGCGCATCGAATACAATCTACTGACGGCCGCGGGCGACTGTTTTGGCGGCAAGGCTAGCCTATATGGCAATTACAGGAATCTGAGCAATGCTGCCGCTGAGGAGGAAGTGGAGGAGGAGGAGCAGCAGCAGCAGGAGGAGGAAGAGGAACTTGGTCAGCAGCCGCGGCGCACCTATCAGCCGGCCAATCAGCGTGTGCCGCAGCGTCAGTCACTCTACCAGACCGAGCAGCTTGTCATTGGACTCGTTGCCGCACTGGTTTTCATAATGATTACGCTGCATTATCTGGTCACCGCGCCCAACTACAGCTTCACGCCCACCAGGTGAGTGCCAGCGACGTGACAACAATCAATCAAGCAACGTATCAACCCACCATCCATCGCAGCACCCACAGCGTACGGCT
The DNA here is from genome assembly GCA_037075165.1 of Hirtodrosophila histrioides. NCBI lineage: Eukaryota > Metazoa > Arthropoda > Insecta > Diptera > Drosophilidae > Hirtodrosophila > Hirtodrosophila histrioides. The sequence goes on along the minus strand of JBAMCL010000422.1, from coordinate 773,180 downwards.
CGTGACCCGCTTCAATCATCTGTCCTTCTTTGTGACCCCGAAGTTTGCTGCCAGTCTGACGGCGGAGCAGCTGCTGCGTTTGGAGCAGGAGATTGAGGAGATCTATCTAGCGGATCTCAAGTACAACTGCAGGCAGGAGCGCAAGCTGCGTGAGTTGTCGTTGTTCACTAGTGTTGGCAGTGAGTTGCTCACTGGAACTGAACCAGAAAACAGGTTTCTGCTTGGTCTGGATTTAAACGAAAGTTCCTGAAGTAAACTGCATCGTCTAAGTCCATTCCAAATTTTCAGTTTTAGCTCAGTTGTTCACTTTTGCTCAGTTCTGCAACCTCAAAGTCATCATGCCTAGTAAATAAGCTTAGCAAATGAGTAATTTAAGTGAGCAACTGAGCGCTACTTAAAAAAAGGAACTAGTGAACAGATTCACCAAAGTGAGCAACATTTAACCAACACTAGTCTGGTCAGTTATCTTGTACTTCCCATTCAAGTTGTTTTTGCCTTTGCAGGCGACAAGTTGCTGCATCGCGCTCGCCATGGCAATAATCTCAATTTGCGGGATCAGGCACTCAAGATGCCAACGCCCGCATGCCACGCCCTCGTCAAGTTGGATAAGACTAAGCTCTTGGATAATAATTCGGATACCAATGAGCCCTGGACTAAATCAAACTAATCCTGACTGCGATCCAAAGAAAATGCAATCAAATTATATATTTTCAGCTAAGGAGTCTCCAAATTGTCTTTAGATTATAGTATTGTATTTATTGATGGTATGAGTGAAATGACAATGATTCTGAAAGTGTTTATTGTAATAATAAATGAGTTTTTCGATCTAACTGAAGTATTTATTTCTTGATTCAACGATTCTTAATGTTAATTAACTAAAGTAAATATGAAGAGTACACTTTATTGTTATGTAATTTATTATATTTCATATCTTCTTGTGCTGGATTATATATAATTAAGAAAGTTCTTAGAAGGTTGACTGTCCGTCAATTCCAGACGATCCATCCGTTCCTACGATAACTAGAGAAACTATAAATTCGATGGTAATATCAAAAGTATCGATAGTTTGAGCTATTATCATCGAATTTATCGAATTTTGGCACTATTGTTTTGTCAACGTACAAAATTTCTTAATAGTGGGCTATTTGATGTTCAGCAGACCAAGGATAACTTTCATTATCTTCTCAGGATGATTTGTGCTGTTTTGGATATCCTTTCTCTGCTAAATTATTTTGCTGAAATGCTTATTTGCTTGCTTTGTGAATATACTTTAAAACTATATATAACCCAAGCTAGATATATAGACTATATTTTGACTGAAGTTCGAACCTTGGAACTCATGCTTGCCTACAAAATGTGTAACAATTATAATTGAACGCTGCGGTTGCCATGTGCCCGTTTGCTTACCACGTGTTCTGTTCTCCGTATAACCCAGTTTTTGGGGTTGGCAACAGTACAAATTGCACGTGAATCCAATATGCAATAACGAGGAAAAATAAACAGACGCCCGCCCGCCCACAAGCAGTAAAATTCCGGGGGAGCTTTGCTAAAAAGAGAATGCCAAAAACATGGCCCAAAAGCAATTGGCCCACAATTTTGAAGCGAACGAAATTCCTGCAGAGCCATAGTCAACAAACAGCCAGCCCAGCCCCTGGGCTACAAGAGTGTGGAAAGCTAACGAACTTGCCACATCGCATCGAGGCATACTCTGAATACCAACGAGTGCCAGTTACAGCAAAAATCCAAACAAATACCGGGCCACGCAAAAGAGGCAGACGGCCAGCAACATCGCGTTCCACACACACACACACAACCACAACACACAACACGCACACACATAAAAGAAGTCACGGGCAGGAGGCAGACGACAGAGGACAGGTGGCAAGGGGCTGCATCATGTGAGGCAGCCAGGCGGAAGTGCCGCTGCACCTGCCATGTCTGTCACTCCAAATGCGGCGGGCGACCATATCCACTTCCATTTCCAATTGCAAGTTGCAACCATTTTCTCAATGGATTGCATTCAGGGATTGTCGTCTAAGGGTTACATTTCAATGTGCAACAAAACTCATCTGTGGCACGATGCTGTTTCCATGCCAAATGGAATCCTGCCATAATGTTGCACGCAGACCAGACCCACTTGAAGAAGGGTCGGTCTGTTTTCAACGTTTCTGTTTTATTCAACTTTATATTCATTATTTATGCTCCACAAAAGTTGCCTGAATGCTTTTTCTCTTACTCTTGTTGTTGTTGTTATTGTCGCCCACTCTATATAGTTTTTGTTGTTGTTGCCACTTTTCAACTTGGCTCCGGTTTAAGTCGGACCCTTGCCCTTCGCCTCGCTGCAGCACAGCTTATCAGAATGACATTAGGCGGGATTTTGGCCATGTGTTTGTTTTTATACCCTTTAAAGGGTTATACAAGAGTATACAACAAGCAAACGAAGATAACTGCGACTCTATGAAGTATCCCTCCCTATGAAATATCCCTCAGTATAAACGGGGCGATTTCACTAACTATGTGAGCTAGAGATATGAAATTTGGTATGCGGCCTCTCGAATATATGTTTTATTTAATAATTACCTTCAAATCAAAAAGGTATTACAAACGTAGCTGGTTTTTGGTTTACATGTATATAGGTATATTATCTCTATATCCTGTAAATTTCACAGAGATGGGATAATAATCATAGTCAAGTTATTCAATAAACTAAATGTGTGTACAGCTGTTAGTAAGGATAGTCCAAATCTGGCTGCAGGGCATCTCTTAGTCGTGCACTCTCGACCAAACCTTACTTACTTGCTTATGTATGTCCAAGCCCTGGCGGGCTAAGGGATAATCACTTGTTGAGAGAGTCATTTGCAGTCCTGTGAGGGAAATAATTTCATGAAGGGACTGAATTTCTTAGTGCAACTTTATATGTGGCATTAAAACAGCTTATACATATTTGAAAAAGTGTAAATTACGAGACATTTCTAGATATTCACAAAAGAGCAATTAGTTTTAAATTATTTAACCTTTTAATCAGTCCAATTGCGACTTTTGTTGACCAAGTTTGAACGGAGATGAAGTGAATTCGTGTATGATATTATTCCAAATATAGATATATTTATAGAAACCTTAAGGTGAATGTTTTCAAACCGCATTTGAGTAGAGTAAAGGGTATTTGCTTTGCCTTTTGCCCCTTTATATCCTGTATTTCGTTTTGTTTTTGCTTTTATTAATGCCAGCTGCTTGAATTTATGCAAATTGACTGTCCGGCTGTTGCCCGAGGACTTTTCTGGCTCAATCCTGCTGAAAATGAGCATTTAATGTGGCATGCTTAAAGCATTTGCACATAATTTTTGAGTAAATTGCGTTGCGTTGTCTGACAATTCGCAAATAAATGGAATTACTTTTTGGCTTGTGCACGAGCAGGAGCAGGAGAAGAAGCAGGAAGCCAATAACCGGAATCGTCAGCAATAAAGTAGGCAAGACAAACAATGGCCAGGATATATGCTGTGCCTTGCGTGCCATTGCGCCGCATTTGAATTCATGTCATTGAGCATGGCCCAAATAATGGCCCAAAATAGAATATAGTCATTAGAACATATTTACGGTTTACTTTAATGGTTCTCGCTCTTTATATCCTCTTGCAGCCGAAATGGACGAGCTCATCGAGCAGCTGAAGACGACTAGCGTGAGTCCGGACAATACGACGACGCTGCTGTGCGAGATCTCGGCGACAAAGGATCCCAAGTTGTTTGACAAACACGAACTGGCCGAGTGCTTCCTGCGGCTGACACAGTGCGAGGATACGAATGTGCGCAAGGAGGCAGCCAAGTGCATTGCTGAGATAACCAAATCGGAGGTGCAGCGCAAGAAGTTCACCAAACGGGAAATTATTGCTGCCTTTCTCGAGTGCCTGCGCCATGTGCCCTCGGCAGATGGGAGCATTGAGCTGCCCATACAGATTTGCCGGGCGCTGGGCAACATTTGCTACCTGAACGACGAGGCACGTGATCTCATATTGGAGCTTAAGGGTGACGCTGTGCTGTTGCAGCTGCTCGACATTGCCAACATTGAGGATGTGTCCAATGCGCCGCAGTTTATTAAAGTGCGCGGCGGTCTACTCTCCAATTATCTGCTGGGTGGCGAGGGTCTAGCCAAGCGCGCCATGGAGCTGGGCATTATGCAGCAGCTGCAGCGCATTGTGGACACCGGCGCCAGCAATGTGGAACAGCATGAGGATCTCTTGCTCAACACGTTGCCGCTGCTCAGCATACTCACCGAGAATGTGGCCGACTTGAACTTTGAGTCACAGCTGAATATACAATTATCGCGTATTTTGGCCGCCTCCACGAATCCGGATCTGGCCGAGATGTGCCTGGAGCTGTTGCACTATCAGGCCGAAAGCGATGAGGTCAAACTGCTGCTGGCCAAGGACGGACTCTGCGAGACCATTTACAATCTGCTGGAGAAGTACAAGACGTTGGCCAGCACCAGCGAAGCGCGCGCTCTCATGAAATTGGCCTGCGAACTCATTGTGCTCATACTGACAGGCGGTAAGTTTGCCAGACAGACTATACAGATTATATCCTTGCTGGTCTTGAACTTGTTCTTCATTTTATTACAGATGAGTCCATGCACTATTTGTATACAACGCCACTTCTGAAGAACATGGTCGACTGGCTGGATTCGACGGATATTGATCTGCTGACCACGGGAGTGCTGGCGCTGGGTAACTTTGCGCGCACCGACAGCCATTGCATCTACTTTGTGGAGCAGCAGACGATGACCAAGCTGCTGCAGGTTCTCGCCAAGAACAATGGCGTCAAGGACGATGTGCGTCTGCAGCACGCACTGCTCAGTGCGTTGCGCAATCTGGTAATACCCAAACCGAATAAGAATGCGGTCATCCAGGCGGGTCTGGTGCAAACAATACTGCCAATGCTCGAAATACATCAGCCGCCGGTGGTGTTCAAGCTGCTGGGCACACTACGCATGACGGTGGACGGTCAGGGTAGGTCCAAGATTATGTTTACCTTATTATGAAGCTCGTAACTAACCTCGTATTCATTTATAGAGAAACTGGCGCTGGAGCTGCTGAAGAACAAAACCCTCATTGAGCAGCTGGTGCACTGGAGCAAATCATCGGACTATGCGGGTGTCACTGGTGAATCTCTGCGCTTGATGGCCTGGCTGATTAAGCATGCGTATCTCAGTAAGATTGCATATGCGCTGCCGCGCAAGGGCGATGCACCAGCCGAGCAAATCGCTGATAAATTGCCACTGGCCCAGGACTACGATCGTAGCAGCCTGACAGAGTTTCTGGCCAACGAGGGCACCGTGGAGGCCATGGTCAGCATGCTGACAGCACAGCATCTGGTCATGCAGAACGAGGCCTTGATTGCCCTGTGCATACTCTCCGTTGTGTATTTATCGCAGCCCGGCGAGGCGGCGCAGCCGCAGCGCCTGCAGGATGAGTTGATAAAGTGCAACGTGGGCGCTAAGCTGGCAGAGCTCATAACCAAGTCATCGGATAGCATGACCAAGGAGATTGTCGAGAACTTGCAGAACTGCATAAATCTGCTAAAAACATCCAGCAAACTAGTGGCCCATCTCGAGCAGCACAACATTAACGAGCTGCTCAAGTCCATACCCATTCTGACAGAATACTGCACCTTGTAAACCATGCGGCAGCATACAAGGCACAATGCATTTATACGAGTATCTACCCATTGCTGTCAAAGAAGCACCGCCAGTTGCCTATCTCAGCACACTCACAGTTAGAATTAACGTGACCAGTTTTTGGCTCAACATGTAGTTTCCACCTTAGAGCAACGATTCAGATTTAGACTTGATTGTAGATTTGTAAGTTGAATGCGCAAATGAAGCAAACAAATACACACAAACACACACAACCACACAGAGCTAATGAAAACTGTAAGAGAAACACAAACATAAACATAAATGATGAAACGGGAATGTATTTTTTAGACGCAAGCGTATTTTTACTGCATTTACGATAAACGTATTGTATAATTAATTAAATATACATACATAATATATATTTAATAATTTAGCATATAATAAAACTTTTCTGTTACATGATTTTTAAGAGCACAATAACAACAAATCGTGGTGATATCGCTAAATATATTAAATAAATGTATTTTACGTATTGTACTTTTTATTTATAATCGAAACATTTTAAAAAAACATTTGTTGGCACACACCAAAAACAATTACAAAACGATAACATACATACAACAAATTACTCGCACAATGCATGCAATTTTAATTAGACATTTTATTATTGCACACTTCAAATTATTATTGTATTATTGTAACTCACCGAAGAACTCAGAAAGTTCAATGCAAGTTTTATAACATTTTATGTGTATTTTTAGCGAGCATAACAAAACAGTAACTCAATAACAATCAGTGAAAAAAATAGCTTAAACTCTTAATGAAATATGCAAATTTTACAAAGTGTAGTGCTAGAATATATATTTCAAATTTTAACAATTATTATTGTACTCAATTTTGTGGTCACCAAACAACAACAACAAACATTTCTTAAACCTACCACATAAGGCAAATTTAAGCACAATTTAAGAAAATATTTATATAAAACGTTGAAACACACAAATATTTATAAATTCTAAACACAATAATGTACATTTAAATAGTTCAAATACAATTTGAAATGCATGAGAAATAAATGAGAGAGAAAACCAAAGCAAAAGTCCATTTGAATTTTTATAAAAACAAGGTTTTAAATGGGCGATATCAATTCTTAATGACATAAAGGCTGACTTAGGGCATTGAAGAGGTAAAGTATGCACCAGGAATATGCTTACAACCATATACACTGCCGTTTATACATACATATGTATGTATGTATGTACATGGTATATTGTGGGAGGCATACATAACAACGTTCTAAGCAGCCCTCGCAACCAGAACACAGCCGGAAGAACCCAGGACGGTAAAAAGTTAGGTTAACATTTTTAGATTTACAAATTTTGTGTTATTTTACTCAGTTTTGTGATCACTCTCTTAGTTATGCATAAAAAGGAAATATGCATTTCATTATAATTTATATTGTAAAATCCCAAATTGTTCACTTAATTTTTAAAAGACAAAAGAGAACCACAAAGCACAGGCGCCTTTTTAAGGCCTCATGCATGCTGGAACGGGGCCTCGCAACGAGGCGTCGTTGCGGGAACACTTGTCTGTTCCAAGTTGCAACAAAAACTTTAGCGTCGGTATAGCCGTCCTTGTCGTGCCAACGATAGCCAAGCGGACATGATTCAATTATAAGCTAACCTAGTATAATTCAACCATGGTTGTGTTGTGGTCGAATATTGTTTTCAACATAACCATTTATAGTGAAAATATAAAGTTTAATAATAAATTTAAAAAATACGATATTTTTGAAAAAAGAAATTATGAATTTATGCTTAATGAAGTAAATATGGATTTAATACCAATAGAAATAAAATAAAACTCTTCTCACTTTCAATTTATGTAGGTACAGTAGGCTTTTTGATCTGGGTACAGTCGCCTCTGCACACTGCATGCTGGAGCGGGGCCTGTCAGCAATGAACACGAACGGCTGACAGGGAGTTGGAGAACACTTTCGACAGCTATAAAAGAAGACTGCAATCTGAGAATTTTGGCAGTCGCGAACAAAAGTTCAATCGGTCAACATAAGTTTTTAGCGTCAATTTAAAAAGTTCGGCTCTGTACATTGTTGACGGTGGTGATAGAGATAAAGGATGCCGCCCGCTAAAATAGTTTTACATCGAAGAAGCGTGATCCCAGTGGGTCCTACGCTAGCGGTAAGAGATAGCATAGTTATTTTGAAGCCATACACATGTGCATATTATAAATAACACATATAAAACATATTCTTGCGATAAAATAGAAGGGTGCTATTGAAGAATGAGCTAATAACCGTTGTATGGGCTGTACTTTCAGATATTCAAAATTTCTTTCTACACATTTTTGAACTCCATACTACCGAGCAAAACAAGCGTAGGCTACAAATATGACGTCAAATTCCTCAGGTTTTGCTTCCAAGTCTCCCACCAATTTATTTACATATTTTTGCGTTTGGAAAAAACGGTAACACTGATTTCTAAAAAAAAAAGTCCGACGCTAACGCTACGGAAAGTTTTTGTGATTATTGTTATTTTAACATGCTGAGAAGGTGTTTATATGTAATCAGTTTACGAGTTGCGTACGAGTGTTATTGAAATCGCATACTTTGTGCTGCATTAAAATATAAACAAAAATTGTAATGCGAAAAACCCGCTCGCAAACTCAGGCGGAAAATGCCGCTTCTACAACACAGCAGCAATCATCTTCGGCGCCAACAGTAGTAAATAAATTTGACGCGGCTAAATTCAAGGTAAACTTATCATTATATGTTTAATTTAGTACATGAATGCTTTCAAAAGCATCACATTTTATTGTAAAAAAAAAAACAATTGATAAGTAAGAACAATGTGACCACAGGCAAGAAACATAGCATACAGCGCCACCTAGCGTAAACATAATCGAACCCTGAAAACAGACAAATAATTACCTTATACAACACTGTCATCCGCCATATTTCCTACGACAAAACAAATTTGTGCGATTAAAAATATAAATGCGGGGAAATTAAAACAACAATATTGTTGAATATCAACTCTTGATATCCATAGTTATTACACATAGTATTAGCAGCACAAAGTGGCGGTCTCGTTTCAAGTGATGGCATTTGTTTTCAACGCCATTTTTGCCCATGCCATTCAAGGTAATGTACAATTCTGGGCATGCGATTTTTTTTTTGTGTCCACTGTGCGGTCGGTCGGTGTATTTCTACAAATTTGTGGTGCTACTTTCTTTTGTTAAAAAATAAGCATCTGAATGGATGGACGGCGTTCGTTTAGTGCGTAAATATTGACATCGACTTGACGGAATGCATATCCTTTAATATGTATTTGGCCATGCACATGTAAAAATGTTTTAATACATGTTGGTATATGCACACAGACATACACACACTTAATGCATACACAATTGTCATTGCCTGCTTGCATGTGTGCGTGCGAGTGTGCGTGTGTGTGTGAGTGTGTGTGTGTCTGTGTATGTGCAGCGTCCGTCCATTTTGTAACTGTTGTTTTATCGGACTCAGTTCCCGTTACTGCAGTTATTAAGATATGGATTTTTTTTCCTGGGACATAATGGACTGCGGAATGGTTTCTCTACTGCGAACATCTCTGCGGTCCAGAAATCTCTTTCGTGGTCCCGAACTAGTTCGGGAACGAACCAAACATTGTTATACCAAAGTCTGGCTTCAATTTGACATTTTGATTTTATTATGATTCTATATCTGTTTACAGGAATGTGAGCAAATGGTGCAGATGCTACGCGTTGTAGAGCTGCAGAAAATATTATCGTTTTTGAACATTTCCTTCGCTGGACGAAAAACCGATCTGCAATCTCGAATTCTATCATTTCTGCGCGCCAATTTGGAGCTGCTCGCACCAAAGATACAGGAAGTCTACGCTCAATCAGTTCAAGAACAAAGCGCCACGCTGCAGTACATAGACCCAACCAGAATGTACTCGCACATGCAGCTGCCTTCAGTGCAGCAAAGTAATGCGAGTCTCGTTGGTGCACCTGCCCAGGTGCAGCAAGTTGGCGCTGGCAATCCTGGCCAGATGCAGGTGGGCGGCGGCTTGCCCTTCCTGCACACACACAGCATGAACAGCCAGATGCCCATACATCCAGATGTGCGCCTGAAAAAGCTTGCATTCTTTGATGTACTCGGCACTCTGATAAAGCCATCGACGCTGGTCCCGCGCAACACGCAGCGCGTGCAAGAGGTGCCCTTCTACTTTACGTTGACACCACAGCAGGCTACAGAGATAGCCACAAATCGCGACATACGCAACAGTTCAAAGATTGAGCATGCCATACAAGTGCAGCTCCGCTTCTGTCTCGTGGAGACCTCGTGCGATCAGGAGGACTGCTTTCCACCCAACGTCAACGTGAAGGTCAACAACAAATTGTGTCAGCTACCTGTAAGTGGTTTACTAATCATATTTCCTTTCAATTTACAATTATTTGCAATCTGCATACATATTTATATTTAGTTTACATCAATATTTTATAGACAAGCTTATAAATAACGAAAGGAACATAAAAAACCTTGCTGGTTGATTTAGTTTTAAGAATACGCACTATATGTGAAGATCTAGACTAGAGCTAACTATACAATCCGTTCGTGAGATATGATATTAAGATTTAAACCTTAAACTTATCTTTATGCATAACAAGTTTCGAGCATATTATTTATTTTGCTCATACACAAATTTATTGATTGTTTAAGCACAACTGTAATCAGCTATTCAACTCATAACAGTTCGTAGTTTTAATTAATTAGGTTTTGTTTATTTATAGAATGTCATTCCTACAAATCGGCCAAATGTGGAGCCCAAGCGCCCGCCTCGTCCGGTAAACGTAACATCTAATGTTAAACTGTCGCCAACGGTGACAAACACAATAATGGTGCAATGGTGCCCGGACTATACAAGGAGCTACTGCCTAGCTGTTTATCTAGTTAAAAAATTAACATCCGCTCAGCTGCTGCAGCGCATGAAGATTAAGGGCGTGAAGCCTGCGGATTATACGCGCGCTTTAAGTAAGATACAAGAATGTTTTCATTAGTTCGTATTTACTAAAATTGTTGCTTTCATTCATGTTGCAGTCAAGGAGAAGCTAACAGAGGACGCTGACTGCGAGATAGCAACAACAATGTTAAAGGTGTCGCTTAATTGCCCGCTGGGAAAAATGAAAATGTCGCTGCCGTGTCGCGCTTCAACCTGTTCTCACTTGCAGTGCTTTGATGCCAGTCTTTACCTGCAAATGAACGAGCGCAAGCCCACCTGGAATTGTCCAGTCTGCGATAAACCGGCCATATACGATAATTTGGTTATCGATGGGTAATGTTCTACAAAGTCCAAAAGTTTGTCTTAGAATTAAATAATAATGATATTCATTTTCTATTTGGTATCAGCTATTTTCAAGACGTATTAGGCTCGTCGCTGCTGAAAAGCGACGACACTGAGATTCAGCTGCATCAGGATGGCTCGTGGAGCACACCTGGTCTGCGCAGCGAGACACAAATTCTGGACACACCATCAAAGCCAGCCAAGGTTGAGGTTATTTCGGATGATATCGGTGAGTATTCTAAAGTTTGCCCAATCAATTGGAACCATTCAATAACAGAACTTAACTAAAATATTGTTCATTACTAACTGAAATGAACTTTGTAGTTATTTTTTGGGTTTTCTTAAATGTATTTATACTAAATATGCAATTTGTGGTATTTCCTGTCTATTTGCGCAGAACTAATCGATGATTCAATGCCGTTGAAGTCTGATTTGTCTCCAGCACCCGAGGAGCAACCAACCTCGACGTCGAACAGTGAAACAGTGAGTTTCTGATAAATAATGTGAGATATATATAATGCTTATTTGGTTACTCTATTCGTATGGCAGGTGGATCTGACCATAAGTGATTCGGATGATGATATGCCGCTGGCCAAACGGCGGCCACCAGTGAAGCAAGCAGCTCCCACGTCCACATCGAATGGCACGAACGCCGCTTTACGTGCATATTCCTCCTCCTCGTCGCAGCAGCAACAGCAGCCGCAAAAAACTGGTACGTTGGATCCATTTTTGTAAGATGAAGCCAGACAACAGGCAGTAACAGTAGCAACATGTTGTTAACTTTGTACAGCAAGAGAGAAGTTATTCCTAAATATTTATAAATCACTGATTAGGTTAATATACACACAACACACACACATACACACACACAATAAGGCAAGCAACACATACATACGCGTACACACACACACCCATTTTCACTTAACCTAAAGCCCATAAAACTCGAATTTTTAGATTGCTCATTTTGCTATAGATTTTTACTGCGTTTATTTAGCCCTTCCTCTGTACTTTTTATAAAACAAAACCAAAATATCAACAAGCCCAAAATTACCAAATTTTTTGTTTGTTAAGAACGCAATTGATTTGAAAACATTTCTATTGAATAATGTGTGGGGAAAATAGATAATATTTCATTTATTTAACCTGAAAAGGTTAATAATTATTTGTTACGAATTTTCTGTAACTACACACGCAATATTATTTCTATATATAATTTTTATAGATAATTACCATAAATTCAAATTTAACGTGGATATCCGTATGAAGTTGCGTCCACGGTACGTTGCTTGGCTGGTTGACTTTTTGTATAATTATTATGTTTGCATATTTCTTACAGTAAATAATATAACCAGCGACCTCGATGCAACTTTGGCAAGGCATTTGATCGTTTTTTTTGTATTCGTTTGTTCATTATTTAAATTTATACAAACATGTATTTGTTAGGTTTTATTCCAATTGTTATTTATGTATCAATCAATGTCGTCAATTGTCAATCGTCAATCGCAAATGCCAAATCATAAATTATAAAAAATAAATTTCAATATATTATTTTTAGGAAACGAGATTTTTTGAAATCGAAATTGCGTTCTCAGTTTCTGAGCTCTTGATGCGTATAAAGTGAAAAATTAGTATATGTCTTATAGTAAATATATATATAAAGAATTTGTAGTAATTTGTGCATATCTCTGTTTTTTCTTCTCTTCTCTTCCCTACTCTCTACTCTCACTCTTTGTGTGCATATATGTATATCAATATGTGTGTATATTCTTATATATGTATATGTATGTATATTCTATGCTCTTCTCTTCTCTTTGTGTGTTTCTTCGACCAACGACTCTACGAAAGATTCACCCGAGCAGCTAGCACAGCATGAATCGCAATCACCTGAAATGCAAATGCATCTGCAACTGCAACAGCAACAACAACAAATGCTAGCTGGGGATTCGCAATCAGCTGCTGTCCATGCCATGCTATTGGAGTCCCTGGCTGCCGCTGTAGCTGATCAAAAGCATTTTCAACTATTAGATCTGGCTGCAGTTGCCGCCGCTGACGCTGCTGCCACGGCTTCCGCCTCAGCCCACAATCCAAATGCGGCCCCATAGAGTCCTCCATCGACTTGCTAACTAACAACAAACAAACAAACAAACAAAACCACACAAAACACAACTGTAACAATTCCCACACACACAACAAACACAAAACAGAATTTATTCTACTTTTATGTTGCATTTTAGTTGCCTTTTCTTTTATTTGCTTCGATTCTTATTTTACAACCACACTCATTTCGCAATCCCCCCCAGAGGCTATTTAACTCAATTTTCATTGTGCATCCAAAGAAACATTTTGTTGTTTTTTGAATTTCATTATTATATTATTTATGTGGCACTGTTGAAGTATTACATTCGTTGCATATAACTGCTGCTGCCCGGTTGTTGCTATTCCTATTCGTAGCAACAAATTAGAAATTCACTTACACTTCTTATTTATTTAGTTGTTTTTAGGCCTTTTAACTTAATTACATTTCATATATATATTTGGAGTTTATGTATTTCATGTTGTTGTTTATAGATGTGCTTGTCTCGATTACACACACACTCACACACCCACACTCACACACCCACACTCACACATACACACTTCTTAGCCACAATTTATGTTTATGTTTTAATTAGCCACGAAAAGAAACAAAAAAAAAGAACTACAATACAACACACAGGATTAATTTATTGGGTTGTATGGCAACAACCTTCTGGTAATATATATTTTATTTAAGTTTAAAGTTACACACACAACCAACAACAACAAATAGAATTATGTATTACACAATAGCATAATAATAATAATAATAAACATAAATCAAATGTTAGTTGTTTAAGTCTAAAATAATTCCTAATCATATAAAGCAGACGACGAGAGGAGAGAGAATCGCATCGATTTTAAGTTATATATTCGTTCATAACTTGGAAGCTAAGTTATATCAATCATTATTATATTATCTATCATTCTTGGAATGCAACTTTCGAGTGCATGCATTCAAGTTAAGTTTCTTTTATGTTTTGCATATTCAAAAACAAAAACATGAAATTTCAGTTTATCTATAATATTACGTATGTATATGTATTTAAAGCGTCTCTTTTTTTTAAAGAGAGAAGAAAACAACAACAAAAAATATAATATACAACTGAAACAAAAAAAAGAAATAAGATTACAAATTCACTCAATAATAAATAAAGCTAAAATTATCGTATATGTGAAATCGCCGCTGCGTCTTTGTAATTATTTATCTAGGCACGCTGGACTACAACTACTTTAAGCCGTTGAAGGGTGTATTATATATAGTAGGACGATCATATCCATTAAACAACTGCACAATGCACACATGTACAAAACAAACCCTAAATGTCTCTGCGAATGACCAAATGAATCTTACATTAATTAAAATCTATAATGATATCTAAAATGATACGCCCTGAAGAGTTTGTTTAAAACAAAACAGAACAGAAATCAATTATTGCATGAGGGAATAATACTACATTATGTTTAAGCCAATAACTATCTGCATATTAAAGCTAAATATTTTACCAAAAACGATGTGTTTTATTTGTTGCACAAACAAACGGGAGAGCTGATGATTTATTATTTTAATTCCTTTAACTTATAAGTTGTAAATCCCTCCCATTTTTGAGTGTCTTGCTTTTATTTCAATTGAGTTATACATCTATGACAACCTGTTCTTTTTTGCAGATGAGGATGAATCCGACACGGATAAGAAAGATGCGGTAATTGAACTTTCTGACTCGCCATAAACATTAGCAGCCGACTAACAAAGCTCCAAAGATTAAAGACACTACATAAACGTCATGTTATGTTCTGTTGGGCCCATAACTAATTTCGCTTAGTTTTATTTAGAAATTAATTATTAAGTAAATTAAAGTTATGTACACATTACATGTTAAGTACAAAAAAAACTAAAAACAACGTGAATAAAACATGGATTACAATATTAAGTTTGAAATATTCTTCCGATACTAAATGCCGGTAAACAGCTGATCGGCGAGTGCTGCCAGCCATTTTGAATTTTATTTGCAAGCAGTTGGCAGCGCTGCAAACAGTGTGACCAGTTGTCGCGATTGAATATTATTTGCTGCGTTTTGTTAGTGCGCACTTTAATCTTTCTGTTTAACTTCATTTTTTGTTGTAAACTTAGCTTGTAAAATGTCTCAAAAGCCAATTTTATATTATGCGCTGTTTAGCCCGCCGTCCAGAGCCTGCATTATTACTGCCAAGCTGATTGGTTTGGATTTGGAACTCAAGTAAGAGCTGAAATTTATTCCATACCTTTTAACTTTCTATTTTTCTTTTCGGCAGAACCGTTGACTTTTTAAAAAAGGAGCAAATGAGCGAGGAGTTTCTTAAGGTACAAGCAAACACCAATATCTAACTGACTTTAATGAAGTAACATTGCTTTTATAGCTTAATCCTCAACATCAAGTTCCCGTCTTCGTAGACACAGACGGTGAGGTGTATGTGGACAGGTGTGTACAAAGGTGTCATTTAAAAAGCTTTTTTAATTATTATTCCGAACAGCCATGCAATTATCTGCTTCATGGTGGGCAAGTACGCCAAAAGTGATCAACTGTATAGCAAAGACCTAAAGCGTCGCGCCCATATTGATCATCGCCTGCACTTTGAAAACGGCGTGCTCTTCCAGGTAATCATTGATATTGCAGCGCGCAACGTGTATGGCGGAGAGACGGAGTTGAATAAAAGCTCTTTGACGCTGTGCCACAATGCTTACGCCACAGTGGAGCAGTTTCTAGAACAAGGCAGCTTTGTGGTTGGCAATGAACTGAGTTTGGCCGATATATCCATAAACACTACGCTTCTTACCCTACACCTGATCGTGCCCGTGGAGGAGCAGCGCTATCCTAAAATCAGCGCCTGGCTGGCTCGTATGAAGCCACTGCTGCCAGATTATGAGGAGATCAATCTGAAGGGTGCTCAGGCTGTGCAGCAGCGCGTCTTAAGCTGCATGGCGAAGCACAAGGATTCTGCAGTAGCTTAAGTCAAACATTACAGAGAGTTTTGTTTTTAAGGTGGTGGGCAGCCAGCGCTAGACACTAATTTAGCTTAAGTTTTATAAACAATCCTAACTTAATAATAATTTAAGGTGGTGGAATTTTAAATTTTTTGAAATAAATACATTTGTTTTTTTGTCTATACTTGTATATTGAATTTATTGTTAAGCTAAATTGGATTAAATTCTCGCTATGTTAATTTCTCATGTCTCTCTTTTGATTTGGAAGTCAAATGTGGTTTCTATTTTGAAATAGTTGCTCGTTGTGTTTTTTCTTCTTCTTCTGTTCGTGCATTTTTGATAAGCCGCTAAGATTTGAATGGTTTTTATTGAACCGGCCACTGAATTATAACTAGAATACGCTTTAAATATGTATATATAATAATAATGATAATAATAATAATATTTAAGGTTTTGTCTGGTATCATATGTTATCGCCTACGCCTATCTATATACAACACAATCATAAACCTAATCACACTTATTTTGGTATACTTTCTAGCAAATGCTCTTTCTACTTAATCAAAGGTCGTCCAGTTATTCATGCGCTTGCCAACGCCGGCGCCAGCGGTTAGAGCCGGCGTTGTGGCGGCCCCTTGACCCGTCGCTGTGGGTGCATTCAAGGAGAACTGATCCAGTCCGTATTTGCGCAACAGTTCAAAGTCATCATCCGGCTTGATGTTCATGGTGCTGCGTTGGATTTGCGGTGGCAGGGGCATAACGCGGTTCGTCACAGCCGCGACAGTTGCCATGTGCTTGGGCGCAAAGTAAGGATACAGCGGATTATTGATGCTATTGTTGGCCTGGTTTATCACGCTGCTGTTGACGCCGACGGGCAGCGTGCTGGACTTGGATTTGTTGCTGTTAAAGTTCTTGCCCAGCGGCGGCAACGGGCGTGCATTTTGATTGAGCGGATCAAAATCCTCCAGATCGAAGCTGGTGTTGTTGCTATCGTCCAGCGATATCAGATCATTCATGCTGTCCTCCTGCTGTGGTTGACCGCTGCTGTTGCTGCGCGGCGACTGTGCGTATATAAAGAGAAATTGTTGCTGGTTAGTTAGGATGGAACATGCGTATGAGTAAATTATATAGGATGCTTGTTAGGCTACTACAATGGCAGGCAAATGCAAGCGGGTTAGTGATACGCAGGGACTAATATACAAGGGGATCTAGA
Organism: Hirtodrosophila histrioides; assembly: GCA_037075165.1. Lineage (NCBI taxonomy): Eukaryota > Metazoa > Arthropoda > Insecta > Diptera > Drosophilidae > Hirtodrosophila > Hirtodrosophila histrioides. The sequence continues at coordinate 755,938 of JBAMCL010000422.1, read as the reverse complement.
TGTATTAGTATTTGATGTGAGGACCGCAACCAGGACGTTCTTAGTTAACTAGACGCGCAGCGCTGCTGTACCTCTCTCTTCGCCCGCGGCGTTGGTATGGGCGCCGGTTCGGTGCCCAGCGGCGAGGAGACATTCAGCTGCGAAAATCTTGAAGCGGCCGTTACAAATGAAGCGCCCGATGAGCAGGACGACGACGAGGACGACGTTGTCGATGCTGTTGACGTGTTTGAGCTGCGCAGTGAATTACTCTGCTCATCCTGCCAGCAATTGCGCTCCAGTCGATTAATGCCAGCGCTGACGGCGGCCGCTGTGGCCGCCACCACAGCATTGGCGCTGCACTGACGTCTTGGCGGTATGGGCGGCGATTGCACATCCGGTGGATTGTCAAAACTGGAGTCCGTGGTGGCCAGCGTGCGCGACTTGGTTGGCGTTGAGGTATGCCGTGGAGGCTTAGATTCCACTTGGGGATGCGGCGTTGAGCTGCTGCTGTTCGAGTTGGGCGCGTATGGATGATTGTAGTAGGAGGCGGGCTGAGTGCTCGGCGGCGGAGGGCGTGCGGGCGGTGCTCCATTGGCTGGTAAACGCGAGCGTGTGGTGTGGTGCTCGGCGCTTGGCTTAAGCTGCATGTTCAAGTGGCGGTGGCAGTGATTGGTGTTGGTGCAAGTTTCAAGAAGATGAGCAAACAATCAACAGACAGATACGACAGACAGGCAGGCAGACAGACACACGAAACGAGTACAACACAGAACACAATAGAACACATGAAAAAGGCAATGAAAAGAATGAACGATACATCAATATGGTTCAGATTACATATACATATAAGGCCACAGGCACAAGCGACGCAACCAACGCTCTAGAGTTGCAGCAGCCGCAGCCGAATCTCGTATGCACGCACCAGGCTACTTACGCTGCGATCAACGGCGGGCGTCATAAACAGCGGATGATTCTGCAGCTCCTGCGATAGATTCATCTCCGATGAGCAGATCGAGCTTGCCGAGCTAACAGCTGGAGACGCACCCACATGATGATCAAAATGAGCATTAATTGGCGCGCCCAGCGCATAGCCATTTGGCTGTATATGGCTGCTCGAGCTAGACATGGCCAACGGCAGGGGACCACGTCGCGGTTGTGCTGGCAACTGCAGTGAGCTCTGCTCCCGTGTGGCGCCGCCATTTAGATTAATCTCACGCTCCAGCCGCTTGCTGCACACCGGCGAACTGGGCGCCGAACGGTGCGTCACTTTGCGCCCGTACACCGAGCTGTTGTGGCTGCCGTCCGGTCGATCCGAGTGCTGTGGCGAACCCAAGCCAAAGTGGAAATTGTGGCTGGGATTTGGATTGTGGCTGCCGTTGTCGCGCCACTTCTTGTAGGCGGTCTTGACGCCACGCGAGCTCTCCTTGACCTTGGGCAAAAGGTTAAACAAAGTCAAGTTAGTTGAAAACTTATACACTAAACCCAACATGCACACAAAATAGTAACCAATTAAAGCTACCACTCACCGATTTGACGGCAGACTTAACAGCTGGATTAGTCTGCAAGAGTTAGGCGCATGTTTTGATAATACAGTAGATAGGTGGGTTTGTTCGTTCGAAATACGAAATACGGTTTCATAAAGCACAGAAGCACAACGTGAGTTCCAAGCAGCATATGTGAAAGAGACGCGATTCGACGGCAACGCACAGAAATTAATGAGATGTGGTAGCGGCAATAAAATACAAAATACAAAATTACATATCTAACTACAAATAATGTTAATTGTTAGGATGGCAATGCTGATAAATGTTGGCGTTAATGCAATGAGGCTTGAAAATACTAATTATAATAATATACTATGTGCTTTGATTAGTGTAGTGTGCAATTAGGGTCTGGATTATAATGCTTTTGTAATTTGCCTTTGGTAAAATTTGGTTTGCGTTTGCTTGTTATTTATGTATATGTCTAATGGAGTGGCGCGCTTTTACTAGTAAGTAAATGTTACTAACATGAGCAGATTCTGTTATCTTAACACTAACAGCAGCATGTTAACATTTCCTGCCATTAGACATGTACATAAGGTGCCCAGGATTAGATATATTCTCTAACGAAAACATTGAACTAGGCGGCCTACATGATAATAAAAATTAAAAAATTTGATAAACACTTTTTCAAACATAAAATCGAAACAGTTTTTAGTTTTGCCGCGTTTAACAAGATTATTATGTGCAATTGTTGGTTAAGGAAGAAGAGAAAGTAAATCAATTAAACTAACATTTGTTGTGAAAAGGTGTTTGTGTGTGTGTGGAAATTCTACTCGTATTTTGGTGATGGGCGATGGCAATCAGTCTAAATATAGTTCTTGGCAAACACTCGCGAAACACTGCGCTTTCCCAAATAATACTGCGAAATAAATCAAATCAAATTAAAGAAAAGATAATAATGTTGATCATAAACAAAATTCAAAATGTGTTGAAGAAACAAGTCTTAAAATTATACGGCATTTACAACATTGATCGGGAATTTGTTGCGGGACAGCGCAGAGGGCTCTTTCTCCATGTAATGCACTCCAAACCAAAATATACAAATACACATAAGTATATACACAATTTGACCCAAGAATATTGCACAACTAAGAAAATATGGGGTGAGGAGTGTGGAGTGGGTGGATGTTGGTATAGCACTATGAGTAGGGTTAAGGCACTTGGGATACCAGATATGGTCATGGTTAAGGCTAAGAGAAAAGATGCATTCTCGAATCGACTCACCTTGTCCTTGACATGCTTTAGGAACACATAGTTGCGTCCGCGTTTCTTCATCTTCTCCGCGTAGCGAACCGTTTCCAGCTCAAACTCATCGGAGAAACCCAAGCCACTGTTAAGCATTTTCAATCGATCGTCGACAAACTGTGCAAAGATTTGTAGCTCCATCATTTTGGTCAGAAACGGACGCAAATGCGCTGGCCGAGATTCAATGAATTTGTCGTGATTGAATGTCTTGCTGGTATCATGAAACTCAACAGCATCCCGATAGCCGCCAATTAGCTGTACCAGTGCGCCCAGAAATATCTTCGAGACACGATCCCCAATGTGATCCTGTGTGTGACTCAGATATTTCTTAAGCTGTGACACTATCTCCGGCGGCAGAGCGCGCACATCGTCAAAGGGACTCTCGAATAGCTTCGTATCACAGTTTAAGATCACAACCTCGCCGAGCTCATCAGCGGAAACCTGCAATATAAAATAACACAAAGCATTAGTATAATAGTTAGCAGAACGGATTGAATGTGACCTTTGTCAGGCAAACTTGACAGCCCGAATGAAATCATATTTGATCCTAGGTTAACCTGGACGATAACATTATTGTAAGCACAATAAAACCGTTCCTAAACTTACAGTTTCGAGCACCGGCTTTGGCACACCGATCAGATATGGCATGGGTGCGCCCAGGTAATCCTTAAATTCCCAGGGCAGCACCGGTATAAATATGTGCTGCCAGACCATCGGATAGAGGAATGCATTGGCCGCCTGTATGCAGGAGGACAGACGGTCCAGGTGACTGGAAGTAAATATAATGCGACGCTCGGCCAGCATAGCAGCAAACACACAAATCATCTCCTTCGGATCCACAAAATTATAGTACAGATTCAGGTTATGCTGTAACAGATTGAATTATTAGTTTGAACATTTAATTTAGCATTCTCGAACTTACATTTTCAGGTATGCTGGGCAGCTGAAACTGCAAGGGCCGCTCAAATGTAAAATGCTGTAATGAAATTGATTAATTGTGAGCTACATTCAATATAATATTCGATCCTTACGCTCTGACCGCTGTTGTAGAATACCGTTAGACTGCCGCCCGAATCGGGCACGCCTCTGTTGTAGGCCTCCGACAGGAAGGTGCGAAACCCATTTCGATCCGTTCGCCTTAGCTCCGCCAGCACGATCAATAGCTTGAGGAAGGTATCGTGCCACGGCAGATAGGTGATAAGCACCATGGCCGTTTCCGTCTTGGGATCGTGCCGGCAGAAGCCAAAGCGCCATTTTGAGTCGCCGGTTGTATGCACAAATGAGTAGGATTGCACTGAGCCCCTGTATGAGATAAGAATATGATATCAATTAAGCCAAGTTGTTAAATATGATACATGTTTTAGTATAACAGTGGGTGATACTCTAACTACTACTATATGGCGTAGACTTGTATGAAATAGTTCAGAACAACTTCAATCTAACTGTTCCCTGAACTGAACTATTTGCTACGATTTTATTTATTTTATTTCTTATTATTATAGCAATAAATGAAGATATATTTTAGATATTGATTGAACAAAACGTAGGAGAAGAACTAATACGAATAAACAAACTAGACTATACTATTTGAGAGATTCGATTTGGTTCTAGAACACGCATTCTAAGTATTTTCACAAGTAACTGAAGGGAATTGAATTTAAAAACTTATCGACAAAATATGAATATAATCCTATGCCTTTTCAAACTTGGCAGATGACTATACATGTGTACAAAAGTGATCATTTTGGGACGTCTAGAAACGCAATTAATCTTGATTTGTTACATTTTGGGAATTAAACGTCAGAAGAAACTTGATTTTATTGCTTTGCTCAGTCTGTCTGTGGTCAGGATTGGACTGTTGTGTGTGCGATATATGACTACATACATATATGTATGTTTATAAAGATTATTATAGCGTATCCGGTCGGCAACGGCACGAACCGTATGACCTTGACAACAACAGCTATCCATGCGTTTTCCAACAAATGCTTCATCGCATTTGGACATACTCGGGTTTATTTACTTACATACATATGTACATGTATGTATGTGCTTATGCACAATTATATAATCAACTGAGTATATACTTATTATGAAGATGTTTGGCTTAAGGCCTTACAAATGACTAATGCCCATTGGCGCGGAAACTTGATGATCCGGTCTTCTTCTTATTTGCCTCTTAACCCAAATTAAAAACATTTAGACGCGATTTAACAACCCAAAACCGCACAACAAAACAAAACAAAAAACGAAAGCAACAAAAACAATTAAAAAGCAAGATTTCAAGTGATGTCACGGTAGTAATCGCGGAGTTTTTAGAACCAAAGACCAGTCATTCCCTGCTCGCAGTGCCTTTCTCCTGATTAACTTCTAGTAAGTCTCCCTTTTTAATTAAAATTAAAATTTAGATTACAATTATTATCGTGAACATATATTTAATAAGAGTTGCGTGTTCTCACTTAGTGATAACGACTTGTAGAGATTGTGCATAATCTTTGTGCATAGTTGGCAGCACCTTATCGATAAGTTGACAGCGCGGCTGTAATTCATATTTAACTGTCAATTAAAAGCTTTTAAGTACGTTACAAGCATGGTTTGGCGTTGCCATATCGTGCATCAAAGGAAAAAGTGATAGAGAATACTTTCAGTCTATGAAATGTTATTCCAAGTGATTGATAATACGATAACCAGGCTTATACCTGAAAACCTAATATCCTTGATTATTGGAGAACATCTTTTTGCGCTTATGTACATATGTACATACAAAGTTACGCATTTAGATACAAGACTCAGGTTATGTAATTTTGTATTGCTCATGAAAAGAGTTTGAGTTTGACCACAAGACAAATGTGAAAAGCCACGTAATAAGCAGGTGGGCCTTATATGCATGCATAAAATATTTAAATTTAATAAGCGCTCTTTTTTAAATAAATAATTGAAATTAAATTAGGTTTTGTTGGCTTTGTGCCCTGTGTGTGAAAATATGTAGCTTATTAGCAATTTCAATAGAGCACAATTTGCAACAACAAACACTATTATTATAAGCTGAGCTTCAATTTCAATGCGACGTCACTTTGCCTCCATACACATACGCACATACATACATATGTATGTATGTACATGTAGAAACTTATTTGCAGCTCTTTCGAATTTCGCGGGCATTTTCTTGTTATTGTTATTGCCTTTTGCAGTTGGCGGATTACGTAAAGTCGTTAGATGCGCGCATTATTTAATAAACAATAAAATATGCAAAGCAGGCCAGCGACAAAATCTCAGCGCGCGCAGTTTATGCGGGCAGTGGCAAATGGAGAAGGAAGTGTCGGCTCTCTCCAGCTTTGCATGTCGGTGCATTGACTTGAGCGATAACAGTTAATTACTACAACAACAATGATATCAAGAGAGGCAGACAGCGAGAGAGAATCAAAGATTGTGATGGCTGTGATGGCCATGGTGTAATAATATAAGGTGTATTATAACAGCAGCCAGTTAACTGTTGATAAAAATCGCTTAAGCGCCAAAGAAATAGCAATAATGTTCTTTCCAATTTGGCTCGATTTATACTCTAAAGTTAGGTCAGAAAGAGGTCTTCCCTAATAGCTTAATATCGTCTAAATTCAGTCTTTGTTTGTCATTTGCTATGAAGCTAAGACTTTCGATTTTTTGGGCGACGATTGGAAATTCACAATATTGACGCCACCTTATATAATTACACCGTGATTTTGCTGTTATTGTTTCACAGCGTTCCATAACGGTGCTTCGCGTAGCTGCTGGGCAAATTTCCATATTTGCCGTTATTTCATCTCATCTTTGCTTTGAGCTAATATTTGCAATTATTATGAATTTTACTTTGAACTTCGTATTTCTACAACAAATACATTTGTCAACGCTCTTGTTCACTTTCCCAAAACTTTGTTTATCAGTGTTTGTCATGCGATAGTAATATGGGGGAGGCTATATGTGAAACTAAAGACAACTTGTTGCCCAGTTTTAAGCAGCTGCACAGATAAACCAGAAATGTTTTCGGCGTGACTAACAAGGCACACAGAAGACAATTCAATTGACGTATGTATGTGTGTGATGGTGTTTGTATGTATGTATGTATATGTAACTGATACAGTGAGGAAATACTTGCTATAAAACAACAAGCGTAAAGTGCGAAATTGAACAAAATGCGAATGAAATATATTACCCAATACAAAACAGGCGCGTATGTAAACAATAATATAACAAGTAACAATGCTCTAGTTGAAAGTGCTCGACCCGGAGTTACCCTTTACCAAACAAAGCCAACACAGTTTGGTACACATACGCATCAAGCAGTGCATTAATTGCACTTCAAGCAGTTCAGCGACTGCTGCTATGACATTGTAAGCTTTCGAAACAATCGATGTTGTCACTTTTGAAAGGTTGCTTTAGGTAGGTTTTGCTTTTGTTGCATACGTTTGTACAAGTTGATACCCTTTGAACGCATTTTGCACGGGTACAGGGTATACAAACTAAACAACAGGTTATACAATTCATGGACAAACTTGAAGTGGTCGCTGCTGCTGCTGCTGGCATGAATCATCGCCTCAGCTGCAGCGTCGTCGTCGACCATTCACCCATCCAGACAACAAATAACAAACTGAACATCCAAACGGTTGTACTTGTTATTGTTGTGGTTCTGTCTATTGCCTGTTTCTGCCATGACTAACACAGAATAACCGGAAGCGGGCATGTGTAATGTAATGGGGAATGTGTAACAAATTGCATCAGAAACGCACCTTTCGAGATCGCAGGGAAAGGCAAATGATGGTATGCCGGTGAGCACCTCCTTGTCGCGGAATCCCTCGGGGAAGCTTTCGATAATGACGCCAGCGGGCGTCGCAGCTGATCCTCCGCCATTCCGGCCGTTGGTACCACGATCGATGCCGCGTGTGGGTTGCACTTCGCACCAAAACTCAAAGAGTTTCTTTACGTCGTTTCTGACAATAAACAAACACAAGCGTACAATATAAAATACAGCTGATGTAAAATTCACTGCTCAGCCAAGCGTTACGCCCACTGCATATATACTATAAACATACGTATATAGTATACTGTATACATTATATTTTTCCCAGCAGCGCTTGGAAATCTCATCAGCAGACAAATAATACTCACTTGATACGCGAACCCATTTGTATGTGTTTGTTGCTTTTTCTAGCACATGTTTCAATCAATTTGATTTGTGTTGATCTATTTTATGCTATTGAATATGCTATTTTTATATATACTATAGACTTTTGATTTTATTTGTAGTGTCAACTAGCAGCAGCCCGCATAAACACACAAACATTCATATATACAAGCGGCTGTTGCCCTGCTCTTGCTCTTTCTCTTTCCCTTTGTCGATTCACAATTTGTATTCGCGACGTCATTGAATCATATCAGATTCATTGTTTTTCAGTGGCTATTGCGTGCGCAATATCTGCAACTATTTAAAGACCACTGCATACTAGATTCTGGGCGTTTTGATTGCCCCCAATCATTAATGATACACTTGGCACACTTGGTTTTATGCAATATTATCGAACAAAAAAACACTTTCAACTAGAAAACACCAACAACGCAGCGACGCAAACGAACCGACCCCGACAGCAGGTTGCACTTGTACTCGATGCCAATACTTAACTACTCGATAAGCGAATGAAACGATCAGCTGTGCGACTTGGGCTGTCGGTATTTTGCTATCGATAACGATATATGCGAAAAGTGATATAACAAAGTACAAAATTTTTTCGCTTGTGTGCATGTATTTTTTGTTGTTAAATATTGTTTAAATAAAGGTGTTCAGGTTATTAGATATAAGCTGTGATATGTTATGTATCTGTTATGGCTCTGTTATCAGCTGCTAGCAGCTGTTAAATTCAAATTCGAGGCTCATTTCTCCAAACTAACAAAATTAATTTATTAAATCGTATGACTAATTTTTTTGAAACAATGACACTAATAATATTGATTTTAACATTTTTCTAAAATTTGCAGAAAGTAGGTACAGTTTTTTTCAATTTAAAAACTACACACTGCTAGTAACAGATCAGCAAAATGTTAAGTGTTTAGTTGTACTAGTTCAATTCGTTCATTATGAGAATCAGTTCCTTTGAACTAAATCTGAACGATCCGGTTTGTTTTGGTGTTTTTTGAAGTTCTATTTACCGTTTTCGGTACTACATCCCCAAAATTAGCTAAATTTAATTTTTGATCCGTTTTTGTGCAGCTTTGTCAATTTGATTTCGAAAACCAAAACAATTTCTATCTAATATTTAAAATTTTATAAAAATTCTCTGTATTTTATTTAGTATGGAAAATAAGTGTTATGTGATGGGGGTTCGCCGCCACCCCCACATCGAAAACAAAGCGAATTAATTGGCAATGTTAGCGAAATGTTAACCTGCGTCGTCGCTCTGCCGCCAAAAATGTAAATTTTTTAACGTGCGTCATAGTGGGCTTACACTGGCGTCCGAGCAAAATCTTGACTCGGACAGCCACTGTTACTTGTTGTGAACGAATTGAGGGTTCATTTGACTCGAATGAACGATGTTCATGAACAGCAATTCCGCTCTAATTGTTTTTGTTTACGTTCTTGGCTCGTTACACTTAAAAATCAGAGCGTGAACACGTTTGGAAAAACTGCATAAAAAATGGATGTTACCATTGCCGTTATTATATAATTGCCATGTAAATACGAATAACTAACAAGAAGTTCCTATTAAATAGACGAAGAGGACAAGCGCCGACAAGTAAGGCCCTAATTGCTTTGAAACTTGTAGAAAGGCAAGTTCAATACTATATTGCATACATATGTGTTATAAAATGCGTGCGTCATAATTGGCACGGTAATTACACCACCCACCTTAGCATTCACTAAAATAGCACAAAGGTTCAAGTGCCCAAACCTGCCTCCCCTGGGTCCTGGCCATCGATTTTGTTGTTGCACGTGAGCTGCCAAAACAAAACAACAAAAACAATACTATGTATGCACAATATGTATGTAAGTATGCATGTTTGTGTGTGTTAGTGTGCGCCATTGATTCAACGGTAATTTATGGTTTCGAACGCGACCTGCTGCCGGCCCAAATAAAAGAACTATGGCTCATTGCTTCTTTGTGAGCCATTGGAAACACACACATATACTTAAAAAAAAAAAAAACATTTATCAAAAACACATTTGTTTAAGTTGTTTCATACTAAAATCAAAATTATCTAAATTATTACATCAAATTTTTTGTATTATTTTACATTTCTTCAAGGTAAGCGCACAAGCACATTTTAATGGAACATTATTATGCAAGTGAACAGTAAATTTGCCGAGTATTATACATGCGTAGTAGTAAACGATAAAAGAATTTATTTATGCTAGTACCTGATACCTGATAAGCGTTAGTTGAGATAATTGCCACACTGCTGCCAAACCATGTTGCCCCTCAAGGCGGCAGTCCACAACCAAAAGCTGAACTTTGAATTCATCTGCCTCTGCCGATCTGCGCTTACGGTTAGTCATTATGACAGCAGAGGTGCAAGTGATGTGTTCATTCAGCAACAGCTACAGCGATACCAACAACAACCACAACAACAACGACGAGATCTACAACTTAAACCGGAACTACTGTGAGTGGCGTCCGCATTTACACGCTGAAGTTAGTTCATGAAGCTTTCCTGTTCAAGCAGCTCTTCCCTACTATGTTGGGATTGCGTGTTCTGCTTACTTACCTAACTGACTAATTTACAACCCATAAATAAGCGTGACACCCTCTACAAGAATTACATCATAAGCTCGACATTAACTTTGGCACGCCTCTGTCTACTTATACAAACAGAAAACTTCAAGAACTAACTTCCTCGCGTAAATGCAGAATTCTGTGTGTTATCTGCGTAGTCATCTTATGTCTTGTGCTGATAAGGATTTGAGTTCGAGTGTCCGCCGTGCGGCCTGGCTAAGTGATCCAGCATACCAGCTGTTATGTCGCCCCCTCAATCAATACTCACACACATGCACTGTAGCTATACTATAAGCCAAAACGATAAGATATGCCCCACACTCATAGTATACCTTTATACATGTGTACTACAATATATCATATCAACTTGAGTAGTTGAAGACACACAGACAGTCAGTTCCATTCAGCAATTCGAATTTGCAAGCTCTTGTTATAAGTAGAATTTCAGATTGTAATTTTCACGCCTTTGAAATTGCAGCCGCCCTCGGGTTCAAAGTACCACATTCGCTGTCAGAAGAATACACACGGAGACAGTTTCAGTCAGCATGTTCTACTCTATGTACGCGTATCTGTCGCACCTGCCGCGCTTGCATGCGCTCGGTATTGCCATATTTGCCTATGTCATATATTACCTGATTCAGGTGGTAAAGGTGATTATCGCATTGCGTCATTCGGTGTGTTAATATCTCGTCTAATGTGATCATCATAAAACAATTATAGCGCCCAATAATTGCCTGCGCCGATGGTCCATTCAAGCAGTACCTGATCAAAAAGATGCCCACGCTGGAGAACAAGTACTGGCCAACATTTTGGTGTGTGGAGAGTCGTGCCCAGACCGTTCTTGCGAGCCTGCTGCGCTCCAAGAGTCTGCCCCGCGTCGACTACCGCAGGTAATTTCACAATATGACCTGCAATTATAATAATTATTATGGTATTTCTCTATGGGATACCACAAATCTCCCTATACGCATCAATTAGTTTGGCTTTTTGTATCTTTTACGCATGAAATGGAAATAATGGACACTCTAAGAAAGTTATTAAAAGTATCTAATAGACAAAAAGAGCTCTAACTCTATAAAGGAGAAATTTACAATCTTAACCCAATTTACATATATGTATTATTCAACGTGTGATTTAGAAAAATCACCCACACTGTCGCAAAATGGGGGTCAAGGTTATTAAAATCAAATTAACCCGTTGACTCCGAGCAATACCGGAAAGTATTGGATCTGTACAACTATGGTATTTTATATACTATGTAAAAGAATATATAATACAAGTATATTTTTGAATACAGGAATCTTAAACGTAGTAATTATTTCGATAATATTAAACCGGTTACTTTTCATTGATTTGCATAATTAAAACATAGTATATCGAAGAGTTCTGCGAGCTATTTTTAAGTGCTTTTCACTAGGTCAAATTTCATCCCCGTTGTAGATTACATCTTGGAAAACGAAACTTATTAGCAAGTCAATAGTTTTTTCAATCCAATCGAATGGCTTCATAAATATTAATTTTTTCATTTGTTTTAAATATGTAAATTGCATTATACAAATTTAAGCGTAGTTTAGCCGGAGCAGTCGAAAGCACACGTCTGGCTCAGTTTCAATTGAAATAAATGGCCTTGTCAGGGTTTCTCGTCAAGTAGGAATTTGCACAGACATACATACCTTTGGAATACGTGGTGATTTGCAGTCTGAATTGAATCCATCGAATATATTTGTATAAATAGATTAATGGTTCTTTTAAACTGCTCCACTTAGAGAAATACTGAGCCTGAAGGATGGCGGGGAGGTGGCTCTGGACTGGATGGAAGAAGGCTGTGACGAGCGCGCACCTTGTGTGCTCATATTACCAGGCCTGACTGGGGAATCACAGGCCGAATATATCAAGTGTCTGGTCTTTGCCGCCAAGCAGGTGGGCATGCGCGTGGTGGTCTTTAATAATCGAGGTCTGGGCGGAATAGAGCTGAAAACTCCGCGTCTCTACTGTGCCTCCAATTGTGAAGATCTATGCGAGGTTGTGAAACATGTGCGCCAAACGCTGCCTGCCCACTGTAAACTGGGTGCCACCGGCATATCCATGGGTGGACTCATACTTGGTAGGCACTTGTAATTCCAGTATTTATTGTTATTTAATTGATTCATACCGCAGGTAACTATTTGGCACGCAAGAGCGACGAGGCGCGTGTTAATCTGTCCGCTGCCAAAATAATATCAGTGCCTTGGGATGTGCATAAGGGCAGCGCCAGCATTGAGAAGCCCGTCATCAATAACTTGCTAGGACGTCATTTGGCAGGCAGTCTGTGCCGCACGCTGCGCAATCACTTAGAGATCTACAGGGATATCTATCAGGATTCGGACATAGATATACAACGCATACTGCGTGTAAGTAGGAATAACAATGCCATTGAATGAAATTGCTATAATAGATTCCTTACTCTATTATCTGGCAGTGCAAGACGATCAAGGAGTTCGATGAGCTCTTTACGGCAAAGCAATTTGGCTATGCACATGTGAACGACTATTACACGGATGCCACGCTGCATAATAAGCTGGATCACATATCGGTACCGTTGCTCTGCTTGAGCGCAGCAGATGATCCCTTTCAGCCATTGGACGCCATACCCATCAAGGCGGCCAATCAGTGTACACATGTCGCAATTGTTATTACAGCCCGTGGCGGTCATATAGGTTTCCTCGAGGGCTGGTGGCCGTCCACCAAGGATCAGTATATGTGCCGGCTGTTCACTGAGTATTTCACTAAGGCCCTGTTTGATGAGGACGGTGAATTTGAGCGCGCCTCTAACAAAATGCACGAACGATTCTTGGCCAAGCAAACGTTGGAGCTGGATTCGCGCATCAATTTGTCCACTGAGGTGCTGCTCTTGGATAAGCCGGTCGAGCAGCTGGAACACCATAAAGCGAAGATAATGTAGATCAATTAGTACAGCCAGTCGGCGTCAAACTATACTATACATATATAGAAAAAATAACTGCGAATGTGTTATCAATTGACAGTGCTAGACGCCAGCTGAAGATTTGTGATATGAATTTGAACAAAATCCAAAGTGTTATTATAAACAATTAAATAATTATTCGGGAATAATATTTCGACAGCTGTTAGAAACTGAAATTATTGCTAGAACAACATGTATTAGTCACATATCAAATTGGAACAGTGAACCAAAAGCTTTATAATTATTAATACTATCTTAGTAGATATATGCAAAATTCGCAATTAAAACTATGACACAGAACAATAAACCTTACTCGAACGATATTTTTTTTATTAAATTCTTATATTTAACTAATAAAAATACAATGCTTAACAAAACGAATCAATTATTAATATATATTTGCAAAATAGCGAGCAATTGAAAACCGCTTACAGCTAAAAACGTACGTACATATGTAAATATAAAAAAATAATGTATTTTGGGTATTTCGGGTATTTCGGATGCGGGCCTAACTAAATGGGCTTATAGAGCAAGGTCGTCACGTACTTCTTGCGATAACGATGGGTGGCACTGAGCACCATCACGCCGTCCTTGATGGATAGCGCGTACAAATGGTTCAACATGACATGATTCGGCTCAGGCAGCAATGTGGGCTCGCACTGAAATACAAACAACATTTATATTTATTACGTGCTGCCATAAACTATATTAATTCTATAGATGCGCGTATGCTATACAAGCTTTTTTCCACAACCAACTTTTCGGAAAGTTCCACATTATGTTCATAACAAATCAGCACAGGTAATGTTTATATTGTAGAATATTCAAGGGAAGCGATTACGCACAGTCAAAACAATTTGGAAGTGCAATCGTTTTACTTTTAAAAACTATGCGAAAACAGGAACAAAGGCCAAACGTTTGATGCGGAAAAGTGATTGCTCCTTTCACGGAAACGGGAACACCAAAACACAAACGATTCAATCGTTATAGTACTTTGTTTCCAAGCGAGGAACATGTGTAATGTTGGACTTTCGTAAAGTGCACCCTTCTTCAGTGGAAAAGCGTTTGTATAGCGTTGTCGCATCTAAGTACACGTGATAAACTGCCTACCGATAGTGGTGTATCCTTGTTGAGTATGACCTGGAGCAGATGTGGGGGCAGAACTGGCGGTCCGGAGACCTTCTCCCAAGGCTTCACCTGCGGCACCTCCTGCGAGTACTCCTTTTCGGCATAGTTAGGCACATTCTCGCTGTCTTTGGCCAAGGCTTGGAATACCTCAAAATCTGAGGCGCGCACCGATACCAAATTGTTTTTATCGCCCTCGTCGTTTTCCACGCTTTTCTGTAAGTGTAGAAAAGTGAGTGTCAAAATCAATTGATAATTTCGAGAGCTGCCAACTCAAACCGAAGCCCAAAGCTGATGTCTCTCAGCTTTTGTTTACAGTCCAGCGGCGATTACACAACAGAATAAGTGAAAAATAGTCTACTGCGTCATCAATTTGTAAACATGCTCGCGTATCGATTTTCCACTGGAATTCTGGAACAACACTACTTACCAGCTTGGGATCGTGCTTCCATTCGCCATCTACGCAGAACTTGTACTGATGATCGCCCTCGGGAAGATCGATGATGGTCACAAAGTTGCCATGGCTGCGCACCATTTGTATGGGCTTCCATTTGGAGAATGTGCCCGATATGGTTACATTCTTGCCACCATAATCCCAACGTAGGACTGTCGGCAGCGCTGTTTTCTTTGGCTCAATATCCTCATCCAGTGATCCTATTGCCTGCGCCTGCTCATCATCGTTGTTCTCATCCATTGTGTTATCTCTCTCAGCTGCTGCTGCTGCTTCCTCTGTTGCTAATTCGTTATCAACAACTGCTGTGCGCTTAGCTCCCGCTCTCGTATAATACGAATCGTCGAATGCCGTATGTTTTTTATCGAACGAGAAAGCTTGGCCAACGCCAACGCCGCCGCCTGCTCCAATGCCGCCCAAAGCTGCTGCGCCCGCGCTACCGCCCCCGCCACCCGTTCCCGCTGCCGCTCCACCACTTACCACTGAGTCGCGAAAGTGTGCGGGAGAACTTGGTGTCGATAAATCGGTCGACTTGTGGCGCTCTCGATGCATTTGCACAGTGGAGCTGCCCGCGTTGCCCATATTGCACTCTCTTTTGTTTTTTGTTGTTTCTTTCTTTGGAGGTTACTTATAAAAAAGCATTTAAAATGATTGGACGTTTACTGTTATTGGCACTTTGTTTTCCTTGATTTTCGTTTTTGTTTTAATCGTTCGTTTAGTCGCTGTGTTTATCCAAAATATTGTTTAGTAAAAATGGTTTATGTATTACAAATTTTGGCATTTAATTTTTAGTCTTTATTATTTAATAGTTTGTTTTCGTCGTAAAATGGCTAATTATAATTACAACTATATATGTATGTGTGCATATTTATGCAGTATACATATATGTGTGTTTGTATATATGTACGTACAGTATATTTCGCAGTTCCAATTGGATTTGATTCATTCTGTGAGAACGGCGCAGAGTTGCATGTTTCGATGTATCGACCAGGGCTAAGGTCAATTAGAATGCAATTTGTTTTGGTTCATAATAAAGTGCAACATTCTGCGTCTGCTCTATGGAACTAACTCATGATTTTTCAATTTGAACAATCGGATATGTCTTTAATGAATTCGATTTTTGGCTGTGGTGTTTGACTATTTTGCAATAGTTTCTATTAAAATATTAAATATAATAATATATAATCTCTCACAAGGGAAGCGATGGTGGGAGTATCGATAGGCCTTGCAAGTAAGCGATGAATAAGTAGTGTTGGTAAATGCTTCCATACCAGAGAGCGCGCATATTGAAATTTTTATATTATACTTGACAATGAAATGAAATAGCCGAATGTTCAAAAATTTTATTGCATATCAAAGAGCACTTTAAAATCAATGCAGTATATTCAAATTACTTGTTATTAACTAATTATTGACACATAAAATAAACACTGATTTGAATTTTAACATTTTAACCCTCTGCTAGGATATCAAAATATGAGTCAAATTTAATTAATTTAATATCAAAAAATAAAAGTAAATAGCCAAATTACATTGCGCTGTTAAAACGCTCTTGTTCAATGTCAAAATCAGAATATTTTAAAATTCCTGCCGAATACACTTAGTATGTACATACATGCATACGTATCATCCAATAGAACAAATTATTTTTATAAAATAAGTCCATATATGATATTCGGACCATAGTACAAAACATGCTAGAAGTTTTAATATACTCATGTATGTACATGGATATATCGTATACACATATATATTATGTGCATTGAAACCTTTTACTCCCTGTACCCATAAAATGGGTACATGTTAATTAAAAAGCTATAAAACGGCACTGCCAAGTCCAATTGTTATTTTTATTATGCAAGTCAACCACATTTCATAAAATAGGAAAACTCTTTGAATCGGTTTTCATAATACAATATATAAATATTTATTAATTAATATATACATATTTTAGAATTCAGAAACTCTTAAATATAATTTTTTACATTTTGCTGTTAGTAATTTAAATTCGTAAAAATAAAATTATTGAATGAAAGATGAACTTAACTACATCAAATTAATTTTCTTATTGCATTCCTTGCATTTACTCTTTGACAAGTTTTCGGTTAGATCTCTATCTATCGTCAATCATATCTAAACTTCAGCTCTCCAAAGCGTTATGTTATTTGTTGTTGTTAAGGAAACTATATAATAATATATTCAATTTATTATATTAAGCTCCGGTCAAACTAAAACCCCACAGCGCCATAAGCCAAAATTCGCGCAAATTTTTACGCTTGGAATTTATGAAATGCAACAAATTGCAAATAATGTCATCAGTGCGGAAAATCAAAGGCAATTTGGTGATTTACAAATAAAATTTGTGAACTTTTAGTTAGTTTCACCTTCTGTTTTGTTTCTAGCACACCACCAGTTTCATTCAAGATACTTAGAAATATTGTGGAAAACCTGCCGGATATTGCATTTCAGATACAGCGTAACGAGATTTACGGCTTGAATAAGTCATTGGACGGGTGCGTAGACTGGGCACGCAGAGGACAGACTGCAATTGCCCACGACTCCTTCTGGTCCAGCGGCAGCAGCTCCTGGGCACGCCGAGGACAGACTGCAATTGCCTGCGGCTCCTTATGGTCAAGTGCCAGCAACTCGTGGGAATGCCGAGGACAGAGGAAAATGTTGTGGTTAAAGCAAGCAAGTAAACATTGCATTAACTACGATGAACTAATTAGGCCTTTACTGATGCGGATCACACAAGACGAGGCGACACAATTGTCAGCAATGATTGGAGATTCGACATATCCCAAGTGTAATCAAGTATTTAAAGGATATATATATATATTATCACTCGTTCTATGTGAAGCCAAACACTCGCAGCTTGTACGAATTGGGGAATGTGAGTAGAGTTAATAAAGAAACTGTTAACTTTTGCGCAGCCTCTAGATGAAAGTGCTGAGAAGGTGATGGCCGAAGCAAGGAATGATATTGCGCCAGCCGACAAAGAGCAGGTCCAGGAGCAGGCCACCGTTCGCGACCTTAATTCCAATTCTGGCGAAAATAACGATAGCAAAATTTTAGTACTGAGCTAAAAGATAGTCCCAAGGCACTATTCAAATTCAATATCCAATCACGTCTAATATTTAATTAAAAATACTGAACATTGATAACCAAATGCAACAGGAAGCGAAGTACGCAGAGATGACCGATGCATGTAAGCAAGCTTTCTGTGAGGGTTTCTACCGGACGCGGGAGTTACTCATAAAGTATAACTGGGCTCTAAAGCCTTGCGCGGCTCCCTTAAAAGTTCTACAAATACCAAAGGGCACGATAAGAACCTCGAAACCAGCAACGACATCTGCAATGCCTAAGTTCCCTCTAAGTACAACGCTAGGGTCCAACGCCAATGCCAATTACAAGTTTTTTGACCCACAGCAGCTTGAAATTTTAGATCTGAGGTATCGCCAACGATGACAGATTGCCCGACGTTCGGCTCCTTTTTGATTTCATCTGGATCATACTACGCTTGAAGAGCGGATCATTTTGACTCACTGCCACTTGCGACCCAAGGTACACATTTCCCAACTGGGTTCACAGTTTGACGCATCCCGTTGTGTGGGTGGAATCTCATATTTCGGCATGTCCACTGCAATAAAAGCAAGATATTTTGTAGTCAACGTTTAACTTTAAAACTCAACAAGTCTTACCCTCGCCGACATTCAGATCTGGCACGTCTTTCTGGCTCACGTCAAATCGTCGTTCTCGGCTGTCTTATTCTCAACTATGTAGAGTGGCATTAAAACTAGGACATTAGTGCTGTGAATCTAAATATACATGATTAAATTATATTTACATTGAATTGGCCTTGGCTAGATAAGCATTCCAGTTAATTAACTAAGCTAATATCGTATTAGGAAGCTGTTTCGCTTGTATCCACTGATCCTCCTGTATGTCTGGCATCACAGAACGACGTGCCCTTATACATGCACGTATACGTCTTGAATTCCTGATAGCTCAACTGCAACAGTATCCGCCAAATGGTCTTCTTCAGCCCATGACTAGTGAATAGCAAGTACTTCAGATTGGCATTGCAGCTGCAACGGTTAGTTGCCTCTGTGGATGCTGCTGTGCTTGCTTTAGTTGCAGTGGTTCAGGTTCCCGTCCTTTAGTACTTGTAGCAACTTGCTTCTTAAGAGAGCTGGACAAGCCTTTAAAGTCCAGTTGTACTTTATACGTATCTCCGGCGACTGGTAAGAAGCCTCAAAGAAAGCTCGCTTACATGCATTGGTCATCTCTGCGTACTGCGCTTCCTGCTGCATTTGCTTATCAATGTTCAGTATTTGTAATTAAATATTATACGTGATTGGATATTGAATTTGAATAGTCCATTGGGACTATCTTTTTGCTCAGTACTCGATTTTGTTGCCGTTGTTTTCGCCAGAATTGGAATTAAGGTCGCGAACGGTGGCCTGCTCCTGGACCTGCTCTTTGTCGGCTGGCGCAATATCATTCCTTGCTTCGGCCATCACCTTCTCAGCACTTTCATCTAGAGGCTGCATATAAGTTAACAGTTTATATATTAACTCTTCACTCACATTTCCCAATTCGTACAAGCTGCGAGTGTTTGGCTTCACATAGAAGGAAGTGATAATATATATCCTTTAAATATTTCTATGACACTTGGGATGTGTCGAATCTTCAATCATTGCTGACAATTGTGCCTCGTCTTGTGTGATCCGCATCAGTAAAGGCCTAATTAGTTCATCGTAGTTAATGCAATGTTTACTTGCTTGCTTTAACCATAACGTTTCCTCAGTCTGCAAACTGTCCTCGGCATTTCCACGAGTTGCTGGCACTTGACCAAAAGCAGCCGAGGACAATTGACCGCAAGGAGCATGTTCTGTCTGAATTTGTATTTCTTTTGTACTGATCACGGTTCGCTGTAGAAAAAAGCACGGTAATACCAGTCTACGCAACCGTCCAATTGCTTATTCGAGCCGTCTATCTCGTTACGCAGTACATACATACATATGTATTTGAAATGAAATATCCGGCAGGTTTTCCACAATATTTCTAAATAACTTAAAACTCGTGGCGTGCTACAAACAAAAAGGAATGTGAAACTATGAACATGCAAAAGTTCACAATTTTTATTTGTATATTACCAAATTGTCTATTTTTTTGTAGATAACAAATTTTTTTTGATGACATTATTTGCAATTTATAGAATTTGATAAATTTTAAGGTTAAAAATTTGCGCGAATTTTGGCGGCTAAAACTTCGCGAATGCCGCGTGAGGTATCAGAGTGACCGAAGCTTAAATTTAATATAAAGGCGGCTACGGCATTTTGCAGTATATCGACCCCTTTTTGCAGAGTTATCGTATAAGCAATTTTTTACGAAATTGAGTTTGTGATGCAACGGTTTAAAGTCATTCACTCATCACCTGGTAAAATATTATAATGATATTCCCTACAGCTATAAAGATAATTTGATTTACATTTTACCGATTTGAACAATTTTCCTATTTTATGAAATGTGGTCATAACAGTTTACTGGTTTTGGCGGTGTGGTTTTATAGCTCACTTATTTATATCCTTCGCCAATATGGCTAAAATACATAGTATGACGGTGCAATATAATGGAATCAACTGAAATCGTGTTTTAATGTTTTTTTATGGCTAAACATATGAGACATAATAATTATTTAATTCGTTCCTAACGAATTCATATATCAGTAATTAAACTATTAAATAATTAACTGGTTCCGCTAATCCAATGTTTGATTGCGCCTGCAGCCCTGCGCAGAATAGCAGCTGTTATTTGCAAAAGTTGCAGTGTTACCAGTTACCAGTTCCTAATAAAAGTTGAAATAGACATACGGTTATATCTTGCTTTCTACACTTGGTCACACTGCCTAATATATATGTAATTTATATGTGAAAAGATTAGGAGGGAAGGCGTTAAGCAAATTAATTAAGCACTGTTAATACATAATAATGGCCGAATTGGTGAAGGACTGGCTGGCGGACTATCAGCGCGCTCGCCGTCAGCCAGCGGACTCCGAGGCATTTGTCGTGGAGCACGAAACAGATCCAGAAATCGCCGAGGCCATCTTCACAATATTTAGCGAAAGGCAGCGAAATGAAGATCTGGTGCATGATATTTGCCAGCAGTTGTTGGCCTTCTACCGTGCGCCGGAAGTAACGTTACACAAGTATCCATTGCAATTTATACCCGTGCTGATATACACGTACCTCCATGCTGTGGCAGCGGGCGACAAAAAAGCGTCCCGTGGCGTCGAAACGCTGCTCATATGCATTTACAACGGCGAGGTGTCCACCGACGATGGCGGCCAAAAGGTTGTTGCCTTTCGCATGCCCATTTTGGCCCAGGCGTCTGTCTACCATGAGATGAAGAATCTGCCAATAACGGATCTGCGGCGCTGGGAGGAGAATTGCAATCGTGAGGTCAAGTGGGGGCCACATCTGCGCATTGAATCGATGAATGCTCAAAACCGTATACGCATCATGACCGCCCTGCTCTTTTGCTACAATCAGCAGGTGAGCCTCACACAAAAGGCATCGCTGCTGCATCTCTGCCGCGTGACGTCACAGTTGGTCAATCAAGGCTTCACAACCAAATCTGGCCATGGGCATCGCATGAGCTATGGGTAAGCGAAGTTCCCGTAAATGTTGTTTCTCAATGCTACTTTGTGTAATTTTCACTGGCATATCGTTATAATACTTATGGTTACTATAATTTCAGCTCTGATCCAACGACGGGTGCTACATTCCCCAAACCCTCCGCACCGCGAATACCGCTCTCAGCGTCCTTCCTTATCGAACTGGTGCACGCCATCTACTATGCAATGTTTAATGGATTCGGCACGGTTGCCATACAGACACTGGAGGACATACACAATCGTGCCAGTTACGAAATGTACACGGAATTAATTCTGGTCACAAATGCAGTGCGTAATTCACTGCATGCGAACCCATCGGGACAGCCCAATGATGGGCCCATGGGCTTGAGCGTGGCACTGACACCGGCTACAAATACCGTGACGACCTCAGTCTCTAAATCGATGATAACGAATGCATCATTCCGCACGAAAAAGTTGCCCGATGACATACCAATACAAGTGCAGGATCTCACAATGCCACAGGCGCCGCAGCAGCTGGCCAGTGTGATGGAGGAAACGGAGCCGGTTGCTAAGGAATCACCGTCGACCAAGGAGAGCAGCGGTACGCGCACTTCGATCATACGGCCTAGCATGGAGGGCATAAAAGCGCAGGCGCATAAGGCGGCGCTCATTGCTGGCTTTAAGAAGTCGAAGGACAAGGAAAAGGAGAAGGATAAGGAACCGCCAAAACCACCGCAGCGCAAATTTGATAAGCATACACAGCGCAACTCGCTGCTTCAGCTGCAATCAGCGCCAGATATGAGTCTCGACTACGAGAAGAATCCTTTGACGGTCAGCAAATCGAAAACATACGATGCCGTTGCCGAGTCGCAACCCACCGATATGCTGCCAATGCAAACGCTATCGCTGATCAATGAGAATGGCAGCAATAGTTTCAGCATCGATAGCGATATGAATGATGGCATTGCCGTCCTGGCTGGCCCCAACAGCGGGGGTGTTCCGGCTAGCACGATGACCTCGCTGAACAGCAACACAACAACTTCCATTACGAGCAGCGATTTGCTGACCAAGAGCTTTGACTCCAGCGTCGAGATGACGCCAATGGGTCACAGCACCAGCAATGGAGGCAAACTGGCCGAACATGGCCTGGAATAGTGCGTACCATTCCGAGTTCAACAACAAACCAATTAGCCAAATTCAAGAACATATATATATATATTTATTAACACTAATATATTCGCACGTTACCTTTGGGTATTAACTGATGAACAAAAGGAAACCAGTTGGGATTGGGGGATTGGGGCTATATTGGCGTGTTTTGAACTGCAAAATGTACCGCAGGAATACTTAAAAACGTTTGAATTTGTTGAATTTAATTGTCACTCTTCGTTGTTCGTATGTATTAAATGTATTGTATTCTAATTGTTGGTAAAATGTACATTACTAATTATGTAATTTTGGTTTAGGTTTAAGCGTTTAAAGTCCTACACACACATAAATACCTAAAATATAGAAAATATATAGTCAAGAAACCAGAATTCCAGAAGAAAATTGAAGTAAAGAACTATTTCCAAATGCTTTAAGCATTCAAAATTGATTTTAAGTGTGAAACTGTTCCGGTTCATTGTGTGAGAAATATGTCCTTTTCCAGATTCTGGTTTCCTTGGTCTACATGTTGGTTTATTATATGTTTAAGCAATATGAAAATATAGCTATAACATATACACAAACATACAAATATGTAAGCCTAATATATACATTCATACATACAAATATTTATTGAACGTTGACTTACAACCAATGTTATTATTATTGATTTAAACTACAAAAAAATATATATACATAAATGAAATTGGATGTTTGTTGAAGGTGGCTCGTTGTGATAAAGCTGTTCACAAATTGCTCAGTTGCTCACTTCAATTACTATCTCTGATACTCAGTTGTTCTTTATAAACATATATAGTTTCTTTCAGTAAGCAACTGTTTCAGTTTCCCTCATGAACAACTGACAACAATGGTGAACATTACGATATCCGCTTTCTGAACTTGCCCTGCAGAAAGATGCGTGGCACATCAATGCCCTCCTTTAGATTCAAAGTGCGTCGATGCACATAGTTGTTGGCCAGGACCTCAAAGCCGTTGCTGCTGAACAGCTCTGCCAGCTCCTGCTCGGCAAAGTAATAGCTGCGCGTGCCGTCCTGACGCATGTACAGATTCTCAGCGATTTTGTTGCCCGGCTTGAAACGCAGCTGCGCCATGTCATAGAGGCCGTAATCTCTGAATAGCACCAAGCCGCCGGGCTTGAGCAGTTGCCATAGATTTCTTACCACATCGCCAAATCTATCCGGATGTATGGCGGATAGCACGAAAATCATGGTGCACACATCTAGGCTCTCTGTGGCAATGTGCTCGTGCACCTGTTGCGTCGTAATGTCGCATTGGAAGGCCGTTATATGTTTCGCATCGTAGAGCCCATTGGAACGCACAAAGTCAACGGCACGTGGCGAAAAGTCGCACGCATAGAAATAGAAACCCGTTCTTGTGATCTCATCCTCCTTCAACTGTTCCTCTAGCAGCGGAAAAACCAGATTGCCAACACCGCAGCCCACCTCCAAAAGGGTACGTATCTGCCCTGGGCTCGTGGACTCCTCCTGGTCGGCCAGCAGCTCCTGGAACTCACGTGTCGTCCAGTGGCGATCCTTAAAGAAGCGCGTCTCGTTGCGTTTGTAGAACAAATCCCAGTGCCGCTGTGCATCAATCTCCAGCTTGTTCGCCTTAAATTCGGGTACCATGCGTTTGTTTTGCTCCTCCAGCTTAACTATCTCGGATGCGGATAGCACCTTCGTTTGTGTAGTGATTATATCTGGCTCCATGTTCCACAAATAACGACAACGCGTGTTGTGTCCAAAACGTAAACATTAAGCTCATCAGGGGTATTCCGTGTATTAAAATCGATTTGGTAATCAGCTGTTTGTTTTGAAAAATGGCGCGAACGTCCGTTATCGATTTAAATTTGAATTGGGAGACGCAACCAAGAAAAAGTAATAATACAAGGCGAGTTTCTCCTTGTAACGGCTCGAATGCAGATATATTTGCTTTGCGATCTTAGTCAGGTGAAGATCCCTCCTTGAAATATTTCAAATTGTTAATGGCAAAGCACTCTATAGGACAAATTATTGCCAAAAATGGATTTCGCGTGTAATTCGCTTTAGATATGGTTCTTGAAAGAAACTCTATATAAAACATATTTTTAGGTTCAGAAATTTTAACAAATTCAACGGAAGATTGCTTGAGGAAAGAAACGAAAATGATGTTAACGACTTTATAATCCAGCTAAGATTAAAATAAAGATAATCATAAAAGATTCTGTTCCATACATACCATGGCTACCATCAAGGCTGCTGGGAAAGATTTTAAGCTATAAAATATGAAAGTATTTAAATTGGCAACAGTTTGTTAAAATTCGTTAGAATATTTTATTGATCAGTTTGTTTAATTTTGTTGTATTTTATATTTATTTTCGTTTTAGCGCGTCACGTTTTGCAGATTTGAAAGAACAATCTTATCTCATGGATTCATATAAATTGTATGTATCATTTGTATAATTACTAGGGAGTTGCAAAAATATTTTACAATAACAATACGATAGTAGAATTGATAATTAATTCAATAGTTAATTGATAAGTTAAATAGTTTAACAAAGGCATAGGCCAATAAAGCATAAAGATTTGTCAATTTTAGTTACACATAGAGAATTTTTGTGGTTTTCTTATAGTACTCGTATTTGAACAAATCTGGAACATTGGGCATATGTCTATTGCCATTCGAATTATGCATATACTGTCAATATATGATATATATATATATTTAATAAATGAATTGAAACCACTGCAGCGTGCATAAAGCATATTTTTGTTTTCCATTTAATGCTGCACTTTATACTTGAAATTTGATTTACTTTTTTCCGGGTTCTTTTAGGTTTTTGTGGTTAAGAAAAGTTGAAATCATTTTTAAGCTGCTGTGGCTATAGGTTTGTTCTTCTTATTATTCTTGTTGTTGTTGTTTTTGTAGTAATTGCGCTCTCGTTGCCACACACAATTTGAATTAAATCTAACTACAGCATTCATATTGCCTACACATACATGTAGTATGTATATCCTGCCAAATAGCGCAGGATCGTATTCATCAGTTTCATATTGCAAGAAAGTTATGCCTATATACATAAGTTGTTTCGTTTAACTATATTATAACTCTAGGCATTTAAGCTTATTGTTGTTTAACACGAACTTTTGTTTTCAAAAACAAAACACTTTGAATTATGAAATATGTGTGTGTGTCCTTTGTTATATAATCAAAAATAGCTGCGACTGACTGTATTGGCTTTATAAACATACATCGGCCCCACGTTTCTAATTTTTATTTTCATTATTGCTTATCTAATGCCAATTGCCTGTATATAAAAAAGAGTAAAAAGACGCAGACATTA
The DNA here is from genome assembly GCA_037075165.1 of Hirtodrosophila histrioides. NCBI lineage: Eukaryota > Metazoa > Arthropoda > Insecta > Diptera > Drosophilidae > Hirtodrosophila > Hirtodrosophila histrioides. The sequence continues at coordinate 729,770 of JBAMCL010000422.1, read as the reverse complement.
AATACTAGCGTCCAAATTATCGGCTTATCGTATATGTATATCTGTATATATATATATATGTAATATATAATATTTATATAATTTTTTGTTCGCATTCGCATAACGTCTTTAACATTATGTATGTCCAATATTTTATTTATTTATGCAATGTATATTATATACGGTAAACTTGAGTAGAAAATTTGGAAGAGAAAAAGTTTTACACATATGCTAAGTACATAGAAATATGTATGTACGAGTATTTATATAATAATTATGATACTGTATAATTGATTTTTCTTTACATGTATATAATTTTCAATTGTTTTTGTTTTTCTTTATTCTTTTGTTGGTGTTGCTTGTCAATTAAACATTAGTACAAAATTGTAGCCATGTCGTTGATAAACAATTGATTTATGTTTCGGAGAAAGAAGTTAATGAAAGTTAAACTCAAATGAAGTCGGGGAGTTGCGTTCTTTTCTTATATATAGTATTGCAAATATTAGTTTTTGATAGCGTCAAGTGACGTCTTAAACTTTGAATAGTTTTGTTTATTTTTAGTTTTAGTTTTATAAATGTTTGCGTTGAAATGTTTTATGCTCATTTTGTTGTTTCTTTGCATTAAAGATATATAATTAAAAGTTTAGGTTTAACTTTGAGACTTTGCACAGCATTTTATATAATATACATTTACATTTATATATGTGTATTTTATTTTTGCTTTTTATCTATATTGTTTTCTTACAAAATCGAGTAAAAATTTCCTTATACAAAAAATATGAGTATCGTTTACTAATTGAGTTTCAAAATAAGACAAATGCGAAGCAAAGTTTCGGAAGTTCACGTTGCAAAAAGTTTAACAAATTAAAAGATAAATACATTCAATAAATCGGAAGTTATAGAATTGCGTGGTTCGAGTTTCTCGGTTCGTGAAAGTGTCTAGAATGGGAATTGAGGTTGTTTTTATGAATTTTTGTTTTTTTGTTAATTCTTATTTTGTCGGCTGCCTCTGCTACTACTGTAGAGCGTATAATGAATCAGTCTTTGCGTGTCACAAGTATCAAACAAGGAGAGATACGTAAATACAATATAGTATATATATAAGTATAAACCACATCGGAAAGCATACGCTACGGGTATATGAATTGGATCTTCTGCTGTCGTGTTTGTTCCGTGGCATACAAATATATAGTACAAAAACTAGCTAAGATGTGTTTGCATCGTTGTAGAAATTTAAACAGCATTCCTTGTACGAGTTGAACATATGATAGTTGTCAATGTAAATGATAAAACAAGTTAACAAGCTTTCATTCAATTAGGTATGTGGTAATTAGATTTAGCTATGCTGCGAGTTTTGCTTTAAGCTAAGCCGAATTGAATTATATAGAATTACAAAGCGTAAGATGCAAATAGTTATTTGTATATGTATGTTTAATTTGTATATATGAATTAATAATATGTATGTTTATGGTTATACTTTATTCGTAATTGGTGCGTTTTATTTTTTATTTTTATATACTTTTTTTGTTTTGGTTTGTTGGATAAAATTCACAAAAGTTCTTGAAGTAAAGTAACGAATAAAAATCTCAGTTTTTGGGTTACTTGGTTTCGCTTACTTTGAATATACATACATACAATAAAAAAATGTATAATTAGATTTTAATTTGTTTAGAATCGAATTTGAATACAAATGATGTTTGAAGAGCCGCTAGTTGCAGACTTTTATATTTTGTTACTTATAGATTTTGTTATCGTTTTATGTTAACCTGAATACAAAAATACATTAATATATATTTATATATGTATTGTATATGTATATATAAGTATATTTATATATGTAATATGTATGCAATTTTTAATTAACTGTCTTGTAATTTAATGCACAACGTTTGTGTCGACAAGTTTTGCAAGAACACAAACTTTTATAATTCAGATTAGTTCAATTTTGGTTTTCCTTTCTTTTCATTTTAGCTGATATCAGTGAAAGTGCCTTTGCGGTTGGTTAATGATCATCTACTTGTTGTGCTGCGCCACCACATGGGGTGATTTATAAAAGTTTTGCACGAACTCGGAGAGGCTGTAGACGGCGCCGGGTCCCTTGCCAGCGCTCATGCATATAAAGTCGCCCAAACAGTGCATGTTGGCTGCAATGAAATAAAACAGTTAGTTGGATGTTCTAGTTGATTTTAGTTGTAGTTAGTTACTGTTAGATAGAATGGGTGGATATGAGGGCGGTGGCTTAATCCAGCTGCCATCCGGTCGGCGCATGTGTCGGCGATCCGATGAGAACTCAATTAGATATGTATCTGCGGGTATAACTCTGAAGAATCTGTAAATAGATAAACATTTAGCCATCTGGTAGACATGATTTAACGCCTTGCTCACCTGTGGTGCTCCGGTCGTAGCGCCAGATCGGAACGAAAAGTCTCTGTAACGTATTTGTGGAAATATGTGGGAAACGGCAGCGTAGTATCCAAATCGAATACCAAACAGCGGTTCGGCAAGGGATTGTGCATGAAGAATACATGATAGTCCTGTGAAAACAAGCGCATTATAAATCGATATTTCAGATGCAGCAACTGAAAGTTTTCGGAGACAACATACCCATATCACAACTTGATCATCACCGCGTCCGGCCTTTTGCCGCCAGAGTGGTACAGTTCGTCCTTCGTTGGACACAAAAACCGCATAGCACGTGGCCAACTCCTCCGGGCGGGTGCGTTTCACCTGTTCACATAGTTTCCAAACGTTCTCCTCACTGCAAAGAATAAAACAAATCAAATAAATATAAGATCAAGTTTGTGGATAATGAATAGCAGAAGTGTGGATCAGAGCAGACTTCCAACTATTCTCTAATTCAAAATATCAGCTCAAAGCAGGTAGTTACCAAATATCTTAGAAAAGATTAGAGGAAACATTGAATCTTTGACTGGTTTCAAAACTACTTTCCAATACAAAATAAATGATTAAATTAAAACTATAAATTCCAGTAAATTATAAAATTAAACCAGATTAAGATCCTGTAGTAAATGTCCAGAAGTCATTATCATTATAGCGAAATCTACTTTGGGAATCAATTCTACAGAAAAGTATGTAGCCTACTTTTCGGAGCAGGATAAAGTGGCTTCTGTGGATTTGATTTGAAGGTGGATTTCGGAACAGGTCTGAAAGTTGTTGGTTTTAAAACGGCAATAAATAGCTGACAAATTTCAACTCTGGTTGACTGTCACGCAAGGACCAAACAAGGCAGCTTTTATCTGATTTGAATTTTATTAGGCAACAACGAGGTCCACAAGGACCAGTAAAGTTGCAAATTATAATAATCGATTTTGGCTTTAAGCCAGAGTATATAGCGGAAATACATACATATATGCACATATGTATGTATGTTTGTATGTATATGTAAGTGGCAAGCTTGTTTCATTCAAATTAATTTCAATCAATTGAGATGCCACACATTGTTGCTCGCATGTGTGCTGTCTTGGGCCAAGGGAAACAAGTGGGTGGCAGGTGCATGCTAGTGGGGCATTAAAATCAGCGACAAGCGTTTACAACAACAACAACAAAGCCATATCAACAGTTACAACAGCCACTCAAGTAGCGCGGGGTCACGAAAAAAAATGAAGTCGTGACTCGCGCCTGGCAATAGGAATAACGTGCACTCGGGTTATTAATGCCTGCAAGGATCGAAGGGAGAGAGAGGGGAAAGGGAAGGCCAGTCAGTTGAGTGAGTCCTGCAGTAGGGTTACTGTTGATCAAGTGGCTAGATAATCCAATGAGTCGCCAATTGCAGCGGATGCTCTTAAATGCCAGAAGGTGACTCGCCGCCAAGGCTTGCTGCCTGCTAACTTTTTCTTTTACCATGCCACCTGCGATTCCTGTGACTCACACACACACACTCACACACAAACAGCGAGCAGTGTTGCCAACTTTTGAAGAACCAAAAGTGAATGAGATTCGGCATACAGAAAATACCTATATTTTAGGGAAACTTGGAAACCGAAAAGTTGATCAATTTTAGTGTCAATTGTTGAAAGATTCCTAAAAAACGTCTAGGCAAATCATCCACTTAAAAACACTATGTTTTATGATAAAAACTTGTGAAAACAGCTGATATTCAATTAATTTGAGAAGTACTTAAAATTTTTGTATTATCCTTTTTCTTACAGCTAAACCACTAACATATTGTAATGGGATCGAGAAAATTTCTTTAAATTTGTTAAGGATGCCAACTTATTATTACTCCTACTTTCAGAGAAATGTACGCTGTTAGTTGTTTTAATTTCTCTAGGAAATTCCTAGTAGGATAACCTTACTAATACGGTCAGATTTGACGGGAAAAAAACGACAAGGGCAACACTGGCAGAGAGAGTGTGTGAGAGAGAGAGAAGCAAGTATATGGGGGAGCGCGCGCATTGCAAATTCCACTGTAGTGGAAGAGGAAGAAGCGAGAGATGATGATGAATCTGAGTGCAAATGTGAGTGCACAGGCATTTGGCAAATTAATCAATGAACATCTCCTGCGGGCTAAGGGAGAAACGACGCCAATATATGAAGCTTTTATTATGTTTTTGTTTTGTATGTGTGTGTATGTTCGTGTGTGTGTGTGTGTGCGCGCGTGTGCGTGTGCGACTGAACATGACATTTATATTAGAAGCGCTGCAGGGCTATATGGTGTCCTGCCAGGCCGTCATAATTGAAGTGATGCACGTTGTGTTGTGTCGCCGTCGCCATTTTTGCAATTAGCATTTTTAATTGTAACATTAACACATATACACATACATAGCTACATACATATGCACTAAATATGTATACTAAATAATGTGTATGTGTGTGTGTGTTAGCAAGTATATTGTTTAATTTTCGCCTTTTGTTATTGTTGCCGTTGGTCGTTTGTTTTATAGTCAAAACGCGCCTCTTGCATGCGGCAATAAAAATGAAACGAACAAAAAACCCGCCACCCCCCCCTCACACACACCCCCAATGCGCCAGGCCAATCCCTCAACCCGAGCAACCCACACACACACACAGAGACATTGGCCCGTTATACTTGTTAGCAGACATGACCGTTTGACCTAATTTTGGCGCTGCGCGACGGCGCCTCAACAGGAGGAACCCCTAGCTGATAGGCAAAAGGGGGCAGCCGCGGAGCGCGGGCAGCTGAGTAATGAGCGAATTTAAATGCGAAGCAAGGAATATCAACGAGCATGAAGCACGAAATGAGTACGGGATAAATGAAAAGCACTCACACTCACAATCGCATCACACAAACACACAGAGAAAGACACTCACACATACACACACACTTGCACAACAGGAGAATTGTTGGAATAGCTGCTGTTTGGTTGATGGGCGGGCGGCGAATGTGGCTGCCAAAGGAGATAACGCACAAAATAAAACACACACATAATTCACAATAATTTCAACGGTGCTTCCCAAGCAAGCAACGTGACATTTTATCATTCACACCAATACACCCAACCTTGATTAAAACTAAATTAATTGTAAATCAGTTCAATTATGACAAGGGTCCTTCCCCCAACTATAAAAGCAACAAAAAAAACGAGGTCCTAGATAATGACTGTGTCGTAGTTCAAAAACTAGATTAATATTTCTTCAATCTAACATAAATCATCAAATTAATAGAATATAGAGCAACAAATTAAAAGAACTTAGAGTCAGGCTTATCATTCACAATCGATTTAGATTTACGATATATGTTTTTGACTGAAAAGCAATAATTTTTAATTTTTAAGGTTATGTTCGAATAGTTCTACTCGACTGACTCCAAGAAAACTTCTCACACCAAATATTTGATTGTATTTTGAGAATTCAGTAATGATATTATCGGTAGTGGAGGAGTTTTGAGGAACTTTGCAATGTCGCTAAATTTGACGTAATCTCCTTTAGAGATTACTTTTAAAGAGAATCTTAAAGCTCATTTGAAGCGTAGTAGATAAAAAGGAAAACATTTTAAACATATAGTATACTTGAGTTCATTTCTGTATTCCTTTGATCCTTTGTGTTTTATTTTATTAATAAACAACTATATATGTTTATTTATTAATAAGGACAAAACAGTGCTGCCTCGTATCAAAAAATATAATATAGTACATATATATATAGTAAAAATTGAAAAGCCTACACGCAATTCAATCTAATAATGACAACAGTACGTTGGGGGAAGTTTATTTGCCAGTCTTAACTAAGAATTGCCGGTAGCGTTATTAGAGCCTATAGCAGCAAGATAGTAAAGAGTTAGTTATAAAGAAAAAACTTATAGAATTTAAGGTTAATTTAAGCCATAAAACTAAAGAAATACAGTAGAAATGATATCTGCAACCCGGTGTGGAAATGATTTAAGTAGCCAGTCTAGCAAGCTGTGCCCCCATTCACCGCTGGAGTATGGTTAGAAATTTTATAAGGGAAAGAAGGAACTAGGAAAGGGTAAGGATAGGATAAGCATACGAATAATGTAGTTATAGAGTGGGAAATAGAGGAAGAAAATGAATTTTGGGTTTGTTCTGAGTTTCACTTTCGAATCAATTCCACACAAAAGTACGTAACATACTTTTAGGAGCAAGATATAATTAAAAACCTAAGTTTTGTCAAACTTTCATTTATTTTCAAGTTATTTATGAGAAACTCAGTCGAAAGTCAAGTCTGGAATAGGTCTAGTTGTAATGTTTGATTAGGTTAATTAATATTCCAATATCAAAGGATTGATAAATATTCCAATATGAAACAAAAGTTATAAAATATTTGAACAAACTAAAGAAGAGCGTTAATATTTACACAAGTTTTGGAGTCTAATGATTTTTGTTTTGAGTAAAATTCTCATATATTCTTGGTTTGTTGTTGTTGTTGCTGGGGCTGCAGTTGAGGTGTTAAGGATGCTACTCACCAGTAACAGGACACGTAGGAGCAATCCGCTATTTTGGGGAACAGAAAGTCTGTCGTCATTTTGATGCGTTTGTTTGTGTGAGTGAGGTTGTTGCTTCTTCTTCTTCTTCTGCTACTGTTATACTGTTATTGTTGTTTTACTGGGGTTGCAGAATCGCGTGTTGTTGTTTTTGTTGTTGCTGTTGGTGTCAACAGTCAATCGGAATTTGCACACTAAATAATTATTGCTGCCTATTGCGCCAGAATTTGGATGGGGTTGAGACGTGGTGTGCGGGTGTTTCAGGTGTTTCTACGGGAGTGTTTATCATTTAGGTGGCATTAAACGATACGATTGCGATTGTTGTTGTTGTTATTTGTTGCTGTTGTAATTGCAGTTGCAGTGGCGCCTCAACGGCATCTCATTTTGTTGCTGACTGCAATTGGCAGCGACATTTTATTGCAATTTGTTGACAATTTATTTGATATCAACTGCTTTTTGGCCAAACAGCGGGCGACACACACGCACACACTTGCAAATATTTATACACAGCAGCGCACGCTCACGACGAGACGCAGCGACCCGAATTATTGAAGCGTCTTTTTTCTATATTTCTATCTTTCTTTGATCAATCTATGTTGCTGCTCCTCTGAGTATCAACGAATGATCTGTTATTCTAATTAACTTGCGACAACGACACACTTAACAAATAAACACGAAGATGGCTTTTGCTATTAATTAAACGCTGCGGCCTCTCTCTCCGCGTCTCTCTTGTTTTGATGTTTACTTTCACAGAAGTTGCCCAGACCAATGAGCTTTCCATGTGTGTTGCTTCCTTGGGTTATTATACATACATATGTATATGTATATGTATGTATGTAGGGAAGCGTGTGTGTGTGTGGTATGGCTTTTAACACGCGCGCGTTCGTTGTGTACGCTTTCCCGGTTCTCCACAGACTTTGGGGGCAAATGAAAAATCTCTCTGCTCCAACACGCAATTTTCCAACACTCTTTCAAATGTCATTTCTCTCTCTGCTCCAACAGACTAAAATTGTACCGAGTCGTGCAGACCTAGTTCGTTTGAACGAACGAACGTTCATTCTAGTCATTTGAATCAAAATCGTTCACAACAAACGATAATACGGGCTCACTTAGTTGCTCGTTCCGATAACATCGTTTGCAACGCTGTTGTCACGGACTCTTGCTCGCTGCTGTGGCACTCGGTCTGCTAACGACTTTTCAAATCAAATCGTACCAGCTTATAATCATAAGCGTTGTTATCTTATCTAGCTAAAGCCAATGGCTAAATTATGGGGCCTGGCCTTGAATGTTTTAGCAATGTCAATTAGTTAATAATTGGGTAATCTGTACATTTTCATGCAGCTAATGTAATATTTGTTTAAATTTTCTTGAAAAAGATAAAAGATTATTGTGCTAGTCACCTTTGTTTATTTTAATTTGATATCCTCGAGCTGTCTCCAAAGTACGTAATGTGCTTAACTTACTAACTTTATGCAGATAACAAGAGTTGTTATAATACGCAGTAAAGTTGTGCATTGTTTGTCTATTTAATATTTATTGGCATATAATTTGAATTGCTTGTGAGGGTCGCGCCTTTGACTCCCGTGATAAGCCGCCAGTTAGCAACTATTATAAACTATTATAAATACAGTATACATATATATATTGCACATAACTACAACACACGATTCCACATCTATGAGCTAAAGACTAAAGTTTTGATATTCATTATTGAACTTTTTGCTTTTGATAAAAACAACTTGTCGCCGATTAAAACGATCATGACATATAAAGAAATCTATTGGCTGATGACGTTTCCACTGGCTTATCGCCTGTCGCAGCTCATATATGGTTGATAGGGACAGAGAGGGAGCGAGAGAGACATGGATAGAGAGAGAGATTGAACAAACTCTGCATACAAATGTGATGGGCTTAATACCCTGTAGTGTAATACTCTGTGTAGATAAAGTATATAAATATGTTAGCATATTCTTGATAAGATATCATAGCCAGACTGTTTAAGACATGCAAAAAATGTATTTATAATCTAGATATACTTACTTATTTATATTTTTATAAGATAAGTGCAGCTTTGTTATTTGATAATCATATAACTGCGAGACTACATAATTTATCTTTTACGCTTATATTTATTTAATAATTTAGTTTTATAATTGTGCGTGTTCATATACTAATTAGATTGTATTAGGGAGCATAGACTGGGCTGGAAAACTATCGATGACACTTTCGATAGTATCGATGGCACACTCTTACTTGTTACCAACGATTGTTTTGTGCCATTATCGATAACTTCGAAGCATAGATAGTATATCTGTATCATCTGAAGAAATTGCTTACAAATTGATTTAATATAATTAAGGAACATTATGAAATATAAGTTGTCAGTTATCGATTGTATCGATGGTGTCAAATATTGACTACCCAATTTAAGTTGTAGGTTATGAAGTGTTCAAGACTATCGATTGTATCGATGGTGTCAAATATTGACTAAGCAATTTTGTCGAGTGTTTGACCTCGCTACAGGGTATCTTGTAGTCTTGCACTCTCGAGTAGCGCACTCCCACTTGTTGCAGCTTGAAGCGCGCTCAATGCGGCAAACGCTTTTCAGTTGTTTGGAGCGTGTCCGATTGCCAAGTTGGGTCCCAGCCTTAGCCAACAGTTTGCCAACGCCAGCGTTCGCGCCTGCGCCTAGTAAACTAGAAAATATATCAAATACAAATCAGGCAAGCATGTTTTAAACTTGTTGAGTGTATCTATTGAGTGAGTTTTGTGCGGTGTAGCGTGTAAACGTGACGTTGTCTTATACTATTAGCCGGTTCCTCGATTCTTCTGGCTAGAACCAGTTTTTGTAGAATTTCGGCAGTTTTTGGTAAATTTCCGAGCACGTGGCTTTCTTCTTATTAAAGATGTTCTTTTTCGATATGTGTTAATATTTACAGACAGTTCAATTTATTATTATCAAGTTGTGGTCCGTCAATTGATATCGCACTTCTATTTTTTGATCGCATTGTTAATTGAGTTGATTGGTTCTTGAGCTGTTATTGGGGGCCTTAAATCAATTCAAAACAAGCACTCAAAACTGAGCTGAGTGGATGTAGTTCGATTTATAATATGTATTTGTGAACTACAAATACTTTTTTCTAATTTGTTATCATTAATTGTATAATCTGTTCGCCTCACCTTGAACGATTTTCAAACAAAAGCGACAACAATAGGAACTTGAAATATAATTAAAGAATTATTGCAATCAATGTTTGTTTTAAGCTTGTAAATCAAACTGCTTAGCCAAAAATGTGTCACAAACTAAAAATAATACGCTGTTTAACTATTTGTTTAGTGTAACAGCTATATAAATATACTTCCTGATGGCTCTGATTAATAACTGCAGTTATCTCATAGGAATATAGCTATAAATATGACAAATTAAATATTAATCTTAAAATGGCATGACAAGGCTGTAAACAACCACAGTCTGGTTGTTTTTGAATAAATATTGTCGTAGTTAGTTCCGTTATCTAAATATATGAATAAACTGAGCAAGTATATTGAACAAGTGAGTAACTTTCCGCTTAAGTAGTAGCCAGACGCATTTTCTTCAAAGAATATGTAAATTAGGCCAATAGACAACAGTTGACAGCAGTCTCGGTTTATGACTCAGCCCCATGACTGAAATTGTCTTTTATAGTAAATACCCCATACCAAGATGCTGAAATTCAGCTAATTGACATAACACTAAAGATTGTAATGATCTCTCGCATGTTTGGGTCTTATCTGCCACTATATATATAGAAAAACACTTTGTCCTAAGTGACTGATTGGCAAACAATGCAGAGCTGTAAGAACTCTTCACTTGCATTAGGAAAAATGGGTGGAAAGCTGTTGTAAAATACGTTTTGCATTCATTTGAACAGCTTTAGACATATTTTTAAGGTAATTTCTTAAGAAACGTTTCTCAGCACTCGGAAAGTATACCCTGCCCTCATAAGAACTTAGATTTACTTATAATTAACTTACTAGTAATGTCTAATGCAACTAGTTTGGTTTTTCGTATGAATATTTCAACTTAACTGACAGAAAATATGTGAAACACTGGGCCTTCCAGGGCTCAAGTGTGCTGGTATGTAAGATATAGTAATTTAAAGCAAAAGACTGGCTCCGAGCAACGCTGGGTGATACTGGCTAGTAGTTTATGAACAATACGTTTGACTGGTGATAAGGCTGCTAGGAACCATTTAAGCATTTATGATAATTCATAATACTTACATAGAAGTTCATAAAGCGAGTCCATATATAATGAGCTGTTCTTCACACTTTTTCCAACAGACGAGCACAATGGGCGACGCATCCGAAGTGGAGGAGCAGCAAGAGCAGCTGCAGAATGGACATGGCAAGAGGAGTGACAAGCGGAGTCCACAGATCCTGGCTGGCATGGATCGGCCGCTGCAAAGGACGCCACTGGGCGAGCAAACCCGCGCAGTGCGTCGCCAGGCACTGATGGTTATCTTAGCCAACATGGGCATCTTATCAACTGGCATGGCCCTGGCTATACCCACGATTGTACTGCGTCAGCTCACAAGCGAAACGGAGCCGGTGCACTTGACTTCCGAGCAGGCCTCTTGGTTTGCATCCATAAACACTTTGTCCTGTCCGTTGGGCGGCTTATTGTCGGGCTTTCTGCTGGACAGGATTGGACGCAAGCATACGCTCTTTGTTGTCAATATACTGGCTATTACAGCCTGGACACTGCTTGCCACAGCGAGCTCCACGAGTTCCACATCCTTCTACTGGCAGTTGCTTGTGTCGCGCTTTATTATTGGTAAGTACTCGACTTACTTAGATGTAAACTTTCAATTAAGGATTGGAGGTCTGTGCTTGATTCGTATACCTCCCTTAGGTTTAACAGATAAACCATTCTTGTCTTTTTATTCTGTAAAAAAATGCATAAAAAGAGTATTCTTAGGGAAGAAGGATGCAATTTTGACAATATAAAATGTATGTTTATTTTCTTGATCAGCCGAACTAATCCATTTTCAACAATTTCGACTTGTAAAGTTCTAAATACTATAAGGACTCCACTTTCTAGATTACAAACTTCCATAACATTTTACAAATGTAACCAATTTCTATACGGAATGTCTTTTTGATCATGTTTTGTACTCTAAATTGAATTGGCATTTGAGTTTTATAACTATTCCAGAAACAAATGTAAAATATTTACACCATTTTCAAAATTTGAATCTGCAAAATTTCACTATAAATTGATTTATTTTTTCGCTTTGATTTAGTTCATCTCTATTTTGGATCCCTGGCTAAAACCCTGTTGATAAAATATTATTGTTTTTCAGGTATTACCATGGGTTTGGCCAGTGCACCGAGTGGAGTTTATGCGGCGGAGATTAGTATGCCCAAGTTTCGGGGCTGCCTCATAATAGGCCCTTCTTTGTCAGTAGCCCTTGGTATAACCGTCCTCTATAGCATTGGCTACTTTATACGGGATGATTTTCGCCTAATTGGACTCATTTGCTGTGGCTATCAGATAACTGCGCTGCTTTGTGCGTTGCCTCTGCCCGAGACGCCTAGCTGGTTGTTGACCAAGAGACGTGTGGACGAGGCCAAGAAGTCGCTAAACTTCTTTCGGGGACTCGACAAGTCACGTAAGTGTAATTATACCAGAATGCTAAAGGATCTCACTTATCTATGATCCGTCCAAAACTATAGCACACATTACACATCCCGAGGTATTGGAGGAGTTTAGTGTTCTACATAAGTCCCTGCAGTTGAGAGACGGGGAGAGAAAGCCCTCATTCTGGAGCTGCCTGTCCTTGCCGGAGGTCTATAAGCCTCTGGTCATATTGATGGGCTTGTTTGCCTTCCAACAGCTTTCCGGGATATTTGTGGTGATTGTGTATGCCGTGCAAATCTCAAAGGAGGCCGGCGTTACCATTGATGCGTTCCTGTGTGCCGTGCTCATTGGCGCCGCAAGAGTGGTGACCACCTGCCCCATGGGTTATGTGCTGGAAAAGTGGGGCAGGCGGCGTGCTGGCATCATTTCAACATTGGGCATGTGCGTCTCCATGCTGCTACTGGCTGGTCATGGTTGGACCGAGATACTCCGGGGTGTGCCCTACCTGCCAGTGATAGCCATTGTCGGCTTCATTGTACTCAGCACTTTGGGCTTGTATACGCTGCCGTTCTTCATGATCTCGGAGCTGTTCCCCCTGAAGGTGCGCGGACCGGCTTCGGGTCTCACTGTGGCCGTGGGCATGTTCTTCTCCTTTCTGTGCATCAAAATGTTTCCGGATTTGAAAGATGGCATTGGCATAAACAACTCGTTTGTGTTCTTTGCCTCAATGGCACTATTCGCCACGGTATTCATCTACTACGTGTTGCCAGAAACCCGTGGGCGCACGCTCCTTCAGATCGAGGAGCAGTTCCGCAGTGGAAGACGCAGGAAGACCCCCGCCGAGGTCGAGATGCAGGAGGTCTTTGTGCGTTAAGGGTTAGAGGGAGAGACGAACGAACAGATCATATGGAAAACACGAGTGCTTAGTGCTGTGATAAACATAAACATAAGGTTAATCAAATTTAACCAATTTCCTTGTAAGTCACATCAACAATTGACGTCTCAGTTTTAGCTTTAATATTTCCACTCTTACTCTTTGGAATATGATTCTAAAACACTTTAAGCAGGGACTGATTAATCGGTTCCTAATCGGTTTTTAACAAATTAAAATGGGTGGGGAATATTGGTAGGTACATGTAATATAAGTATGAATATATGTTTTCAATGTTGTTAACATAAAAGTATGATTATTGATGGTTTTGTAGAAATTTAATTTTGATTTTTATTATAGCATTTTAATGTAAAAAGTGTTACATTTTAATGTGAACAATAATAATTTATTACGAGCTATAAATTGGTTTAATTTTCGATGATTATAATAAAGATTAATAAGAAATTATTCTTAAATAAAGATTAATATGAAATTATTAAAAATAAATTATTGTGCTTGCCTGCTTAATTCAACCATATTCCATCGGTATATTATTATTATACTTATCCTTATATACATCCTAATGATAGATAGATAGATCGATTATCCTTTTTGATTTCGAATGGAATAGCTAGGGAATTGTTTTTCTAAGACATGTTTTAATCGTTTTTATCATTTTCGATCACTTTCACCAAGAGTTATCACTTTCGTAGCCACTTACCGGAATAAAGCCTGGCCGGAAAGCGAGACGTGTTATTGTTTTCTGTCTCGGATGCTCTTGCCAAACAATTAACTTGCATGAAAATTTGCGTAATGGTAATGGTAAAGCTAATGTGGATGTTGATGAATATGACGGTAATATTAGGCTTCTACAGCATGTCCGGACCCCCTCTCCGAGCCTCTCATTATGTCCAGATTGCGCCATGGGCAGTGTCCCGGCTCGCCGGGCTGTGTGGTGTACTGCCAAAAAAAGAGAAGATTTTCTGCAACATTTTGCTGTGGTTATTAAATGTAACGAGCCTGCCACATAACGAGGCATGCAACGTGTGCCTGCTGCGCCGAAAATTCGTATGGGTTTCTGGGCGCGCATACAGAGCGCGCTTGGGGCGTTGAGGGCAACGTTTATGTAATTATATTAAGTTTTCAATTTTATGGCTTAATAATGCGGTGGTCAGCGGGTCCAGGAACGGGAACGGGAAGAGGAACGGCGGCAGCATCAGCTGCATTATGTTTTTGGGCGACAAGCGTTTAAGCTGCACAAGTTTGGGCCCAAACAAATTGATCGCGATTAAGTCAACAACACGGCGCTAAACATGGACCAAAAACCACATCAAGTTGAATGAACTTGATACACTGACAGGATAAACGAAAAATTGATGAGCTGCAAATGTGCGAACATTAAAGTTTCCGCTGCTGCTGTTTTGGGATGCCACATGCAACTGCCACTGAATCTGCTGCTTACACTGCAGCATTCCTCCAATTACACTAGGCAACAACATTTTCAAGCCCGCACAGTTGCTATAATTCTTCAATGAAGTCGTCTTTAAAGAAATAAATCTAGTATATTTATCTTCCCAATACATAAATGAAATTAGTAAAATTGGTTAAGAATCGGAGATAAAACTTCTTGTATAAAATATGTTCAAATATTTTACTTTAAAAACTGATAAATTTTAAAACATGATAAAGACTGTTTTAGGTACAAATTTGGCCATATAAATATATATTTTATTATTTATTCATTATCGATTGCTTTAAGTTCATGATGTAATCAAATTGTCTAAAAATTTCTACATATTTTAAATTTTATTTATTTTATTTATATAATGATAACTTCTAGTTAAAACTAAGAGTTAACATTGAATTCTTAGCCATGGCTGCCAGGGCCTTCAGCTGGACATATTTTAAATTATTTTAAATAAATCTTAGCTATTGGAATAGTTTGTATTATGCGTTCCTAGTTAACTTTTTCTTCGTAGGAAAGAAATTTCAATGCATCGCCTGTCCAAAAACTCCACAAAGAAACTTCAAGAAGGAATTTATTGTCCCAATGCAGTTAACATTTTTGGAAAATCATGACAAATACAAAGTTTACAATGTATTGAGATATATTTAATTAAAATGTAAGATGATAACCTTCTTTTATTCTATAGATTACTAAGTACATTTAGTCTAAAGTAATATCAATCACATTTTATACAAGGATTTGGATGATAGCCTACACTGTAAAGAAGATGTTAGTATCCGGACTGGATATACAATTTTTGAAATTGTTTGTGGAACAGTGTAATTATTATAATCTGTCAGCTTGGCAAAGCTGACACCTGTCGCCAAATTTTGCACTTGGGTGCATCAATTACAGCAGATTATTGAGATGTCAGCGCTTGTGTCAACAGTGGGAATCGAGTTAATGACACGTAACGTTGCAAATAATAACAATTGAATCCAAAACCAAAAACCGCACACATTTAGGGATGTCAGCGCAGCATATGCGCATTCTAATAATGCCAATCTGTGCCTATCCTGGCCATCGTGAGTGTCCTGGCCAGCCAGACAGAGATACCTTTTGGGGTAGTCAAGCGGAAACCGCATAGCGAGAAACATAAACAAGAAATGTTGAATGGGAAGTGGGAAGTGGGTTGCGGATCCGGGGATGATGATCCTGATCTAATGCGGCCCAGTCGATCCTTTGTTATCCTGCTGTTCTGCTGTCATCATCAGCGCAGCATGTGCTTGTGTTTTGGGTGTGGCTTGGCTTTTGTTTTGATGCGATTTTGATTATGTTTATAAGCCAATAAATTTGAAATTTTCAACATTGCAGTTTGTGTACTCTTTTGTGTGTGTTGACAGTGAGTCATTTAAATGGGTAATTTATGGTATGCAGTCGTTGAGTGACCTGGAGTAGAGACACCCCGACCCAGGACTTGGCCAGACGTACTAAAATGACATCCTTAAAACACCTCAAGTGCAGCGCTGCTGGCAAATTTGTAAGTGCTTAATGTAGTTATGTATTTAAAGTCATATATATAGGGTGCCGGGACTAACCCTAACCCTTTTTGTGCTGCAGACACCCTAAAGGCACTCGATCCCAAAACAAATTCACAAAATTTAACAGATCGCCCGGGCTGATTGCACACCTCGCAAATGGCCATCGACATCGTCAGTGGGTCCTGGTTACAGACCACATCTCCTGATCTGATCCAAGGCACTAAGGGGGCCACAGGACGCAGGGGCAGCTCAACTGCAAATTACGAGTGCGCTGCAGCTGCGCACGACGAACGCGTGTGTCAAAGTTGTGATCCAACGATCCATCGACCCATCGATCCAACGATCCAACGATCCACCTATCCATTGATCTCGACAAAAACCAGAAGTGATTTTTAAAGGTACTCAAATTCAACTTTGCTGCCAGCGAACCTGTGTTTAGCCTGTTGCGATTATCTTTATTGTCGGTCGAAAAACTTACTTTTTCGCGCATCCTTAACGTGTCTGCAAAGGTGTGCAGACTGGCACATTAGCCCAATCCTCACAAGCAAAGGATGCACTGAGCCAGTGGGCAGTCAGCGTTAAATGACGCCTAAATATATACAAAGGTAAGTTTCCGGACTGAAAATCTATTAAGATTTTGCAGAAGAACAATGTTTCTGAACAAAGATATATAACTCTTTCAATTATTGGCCTCTTTTAATTTGCTTATAGTCCGATAGAAGCTATTGTAAATGAAGTACGGAAAACAGGATGCTTTTAGTCTCGGGTGGTTTACGGTTTACAGTATAAGGCATATTTATAATGCTTATAATGATAATGTTCTATTAATAGTAAATAATAAAATGTTTACCATTCAGTTTATCTACATTGTAAAAGCATATTTGCAATGAAAATATAATTTTAGTGTTGCCATATCTTTATGCACAAGATTCGTAAACTAAATCAAGTGAAGAATGCTCCAGTCGAGTATAGCTGGCTAAAAGACTATTTGAAATGAGCAGAAACACATATTTTTACACATTCACACACATAAATGCAACAAGCAGTTCAGCGGCAGTGCAATCAAGCAGAGCATTTCAGCTGGCGGCTGCGAACTCTTTAAAAATGATAATAGGGAAATAAAATATTAATTTATTACACAATATTGAGCGGAAATGTGAACAGGACTGAAGGTTTCATAGGTTTAAGTACTGTTTAAATCTGATTTATCTGATCTAGTCAAGCAACTGCCTTAATTCTTAATATTTTATAGTGCCTTAAAATATAAATACCTTCTACTTGATAGCTTTTATTCATAATGATTGGCTTAGAAGATTGTTGAGGTATAAAGCATTTAGGACTGGTTTACAATCCTCTTTGTTAGTCAATTTCCCAAAGCAATTATTTCAGTAAATGTTTTTGAAATCCGAGCACAAAGTATGTAGGTCGACACTGGCAGCCTCAAACTAGAGATCAATGAAGGCAAACGCACAAATGTCAGTGCAAGGATTAACAGTTGCCGAGATGGGAATGCAACAACATTTATTATATGGCCAAGAACGAGGCGGATCTGAAGCTGGCCGGGAGTTTAAGATCAGGGACAGTGTGAGTACCGCAGTCTAAGTTGCCGTTCAACTTTAATTTTTCAATTAGTCGAGCTACTGTATTTGGTATTTGACTCAGCTCCTTTCTGCCGCCAAAGGGGCTAACGAACTGAGATTGGACCATTTGGGTTAAGCATTTTGGAGAGGCGCGGCTGCGGCTCGTAAAAATATTGCATTTAGCCAAAGATACGGACAGCAAACGCTTTTTGTATTTTACGATGCTGCCCCAAAGGAGCCAGGCTTTTACGATTATTTTAACACTTTGATGGGGAACTGGAACTGCAGTACGTCGGCAGCATCCACCGAGCTTTGTGCCTGCGAGGGCATAGACAAGCGTAAAATTGAATTCGTTTCTATGATGCACTAGACCATTTACAGAGGCGTTTCGGGCCTTTAAAATGCAATTACCATCAACGGAAGACCGAAAATCAACAGCAGCAGCAGCAGAAGTAGCAACAGCAACAGCTGCTATTAGTTGTGGTAAGACGGAGGAGTTTTAGCAATACCAAACTTGGTATGTAGATTCTTGTGTACGAGCACTATACGCAGCCAAGATTCTTTTAACATATTTGATAGCTAATCCACAGAACATTAGAAAAATCAATTTACCACATATATATTTCTTGAAAAGATTAACTTTATATTATGTCATCTTTGTGTACTGAAAGTTTCCTAATGTTCGTTGTTGCATGTTTATATATTGTTAGAGAATGTGAGTCTTGACAATCACCTGAAAGCTCAATTTCAGCTATTTACTGAGTTCACAATCTTGTAGTAAGAATAGTGACGTCACAAGCGTGAGACCGCCTAAGTGGCAACGCTAATTACGATATGAGGCGTTGAGGTTAAGTAGAAACATGGCATTAAAACTGCGATGGTTAACCTTAAAATTTAACTGACTTGGGCGTAGCCAATTACTCAAATGAAAAGAGGATGTTTAGAAAGATATTTAATATAGAAGAGAAGCTGAACCCATTTACACAACATACGATATTTCTACAATTACTATTATTTTTATTGTGGGAAGGAAATTTAACTGCATTTTCATCCTGTCTAGTTTACAAGTAGAAGAATTTGACTTTGTTCTAGGATTTAAACCTTATTTTAGGGTATTGCTGTAGAAAGTATGAATACGAACAGCAGCAGCTGATATTGGTTAGCGGTACGGCTTAAAGCACCCTGTATTCTTGGCTTAGCTTAAACTTAAAGCTGTTCGCTGTTTTAGCCGTACTCTATTATTAAGCTGTCAGCGGTTTTTATGATGTTAGCTATCGTGTTTGCTGTGTTTAATAAAATAATTAAGGTTATTTTTATGGCGTCGCCTATAAATGTGGTATTGTCTTTGTTGATCAAGTCGCTCCTTTTCAATTTAGACATAATTATGTCAGACATTTAATTTATCGCGAGTCCGGGGACCCTTTGAACACGCAAAGTTCCTCTAAACGAGGAGCCACTCACCCTTGGCTGTGGCGGCCATTTTGTGTGCTGCTCAGTGGAGCGTCCCGTTTCGTCCTTAAATGTGAGAAAATGTTACAATTTCGCCCGCCGTGCTGTCAAAGTTCATTGTAATTGTTCATGTCCTTATCTAGATTTGCTGAGCCCAACCGTCCCACTCGAGCAGGCAGGTGTCGCCTGCGAAACTCTGTGGAAATTACGGTTTTTATTAATTGGCTATTTGGAGTAGATTGTAATGGAGATGCTGCCCCAGACACAGACAGCGCATCCTTGACTGCCTTACGGTTTTTATGACATTTGAAAATCGCGTGTAGGCGGCCAACAACAATAAAATAGGAGTTTTTGTGAAATGCGCAAGTCCTGTAACAGAGTTTGAGGACCTGTAACTTTATCTTATCGTTTGTCGGCAACTGTTTACAGGATTGCCTAATTGTCCCATCGATTGTCTGCCTTGCCTGCCTGCCCCGTTGTCCTGCCCGCTAAGGTGTTGCTGCTGGCCTGGGCGCGTGTCCTGTCGCAAGGTGCAGCTGTATGCCTGCTGCAACTTGTACTGGGCTGTCCGTGCTGCATCCATCAAAGGAACGTCGCGTGGAATTACTGCCACATGCGGCAGGGGAGACCCGAACCTCAATGCTCATGATTTCCAGGCACATGCGTAACCTGCGCCAATTTGGCCCGCACAAAAATCGTCGTGCTCGTCGTTGTTTCGACAAAAATTGTTGTGGCTGTTGCATCTGCTGATTGCAACGTCCAACGCAGAGTCCAAGACCAACAAAAAGAAAAAAAACCAAAAATAACCGAACCCTCAATTAGACCGCCCCTGCAATTAGAAAATATATATACACACACATAACATACATAGTCTGGCCGCTGAACGTCTCAAAAAAACTATAGAAATACCAAGTTGCCTGGACAGCTAATTTTGTCTACTGCTCCAAGGCACCCACGCAATGAGCGCCAACTTTTTGCGACTTTCGGAGCATCCAATTTGCAAATTCCTGACCAAAAGCCATAGCCCCTGGCACTGGTCAGCGCACAGAAGCGACAACGGCAGACGCTCTGCCTCATTAATGACCATGAAATCTGCCTTGGAGTCATTTTGGCAGACTACCTGTCCCCCAGGCACGAGCTGTTAGCTTGCCTAATTTCATATAATAATATTGTGCACCGTTGGCAGCCTCACTGATCATATTAAAAAACAAAAAAGAACAGCTATCTGTGCGTTGCCGATGCCCTATACCTTTCCAGCAATGTTTCTTATACAAAAACCCAACTTTCGAGCTTAGTTTCTATGGCAGCTATAAGTTATAGTCATTCGATGTTGATCAAATTTGTCCAAACTATTTAATGTATATAAATACTCAAGTTCCTGAGTTTGGTGGTGGGTGGTTGTGGGTTGCCGATGCTCTATGACCTTCCAGCAATGTTTCTGTATACAAAAGCCCAGACTTTCGAGCTATAGTTTCTATGGCAGCTATAAGTTATAGTCATTCGATGTTGATCGAAATATGTACAAACCTATATACTAAAGTATATAAATACTCACAGTTGCTGAGTTTGGTTGGGTGGTTGTGGGTTGCCGATGCTCTATACCTTTCCAGCAATGTTTCTTATACAAAAACCCAACTTTCGAGCTTAGTTTCTATGGCAGCTATAAGTTATAGTCATTCGATGTTGATCAAATTTGTCCAAACTATATAAAGTATATTAATACTCACAGTTCCTGAGTTTGGTTGGGTGGTTGTGGGTTGCCGATGCTCTATACCTTTCCAGCAATGTTTCTTATACAAAAATCCAACTTTCGAGCTTAGTTTCTATGGCAGCTATAATATATAGATAGTCATTCGATGTTGATCAAATTTGTCCAAACTATTTAAAGTATATTAATACTCACAGTTGCTGAGATTGGTTGCAAGATCTGTAGCATCAAAAAAGTTATTCATACAAAAACTCATTTTTCATCCGTTAGTTCCTATGGCAGCTATAAGATATATTGGTCAGATTTTGAAAAGATTTTGATAACATGTACGGGAAGTAATGACAAATAGAATAGCTGAGTTTTTGGCTGCGATAAAAGCAAAAAGTAACTTCAAACAACAACTTAATTCTTTTTATATTTTTATTATTTTGTTTTTATATTTATTTATTCCTTAATAAAAATTTGCAAATTTACTTAACTTGTTATACTGCTATCCTTATAGCAGCTTAAACTAGTTGTAAATAATATTTTATTCTGATTTATAAGAATCATTTTTAAGTTTAAGGGTATTAAAGTTTTGGTGTCCCTACAGGGTTATATTTCAAATTTTTTGCTGATGATTTCTAATGAGCTGGAAGCACGCAGTCAGGAATGCGCCTGCTCAGCTCTGATATTATGGATATATTGGCTAAAAGACAAAAACTTGCAGTATTGAGGAAGTTTTTTCTATATCGATGTGTCGGGCATGAATCCGAAATCCTTTTATCAAACTGTGTGTATTCTTGTGCTTGGCAGTGGCTTTAATTTCAATTACAATATAAGCGAGTGTAATTTCAATGATAGAAATCGCGACAAGGAGTGCGTAGAGGACCCAGTCAATTGGAAGAAGTTAAGCCGATTTGCCGATTTGACGCCCCCTTTTTGACGGGGCGTTCAACAAACTTCCACTTCCGGTTGCTCATTTTTTGTGCATTGAATGGATTACAAAGTGAACTTCCCACACAGATTTGTGTGTCGACCTTAATTGGGGCGTGTTTTAGGGCCGGGTTTGGGTAATTGCAGCTACTTGAAAAGCCCATGGTCACATAATCGCATTGTCAGTCTGCCAAACAGACAGCAGAACAAGCCAAGTGGCCGCTGGGTGGGCTGTGGATTAGAGATGGGAGAGATTTTTTAGGATAAGGACTTTCAATTTTTAAAAGTCTTTTTCTTTATTCGAATCACAACGGATTTAGAAGCAGATATTGGAAAATTCAATTTTTAATACAATAATATCGATGTAATTATAGGTATTTAGTTCCTTTTGATTCTGGTATCGTATGGGTCAAGGTGCACAGATATTAGTATTTATACTATATTCAAATTAACTATAATAAATTTAAAAAAATATTCTAATTAAGTATAAGAAAAGAGTGTATTCATAAATATTGATATTTGAATAAATAAACATCGCTGTGACGAGATTTTATATTGCTTATGATATATTGTCTCTATATCGATATAATCAAAAGTTTCTTCCTTGATTGATCGAACGTTTTACCATCACTAGATATGGATTCTTGAGCGTCTTATTCTAGTTTTGGACATATGAGACTGGCCAAATGGGGTAATATTATTTAATTATATTTAAGAAAACAAAAAATATAATATTTTAAAAATGTAAATAAACACTAATTAGAGTTAATAACCCTAGATTTAAGTACCTACTAAATTGTTATCCAGCTGAAGGCCCTGGTAGCCATTGCTGCTACAAACTTATCGTATAATTTAAAGTATATGATTAGTTTTGAAATAAGTAAAAAAAATTGAAAACTATTGTGAATTCTGTCTGTATGAACAGAAATTGAAGCACAGTTTTTAAAGTTTCGGTTTCATCATGCATTACCTTGAAATTTTAAAGACAAATAATAAGTATCTATTGCTAACCCTTGACTAAATATCTAAGTATATATGTATCTTATTAGGCTGGGTATATAGATAGATGTTATTATTATAATATCGATATAAAGTAGACGATTTATATCACACGAACTCACAATTTGTATCAAGACCACATAGATTTATAATATTGTTAGATTTACATTTCTTATAACATATAATTTGAGCAACGACAATTCCAGTACGTGCAATATTTCAAAACAAAACATAAAAATAATAGTGAGACATCAGCCGCAAGGCATCATTTGAGTTCGTGTCACGAGAGGAGGCACGACACGCGCTCATCTTCAGCAAGGACTTGTGTGTTGGGCGTCGCTTTCATACGCACGGCTGATTCGCTTGATCTTATTACCCCGCGCTTGGCTGAATGAGAAAAGTCAGGACAGCAGCTGGTTGCTGGTTGCTGGTTGTTGGTTGGTTGGTTGGTTGGTTGGATGGTTGGATGGTTGCTGGGAATCAGGATGTGTGTGGCAGAGAGTGTACCAGAGGCGAAGGCCATTGTGTGGGCCACTCGACTCGGGCCTTCTGCTCTTTTGACAGTTTTATCTCTGCCTTGCAGAAGTTTCGGTGACGGGTTTTGTTTGTTACAGAGTCGTCTCACTCCATGAACTTTGAGCTATGACCTGTGAGCTGTGCTGGGTCTAAGAATTTGCATGTTTGAAGTGTTGGTTGTTGTGGCATCAGGTAGATTTGCCACATGCCACGCAGCTAAGGGTTAATCACTTGGCCAACTCAAGTGGGCTACAAAAAGGACTGTCACCTTGCGTTTCGTTTCGTTTCATCGATTTTCTAGTCATGCCATAAAAGCACCGAGCTAAATTCTATTTACCAAATCGAGAACGCCATTTTATCATCAATTGCCCCCGTCCGTGGCCCCCAAGGCACGGCACCTAACACCCAACACCCCACACCCAACACCCAACAACCACTTAACAGAACGAATATGACAGTTTTATCTTTAGTCGCCAGCCGTCGCCCATTTGGCATACAATTTCAATTGAAATGCCAGCCGACAATTGTTATATTCAATTAACGCTTACGCCACCAAAGCGTTACTTAATGCCGCCACCCAAAAACGCAATTTACCCACTCCAGGAGCTCCGGCTAAGCGAGAGGGCAACCCACATCCTGCCTGCCACCGGCGCACGCCCGTAGCCGTTGCTGTTTCGCCCAGGGTAACGGCTACGCCAACAGGCACAACCACATTCACACACACACACACTCACACACATACACATACAGTTACAGAAGGGCTCTGCCACATTGTGGTGGGTATACGTTGAGAATCGTTCGCGTGCTGCGTTGACGCTGCCGATTGGCCGGAACGCGACTGCAACGGCAACGGCAACGGCTACGGATACGGCTGCCGCAACGCTTCAACATCGCCGCACAGTGGACAAAACTCTCACATTTGCGCATATATAAATATCATACATATAGATAAGATAAGATAATAGAATTTCTCAGTGCATATCATTAAAATTCATAGTAAAATAAAAATTTGTATGGTGTTTTTGTTGTTGTCAGTATTTCGATTTTTTTCATCTTGACAATTTAAATGATAACTATAAAAACATATAGTACTCGTATTTGTATGCATTCTTTCAATAAGAAGGTCTCCGATATCTTTAGGTCTGTAGAATCAATACGAGATATGGGAGTATTAAGATCTTGCTTGTTCTTAACAGCACATTCCTTTTTATAAATTCTGAAATGTTCAAAATAAGGAATAATTTTGAACTTTTTTATACCTGTAATACAAATTCCCTGGCAGCCATGGCTATGAATTTAATGTTAACTTATAGTTATAACTAGAATTTATCATTATATAAATAAATAAATAGAAGTTGTATATACGCTCACAACTATCAGTTTATTCAAAAAATTTAGATCTGCTGCTACAGGGTATCTTCTAGGGAAATACAGAGCATTATGTATTGTTATAATAATGTGAATAGTTTGTGATATTTGTAATTTGGTCAAATTCATAAAAAGTAAGAATTTATTAATTTTGTACCTATGTACATGTATTTATATGAAAACGGAGCTGCAAACTGTTTGGAAAAGAGCCCCACCCTTTTCCTTATAAGCAAAAGAATTTTAATGGCGAACCACAATAACATTAAGATTCTATTAATTCTTTACTCTTAACATTGATTTATTGATGAATTTAAAAAAAACACATTATCTGACGAGAATATATAACACTATATGTATCAAAATTGATTGCTCGCTTTTTAAGGGTGTTAGAAATGTTAAAATGTTAGAATCTGCTCTTTTAACCTCAAAATTGATTAAAAACCGAGTATGATAATCAAGTAACGTAACTCGCATTGAAAACACTCATTTATTTTATGCGTTCACATTTCAGCCTGAGCGCCATTGTGCTTGTCATGCCAGCGCAGGATGTGTGCAGCGAGTTCCACGGTGCGCTGGCCCGAGACCCTTCCTGGCAGAGCATCGCAGGCGCTGCAGCCGGAGGACGCTGGCCAATCGCAGGGCAGGCTGACGAGACCGCAAAACATGCGCAATGTGGAAAGAGCGCTGATTGGCTGACTGGTACGCTGAAGCGGGGCTGTCGCTGTTGTTGTTGCTGCTGGCGGTTGTCGTTGTTGTTGCTGCTGTCGACTGTTGCTGCTTGCTGTTGCCGTGAAACCGGTTACACCAGAAAAACGTTTCGTCCGCCCCGTGGCCGTTGAGGGGCCGTGAAGATTGCTGTTTGTTGTTGTTGCTGCCACAGCAGTCGCCCAGAGAGCTGGCTGGACGGTACCAGGCAGGGCACCGGACACGGGTGGCAGTAGTAGCAGCAGCAGCAACAGTAGCAGCAGCAGCAGCAGAAGAGCAGAGCAGATCATCGATGGGTAGTGCGTTGCCAGCGCGTTTCGCATGCATTAGTCGATTTTTTGACGGTCGAGTGACAAGGTGAGTCGCGACGCGTTTCCGAAACCCAAAAGCCGTCGTGTGTCCACGTTACGTATACGTAACTTGCGTATAACTAATGATCCATGCAGGATATTGCCGCTGGCAAAAGTTGTGTGTTGTGTTCAGTGCAAGTGCTTAAAGTTCGATTATAACAACAACAAAAAAATAGAAAAAACAAAAAAGTTGCTAAGGTGAGATGCGCAGCAGTTGAAAACAATATATACTTATCATAAAAGTAACTAAAATGCCTACAAAATATTATTGTATTATCATTCGAAGTCAAATTTATTGTCCCTTAGCCAATTATTCAAATGTTGTTCACAATTTGTTAGCACATTCTCAAATTGAATATTTGATCAGGTTGCGGCATTATCTTAAAGACTCTTAACTATATCTGCCTATCTCGTTGAACACATCAATCAATGGCTATTCTCTTAATGAACGACAATGTAACGGCCCGAACTGAAATGTATTCAAAACATTTTATCTTCATTATAAATAAATGAATGAACATTCAACGGATATTGCCTTAATTTGATGGCTCCAAGGAAATTTGCATTGCAAACAACGCTCGCGAAAAGTGGCAACGATATTTGATTTGAATTTCCGCCGCTTCGGGTAGCCGCTGATAACTCATAAATGAGGCTACCAATTTTTCCCACGAATTCGAACGACAATATTCAAAAAATCGTATGCTAATTAATTCTTTGTCATGCCGTCAGCCATTATAGAGCCATTGATTTTGAAAGCTTTCTACCAAACAAGCCGCTTAACAACTTTATTTAACTTATTTAAGCGTGGCCAACAAACCCAAGCCCCAATACGATATTGATCGTGATATTGATTCTGACTCGGTTTTTGTGTCTGGGCTCAGGCTTAGGCGGTTAAACTGTTGTTGTCTTTTGCTTCTTCTTTTTGAAGATTTGTTGCACTAAAAAAGCATTAGTCTATAATCATATTCAAATGCTGAAGCGTACGTTTTATTATAATTTGTTATTTTAATTAGCGACTCTTAATGCTCGTCAGCGCTGCGGGTGCGGGCTCCCTTTTGCCGAAACAGAAGCTCGGCCAACCTGTCGGTTCCACTTTCGACAATCGTACTGATTTAAATTATGTCTGTTTAACTAATTTCTATTGATTTTAATGTCTGCTACGCTTGACAAGTGTATGCCATATGCATATTCTGCTGATTTATGCACGAATCAGGAGAAAAACAACCTGCTGTCGCTTCGTTTCACAGTTGAAACTGTTCTGGAATTAATTAATAAGAGTTCGCTATAAGCTATCTCAATTAGCAAGCAGCTTTATTATTTTCAACATTCTACCTCTGAATGTGGTTACAAATGATATCATAGGGTTGTACAAACAGCCAGAACCCTATAAAGTACAATCAACGATCAGCATCTAAAGTCGCATCGGTTTTAACACTCTCCGACTGTTTGTTTTTCTTCCCCTGCAAATCAATAAATGCAAATTTCAGAAGAAATTGTACTTGTGAAGTAGCTTTGATAATTTCTATATATTAGTTATGTATTCTAGATTATAGATATTAAATTTCATGAAGATCAGATGATAAACACAAAAGGTATGGTCGGTAGAGCATTATACATGTAAATTTGAGACACAATTGTACCTAGGAGGTAGCTTTGATTATTTCTATTTATTAGTTATGTATTCTAAATTGTGGATACTAAATTTCATAAAGATCCGTTGATAAACACAAAAGATATGGTCGGTAGAGCATTATACTTGTAAATTTGAGACACAATTGTACCTAGGAGGTAGCTTTGATAATTTCTATTTATTAGTTATGTATTCTAAATTGTAGATACTAAATTTCATGAAGATCAGTTAATAAACACAAAAGATATGGTCGGTAGAGCATTATACATGCAAATTTGAGACACAATTGTACTTAGGAAGTAGTTTTGATAATTTCTATTTATTAGTTATGTATTGTAAATTGTGGATACTAAATTTCATAAAGATCAGTTAATAAACACAAAAGATATGGTCGGTAGAGCATAACAGTACAAGTGTATGTAGGAATGAATGTTCAATAGAGTACTTTATGCTCGGAATAAGTATTCCTTAGTCGAAAACTTTCAGTAAATCAATCTTACTGCTTCAAATAGCTTCAGTAACTAACTTTGATCAATTTTAATATGGAAACTCTGCCTATTACCAAATTATTTAAATTAGGCTGCCTACAAATTGAACATTTAGAAAATACCCAAAGTTTCAATTGGAATTTTGGCTTGTGTTTGCCATTCAGGAAGCTAAACTAAACTATAACACGCCAAAGCTCAAGTAGAAGTAAAAGTAACCCTTTCATCAGCAGAAAGCAGAAAGAAAAATGTATTTTCCCAAAAAGAGTTTAGCTTGCAAATAAATGCTTATCGCGGCTTAATGTGGGCATAAGTCAGCGGCACTTAATGACCTTAACGGCTGCCACGAGTTGCCCCAAAACTGAACCAAAGCAAAATAAAAAACCAAAAAAAAAACCAAAAAACAACTAAAAAACAACTTAATTTCGTGCCTTTGAAAGGCAGCGCTGCAGTACACACGCGTATTAAGTAAATTTTACGAGCTAAAAAGTAGAACCGAAATGTCAAATCCAAAAGGACTCTGGGCAATTAAATCTAATGTGAATTCCATAATAACATGGCCATGACAAAGTGCAAAGACTATATAGATCTGAGGGGTAGTTAGACATTTTGATTTATACGGTTCTTCGTAGCGCGTTTTCATGCCTCTGACAGGCTGGCGACAGGCTTATGCCGGTTTGGGCCAGCAGCGGGTATTACCCTATTTAACTGGCGGCCCATTCATTCTAATGACAGGAAGCGGAAACCGCAGCGGGGTGACCTGACCTGTCGTCGAGCTAAACATTTGCATATATATATATATAGTTGTTGTTTCTTTTTTTTTTTTTTTGGTATGTTTTTAACCAAATGAGCAATTGGCCAAAATTTATTTTAATTGTCGAGCAGCAAGCATTGAAGCATTTGCATATTGCCAAGCTCAGCCCAAACATGCAATGTGGCTAAGGACCCAAACTCTGATAATGGGTCAGTTCACGCTGCGCCAAGAATGTGCCTGATAAGCAGCTAATTTGAGATACAACACAGGCACTGGCAAAGGCACTGGCACTGGCCATTTGGGTATTGGGCATTTGGGCACAGCACATAAACCACTGCACATTAAAAACCAAAAAAAAAAAGGCAGAGAAGAGAGCCAGCCTGAACGGGGAATATGTTAAAACTAGTACTATATACAAGCATACAAGCATTGTCTTTTAGTGGCTGCCTTGCTAGTTTTATGAAATAATTAAGTTTTATGTATTTTCCTTACTAGTTTTTCACCGATCTGATTCCCGGTTGAAGAGCGTGCGCGGAGATTTCGTGGAAGCCGTAAAAAACCAACCATCTACCCGGCTACCAAGTCTGTAGACGTCGGTAGAACCGTCTGTCTGCACCAACAGCACAGCAGCAACATCCATCAACTGCAGCAGCAGCAACATCAACATCAACAGCAGCAGCAGCAACATCAACAACAACAACATTAACAGACATCGACGTCTCGTCGCGTAGTTTTATGGCGTTCTTGAAATTTGATTAAAATTCGACGATTAAGCAAAAGTTTAAACCAAAACCAAAACCAAAACCAATATCACATAGTTTACGCAGGCGTCGCAACTCACTTTGGTTTGAATAGTTGTCGAAAAACTCAAGTTGGATTTGGATTTCAATCATGCCACATACGGGTGAGTTTTGGAACTCTTTTATTTCATCGACCGGCTAATGAGCTGAAAGTGCTTCAATGAAAGCGTTCGATGTGATCGCAATCAAACAAAAATAAAGAAAAAACTTAACTAAACTAAAACCGAACAAAAGTAAACTCGAAATACTCATTTGGCTCGTGATAATCGCGACACCTCAAAATTAGTCGCTGCCCTTCGGGCTCAACTCTTTTGCGTTCCATAAAAGAAACAGAAAACATAAAATTCGCACTTCATTAAAGTCGAAAACAACGCCCGGAGGAGTTGGCTACGGCTGTTGGCAAAGGGGGTAAGGGGCAAACTGTTAACGGGGTGACGGGGTGTGCGGGCTTACAAACGTAAAAGACGCCTTTTGAACGGTTATTACGAGTACTCACTCATAAGTATGAGTACACTCGTCGCTCAGAGCGAGACAGCATCAGTTTAATGTCTTCTCGTTTATGTCTGGTCGGATGTGTAAGGTATCCACAAAAAATTATTCGCGGTTCTGAGGCTGGCTTGAAATTGATCAAGTAATGGATAACTGCTAGTTGGAAATTACTCTTGCAATACTCCAAAAAATCAACATACTTCTATATAAGTAGACAATTATTAGATTGGGCTTAAAATTATCAAATTTTAAGATTCTTTTCATTTCTTCATTGGGCTTAATAATATCAAATCTTAAGATTCGTTTCATTTCTTCAAAAATTGGCTACACATGTAGTTCTTAATCATTGTTTCTTTTAAAGTAGCGCTTTGTTAAAAATACCTTTATTAGTTAGTAAAAATTGATGTTTAGGGGGTTATTATTTTTCGGATAAATTTCAGCATATTTGTTTAAGGAAGGTTTTTTTAAAAATTTCCGTACAATAAATGGACCGAAAGCAGATAAGTTTTGTTCCGCGAATTTTTCAACTTCACAGAACCGATATGTAAAAATTGTATTCAATTTTGAGAACGCCATATTAATAATATGATATAGTATATTGGAATCAGCAATTTCGCTGATAGATACAGAGTCAGGCTTCGGGGTCACACCAACTCCTTGGCTACTCGCCTAGAAGGCTTGTTTGTTACCATCCTTCGGATAATTGCATTTTTGGGAGGATGCCTGCAGGAATGTTATTGCAATTTAGCTAAGCTTAATACCTTGTCAAGAAGTTAACAGGGCTCTTCCAAAAGTGGCCAGACAGATCAGTACACATTGGGCATTACTGACCCTACATTGGGATTTCGAATCAATGACAATAGACTACATCGTGTTCACGAATATTCCCATTGACAATGTCCCCTTAACTCCGCTAAAATGTGTAAGATCTTATCGAGAAACTTCTTGATCATTTACTGGAATGATTTGTAAGGTGGCAGCTCTGGAATTCTATCTTCATCGCAAACCATATATTATTACATTCAGTTAACTTAAGAAAGTAAAATCGCACTTGACTACAAATTTAAGTAGGAGATATTACAGTCGTGAGCTAGGGAGACAGCTTTAGGGTAAAGGAACATTTAATAGGGTTGTCGCGAGAGTACACCAAAATGTAGAGTGTATTTCAATTGTAGTACTACTACTTAATAGGGTTGCCGCGAGAGTGTATTTCAATTGTAGTACTGTAATTATGATCATACTGTTTTCTATTTGCAGGTCAGGCAGGTGTCAATCAGTTGGGCGGAGTCTTTGTCAATGGACGTCCCCTGCCGGACTGCGTGCGCCGTCGGATTGTCGAATTGGCTCTGTTAGGAGTTAGGCCCTGTGATATATCCCGACAACTGCTGGTGTCCCATGGTGAGTGTGGCAAGCGGACAGAGGCGCCTCGCATTGAATCAACTAAAAGGCTTTTCTGCTTTGTTCTACTTGGTAGGCTGCGTTTCCAAAATACTGACGCGCTTTTACGAGACAGGCTCCATACGGCCGGGCTCAATTGGTGGCAGCAAGACGAAGGTAAGTGGCAGTAAGAGGAGGATTGGGAGTGGGAGTGGAATTGGAGCTGGGGGTGCGTGGGATGTGGGCATGTGTGTGCGCCGTGAAATCAACAAACGATTAGATGTGTAAAAATCAAACGCACAGCAGTAAATCCATAAAGTATCACAGATAAAGAAAGCTACTAGTTTGCATGTTTTTTTGGGATGACAGCTTTTATGGACTGTTTGAGCATTGGCGTGGGCTGAGCGCAACAAATCAATCTCATTTGCTGCCACTGATAAGGCAGCACGCTTCTGCCTCTGGCTCTGCCTCTTGTTGTTGTCACTTGTCAGTGCAGGTACTTCACTGTCTGACTTCAGTCACCTGCTCAGATTCGCACGCTCAATCAGCCACTGGCAGCTACCGTGCAGCGGCTTTAGCCCACACAATCGAGGGCTTTACGGGGCCCTTCAAAATCTGATAGTGGCAACAACGTCACTGAGGAATGCGATAATAACTATGTGGGGACCGGGGATAAACGCGAATCACGGTGCACAGTGGGGCTACAGATTGTTCAAGTCCACAAATTGGAGCTGGATAACAAATTGATGGCGCTATGCATAGTATCGATTATAGAAGCTAAAGTATCGATATGTGCAGTAATGCAACTTCCGATTTTAATCGATATTCTTGTTATTGGTATCGGCATCTCAACCAAAATTTTAAACACTATAGGAAAACTTAATTTCTTACTATATATCAAAGATTCTTTAAGCAAGACTTTCGAGTTTCCGGAGAAATTGTTTCAGGACATGAGCTTATGGAATTTCATTATAATTTCACTCAATTTTGTTGTGTAGTGCAGTGAGGCAAAGGTCAAGCATCACTGTAAAATATCGATGTAAACTATTTTAAAATATCGATAATATAGACAGATACACCTTAATTTTGCCAGTTTTAGTATCACGCGTGTTTTTAGCCACTATTATTTACTTTTTATATAAATAAACACATTCCTACTATCTAAAACCGTTCGTTTATAATTTCCTAATTTTCCCCAAAAAACTCTTTATATTTCTAAGGAAGTTTCTCGATATTATCGATAGCTTAAGCGATTGCTATTGAAATGATTGATTCGCGACACTATCCATCATTTTTCCAGCCCCAGTACAACATATTGAAGCACTTACACAAATTCCGGTCTAAACAAGTGTTCAGGTGCCTTGAACTGTTTGCCGACGGCTCGGGGAGTGGAAACCCCACCCTGTCCTGTCCTGCCCTGTCCTCTGCTGTGCTGGGGCCCAGTGCTCGTATAGTGATTCAATAACTGCCTGCACTTGCTCAAACAAAACGTGCATTTAACACCTACAACGGGTCAATAAAGAAGTGTCGCCCTGGGGAGATGGTGGGGGTGCAACGGTAACCGTGGACAGGGTAGGGGTAGGGCTAGCAGGGGTTAGTTGTCCGTCCGGCCGTACAAAGCGCGTTCGTGTATCGTGGTTCGATAAGATCTGTGATGTAAATGTGGTCTACCTTAGGGGCGGCTGTGCAACATGCAAGTACGACTATTTATGAATTTTTAATGAATTGCCGCGTCACACGTGAACGTTAAGCGGGGGCGACACTGGCGGGGGGAGTAGCGCTTCAAATTGCTCTACAAATTAACATATTGCTTGAAAATAAAGAAAGAAAACCGATTCGATATAAATCTGATAAAATAACAACGAAGTTGGGCGTGGTCAAGTTGCCACTTGAGCTTTATACTACATGTAGTATGTGCCCCCGAACTCGGCAAATATATATTTTTTTGCGCACTTGCATGCGTTGCACAATTGAATTTCACGGCAATTAATGTTTGGGACATGTCAGGGCCTTTTGTTGTTCGTGAATTAGTCAAAAATGCACGTAACAAGATTAAAATTTTTAAATGTTCATCGCTAGACAAGTTAATCAGACTTGTAATCTGAAATATGTATTATATTACTGCTTTTGTTAATATGCTATTACTTAAATTAGTATTCTGCCAAATTTCCACGAAATCTTTTAGCTGCTTTTATGTATTTAGAGTCGTTCGGGCCAAGTCATTTAACTATTTATATTTAAATTTCATGTAGAGTTTTCAAAATGAGTTTAACGCCATTAAATGGAAAAATAAAGGAAAAACATGCATAATCCCACCCGTGGGGGTGGATTTTCTACAAATTTTGCAAGGTGCTTTGAAAATGAGTTTGAAACTGATCGGAAGAATAATTAACTCTTGATTATACAATATTGGAACCCATTTCCTACCAGTCGGGGTGGAATTTATCAAAGCTGTATATTAGTGTCTCTTACACTCAGAAAAATGAATGCCCTACAATGGAAAGGTCGCCACAGGCAGCTTACCTTATTGTTTTTCTGACTTTAAGAAATGTTCTCAAAGTATTTTCTATAAAACAGAAATTATCTCTGGCTTTTAGGGCGACTTTTATTATAGGGCGTTTTCTGAATTCTATGGCATTTATTTTTCTGGGTGTACTGTTAAAAAGAACTTCCATGGGCTATGTGTTGATTACCATTTAGTCAGTGAGGACAAACTGTTTTTTATACATAGTAGAAGCAGTAGGATTAATATTATGTTTTCTTTAAGAATATTGAACACTATATTTATCAAAATATTTGAAAGATATGTTTGATTTAAAAATGTATATATACAGTTAAAGCAAATGAGATTCAATTAAAGGCAGAATTAAATAATTGTAACCTGGGAAGCTGGAATTTGTTTGAAGCATTAGACATTTGAATTCGGGTTGGCTTCTAGCCACAGTTCATTAAGGGAACGTTCTTGGCCCAGATCCAGTTTTTACAGGTAGTACAGAGGTATGACCAATAGGCAAATTGCCATTAAATTGAATTGCTCGACTTCAGTCGTTGATTGATTGGCCTGGCATAAAACAGGGTTAGGGCCAGCTCTTGAAGAGTCACATAAAAATTGGCAGGAAAGGCAAGCGGGTCTCTTCAAAGCAGGTGCCCTTCATTAAATTTGGCTCAGAACCATAAGATGAAATATTAAGTTGTTGCTTTTGTTATTGTTATGCAAACAAAATTTGTGCACAGTGTCAACTGGACGCTGCGGTCTCTTCAGAGTTTCTTTTTTTGTTAGATAAGTCAATTAACGATAAGCCAATTAGCGCAATCAAAAACCAGTTTATAAGATACTTTAATCAAGAACCACTAAACTGAAACACAACTTTGAGATACAGCGAGAATGGCCAGTCTCTAAACCACAAAATCTTGCCTTTTTCTCTCAACTCTTCCACAGCAAGTGGCCACGCCCACTGTGGTCAAGAAGATCATACGCCTCAAGGAGGAGAACAGCGGCATGTTCGCCTGGGAGATACGCGAGCAGCTGCAGCAGCAGCGCGTCTGTGATCCCAGCTCCGTGCCCTCGATCAGCTCCATCAATCGCATATTGCGCAACAGCGGCCTCTGGACGGACGAGATGACCTCCAGTCAACAGAATGCGGCAGCTGCAGCCGCAGCAGCAGCAGCAGCGGCAGCATCAGCGGCGGCACATCAAATGTCCGACAGCGGTGTTTCCAGTGGCTATGCCACGCCCACGCGGCTGTATGCCAGTGCGAGCAATGTTGCAGCCGCTGCTGCAACACGTGCAACGCCCGCCCCCGGCACGCCGACCACTTCATCAGCGGCAGGCACGCACACACGCTACGGCAGCAAGCCGCCGGCGTCGCCAGCAGCACTGGGTGAGGGGCTGCCCCTGAAGCCGGCGCCCAAGCTGCCGCCCAGTCACAGCCACAGCCACGGTCACAGTCACGGTCATGGACACAGTCACGGGCTGGGCAGCGGCGTGTCCAGCCAGCTGGGTGGCTTGGATCTCAGCTACTCGGCGCTGCACAAGCACTGGCTGTGGAACCCCTCGCTGTTGTACTACACCCAGGCGCACATGCAGGCAACACAGGCGGCCCAGGCAGCAGCCACGGGCGGCCAGTTTTTGCCGTATAGCAGTGGCGCCTACTTGCCACATGGTGCAGCCAGCATGGCGGCTGCGGCGGCCGCTGCGGCCGGCAGCTGCGCGACGGGCGGGGGCTTCACCAAGTCGGAAAGCTCTATTGATCTGACCAAGCCCTGCGCCATGGGCGATCCATTGAGTGATTGTGATTCGGGCAAGTCCTCGCCAGCGGCGCTGTCGTTGGGCTCTGCCAGCGCCAGCCTGACAGACACGCTGGGCAACAGCAACAACAGCAACAGCCGCAAGCGGAACCCCTACTCCATTGAGGAGCTGCTGAAGAAGCCGGAGAAGCGCTTGCGGCTCAGCAGCGAGTCACAGGCGAGCCTGGAGCGTGCCACAGCCAAGCGTGATAATCTGGAGTGCATCAGCTCCAGTTCCAGTTCCTGTGAGAGCAACAGCAGCAGCAGCAGCAGCGCCAGCAACGGCAGCTGCTCTGAGGATGTGGCAACAACGTTGACAAGGCCACAGCTGGAAGTCGCTGACATCGAGGAGGATTGCAGCGTGGAGGTAGTCAACTAAGACAGCTCCATTCACACTTCTTGTGTTCGAGTCCCAGTTTTAACTAGAGCCCTTAATCGTGATAACTAATTAATCGATATAGTATAAGCAGCAGCGAGCTAAGTAGTTGTGATTAATCCAGTACTTGCTCCCCTATTCCCAGTGATTGTGATCGATTTTTATGCAGGCCTGTTCCCATTTCCGACAAAACCAATTGAAACAAGAAGTATCCAGTATCGTCTGTCAATTATTTGCATTTCAATCTTCAAACGATTTGAAAAGTATTCGGAAATGAGAACAGGCCTGCTAATTCACGTTCACGATTAAGCTACGCATAAACGCTGTAAATGTAGGTTTACACGTGGCAGATATCGGGCAAAGAATATTTGTATTTTGTATATTTAAATGAAGAATGTTTAGTTTTAATAGACATGATATCTGACACGCTTAATAGTCCCAATTGTACACAGAACTGTAAATATATGACATGTGAAATACTTAATTATTTAAACTAGCAGCTAATGCATTTGAATTAATTATTACAATTATTATTATTATTATTACCACAATACGAGTATTTAAAATAAAGTGTGTATGAGTACTTACTTGTTCTGGTTTTTCAATGAGAATGAGCTACCTGGTGGTCCCTGGGCCTGACCATTCGCAATGTCTGCCAGGCGCTCTTTAATTAACTTGCGCGCCACTGAAGTGTCAACAAGTTGCCAACAGCAGCAACAACAACACTAACAACAACAACAACAACAACAAGTGACTACAACAATGCGCTGCAAAGTGCAAAATTACAGGATGTCTGACACGACCATAACTATCGATCGCCCGCGGTGCCTGCTGCCCGCTCTCCCTCGCTTATATTCCGTCCGACGATGGCTGACACACTGTGGTCCAACCGCCAATTCTAGGGGTCAAAATCCATAAAAACTTTGCAAATTTATGGCTTTATTAAAGATATAAGTCTAGTTGTTCACTCACTCAAACATTTCAGCAATCAGCAATCAGCAACATATTCTTGTTCAGCAGAACTAAGCGCTGAGTGATTTACGCTGCTTTTTGTGTATTATGATTGCACTCTAAGCTAAGCTTATTCAAAAGTGTTCTTCTTAATTGAATCATTAAGAAAAGACAAATCAGTCAACGGCTGGCAAGTCAGCGGAAACTAGTCAGCGCTTAGTTCTGCTGAACAAGCTTTAAGCAAGTTGTTAATTTTAAGTAAATTCAATCTCTTAGCAAACAATAGAAATTAGCTTCATTTTAAATCAGATTATGAATTATTATGAGCTTGAAATGAAATTCTGCCTTCAATTAAAAGACTAAACAAGTTTTGGGTTGCCAAAAAAAATGTTATATTAATTTTAAACTGTAGTAATCGATTTTGGCCCCACTATGCGACGCTTGCCAAGTTGTTGAGGCGACAATGGCATTGGAATTGGCACAACTTGGTGTAGTGGCGATGTGGTGTGCCTTGGTGTGGTTGCATTGTGAGCAGAATTCATAAGCAGAGACGACAGACAGAGATCACGAGCCGCCGCCGCCGCCGGGTGAGGAGGGGGACTGCGTAAGACAGAGGTGTGAAGTGCTGCCACCTTATGAGAGGACAGGAGGAGCCTGCTGTCAACTTTCCCAGGCTGTGTACTCTGGATATGCTGACTATAAATCAGCGTATCTCCGTTAACTCCAATTGCATCAACTTTAACTACATTGATAATCTTAACAATTTTGCAGCACTCAAACAAAAAGTGTTAGCCATGGCTAAATTGGGAAAAGCGAAAAATTTATTTGAAAAGAAGTTGTTCAAGTTAAACAGTTGATGTGAGTGGGGAATACAAATACAATATTAAATATTTAATTTAAAAGTAAGGTATATACATAGTTTTGTAAGATGTAAATCCAGTTGAAGAGTGTAGAATACAAATAAGATATTTAATATTTAATTTGAGAGTTGGATATATATTTTAATATTCTAATTTCATTTTGAAATCAAGATACTCTTACCCTTAGCTTAACTTGTGGTCTGGCTTTAACTGATCTTCTCATATTCAATCAGCGTGGTTTAGATTGTAAATATGTTCAATAAAAATTGAAATCTGCCAAATTTTGAATATAGAGAGCTGCCACAAACTTAAAAAAATGCAATTTAACTGAAGATGGGGCAACTATTGCCAGTCTTAACGAGTGTATAAGGAAGCGGGCCTTGTAGGTTTGAAATGATTGAATTTATAAACCGATTTTCAGTAGATTATTATATTATACCCTTTAGAAACAGCAAACAGAATATTAAACAGTTTAAACTTAACAATGTCATTAGATATTCAATAAGAATGTTGCCTTTTTGGTTGAGTTACCAACTTGATGATAAAATTTGAGAGCCTGACCAAAAGTGCAAACCTCGTGAAAATTGCGTTAAATATGCGAGAAACGTACATTTCGCAGCTAGAGTTGGGGCAAAAAAAAGGGAGAGATATTTACGGGCGAAATGGGTAGCTGGAAATTAGCAAAAAGAGCTGCCATAATTGTATCACGTGAAGGGTTCGGGCTTGGGTTTGGAGCAGGAGGAGCATTGCACTTCATAAACAATGCTAAAAGGCGTTGAGGATGCGCACAAGAAAACTGGTGGTCAGGAATGCAGTACAGTGTGAAGGCTTTCCTTCCATTGCCCAGCAGTGGCCAGCAGCATCCAGGAACCAGCACCCCAGCCCAGTCCAGTCCAGATACAGTAAACAGTAAACAGAACAGGCCGAGGAGCTCAGAGCGCTCTGAGCCCCGTCTGATCGTGGCCAGTTCGGAATGCCCAGGCATGACTATGACTGACAGGCTGGATGCTTGCTTGGGCTGGCTTGGACTTGGGCAAAAAGTTGCCTCTCTGGACGGGCACTGATTGCAACGCTGGACTGTTCACGTTGAGCGGACATATCGATCGTTGATCGGTGATCGCCTCGATCATAAGCTGGGGGCGACACTTTTGGGCCAGGCCACATCGGGACAACAGAATATTTTTATACGGTCGCGTTCGAAATATCAATGAGGCACAGTAGCAACAGGATCGTATCGATCTTCAATGCGAGATCTCTCTGAATGCGCCGAGCCGAGGCGTTTTTTGCAACGCCTTGCAGCGTTTGGCGCGACAAAAAACGCGCGCGCCGTTCACGTTGCTGAGCATTTGGATTTCGCGCTCGTTTTTGAGGTTTTTGTGCAGATACAGATACAGCTACAGCTACAGCTTGAGATACAGATACAGATACAGATATACAACATCAACTGGATGCGGAATTGTGTCTGAGCCAGGAGCCTGGCCAGGCCAGGCCAGGCCTCAGTATCGAGCAGACTGTCGCAATGTTTCGTCGCGCTGTTTGCGTTTGATTTGTGTTTTGGTTTTTGCGACTTGGACGTTCTGCGTTTTCGGCATAAATCAAAATCTTGTTGGCTGAATTGGCCAAGATGCGCAAGGAGCCCTCGGCATTTCTCGCAGTGCAGTGCAGTGCAGCAGCAGTAGCCCAATCGTTGCGACAGATATTATGGCAGAAAATTTATTTTATGGCGGTAATGGTGTTATGTTTTACGCGATTAGCAGATCCAAATGTTTGACAATGCACAGCAATGCCTGGACTCGATCGGGATTGGATTGGGACATTGACAGTGGCATTTCCAATAATAAATGGCATTCAATTAAGAGTTAATGCCGTATTTAGACATGTCTACCCGCTTATTTATTTATTTTCTCCAACTCACAAGATAAACAGACAGAATTCTAGATTCAAACAGATTACAGTAACATGCTAAAGTTAATCTAAATATATCAAAAATTTCAAAGTATAGGTAGAGAGGGAGAGCTTACACTTAATGTGTACAATATTATAAGATATAACTACCCAAATAAGATCTGTGTAGTACAAGAAATATAAGCAATACCTAAATAAGTGATCACCAAGCAAAATGGGTAGTAAGGTCCCCTAAACATTTTTCTTGTATATACTTAGTATGACTTAAATCTTTATACTTTTGCTTCGCCTTTTTTAATAAATTTTAAATTTTTGAAAATATCTTTTGAAACTTGCTTTTAAGGAACTTAACTCAACTCCTCTTTATATCCTAGCAGAGGGTATTATAATTTTGTCTCGAAATGTGTAATGGACTGAAGGAGACGTTTCTGATCCAACAAAGTATATATATTCTGAATCAGCATGAATAGCCGACGTCGATATAGCTATGTCCGTCTGTCCGTCTGTTTCTATATGAACTAGTCTCTCAGTTTCAAAGCTATCGTAATGAAACTTGGCACAGAACCTTCTTTTTGCTGCTGGCAGTGACATATGTCGGAACCGGACGGATCGGACCACTATAACATATAGCTGCCATAGGAATGATCGGTCGACAACTAGGTTTTTGTATGAAAAACTTTTTTGTTTATTTATCAAACAGAGTCTCTAGAGAGTCTATACAATCTGACCAAATTTGGTCGAATCGGACCACTTTGTTTATTCAAATATTTCAACCAAACTAAGTGAGAGTTTTATTATACTTCAAATAGTTTCCTATCATTTTATCAAAATCGAACCACATTAGGTTTTGTATAAAAATTAATTCCTGCTAGGGGGAATATAGCGTCATTTCTTGTTAAAAGTATAAATATGTTTGAGAAATTATAAATTACCAAACTTCGCTTGTCATCGATTGTGGACTTCAAATTTTACTTTACTCTTATTATTTTTGTTTTGTAATTTTAAATATAATATGAAATATTAAATCTAAACATATATTTATGGAGAGTACTAGCAACTATTAGGATTTCGACTCTAACTTTAAATTAAGTATATGACATTGTTTTAGATTTGTTTAGTATTTACTCAATAAATATGTTCTTAGAGTTTCCAGTTATTTTAAGCTAGTCCGGCAGGCAGAATTTTACTTAATGTTTGTCAAGGAAATACTTGATCCATATAAGATCAATATCCAATGTACATATATCTATATAAAAAGTGGTTCTTGTATTAGATATATGCATATGTATGTTAATAATCTACCGCTGAGTGAAAGGTAGATCTATATTGTTGAAGTTTTTCAGGGGCTTTGATTAATTGCATGTAATAATTATTTAAATACCTATATCTGTAAAGTTTGGCTTTTAATTTATATTTGAGCTAAATATATATTTTTTGAAATTATGAAATAAATAAAATATAATATTTAGCATTACGAAATACAATGTCAAGCTCTTGAGATCTGAAGTATATTGTTGTACAAGCTTTTAATCCTTTTAAAGTGCATATAAATATGTAAGCTTGATACGACTTTCAATTCATATATTTCAAAATATTTTTAAGGCCTAATTATGTAATGCACTTTTATATTTGGTCTAATTTTGAGGCACCGTCGACTTCCGCTTTCTAAGCCACTGCACTTTGGCCTCATGCAACACTCTGACTTGAAATTTGGATTTTCTTTTGTCAACTCGAAGATTGTGGACATCTCTCTGTGTCAATCTGTGTGTGTGTGTGTGTGTGTCTACTTGGGATGTTTGTTTTTTATGTGCGGCGCTGCCCTTGTTAAATAAAGCAATTTTTTATGGTTAATTTCTTAAAGGTTCACTTAAATGCACCCGACCGAACCTGAACTCAAGATCTTGAGAGACCTTTGCGATGAGCCTCTGAGTTGTCAACACATTTGGAGATTGATTTCTCTGTTTCTTGTGGGCAACTCCGACCGCTGTGAGCGCAATTAAACCGTAAAAAGCGGCAAACCCAACAAGAACAACAATGGGAAAGGGTTAATTGGCAGCCACCGGCAACTGGCAACTGGCAACTGGCAATGGGCAACTTGCAACCGGCAACCGGCAACAGAAGCAGTTATGTTCTCATTTAAAACGCTCGACAACAGGTTAAGACCAAATGTGAACCAATAAAAATTAAAATGTTTTCCTGCTTTCCTCATGCGGTGGCTCCACTGGGCATCATCATTAAATTTCTGATTCGCCGGATCGATGAATAGTCATCGAACGAAACAGTAGCAATCCCCAAAAATAAAATACATACATATCTACCAAAAGTGGCCAATAGCTGTGACATTTACATAATTAGGTTTTATTGTTTGTTGATCGCTCCCACGAACCAAAAAGCCCAAGAAAACTTAGGGCTTAATTCATAGGCGGAAACTAAGCCAAGTCGAATGTGTGAACTTACCCGAGTGCCTGCGAAAATAACAAAACGGCAAAAATCGAAATGAATAATGGATAATGGATAATGGATACTGGCTGCAATCGGTTGCAAGTGAATGACCTGGCCCTTGATTTGCATCCGGGGACCTCTCAACCTCTTTGGGGCATAATCAAAAGCAGTAGGCGACTG
Source organism: Hirtodrosophila histrioides (assembly GCA_037075165.1). NCBI lineage: Eukaryota > Metazoa > Arthropoda > Insecta > Diptera > Drosophilidae > Hirtodrosophila > Hirtodrosophila histrioides. Next base: position 687,261 of record JBAMCL010000422.1, on the reverse strand, counting down.
TGCGGTCATAAAAATAGAGTTAACAACTTTACAGGGCCCCAACGCCGCACGGCACACGTTATTGTATATTGTATTATAGCTCCGACATGGACCTGGACCTGAACCTGGACATCGATATCGTTGTGCAGGCATCTCTGACCAATATACATAAGTCGCCCCGTTGAGTTGACGAGTTGGCGATGGCATTCTTATGGGCATGATGAATGCATCAGCCTACACAACAGCCAAATGGAAGACGGGCATGGTCGTAGTCAGGATTTCAGCTAGACATTTTGGTTAACAACACTGGTCAACAGAATTAGACTAATTTTTTAAAAAACAGAACAGAAATACTATATCTATTTATGTTTCTTTCCTTGCTGACTATTGTTTCTAGTAATATTATACCTATTTCTTTTAAAATCCTTTTTAATTACAATAAAAATGGCGATTTCAATAATGAAATCTACCCAGTTGAGATCTGAAGATACAGATCAGTCTGATGAAGTACATTCAATAAGATTTCGATTATCTCTCAACTGTTGATGTCGAGTCAACTAAATATTGAATTGAAATTTGTTTTGGAAGACTTACCAAGGCTTACGGCCTGTTCCCGTGTTAGTTTCGGATCAAATCAATCGGAATGGAAATTGTTAGCTGTTCTGACAACCGAAAAACGATCGACTTATTCGATTTTTAGAAATTGCCCTTTGAGGGAATTGAAGCAAACTTCTAAAATGATCAAAGTATCAAAATCTTCCCAGATTTCGAACACGCAAAACTTTGTCAAAACTTAATCGATGTTCGGGCGGAATATCCTTTGTAATTAATAAAAATAAAATGTTATCTTTCTCAAATCAAATCAAATTTTCTGCTTCATTTGGGGGCTTTATAGTCTAGTTTCAGATTTAAAGGAGCATGAAAAATTGATCACAGGTGATACATATAAAGGATTAATGTTACATACATGGATCGATATATATATATATATATATATTATATATTTACAAAATTTGCAAGAATTATATGAATAATCAAAATGTAATCGAAGTATTTCAATTGTTTCTATAATTTTAAACATAACTTCAAAAAACAAAATCGAATGATATGTTATCCGGAAATGAATTTGGAATGAAAAGACTCGTAAAATGTTTATAGGCCCTCTCCGATTGGTCTGGTTGAAATATGTTGATGGATAGTGTAGTCTGTGGGCTGTATTAGTGCTTAAAGGCCCCTGGTCATGCCTTGAGCTCAGCCAGGCAGTATCAACGCAAGAAGCAACAACCAAATCAGAAGCTCTTTAAATTAAGGTCTAAAACGCTCCTGTGCTTTGGTAGCTGCTCAGTTAATTGTTGGCTTTTGTTATGACATTTTTTATCTGGAATGCGCGTCGACTCACCTGGCGAGAGGTGCGCTCATGATAATAAAAACCACGACATGAGCCAACACACAAAACGTGCACGTTATTTGCTTTGTGGGGGCTGACCAAATTGATCGATTTTGAGTTGAAGTTTGAGTTTGAGTTGGAGTTTGATTGCAGCTGCAGTGAGTCCTTCTAATTGGCACAAGCGTAACGAGGAACAGAGGAACGGAGAGTGAAATGGAGAATTGTAACTCAGCTAGAGAGCCGGAGCAATCCGTCAAATCAAACGAATAATGCATACTTCCGCATCCGACTTAAAGGGACAACTGATTCACCTGCTCGTGAGTCCACTTGACGCGCGCGCTTGCTCACATTAGCTGCGCCCGGCCCGCATTATCCTTGGCGAGTGTCCTGGCAAGTGCCCACCATCATTAGCTTGTTCGCTCTTTCAGCAATTACGCCACTCGAATTGCCTTTGACACGACTTACACAGGATCTACAGAGGATCTGCAACGTTTGCTCGCTGCACCTTTCAAATCGCACTCTGTTAATATTCCTTTCCTTTGCTGTGTGCCTCTTTTTACGAGTCCTGCGCCGATGCTGGTGCACACTTGCGACTCCTTCGCCCGGTAATGGTAATGGTAATGGAATTATAATTATAGACCCAGCTCCCTCGCTGGCCTGTCCTGTCCTGTCTTGTCCTCTCTTGTCCTGGCTAATGTTGTCAGCGCGTCTCGTGGCCAGTTTGTGGTTGCAGGTTCTGATGTCGCCACATTAAATTGTCAAATTGTTTGCGCCTCGCTTATCGTGATGCTTGGCCAAGGGGGCACGTGCTCATCATTTTTGTACTCTCTACCCACTAAGTGGCTTAAATGGGTATAATAAGCTGCTGCAAGTGTAAGTAACAGGTAGAACACATCCTTGGCATTTCGAATAAGTAAATGTATCGATTTTTTTAAGAATGTTTGAGATTTTTAATATTAATTTGACCAAGCAAATATCAGATTCTTGATTAAATAAATCAAATATGATTTAAAGTTCTAAGATCCTTGCTTATTAATTAATTAATTACTCAAAAGTTTGCAAGCCAAGCCAGATTCTAGGTTAGCTGCAAGCAATGTTTTGTACGCAACTGTACATTGTCCTAATTTGACCAGGCAAGTATCAGATTCTTGATGAAATATATCAAATATCATTTAAAGATCCTTCCATATTAATTAATTAATTACTTAAAAGTTTGCAAGCCAAGCCAGATTCTAGGTTAGCTGCAAGCAATGTTTTGTACGCAACTGTACATTGTTCTTAACACATATATCGAAATGTTACTTACGGCAGCGAACAGGGTAACTTCTAGTCGAGCATTTTTTATTTTGTTTTTTACTTGCTCGGCTTATGTTCCTTTCATATTTACACATGTATTTAGCCCAAAAGCACAGAATGTACAAAAGGATAACGGTGATTCCTGTATTCTAGTGGGGACAAGCAAAAAACCTCCTGTAATTATAGCAATGTGTAGTTATGTATGTAGGTAAAATACATAATATGCAAGTAAGTATATAAAATAATGGTCTTTTAGACTTTTAGTTACATAATTATGAGAATTATTATTGAATTTAAAGCGCAATTAATTTAGTCAACAATTTTGGCATCGATTCCATCAAATTTGTGCACCAGGGATACATTTGGTAGCTTCCAATTGAGTTCTTTTTTGAATTTCAACACTTCAAAAGTGTTTTAATAAATATTTAATTATAGTGTAATCTTATGTTCCACAGATGTCAGCATCCATAGTGGATCCTAACACCTTATCACAATAGAATCCACACCTGCAGTTATCATCCACAAGCACAGCGTCTGCCGCTAGGCGGCGTATTGTAGTGTTTGCGCTGTAGCCAGTACAACAACCAAAAGGTAATTGTATTGTATTAACCCAGCCGTGCAGCGTGGGTAGCTAGCAAAAGCTGACTGATGTGAAACTGCTTAGTCTGTGCTATAACCACTTGGTGCAATGACTTAGCCTATGCAGCCACCATAGAGTTCTGTTGCCGGGCAATTCCGATAGTTTTTGTTAACAGTATCGATAAAATTCTGACGATATTCAAAACTTGGAAGAACTTAAGTTAAGGCGCACAGGCAGGACTAGCGGATGTGAGAAAGGATGTTTAGATAATGTAATCAGCAAATCAGGTTATGCCAAGTTAGCATTTGGATAATATCAATCACTGTTTCAAAATGCTGTAGTAAATATTATTTCAAGGAATGGAAAGTGTAGAGGCGTCAGAAAGCGTACGGCATCCAAAACTCAAATAATGCGTAGCGCACAAAATGTCAAAGGGCCATTTGTGCTTAATTAAATTTCATTTGTTGTTGCATAGCCCACGGCAGTCAATGTGAATGGAAAAGAAACTGTGGGCTGAGCGAGGGAAAGGGCAGTGGGAGGGTGTGCTGCCACTGCCGCTGGTGCTGTGGGGCCGCCTAATTCAATTATTGTACCACTGTAAATATGATTTACACTCGACAGCGCCACCCGATGACACTTCAGCCGTTTGCAGCGATGCCAGGGCAACAATTCATACGCACATTTGTTCGGCTAGGGGTCATAAAAAAGCGACTTACACCAGAGAGAAGCAGCGCCAGATCAGCTGGAGGCTGTGGCATAGACCAAAACTGAGACTGGGGCATCACGTATGCCACCAAGGGGTGGGTGGCAGCTCGTAATTCACTTGCCCACCCATAAGATGAGCAGGCCACGGTAGCAGGCAGCAGGCAGCAGAGGCAACAGGGCAGGGGGCAGGGCAGCTCGTAAAGTAGCTGCAAAGATATTGTTGCAACAAATACGCCGCCTGCCGCCGCTTGGCGCTAAAAGCCGCCTGGATTCCAGAAAGAACTCAATTTATGAAATGTGAAGACAAGGCCGCAGCTTTTTATTTGACCATTGAATATCCACGAAATGCTGTCAAATGCCAGACAATTTACCAGGAGTATGTGGCCCAAAAATAGGCATCTATAAAAGCGTTAAGAGATTACTTAATCGCTGTCTGGAAAACAGCAAAGAAAAGCAGCCGAAACTTGTGTGTTTTGGCTGAGTGTAGTGACCCACATAAGTATGCTTCGAATTTTTCTGCTTTGCCGAGGCCTTGTGGCCATTTCAAGGGTGTTTGCCTAATTTGTGACAAAATTAGAACTCAAATTATTGCTCGTTGTTGGGCAAATGCCCAATGAAAGCTGTCTGAATGAGTTCCTGTCTTTGGATTGTTAACAATGCACTTGTCGTCGGGGTTTCAACTGCTGTTTTGGGGTAAGTATTTGCCAGTTGAGGCAGCTCATATCCTTATTTAACGATTTGTCTTAGCTGCTCTAACAGCTCATCAAAGAGAGTTTTAAGCGGGTTTCACAATAAGTTTTTCAGTCCAGTTGCATGATAAAACACATTGAAGATGAGCCTGTTCATTTCAACATTGATTGGTTTGCTTAAAACTTAATTTTAATTATTATGTATAAATATTAAATTTATATTAAATAAACTGATTGCGACAAAAATTATATAAACGTCAATATAACCTGTTGGTGTCGTTATTAGATTTAAATATTATTTTGTGTAGGCTTTTAAAATGTTGCCATGAATCAATGTATTAAATTATTGATTTTTTGATTCGAGGCAGTCTGTTTTGCCTTCGTTAATAAATTAATAAATGAGAAAAAAATAAATAAATAACCTTGGATATTGCATTTGCCAACCAGGAGAGTTTGATTACTGTTCATGTTAATCTGTTCCCGAAGGGAAAGAGAGTATATTGGGTTTGCGAAATGTCCGTCTGTCCGTATGAATGCAATTTTTCTCCTCTGCATCAAAAACTTTTTGAGCTCTCCACCCCCTCCCCCCTCGCAAATGAGCAAAATCTATATCTCCCACACCTGTAAAATCGCTATATAATAAAATTTACACTAAAAGCCAGGAAAATTTGCTGTTTTCTTAAATTCAGAAAAAAATAAGCTGAACTGCCTTTGGCTACAAAAGTATAGGGATTCTCTACATTCAAGGGCACTTATTTTTCTGAGTGTAGAGTCATCAAATTTACATACAGACTATTGTTCTTTTCGCGTCTCTTTCTGAAACCACAAATAACCAAATTGTACAGGACTGGGAACAGAGTATTCTGCTGTCAGGTAAGTCCGACTGCAACGTTCTTAATAGTTTTTTATACATATATATATATTTTTTATTAAGAATTTGTTTATGTTTATAATCAACAAGTTAATATATATTGTATTGTTAAGAATTTGTTTTTATATTTCATTTCATTCAACAAGTTTTCTGCTACTTAAGCAAGTTTTAAATAGAGGCGAATTGGATTTTTAGCAACACACATGAAGAATCTAGATTCACTGTAAAAAGCCTAAAGTAGCTCGGAAGAAAATTCAACATTAGAACTTCTCCTTGCCTTTCCTGAAATGACCATGCAGAAGGGTGAAATATGTTACTTAATCTTATATACATAAAACAACTCCAATAAATACAGCTCCCATTTAGGTTGTGAATTGATTATAAGCAGTCAGGAAGGATAAACAAACTTACGTTTAATGATAGGTAGTTCCTTAAGTAGTATCACAAGTGTGTAATGAGCAAACTGATTAGTTTTATTGATACATATTTTGTACATCATCTTATCACAATCCCCACCTAAGAAAGTTACATCAAGTTGGGTTTTAAAAGCTGATAAACAAACCGCTGACCGAGTATCTATTTATTATTTAAAATCATGGGAATGGCCTGCCACACAACGGCAGGACTATAAAAATAATGCTACTGACATATTTTCACCCGTAAAAGGTGCACGGATAAACACACGGGCCAACAACAAAGTGAATTGCATTAACATAACTATTGAATTTAGGCAAATGTCAGGGGTTTAGGGGCAACTCAATAAGAATGCAAAACAAGCTGAAATACTCGCATGTTGTAAGTGTAAAATTGGCAAAAGTCCTTCCTATGTGCACGGATGGCAGGATATATTGTTTGTTGTTGTTGCTGCTGCTGCTACTCGCTAAGAATGTGAATTTGCCAAAAGTCTGCAAACATGTCTGACGAGCAACAAAAAAATCAAGCTTCTTCAGTTGCCAAAGATAAAATACCCTGCCAGAGATGTTTTCTAAACAAAACAATAGTTTTACAAAGAAAACTAGATTCTCGATCAATAGAAACTTAAAACACACAATCAATAAATGAAGAAATCTATAAATAAGTAAATAAATGATATAAGTAAATCGAATAAATAGAACATAATTAGTTTAAGTCAAATTTGTTATCTTCTATAGAAAAAGCCATGCCTTAATTGTCTCCAAAAATTCATAATTATGAACTCTTTAATATTAGGTTTGGTGAAATCGCAGTAACGTAAAGGTTTTTAACTTGTACACTCAGAAAAATAAATGCCCTTAAATGTAGAAAATCGCCATACTTTTGTAGCCAAAGGCAGTTAACCATATTATTTTTCTGAATTTAAGAAATATATTTCTCAAATTTGGAAATTATTTCTATAAAACAGAACTTCTATCTGGCTTTTAGGATGAATTTTCTTATATGTCGATTTTCTGAATTCAATGGCATTTATTTTTCTGGGTGTAAAGCTAGTATATGTCAATAAATCAAATTAAATAGGAACTATTATTATTTTTTTTTTTTTTTGATATGTATTTTTTTTTTTAACATAACATTGATCATTTAACTCAATAAATATAAAATGTTCTTGTAAGGGTGAATATTTGACTGGGGACGCGGGTGGGGAAACACAATATTAGTGTTTATTATGATAAAGTTTTCCGATTTTTATCAGCTGTGTGAAACCTATGTAACAAGACTCGCAATTGCTGAGATTGGTTAAGATATCAGTAAAAACAAAAAGTTGTTCACACAAAAACTGAGTACTCAATCAATAGTTCCTATGACAGCCATTTAGTGCTCCAATTTCAATAATATTTTCCTGACTTCTTATATAGATATTTAAACAGAGAGTTGGTTAGTTTGGTTGTGATATCTTAGAAAACAAAAAAGTTGTGCATGGAACAACAGAATATTCAGCCTTTCGTTGCTATAGCAGCTATATAATATAGTGAACTGATCCTGTGCAGCAAAAAGCAGCAACTGTGCCAAGTTGCATTAAGATATCTTCAAAACTGGGAGATAGAGACAGAAGGTTAGAAATAAGGACTATACCTCCTGGGATTAGAAAGGTCTTAATCCAATGACAAAATGTTAGTAGCCTTTGCAAGTGTATCAAGAAATAGAAGAAAAAACTGGTGGCAAAATATGAGTAAAGTGAAGTTTTGTGTGTTGCCGCTGTTGCTGCTGCCTGTCGCTGTAATTTATGTCAAACAAACTGTGAAAAACTATGAAAATATTGTGGGAAAAACAAAGAGGAGCTCTTCAGACACACGCATAGTACGTATGTACGTATATAGAGAGAGAGAAAAAGATGCGGCCATGCGGAATGTTTATTTGCTGTGAAATTTGAAGCATGCAACGTTTATGAAATAGAATTTTTCGTCGACATAACATTGGAATTCATTTTCACAAGGGCCAGGCCAGCAGCACTTGATGTTATGGCTCGTAATAACTCTATTTGATATCCAGTTGGGCAAAAATTTCGTAAACATAAATGTAAATTGCTTTAAACGTGAAATATGAGCAAACCGAACATCAAAGTAAAAATTGGCCATTAAATATTAACCAGTTCTTGCATTTCAAACAAAATATTTTCGGGTCATAAGTCAGGGAAGGTGGCAGGGGACAGGGACAGGGACAGGGACGGGGACGGTGAAGTTGTCGGGGAAGTGGAACCCGAGCGAGCCATTGCTGCCAATTAATTTGACTTTTATTAAAGAAATAATGCAATTAGGCAGCACAACCAAAAAGTTGAGCACAACTGAAATACAGGGTTCAATGGTTAGGGGTGAAGGTTGGTGAGGGGTGAACCCTTCATTGGCCCTTGATTGATGAAACCAGGCAGCAATCAAGCAGCACTCGACTCCTCCAGCAGCAGCTTCATAAAGTTTGTGGCTTTTTGTTAATGAATAATAAGCATTGGGGCAAAGGGCCACATGTGTTTGCATTTGTGTCTCAGTTCACCCTGGCACCCTACTTCCCTACTTCCCAGCCCTGCCCCCACTAGCAGCCCTCGCAGCCCTCATTTGTGTTGAAAAGTGAAATTGTGTCGTTAATTAATTAAATTGTCTTCCCTTTGGCCCTTGACACTCGAGCGGCTCAAATTCTTGGCAACGCCATCCTCAATTGAGAAATCTTTTGCTTCGTTGCCATCTGAACTTAACTGGTTCTCTTCTAGTTAGTTCTGAGCTGCTTTTGGATTTGCATTTCTCTAAATAAACGACTTCAAGACTTGCCAGCTTAATATCCATTGAATTTTCTACCCAAGAGATATTTAAGTTTGCTGCAAATCAATAATAGTTCAGAAGACAGAACAGAAGACAGATTAATCCTAAGTCCAACGAAAAGTCTTGGTTACTTTTAGACTCATTAAACATCCTATTAAGAACTGTATTTTTGAAAATTTTAAAAACTGTCAACTCTGCCTATAATATAATAATTTAAAATTCTTAATTATATTTTATGTGCGCCTTCAATGATACACATTTTTCTCAATTGTTTTTTAGGCCACAACATCGAATACTACACGTTCATTGAGTGCTCTGCATGATTCATCTCATTCATAAAAAGTCGAGTAAGTAATCCAATTTAGATTCAATTCGTCATTTTTGTCTTAATTAAAAAGAGGCCAAGCGAGAGCAACAACAAATTTTCAAAACAATAGTATATAGTTTGTTTGGTTTAATTGTAGCGCCTTAACTGATTACCCTACACGTGGTGGGAAAGTAATAAATACAGTTAATAACGATACAAAGTGGAAAGGAACGGAGAAACATTTGATACAGAGGAACAAATGGAATCAGTATTTGTGTCGTGCATGCACCTAACGTTCTAAAGTAAGTAGAAACGGAAGTGGGAGACAAAATTTTCTAATATAATACCTCTTCCGATCGGATACAGAGAACAAATGGAATCAGTATTTGTCTCATGCGTGCAGTTAACAATCTAAAGTAAGTAGAAACAGAAGTGGGAGACAAAATTCAATACCTCTTCCGATCGTGATACAGAGGAACAAATGGAATCAGTATTTGTCTCATGCGTGCGGTTAACGTTCTAAAGTAAGTAGGAAGATAAGTGGGAGACAAAATTGAATACCACCGATACAAAGGGAAAAGAAACGAGAATCATTTGATACAGAGGAACAAATGGAATCAGTATATGGGTCGTGCATGCAGTTAACGTTCTAAAGTAAGTAGAAACAGAAGTGGGAAACAAAATTCAATACCTTTTCCGATTGTTTTGAGGTTTTCTGAACTAAATTTATGCTGCAAAATTGAAGAACATTTACATTTATTATTATTATTATTTCAAGTGTAGAAAACGTTTTAGCTTATGTTAAGTTGCCTCATTTGTCTACAAATTATTTATGCCATTCGAAACCTACAAATTACTGACTACGATGCATGTTTGGAACCAATTTGGGATGTTCCAAGTCACAGAATTCGTATGGAAACTGTAACTGATTGCTTAGTGAAATTACATATGCTGGCCTCGATTGATTGTAGGGTATGCGGGCAAAACAATAAAATGAAATTCAACTAAAAGAATTGATACTAAACAAAGTCAGACGAATGCCATGGCAGTCAGTCAGCCCTCACCCGCCTCAGCCCGCCTCGCCCCGCCACACCCCTTTAACCAAACGAGTATCACCCATATTCCTGTGCATGCATTTGACGTCATGAAGGTCAAAACACACACACTGAGAACACTGAACACTGAACACTGCGAGCACACACAATGCGATACACACACCCATTTTACACAATCGACTGGTCAATTGAAGAGGTTAAATTTGTGTGTTGTGTCAGGGCTTAGTCATGTCTCTGGGGTGTTAATGTTAATGCCCCAAATGCCACAGGCGGCAAACATCAGCTCGGGTGTGCTGCTCTGCTCTGCTCGGCTCGTACGTGTGTGTGTGTGTGTGTGTGAGGCTCTGCTAGAAATGGCTTTGCCAATTATAATTTCAACAAATTAAAAATTAATGAGTGCTGGTCATACGGTCATCAAAGCATAATTGTAATTGCTGACTTATACGGGACGGCGACTGTGACTGCGACATCAGTACTTATTAAAATTTAATTAACATCCGAGTGTGAGTGTGAGTGTAAGTGTGAGTGTGAGTGTGTAATGGTTGACTAACATGTCAATTATGCGGGCAGTTTGTTGGTTTTGGTAAACAATTCTTTTATAATGCGCGGTCAATCAAATAAGTCACCAAAGGGTTAAACGATTGCCCAATAGTGACTTTATGGGGTTAATTATTGACTAACAATGGCTTAAAGCTATTTGCATATTGGCTTAAAATAAGAAAACTGAAAATTTGGTTGTTTGACTTAAAAGTACCCACTGTGTTTATTATCTGAGTTTCAGGATATACTTAAATTTATTCTTAATTATGGAGGGGCGGCTGAAGTTACCACAAATTTCAATTAAACTACAACTGCGTGTGCCACATACCAAATTTGGTAACTCTAGCTCTTATAGTCTCTGAGATCGATGAGGTACAAAAGGTGCAACAAAATGCTCATCAATTGCACTCTATACTATACTCTATAAGTTCAGTCGGTACACATACATTCTCTATTATACATTTTACGCATTTTATGAATACAGTTTGAAAGATTAATAAAATCAAAAGTCTTATGTCTAAAATGCCAATAGTAATATTATATACCCTTTTTTTCGTTTTAAGAATTTAATTAATAATATAATCAATATTTCAATATGAATGGTTTCTAGCTTAGTCGCCAAACTTGTACGTTTTATGTAATCTTTAAAAGAATTTTATCATATGTTAATTTCATTTGTAAATTGAAATATTTAAAGAATTTTTTTATATGTTAATTTCATGTGTAAATTGAAACATTTCTCCTAAATAAAACTGACCTTTTTAATTATACTTAGCAAATGCTGTATGCTCCAGGACTACTCATAACAATTTACTTAAAAATACAAAGATATTGAACTTAATTCGTATGTATATTAAAGTATTTAATATAAACATACTCTATTGGTATACAAATTGGCACAGTATCTGAACAGGAGCGTCGGGTTCGAATCAAACTAAATCTCGAATCGCAGGCAAGATTAAGGATGTCTAAGACAGTGCTCTAAAACTAAGTTACAAACTATCAAACTTACTTAGTATTAGAACACTGGCTTAAACATCCTTAGTCTTGCCTGCGATTCGAGTTTTAGTTTGATAGTTTGCAACTATAAACTGTCAATAAATATATTAATAATATTGTAAAATCGATGCTCGGTCTGAGTTCAGAGTTAATTACTGCTGCAGCAGTTACTGACATTCTGGGTAATGAGATTTCTCCCAATAATAATATGCAGCCTGTAAACGTTTGCAACTGAAATGTTTGTGGACTTCTCACATAAAACTGTTGACTCATGAAGGAGGAACTTGCACAAATGTTTGTCAAGCCCTGTCAGAAATCTGGGCTACATTTCGATAGCAACTGTAGAGCCATTACCAACTTGAACTCAGCCTGAGCCTGATATGGCCGAAAATAAACAGTTAAAGGCCTACAGAGTGAGATGCAAAGTGCATTAAGGCAAACAAACCGAAACCGATAACAGAAATTGATATTAGAAACTGTGAACTGTCCGATATACCACAACTGGTTCATGCTATATACATATATATGCAGATATATATACTTATTGTACAAAAGGCTGGCATGTTGTTTGTCTCATGGCAATCAAAGCATGTTAAGACACATCCTACTATATTCAGGCCAACATCTGCGTATTATGTCTGGCCCAAATGTCTGAATAATCTTGCGGTTGCTTTTGGCCAGTGGCTGCCCAGTTGCTGATGACAGCTCATTGGGCTAGGTGCCAGTCCAGGTGGCTCAGGTGTGAAAGTGAGCGCGTTTCACTCTGCTGCTGCTGTGTGTATAGGTGAGTGTTCTGTGTGTGTGTGTGTGTGAGTGTGTTCAACTGCACAAGTGACAGATTTTGACAATGTGGCTTGTTGTTGTAGTCTGGCTTTGCATTTGATGGCTGGCAACCGCAGCACGAGCCGAGAGTTGTCCGTTAGTTGGCCAAGCGGCTAACATGACATGGAAAAACAGCGTTAACCACACATGTCCTCACGGCTCTTAACAGGGTTCCTACACGCTTGACAGCTCCTGTCGCCCTGTGGGGGGCAATAATGTTTGTTCTACCCGTTTAAGTAGTCCTAATAAAAGTTTCTCATACAAAAAATTCATTATTTGATTTTTGATAGACTTCCAGCTGTGAACCCATTTGTTTGAAATACTATTTTCAATTATATTTCTAATAGTTGCATTTTTAAGCAAATGTAGAAATTCCTATTTGGACAAAAATTCACTTTATCAGAGGACGAGTTTATTAATTGGTATAAATGCTATAAATTCATCGATGCTGTCAAATTTAGGTTGGGCATTATAATCAATTATATTGTAATATATCTTAGATGCAGTAAAAAAACAAAAAAAAAAACACACAACCCACAAAAAAGCCCCCCCCCAAAAAAAAAAAAAAAAAAAACAAAAAAAAAAAAAAAAAAAAAACCCAAAAACAAAAAAAAAAAAAAAAAAAAAAAAAATTAAAAAAAAAACAAAAAAACCCCTCCCTAAAAAAATGTTATACTACATTCCCTGGGAATATATTATAGACCATTTTACACATTTTCAGCTGGCATTAAGTTTAAACCAGTGTTGTAAAAAAATCAATTTTTTGTATGGTAAACATCGATGTTTTTCGATATTTAAACAGAGTCTAATTTCAAATATTATCTGCTATCTTTCTACACAATGTCATCTTCTTTCTGCTTTAGTTCACAATACTACAATAGATGGGATATGACAATAAATCATATTAAATTAAATGAACTCTTTCAAAGACTTGCCAGACTGCACATCAGAAGATCTGGCAACCCTTTACACTTGACAGCCAGCAGGCACTGTCAAATTTTTGACATGCTGTTAATTTGTTCCTTCGAATTGATTCTCTCTAACAAACTTGAGCAAACCCCATTTATTTGATTATTTTTAAACACCCAAAACTATTGAAGTAAAATAGTTAAGCCAACTTATGAATTCTTCTATATAAAGTAAATATCGTGTCTTGAATATAGTATTTTCAGCAAGCAACGAGATGTTGCCTGGCAAAAAGTATTGCCTACATTTGGGCGTTGCATTTTGCAGCAAATTAAGTTAATTAAAAACTGGCAAGATTTGTGAAGTAATTACCATAAACAAGGCAACTGTGTTGCTGTTTCTCAGCTCAGCTCAGCTCAGCTCTGCTCTGCTCTGCTCTGCTGCGGTTGCTGCCATTTTCATGTCTGTTCTGTGTGAGTGTGCGGGGGAGGTTGGGCTGAAAAGTTACCGGTATGGAATACAAACACTTGAAGTCGTGTCGCCTGATGCGCCTGGGCTTGGGCTGGAAAGAAGAAAACACGTGAGGCAGATGCAACACGAGGATGGCAGTGCCACTTGCTGAAGGCAACTTGAAGCATACTCGAGTTGAAATTTAAAAACCTTTCAGCACAAAAACAAAAACTCCCCCCTCAGTGTGTGTGTGTGTGCTGTGGAGATATGCCAGAACAAGATGAGAAAAATGAGCAACTAAAACGCTTGCACATGTGTGTAACAGGTTGAGTTGGGAGCTATAGAAGTTACATCTATGTCAGTTGCAGCAGAAGATGAACAGGAGGCCTGCCTGCCTCACTGCCCCCCTGCTTTATGCCTCCCTGCCTCTCTGCCTGGTTGGAGCTGGACTCGTTCCTTGTTCAAGCGGCGCTTTGTTATTGCCGACAGTTGTGGCCAACGTTGGTGACACTTGAACATAACTGGGTTTGGCTTTGTGCGCCACTTGAGTTAGCTGATTATGCACATAGGTAAGATACCACAGCGGGAGATATATATCTATTTAGAGAGCCTGAGTTGCCCACATATCGTATGGAGGCGCGTCAAGATTTACAGCCTTTGTTGCAAGCAAACAGAGCCTAATGACAAGGGGAGTGGCAATCTTAAGTTGTTGCCTCTATGCCAAGTAGGTAACATACAAGTGCCCATAGAAGGATAAGCTTCAGCTATTTGATTAGGAAACTTAAATGACATATTTATGAAAATTAAGGATATTCATTTTAAAAGACTGAGAAGAGTGTGCAATTAAAGAAGGTTTCTTATGCAAAAACTCAATTTTCGTACGATTTTTCCTCTAACAGCTATATAATGTGGTTCGATTGTGATAATGTTTCAGGAAACTATGTAAAGAATGACAAACAACTCGCAATTGGTGAATTTGGATGTAATCTTTGTAATTATAAGCAAATAAGTTTGTTATACAAAAACTCATTTTTCATCCGATTGTTCGAACATTTTGAAAGATAGGGTTCCTTACCAAACATTTTACTTTGGAATATGTTTAAATTGAAATGCCAAGTCAATTAAGAATACAAAACAATATCGAAAAGATCTTCCTTTTGGAAATCGGATAAGTTTTGTTAAAGTTAAGGTAGTTCGTCATCTAGGAGTCGGAGGTTCTGTGGTATTAAGAACTTAACAAGTCGAAATTTGTTGAATTCTTTAGCAAGGATAATAAAAACAGAGTTTGATATTTGTGTTCCTATAAATTATATACAATCGTGATTATTATCAACAGGGAAGACGATGTCAGATTGTCTTTCCGTCCGTCTATCTATCCGGAGGCACCAAATTTGGTAATTAAGTGCTCGTAAGTAATCCTGTATACTATATACACGTTTATAACTATCATCTCTTCTTCTCTGACATAAAAACTACATCAAATTCATCATATATGATAAATACTATGATTTTCTTCTTAAAGGATGCTAGCTTTGAACCGATGTTGATGAGAATATGTATTTATATAAGTACTTCTGGTGATTACTTTATCCGTTTGCAGTCTTGTTCTAATAGATTTCCCCCAGTTGACCACAAGAGCTGTTAACGCTTTCGAAACTGCAGAGTGTTCAGTCAACTGTTTTTGGATTGCCCGCCAACCAAAAGTTAGATAACATTTAAATAAGCGGTAAATTTGGAGCGTGGCAAGTTTGTGGCTGCTTGGTGCGTTGGTTGGCCAATTGGAAAATGCTAAATAAATTTGTGGCTAATTGTTGGCAAATTGGCTTAAAATTGACCGTTAAGTACGCCAGTTAAATGTGTGTGCGTGTGTGGGTGTGTTTGGGTGTGTGTGTGGTTTTACTGCCGTGTTCTTCTCAGAAACTCACCGGTATTACAAAAGTCAGTTAATAGGGTTGCAAGCCACAACAATTTTTGAAAAGTTTGCTCATTTTTTGCTACACAGAGTAAAATATATAATACCAATGTAATTAAACATGAAATAGGTCAGTTTTGTTTATTGTTTCTGGCTTCATTGATTTTTTTTATTATCTAGAAGGAATGAAGGTTCAAATTCAGGATGTTGTTTTTACAAGACTGCTCAGTTTTCATGCACTTTAAATATTTTTAAAAATTATGTTTAGATCTTCCAAAAAAAATAACTTGAATATGGAATTCACAACTTATAGACTGTTTTTTTTTATTTATTTATTTTGGTTTTTATTTTATTTATTGAAATTAACAAGGCAAAATACTTTTTTAACATAACCATTTTTCATGATATTTTTTCTCGCTGTGTAGAAAAAGGTTGCTCATTGAAAATGAGGGTCTTACGAGGCTAATTCGTACTTCACAAGCATCTAAAGTTAAAATTCAAAACCAAAGCATTAAAACATGCAGCCAGTGCAAGGCAAGGACACTTTTCTTTCTTTGTTGCATGCATGGTAGAGTCCTACCGCAGAAGAGCTGCAAATATTTCTAAATGCTGCCAACCCACACACAATCACACACATGCACACACATACACACATACACTCATACACATACATAGACATTTTGGCTTGCGGCTGGCGGAGTTATGCTAACTAGAACTCAAAGCAAAACAGAGCAGAGCAAAGCGCGGCAAAGCTCAAACGGTTGGACATTGTTGTTGTTGTTGTTGCTGTTGCTGTTTCTGTTGTTGTTGTTGTTGTTGGCAGCTTGTAACAATAATTTAAGCGATTTTGCACTTTTTGCGAGCGGGTTAATGGCATGCCAGTCGCCGGCAGGCTGTAGCCCAGCCGGAAGGTGGTCCGAGGATTTTGGGATCGCCTTTGCCGTGGCAAAAATGCTTTTTGCACAAAGACTCTTCAACGGCGGTGGCGGCGTAACGCACATAGCTTATGAATTCCACAATTCTGTGCTATTGCTATTCCCTCAGCCTCAGCTACAGTCGCCTCCAGCGAAGCATGCACCATGAGGCACCACACAAAGTGAAAATGCTGAACATGTGATTGGTGCCGAGCTGCGGCCTGGCCCACGCGGCAAGCCAGCAAAGCACAAGCTTCCTGGATGACACATTTGTTGAATGCCCCTTGAAAACACGAGTAAGCCCATATTCAAGGAATTTCCTCAGTTTTTAAAAAAGATGTGGAACAGTTTGTTCGAACTGACTGGGTATTTTTCAAAGCATAGTCCACATTGAAAGAGCTAGGAAGATGAATTTTAAACAGTAGTCTGCGGAATTTGGGAATATCCACCCACAAGTGGGGAAGCTTGGGAGTCTAAGGCTGTGATGGCAAGAAGTTGATCTATCTTCGATTTGATTCAAACTTATTCTAAAAGATTTCAAAGCAAATATAATTTTAGACGTATTTCAGCGATTTCAGAAAATCCACCCTCTGTGGGTGGAAAATGGTATTGTGATGGCGAAAATGTTTATCTATCTTCGATCTGATTCAAACTTATTCTAAAATATTTCATAGCAAATATAATTTAAGACGTATTTCAGCGATTCCAGAAAATCCACCCTCTGTGGGTGGAAAATGGTATTGTGATGGCGAGAATGTTATATATCTACGATCTGATTCAAACTTCTTCTTAAAGATTTTATAGCAAATATAATTTAGAACGTATTTCAGGAATTCTAGATAATCCACCCACTGCGGGTGGAGAATGGTATGTGGAGAAGTGCGAATTGTCGTTCAACTAACTTTAAATTCAGCTCGGTTTGCTAAAGTCTTGAGTATGATATAAAACCTAGTTGAATCACATAAAATTATTCTCGAATTTATGGCAATTCCAAGCATTTGACATTTTCTTGCGACTGTCTCTGACCTGTACATTAAAAGAGAATTATTTTAAATCATAAAAACTGAAGACAGCTTGATGAATGTGTACAGTGTCCTGCAATAATTTGTGAGCCTTCGTTTAGAAATTCCTTTGGCATAACTCGTCTTGAGCACAACCCTTTGGTGGACACATTTGCTCACACACTTTGGACGTCTCATATTTCTGGAACACAAGTCTAATGCGCTTTGTCAACTTGTTCTATTTTTGTTGAAAAATTTTATACTCATCAAGTTGACAAAGAAAAAGTTTTTCATTATTACATTTCGCTGTCATTTGGGCGCAGAAAATAGCTCTGGAAAGTTTCGTCCTGTTTCTGTGTGCTGTGTGAAACTCGAGTGCAGCGCGTAAATGAGCTATGCTTACAGCTTCTTCAGCTCCTCATTCAGCACCAGCTCCTGCTCCCGCTCCTGCTCCAGCTCCAGCTCCTGGTCCTGGTCCTGCTGCTGATCCATGCTTCAGCTACAGCACTCATCAGATAGGTTTTCATGCCTGCCCAGTGCGTAGTTGACGTAATTTTCTCGGATGTCCTTCTGCCCGTCGAGTCGCATCCTTGCACATTAATCCATTGGCTGGTGCTTCATCCAGCCAGTTTTGCTGGTGTCGCCTGCTGGCTGCACGCAAATGAGGGTACGGTCAAATCACTCACTGTCACCCAGTGTTCCAGGGAAAGAGTCGAGCGTGTCCTTTAATTTTTTTTCCTTTTCTCCATTCTTTTACCCCCAGCAATTGCTATTGCTTGACGTTTGCCCGACTCCCTTGTCCTTTGTCGGCATGTCCAGCCTCAGCATCAGCCTCAGCATCAGTCTCAGCCTCAGCATCGGCCTCAGCTTTAGTCTCATCTTCAACTTGTACTTTTCTATGTACTTCCTCGCCTTGACTGCTGCCTGTCAACGCGACTTAAGATAAGCGCTGAAAACTTTCCACTTTCCACTTTTCCACCAAAAAAACCCAAAAAAAAAGAAGAAAAAAATAGAAAAAGGGTTGCTCTGACGTTTAGCTTTCGCATATTTGCACACCCCAGCCAGTGCGGGGTATCTCAGACTCGCAAATATATATTTTATAGACTTAGACGCTGTAAGGCGAAGACATGACAAATTCGAAAATAGAAATTCTTTAACCAGATTCTTGTCCAAAAACTTAAGTTCATTTTGGTTATATGCGTTTTGGCTTTGTCCCTCAAATACAAAGAATTCAAATTAAATGCGATGCCGACTTTTCTTGACTTGCCTGTCAATTGCTGTCAATAGCATTTTACTCTGTCTTCAATGCTACCCCAAGCACACCGCCCTCGCCCTCGCCCCACACCAGCCCCCACTTCCACACTTCCACGCCAGCCCCCACAAATAGTTGTTAGTCGGATTTGAATAAGTTTGTGGGCGACTTGAGCTTGTCCATTGACAATTGACAAAAGTGTAATAAAATTATTGAGAACCTTTTGACCATCGACCATAGATGTTACCTAACACAATCAATATTAAATAAACAAAACCTATATTTGCTTTTGAAAACCTCTTATCTACAGAGCCAAGTTAGCATTGTTATATTAAAGCCTAAAGAATTTAATGCCGCAACTTATTTTATTTCGAATTTATAGAAAATCAACGCAGCATGTGGTAGATAGAAGCTTGTTGCATGAAGAAAGAATGCTTTAGTCGGGAGTGATTGACTATGAGATACTTTCTGTAAGCATTAAGTATCCGTTGACATACTTATCTACAAACACGCCTGTTTGCTTAGTCCTTTGTTCGGCACTAATTAGTCTTTTTAATAGCTTCTTTAAGAAGTCAAGGATAATTTGCTAAAATTAAAAATTAAAGACACATTTTGCAAGTTTATATTTTTGTAAAAATGCCTATATAAATAATTATAATTAATAATCAACAACATATTTTAAATTGACTTTTAGCAATTCAATTTAGAATTCATTTTATGAATATTTTTAAATATATTAAAACGTACAGTTTTTGGCAAGAATTCATCATAATCAAACCTGTTTTTTTAATATATTTTTTTAATCACCGTAAAATAATGATGTGTATTTGTGTGTGTCCTTAATATGGATAACAATGAGGTGTTCCGATTTCATAGCTCTTACTGCCTAAGTATATAGATCTTTTATAACAAAATTATAGTATTAAAGACATGAAAGGGTAAGGAATAAAGCTGTATACAAAAACCCAAGAAGAATATACAAGTGTATTGCTTAAATTAGACCTGTTCTCATTTCCGATTGCTATCAAATCATATGGAATTGAAACTGTTAGCTCTACTGAATATCAGAAAAGACATTGTACATATAATCACTTTGAAAATATTTCCCACTGAAAATAAAACTATTCGAGCATAATTTCAAAAATCAAAATCGATTGCAATTTTAATTAAAATTGATATGAAATTTTCGCGGAAATGGGAACAGGGAACAGGTGATAACTGTTTCTACCTCAATACACAAAATTGAATCAAAATCAAATCATAGCTATATTACTCATATCTAGTTAAGGCATCCCTCTGTATCCATATTACCCTTCTCTTTACACGTTAGGTTAAGTTCAAAGGACACTGAATGTTTCCAGCGATATTAAATAATACATTTTTGAGTTTGTATAAAAAAAATAAAAAAATATCTACAAAGTCAAGCCATAATAACTATCTAATATTAATCTATGCAGGATTTTGTAATTTTGATGATTTAGGTACAGTTTTTAGAGAACTATCCTGGAAGTGCATTATTTCTATGGCCATACAGGGAAAATTAAATGAAAAGATTGCAGCAAGCGTGCAAATCGCAAAAATATTCATTCATCAAGCGCCAAATTTACACACAGCCGCACACCCGCACACCTACACAACTACACACACACACACACACACACACACACCAACACCAAGGCACACACGTCGCTGTTTTTGTTTTATCCACACAACTCACTCACCCATTCATATATTTTATGTTTTGTTTACATTGCCGGCGTGCGCGTCAACAACGCGGCAGGTGACGTCACATATACCATAAAAAAGGACATCAAGGAGCATTTAAGAGCGCAGGCAAGACAGAGAGCGCAAGAGAGAGCGACGGCGAGAGAGAGAGAGCGAGAGCGCTGTTAAAGAGCTCCAGACTGTTATACAGGATGTTGTTGTGCTAAGAGCACTCGAAACACAACAGCTCCTAATTTCGAAAACGAGAGAGTGAGAGAGAAAAAGAGAGAGAGAGAGAGAGTGGAGCACGAGGACAGCCTGGCAGGTTGCAATTAAGGAAGGAACTCGCAATTTGGCTGCTCATTTCGAGCATTTTGCGGTGAGTTGAAGTTTCCGCAAAAAACATTGTATGCTGAGCGAAAGAGCAGCGAGCTGGCGAATGTGCAACACGAGGCACAAACGCTTAACCAACGAGTCGACAACGGGGCACGGACAACGTCATCGGCAGCCGTAAGGACATTCGTCGATAGCCTCGTCTCGCATTTGATATATGTATATGCATACAATTCTTTTAGTTTTATAGTATGTTTTTTTCTGTCGTCATCAGGCAGCGACAAAAGTTGCCACCAAACAGAAACGAGTCAACGTTCGAATACGTCGGGTCGGGTCATTGCGCTCTGTGTTGCACTTTGTCGGCCAACATACAAACAAACAAACACACAAATACACAAATACACAGACAAACGGGCAAACAAAAGCATTGCATACCAACAGGCGCCACAAACTCACAACGCGTGTGTATTTATATATAATTGTGTGTTGCGCGCGTGTGTGTGTGTGTGTGTGCGTGTCTGCAAAGCCGGTTTATTTCTATTATTATTATTATTACGTGCTTAACAATTGCGCCTAAAATTAGGCAACGCTTTTTGTGCGCTGCCTGGCAGAATTTACAACCTGCGGTAAGCTGTTTCAAATTTTGTCCTTTTGTTTTGTTTGACTATTTTTGCCGGCTTTCCTGCGCTCTCTCTCGCTCTTCGCACTCCCGCTCTCTTTGCGCACAACAAAAATACTTGCTATACTACGAAAAGAGCGCTAAAAATAGGAAAATAATGTACAAAAAAAAAAGAAGGAGAATAATAAGGAAAGCTGGCAACAAAGTTCAAGTGCCGGTTGTACTACTACGCAGGGTGGACATTTCACCTGCTCTACAAGGCTACAAGGACTTCTCCATAGCTGGCACGTTGTCTACTTATGCTGCTTGTAATATCATTAAAATTCCATTTGAAGCGACGCAACTTTTGCATCTTTTTGGTTATCATAAACGCGCTCAGACTTGGCTTATTCTAGCCTACATACATATATATGTACATCAGTACATATGTATATGTGTAGTCGAGCATATATACCCCGTATGTGTATATATATTTACATTTTTTTCGCAGCGTTTGTTGCACGTGTCGTCCATTGAAATTTCCGCCAGGCGTGCAACAAAAGCGCAAAATAATGACCGACTGCCTGTCATATGGTCGACTGGCTGTGCCTCCTGGCTGCTGCCAGAGTTGCCAGGCTCTGTGGCAGCCTTGCCACTTGCCACTTGCCATTTGCGCCTGGTAGCGCCAGCTGCTGCCAACTGCGTGTCCGCTTTTTGTGTCGCAACCGGATCCTCTGTCTGTAAAGTTGGCCAAACAATTTGTTTGCCTCTGTGCACAGCATTCAGACCACAAACAGAGTTGTCGCACACTGGCTTGCCTTGGGGCTTTTACTACAGTCGCTGCTGGTTATTCAAAAGAATATACAGCAACTTTGAGCTACAGCTAAAAATTACTTATATTTTATCTTATTTTTTTATGAAAATTTTGTATATATTTTTATTAAAGGAGTTGTCTGCTATCCTATCGTAGCAGCTTCAGCAAGCTGTACATAAGGGGAAAAACCGAAAAATATGATCACAGGGTGATACATATGTATTACATATTCACATTACGCACATTATTTACAAGGACATTTCTATTTACAATTAACATCAAAAAGAGTTGAAAAATAACTTGTACTAAGTGAGGATTCAAAGATGTATCCTTGGGATGAAATTACATATCTAAGGTTTTAAATTCTATCCTGCTCAGAAATATATTCTTTATGTATATATTTTTATTGTCACAATCAACATTACAGTACTGTTTTAAGTGGTAAGCTGTCTTGCAATTATTATTTATTATTGATTTGAAGAGAAAGTGAATTTGAGAAGACGCTTTTTGTGTGAAAGAATGTGTTACTTTCTGTGACTTTCTTGGGCTTAGGAAACAATTTCGATTGTGTAAGATTAAAGACTTCTTCCTCTGAAGTGAACAACGGAACTTAAAGAAGCCAAATACGAAGATATCAACAATTAAAGTATGGCAACACTATCTATATGGCGACAAAAATGAGCAACACTTTCATATGTTTGCAGAAGATACTTTAGTATTCTAAGCCACATAATGACAGCATAAAGAAACAAATACAAAAGAACAGGTTAAGGCTTTTGTGTGTTTGCAAAACTAATTTAATAAAGCAGACAATTTCTGTCAAGTGTTTATTCATAATTAAAGCCTTGCCAGCCAAAAAATATACTTGATGCAAAAAGTGTGTGAGCTGTTGTTGCTTTTTGCACAATATGGCGGGCTTAAAGACCAAGCTGCCAACAACAGCAAGCAGTTGCTGGCTAAAAGGAAGCGCACCGCAGGCCAAAGGCAACGCATCAGCAGCAGCAGCAGCAGCAGCAACCTGGCTAAAACCCGACAAGGTAAATGGCAAAATCAAATCAAATTCAAGCGACTAAAGTTGAATGGATGCGAGCGACTGTGACTGAGATGATGAAGCTAGATAGATGAAGTGCGGGGAGGCTAAAGGAGCAGATCAGTCTAGCTAGGTAATGGACTTGGTGACAAGGAGTCTGAGTCGGGCTCTGGCACAATGCTCTTACCCAATTTAATCCTCTACTGCGGCTACAATTGTATTTTGAATAATTTAAAAAAAGTATTCTTTTATTAACTATAAATGCAAGACTATTGTGTTTCAATGGAATTTTTAATTTAAGCTTTCGGCTTAGTGTTTTTCATATATTTAATTGTTTTTATTTTTCTGTAATACTTGCATTATGGTGCTCAACATTTGTTTCAAATTTCATATATATACCCCAACTTTTTTTAAACTAACGCTCGTTTTTCTGAACATTAAGCGTTCTTTTTCGACTTTACAATGTCAGATTTCATTAAGCAACAAATTTAATTTGCGTAGTCAAAGGCTCAAAGCGTTTAAATATTAGTCAGCCAGAGGATACTCTGCAAACAAGTGTTGAGTAACTTGAAAAGTTTAAGACGTATGGAAACTGCTAGACAAAAGTATCGATGATACTATCGATAGTTTCGATGTTTTATATTTAGACACTATCGCGGTTTTTCGATACTATCAAAACGAAAGGGTAAGGCAAAGATACTTAGATGCTTTAAAGATCTTATAATTGATTATATATCGTATCTTAATTTGCCATTTAACAAATTATATATTTTATATTCAACATTCACATCTCAATGTGTATAAATAACCTAAAATCCATCGTGCTTTCAAATATCAAAACCTTGTGCTTAACGAAATTGATCGATACTATTGTTATCGCTTTCACTATCGAAGCTATCGAGGGGTGACCATATCTATGCTCTTACACATATGCAGGTCGATACTATCGATAGAGTATTACTATCAAAGCTATCGAGTTGTTTATCTATCGATGCTAGCTCCACTAAATACTTATATGAGTATGCAACAGTTATTACTCGCTTCAGCTGAGTATACCCTTTCAGCAGGGCATCAGTAATGGGTATAGCAGCAGCAACAACAACGTTGCCAGTGCATTTTGAGCCTGGGCGTTGCAAATGCAATAAATTAAGGGCCATTAACAAAAGTGCAAAAGGTTTTACATTATGCGTATATATGAGTAGAGTTGTCGTCGTTGCTGTTGTTGTTGTTGTTGAGTGGGGCATGCTGCATGTTGGCAACATATGAGCGGGGACAACATCTACAGCAACAACAAAAGCTAATTGAATAAAACCTTCATGCGCAACAAATTATTTTAACTTGTTGCAAGTGATTAAAGTTCAAGCAAAAATTCAATTATGTTTATACGATTTGCATTTTCCTGTAGATTGCAGTTGTAGCTGCTTCCCCACTGCCAACCCCCTACTACACCCGCCCCCTCAGTAACGTTTTGTAAATATTTTGACTGCAGTGGCTTTATAATTGAATTAAATATTAGTCGGCAGCTGAAAGGGAACTGAACTGGGATCAGCTTGATTCCCGAACATTTTACCATTTGTGTGGGCGTTGGCAGTCGGAGGGTGAACTTCGTTTGCCCCTCCTCCCCGGACCACAGTCATTAATTTAAGCAAGACTTGTTTCTTCCATTAACAAATTTATGCCCCTTAAACTTTTGTTATTGCTTCACTTAGCAGCAAGAATTTAACAGTTTTTAATTCAATTTACATACAATTATTATTATTTTTCTCTTTTTTGGGAGATTTTTAAGCAAGTATTTTTGCTTAAGTCTTCAAGACTTGTATAAATGAACTTGACTGTTGAAGCTAATCAAGTATGGAGCATATATGGTTCTTAAGTTCTGTTTTAGATTTATACAAAAGTATGATATCATTTCTTAAATCATATTTATAGGTACAGTAATCGTTTTCGAATATGTTACAGAATCTATGCTACCTTTCTCAACCGTTTTAAAGGATAGTTATATAAAGCCTTACACTGGCTCGCATCGCTAGAAGAAGCGGCCAGACATACTCCCAATGCTACAATGCCCAATCCTACAGGATCAACAAATCTCCCAACGACCTTCAGTATCCGGCGACACTAAGGATCTGCTCGGACTATATTGTGGTCAACAGGTTCTACCTAACCTAACCTATATAAAACCATGACTAAAATAGGAAAGTGGAAATTCTGGGAGAAACATTTATAATAAAGTTTCTAACTTTACTGGTCGAAATTTACATAAATTTATCCTCAGTTTTCTAAAAACTAATGTCAGGTAAATAAAATGATATTTTTCATTTATTTATGCGATTTTATCGATTTAAAGAACTTATGCGATTCCAAATTTTAAAAGAAATTGACAGTAGCTCTATAAGTCCTATAAGTCTATAAGTCCTGAAATATCTAAGGAGATATTACTGATTTCATGCTGAAACTTGGTATGCAGCTAAAAAATCCAACAATATATGTTATTTTTTAGATTGCTACTCAAAAAGTGGTGTACGCTTTGTGATATTTATTGATTAATTGATAGCTAAAGGCGACAATAAACGACAGAAAGCCGGGCTATTAAATAATTGCTAGTTCGGGCTGATGAATGAACAGAGGGGGGTGTCAGGACGAGGCGGGCGTGGCAGGTGTGGCAATGGCCTTAACAAATAATTGCATACAGTTGAGGCCGCTGGGTTGTTGCTTATTGGAAAATAATTAAAATTGTTTAATTTAAAATTAATATTATAAGCAAGCCGGATTCACAGAGGGAGGGGGTTGGTCGTCGCGGAGGTGGAGGTGGAGGTTGGCGTGCCTTCGCACGCCTCGAAATTAAACAAATATTTTTATATTAAAATGACAGCCAGAGGGAGGCAGACAGGGGACAAATATGCAAATTTGCTTTGTGCTTTTTAAATGCCACAATGATAACCAGACTCGCTGCCTCTCACTCCCTCTCTGTCTGTCTCTCTTTCCCGCTCTGGTTTATCTGCTTTTGATACTTTAATCAAAAATTTAATAGTATATCTTTGGGCAATGCCAAAGTGCAAATTGCACAAAATCCGCTTATGGCTTAAAAAATATCAAATGTATTTATGTATTTACTATTTAAAACAGTTAGTGCATACACTGACATATTTTTAATAGGCTTTTTTTCTCTCTCTGTAAGAAAATAAATAATGCACACACATTTATACATTTGTATATTTGTACAAATAACAACAGGAAACACTATTGACAGCATTAACAAATTGTTTGCTTTTAATTAATTTGCATTCTCATTAAT
The DNA here is from genome assembly GCA_037075165.1 of Hirtodrosophila histrioides. Classification (NCBI taxonomy): domain Eukaryota; kingdom Metazoa; phylum Arthropoda; class Insecta; order Diptera; family Drosophilidae; genus Hirtodrosophila; species Hirtodrosophila histrioides. The sequence continues at coordinate 660,598 of JBAMCL010000422.1, read as the reverse complement.
AATAAAAAAAACTTAATTAATTTGCATCGCATTGCAACTTTTTTGTAGCCTCTCTAAGCTGCGGATATTTTATGATTATTCTATTTATTGCCTATATAGGCTTAATGCCTTAAATTATAGGCTCGTTTAACTGTGCCAGCTTAAAAGCTCCGGAATTTTGTGCTCAAGAGAGCAGAGCTGAGCTTTCACATGCTGAGCTAAGCTATGCTTGAGCTTAAAGCTGAACCTTAACGACGAGTGGAAAACCAAACAGGACTGTACTTTCTTATACAGTCTATTGAGATATTCGTTAGTTAACATCTACCAAATCTGTATGTAAATATATAGATCCTGGAACGTTGCAGTCGGACGCAGCCGACTGCAGAATGCTCTGTTCGCAGTCCTGTATTTGGTTGTATTGGTTATTTGTGGGTTCGGAAAGCGACGCGAAAAAAACAATAGTCTGTAGGTAAAATTTGATGACTCTACCTGTACAGGTGTGGGAGACATAGATTTTGCTCATTTGTGGGGAAGGGGGTGTGGGAGTCAATATTTGTTTGATGCAGATTTGTCCAGGGGGTGAACATTAGTCTGTATACCAAATTTGGTGACTCTAGCTATTAAACTGTAGGAGATATACCCCTGTGAAAATGTGTTTTGGGGATAGCATGTGCCGATTTGCGGGGGAGGGAGTGGAAGTGACAACAACTTTTTGATGCAGATCTGTCAGGAAACTCAACATTAGTGTGTATGCCAAATTTGGTGACTATAGCTCTAAAAATGTGGAAGGGGGTAGTGAGGGCGATCCTGACACTTTCATAAATTAAGGGTATACACCAACATGTGTACCAAATTTGGTTGCTCTAAGCTTCAAGGGTATGGAAAACAATTGCGTTCATACGGATAGACGGACAGACGGACATTTCGCAAAATCAATATACTCTTTTTCCCTTCGTTAACAGAGTATAATGAAAAGAGAGATTTTCGGTGCCTATTTTAACCAACTCACCAAAACATCTCCACAACGCATCTACCCTAATTATAACTTTTGGCATGCAGCGCGCCTATTTGCATGCACAGCATTGTACAAATATCAAAGGATGAGAATTACTTAGTTCAGTAAGCTTACTGGACAAATATGTGCTCATAACAAAGCAACTTGCATTCAGTTGAAAACTTTTATTGTTTGTGCGTTTGGCGCAGTGAAGCACGGCAAGAGTTTATAAATATTTCCCAAAAAAATTGTTGACAGAAAATAAAACAAAAACTTAAGCAATGAAAAACACGACGCTTTATGAATGAACGAATGGCCATTGCGGTGATTTCAAATGTACATACATACATACATACATACGTATGTACATATGGATGTATGTACATTTTAGATGGCCCATTAACGTGCGCTAAAGAAATCAACAAAGTATGCTTAGAGGTCCTGTGCTTAAAGCCCTAAAGCCATGCCGTAAAAGTTTGCCGAAGGGAAAGCGTACGGTACAGCCAGCGACATGCAATGAATATCAACAGATTTTCATACCCTGTAGCCAAAATATTGATACAACTGAGCATAATGAAGTGTGTATATATAAATACAATATACTGACTATATTATCTTTTAAGTATGGCATATTATTGATCAGAAACAACAGTCATTACATTGTTTTTGAAGCTCTTAATTTGAGCATTAATTTTAATGATAATTTATATTTGATCGGATTATCTGTTGCTTGCCTCATAACTTATCAAAACTGTTGATAATCTGTGGGATAAGGAATATATTATCCGTAAAATATATTAATTTGTTTAAGGATTGGTGAAGTTATAGTCAAGATCGATTGCTTTCTACACCTATATCTTGTATTTGCTTGTACCGCATACAAAGTATGGCTACTCTAGAACAGGGTATCTTCTAGTCGATTGCTCGCTACAAGAGCAATCTTATTATGTTAGCATACATATGTTAGGCTACAACACACACAAACATACGCAAGTGTTGTCGGGCAGGCCTCTCTTTCAAGCGCCCTCTCTTTCTATCTGTCTCTGGCATCTCGCTCTGACGCACACACTTGCCGCGCTCATAGAGATAATGATTAGTGTGATGTGCATAATAATCATGCTCGTCTCATATTCCACGATTAGTTTCCAATTCATATGCGCCTTGTTGCCGTTGCCGTTGTTGTTGCTGCTTCGCCTGATTTTGTTCTCTGCTGCGCTGCTTCCTTGGCCAGTTTTCCACCATCCACCATACACCATCCACCTTCTACCATCCGCCTTCCACTTGATTGTCTTATGTTTTCATCTATTCCGTTTTGGCTTTTGCTTTGTTTTTCGGTCCAAAAATATTACCACGTAAATTATTAATAAATTGAATGGCATGGCCGTAACGCTGCCCCGTTCCGTGTTTCCCGTTCTCCCGCGAAACCTTCTCACGCGTAGGGTCCAAGTTTCCGTCGATTTGTCTGTTACTTAACATGCATAAACTGTTTCCATGAATACATCAAAATATTTTTGCTTTGCCCCTATACAGCCAGCATTAAGGCAACAAAACGGCAGGGCAATGAGATACCCTGTAATCAGCTGTTTAATTAGACTGGAAATTTAAGAACCTTGAATTCCAAATATCTGAGATTATGATTCGAATTCTTACCGAACCAAATTTAACAAAACGGGAGTACTTCTTTGAACTAGATGAGTTTTTGAACTGACTGTAAATTATAAAAACAGAAAGGGAAATATTTAAGGATAATAAGGTAGTTTTTTGAGTACTCCTCATGGGTTCCTAAAAAGGGACTTTCAGTTTTCTTATGATACGGACTTTACATTTTTAGGAATTCTCTTCATTTTATAGGGAAACCGCTTATCTTTTTCATTCCATTTAATAATAAGTTCTCTAAAATCGAAAATCCAAAGATTCTATCTAGAGGAAGTCATAATCCTGCCTATCGAAATTAGAACCCAAACCTTATCCTGTTTTTATTTGTTAATTATATAGATTATTCTGCCATTCATATTTTTTGTTGAACTTGATTGATATTAAATTGCGCCACAATTCTCAGCTTATATTTATTATTAAACAGCTGTGTCCAGTCTGTTCAAACACCCAAAACTCCCTACCGACTCCGACTCAAGGTACAGGCCATGAAAGAGAATCAAGGGGGAGTTACTTGGCTTGGGCCTTTGGCTTAAGCTGGAAAGTGTCGCCAAAGTCGCCGTTGTCTGTCTGTTTGACGATTCCAGTAACGAGCGCATTTTGTGCCTGTTTTTTACTTATTTTTTCTACATATTTTTTTCTCAGTTTTTTTTAGCAATTTGCTTTGTTATTTTATGCACTTTATGATTTCCTTAATGGCTGAGCCGTCGCTTGGGCCCAGCCAAAGTTACAATAGGCCAGAACCGAGGCCAGCTGAGCCACATGTGCAATGGATCTGTGAGATACGCACTGTAAATGATATTATTAATGGCTAATAAACAGCCCGTACGCATAATCGTTGTCCGTCTATATCTGTTGAATCGCATAATCTGTGGGGATTTCACTGCCTCGTACATTTGATAAATTGAGGCTATTTCAGTTGCCACTAAATTAAAGACAGTGTGTATAAATTGCTCTCCCAGAAGTTTCTAATTTATAATACCTTTTTTTGGATGAGTTCATGCTAAAAATTCAAAAAATTTGGACTTGTAAAGTTATGAGCACCACAATAGGTCTCCCTCCCAGATTCCCAACTACCATAACTTTGTCAAAACTTATCCGATTTTGATACGGAATGTCTTTTTGATTATTGTATGCTCTTTTAAATGACTTGGCATTTCAATTTTATTCATATTAAAAAAAAAAATTTAATTTTTCGAAAAATTACAAGGGTCCCCCCTTACATATTTTCAAAAATAAAAATTTGGAAAAAATTAAAATCTCGAAATTTCACATTTAATTGATTGCGCACATCAAATTTAGTATAAAATACTATTTGAAAACTTATTCGGAGGATATTCATTTTTTTGGAAAAATTCATCCTAAAAATGAAAAAAATTTGGACTTGTAAAGTTATGAGCACCACAATAGGTCTCCCTCCCAGATTGCCAACTACCATAACTTTGTCAAAACTTATCCGATTGCGATACGGAATGTCTTTTTGATCATAGTATGCTCTCTTAAATTTTATCCATATTAAAATTTTTTTTTAATTTTTCGAAAAATTACAAGGGTCCCCCTTTACATATTTTCAAAAATAAAAATTTGGAAAAAATCAATATCTCGAAATTTTATATTTAATTGATTGCGCACATCAAATTATTTATAAGATTCACAATCTATCAATTTGGTATATCTAAAATGAAGTCAAAGAAGAATTAGTTTTTTCATAATTAGGATTTAATTGGTGATTAAAACTATTATCGGAGCAACTTTACTTCCGTAAATCAAGTGATCTTAGATGATGATATATAAGCGATACGCTTAATAGATATTAGGTTAGGTTAGGTAGAACCGATTGACCACCACATGGTGGTCTCACATAGACCGAGCAGGTCCTTAGTGTCGCCGGATACTGAAGGTCGTTAGGAGGTTTGTTGATCCTGTAGGATTTGGAGTGTATCTGGCCGCTTTTTCTAGTGATGCGATATATGTAATGGATTCAAATTGGTCTTCGATTGTCATAACAAACTAAAGCTATAAGTTATGTTGATACAGGGGGAAATATGTATGATAGTTGATACATAACATACATAATATATTATAGTACATTTTTATTATAATACATTATATATTTAAGTGCCATATAATCATATACCTAGGTTCCACACACATTCAAGGTACAACAATTCAACGTTTACCAAACAATCTGAAATGCAAATATGTCGTTACATAAATCCAGTTGATGTCTGGCTATTCGAGTTAGTTAAGAGCACTTTGCATGCCAATTTCATAAATTGTTAAATAATTACAATTAATCGGCGACAATTTGTGGCATTTACCCTATTTCATGGCCAGATCCTGATTCCAAAAGCGACTTTATGCGCCTATTAATATTAATAAACGTTGCTTTTGTTGACGGCTCAACTTTGGTTATTTATATCCAACTACTTGGTATAAAAGGAGAAAGGAGTTGAGAAATAACAACCTTATAAACTATATACAATATATGAAAACTAACGACCTTAGTATGATACCATTGGTAAGTAAGTTTGTAAGTTTAGAAAACTGTAGTTTTGAAATCTATTTATTTATTTATTTTTATTGAATCAATGTCAAAGGACTTTCTGGTTATTCTAGATCTAGCTTGGCATACTTTTTGGTTGACAAAAAACCTTTTTAGTGAAGGTTTCTTTTCGCAAAGATAGTTAAGTTTATAAGGAATGTGTTTGTGATTAAATGTGCACAAGCTATGAATAGTAATTAATAACATTAGGTATAAAAATTGTTTTTATGGCCTGTTGAAATTCGAGATTAATATCTAAGACGAAAATGTATCAATAAGTAGTACAAAAAAGGAAATATTTATTTATGTTACAGCTGTCAGAAAATGAAGGAAAAATAATTGCATTATTGTGGACAGTACACCCAGAAAAATAAATGGCATTGAATTCAGAAAACCGCCATATAGTAAAATTCCCTCTAAATGCCAGAGAAAATTTCTGTTTAATAGAAATAATTTCTAAATTTGGGAAATATATTTCTAAAATTCAGAAAAAAGGCAACAAAAGTATGGCGATATTCTACACTTAAGGGTATTTATTTTTCTGAGTGTAGAAATGGATAGTTAATCAAAGAAACATTAAACACAAATACCAACTGTACTTTTGCATAATTTGTTTACTATGTTAACCCATTAAATGCGTTTGTAAATAGCAAATAAAATATGTACTTCAAAAACGGCCCTCGCATAATAAGTTTTAGGTACTCGAGTGCACGACTCCGATAATGGACAATTCGGCGCGCCACAATGTTTGCTCCTTACATGGCCCACGGAGCGTGGGAGGGGAGGGGGGAGGGGAAGGTGACTGTGACTGGTGCGGGGGCTGGGGCTGGGGCTGGAGCTGGGGCTCTTTGGTGTGGCATAATTTGTGCCATTTACGGATTTGTGCGACTTCCGCCGTGACGGGTAATTGGGGGAGGTGTGCCGGGTGAGGCGGTGCGTCGGTGAGGCGGTGCGTCGGTGGAGGAGGAGGTGAGGAGGGCAAAGCAACAAGATGTCAAATTGTCAACGCACCTTAACTTGTCCTAATCTCTATGCATGTGTGGACGTTGTTGCTAGTTTATTTGCAATTATGCCAACTGCCAGCTGCCTCTATATTATGTTTGTCATAATTTGTGGACGGGGACGGGGATGGGGGATGGGGATGGTTACGGGGATATGGTAGAAGGTGCCTGGCTGCCAAAGGCATGCATGTGGAGTTCACGGCGTATACGTAATATGCTTATCAATTATTGAACTTGACTGGCTTGTCGGTGTTGGCTTTCTTGCCTTTGATGGGCTCAAAAGATTTTTTAAGATGTCTCCTTTAAAACTGAAATAGATAATCAAAGGAGAAACATTGCTCTGTTAAAGTTTAGACTTAAGGGGAGAAAACTCAAGAGATTCTTTATGATATTTCCTTTAAAAGTGAAATAGATAATCAAAGGAGAAACATTGCTCTGTTAAAGTTTAGACTTAGGGGGAAAAAACTCAAGATTCTTTATGATATTTTATTTGAAACTGAAATAGATAATCAAAGGAGAAACATTGCTATGTTAATGTTTAGATTTAAGGAGAGAAAACCCAAGATTCTTTATGATATTTCATTTAAAACTGAAATAGATAATCAAAAGGGAAGACGTTTATATTTAAGGGGCGAAAACTTATTCCTGGCTTTTATTAAAACTTCAACACTACACTTTTAACCTGAATAAACTTTTGACGATAATGAGCAGATCACAACTATCAAAGTACTAAAAAATCACAAATTCGTATAATATTTCTAACATATTCTAAGATTCAGAAACCCTTTAGAATAGTGCCAGATTGCATATGTTTTAACTTCCTGTCTAGAGAGTTATCGAAAATGCTCTTGCAGAGCGCTATTGACTTAGAGAAACCCTATTCCCAGGGGGGGGGGAACTAAAATACAACTACAGAACTCCTATTCTCTACTTTTTTTAATGACATTAATTTAATGAAAAGCGAACATCTTAAATAACAGACAAAATCCACTCTCAAGCATTATAATTCTCTACTAACATTAAATTATTGAAAAACTTTAACAGTTTTTTCTCCGCGTACCATCCATCTCACCTCTGAAAATATATTTAATAAAATCTTGTTTTCATCGATTTGAAAGAAAATTTAGCACGCGATAGTGTCTCCAGTCTCCGAGATCAACGGGAGATATACACACCTTATAGGGTCTTAGAAAACTCCTGCTGTCTGCTAACAGTGATTTCTTATAGCATTTTATGGTTACAGGGTATAAGCATAACATTAACATTGACTGTTAACGCTTAACTGGCTGTTGTCGTACCCACCACCTCGTTAACATGCACACATTTGGTGTTTATTTGCAGCGTATATTCGTTCGCCGTTGAATTCGCCGTCGTGGTGAGTTTTGTGTGCCGCCACAAACAACGCGCTAAAGAGACGCAGCAAACAAATTTGACTCTCTGAGCGCAACATGGGCGCTGTTAACAGACAGCGTGGCTCTCAGCGCTTAACAGGCGACTGTTAAACGGCGTTTAACTTGCACTTGTGACTCTCAGAGAGTAACAGCAGCAACAGTCTTGTTTTTACCGGTTACGTTAACGGTTCAGCGTGCGTCGGTGTCGCAGTCGCAGTCGCAGTTATCACAAACAACAGCAGCCGCAGTCGCAGCACTCGCAGCAGCATCCACAGCAACACACAAATCGAAATGCACTCGTGCAGTAGTTGCAAGCTTTAGCCAAAATCAAAAGAAATAAGATCGCGCATTTTTGCCAGTGTGTGTGTGCTTTATGTTTATTACGGTACTTAAAGCGCTGCTCTGTATAGGTTGCTTGTGTGCGCGGTGTAAACAAAGTTCTGATAAGAAAACAGTGCTGGACGAGAATATGTTTTGATAAAAACAGACAACAGCAGCAGCAACAACAACAGCCACAACAACAACAACAGCAAGTTAAACACGGCCAAACAAGTGCAACTACAACAAGAACTACACAGCGTGTAAAAAGCAAACAAACAAAAGTGAAAACATTGTTTGCAGTGTACACATCTCACATCAATCTGAAGCGACCAAATAAATATTGCATAAATAATAATAATAATTGCTAAAACAAATAAATGCTAACGAAATTCTTATCGCCGGCCGTTTAAAACGTGTGCAGTGGAAACGCAACGCAACGATTCTCGCTTATATTTGTTGTTGTTTGTCGGCATTCCCTGTGTCAAGTCTTCGTCTACGTCTTCGTCTTCGTCTGCTTGATGTGCGCGTGTGTGCGTGTTTCTTAGTGCTTTGTGCTTTGTGTGTGTGTGTAAACAAGTTTCTGCGCAAAAAGTGCGTTAAAGTAACAAGTGTTGCAGCGACAACAACAACAACAGCAACAACCACCACCAACAACAACAACAACTTAAAGAGGTACGCCGAAGAAAAGCTCATCAAAAAATTGAGTGCAAATTGAAAGCTCATTAGACTGACCAAAGGAGCTTAAGGGCAGGCAGTCAGTCACCCCCCAACCCCCGCCCGCCCAGTAGTGACTCAGGGCCCAAACCGCAAAATTCACGCTAAAAATACTACAGCAGACCCCAGAACCCCCCCTCCTAGCGTTTACTCATTGCCACACAACCATAACTAACTTCCCGTGCTCTTATTATTGTTATTTCATTATTTCATTGTTTCAAGAAAATAATATGTATTTCGCAATTTGCATGCACTACTCAGTAGCTCTACAATATTAAATCACGTAGCGGCATATATATCTAAAAATGCGGTTGATTCATGCATCCAGCAAATGTGCTATACCCACTAAATGTATCTTAAATGGGGTATAAACTTGAGCAAAAAATTACCCTACAAAGTGTATTTATTCTTGATCAAATAATAGCTCTCCCTGACCCTACAAAGTGTATTTATTCTTGATCAACAATCGAGTTCATCTGGCCATGTCCATCTGTTTGTCATTCTATATAACATGACTATATAAGCAGGTTCCTGTATACCATATGCGGATAAAGTTTATTTAAAATCGTCCTACAATCATAAGATTGAAGATATATGGGCCTGTTCTCATGTTTCCAATTCTGATCAATCTTTGCGAATTGATATTTTTAACTGTTCTGAATTCTTGATCAAAAAATAGCTCTCTCTGACCCTACAAAGTGTATTTATTCTTGATCAACAACCGAGTTCATCTGGCCAGTACATCTGTTTGTCATTCTATATGGCATGGACCCTACAAGAGGTCCTGTATCATATCGATAAAGTTTATTCTAAATGGATCTACAATCTTAAGATTCAACAACCGAGTTCCATCTGGCCATCGATCTTCATCGATATTTTAGCTGTTCTATTCTGTCATATGGCCCTCTCCCTACAAATCTTGACTATATAAAACCGAGTCAGGCCTTCCTGTTTATCATCCATATGACTGCGATAAAGTTTATTTAAAATCGATCTACAATCTTAAGATTGAAGATATATGGGCCTGTTCCCATATTTCCAGTTCCGATCAAACTTTGCGAATTGATATTTTTAGCTGTTCTGAATTCCGATACGGAAAGGAAAAATGAAATGGATTCAACATGAGAATTATTCGGAAATGGGAACAGGAACTGCTCAGCTACTGGATACTTTTATAAGGATAAAATATTCAAGAATACAAAGTTAATCACGAAACTAGGTGAATTGGATTGCATGTATATAGTATGAGCTTTATATGGATGTAAAACCAGACTCCCTGAGGAAGGCATAACAAACCCCGAAACGCGTAGGAGGAAAATTTGAATAAAGGATGTAATATACTTATTAAAATGAACTACAAGGGCCTTATCAACTCGCTTTAGGAGACACAAAGTTTGAGATACATTTCAGCATTTTCGAACTGTCTTCAGGGTATCTCATAGTCGAGCACACGCGACTAAAGCATTCACACTTGTTTCCTCCAATTTTATACGGTTGTTAAAGCAGCAAAGCAACAAATATGTTTGTAACACTATACAATCTATATAGAACTTCTGTCGAATAATATATCTGGCAAAACAAGTGCAGCATTTGTTTTAATGTTTCAATCGAACATTGGTCGAGCTGGGCTCAGTTTGCAGGCGGTTTCCTTTTACATTCAATCAAAAGTAAATAGAAATAATATCACAGGTTCCTGGTACTTCACACTGATACCGTACGTCGTACGGTGTCGTACCAAGATGTGGGTACGGCCATGGGTCCCCTTGCAATTTCCACTTGTTTATACAATTACTCAGTCAGTTTGTCAATTGTCGAGTACGAGTACGAGTACGAGTATATAACCATAGGGAAACTATGCAGTTAATGTTCGCTTAATGGCCTTAAAAACAACAATAAATTTACAACAAAATCAAATTCTTTGCCACATGTCGCAGCACCAATTGAAGAAGACACCACATGTGCGACACTCTCCCTCTCCCTCTGTATCAGTCTCTGTAGGTTCCAAAAATAAGTGACTTGGAGGCGACTCCGACAACTGTCGCCCAAATTAACGCGTGGTCTTTATTAATATTTATTTGGCTCTACCGAAAATAAGAATCGTTCACATAAATAACGTTTTGTTTATAAACATACACAGTTTGCCAACTAAAAATAAATGACGCGATAGATAACATACTACGGAAAATTCTTTTGTTATTTTTCCTATTCTTTTATTTATTTTTTGGTAGGGGTTCATTTATCACATATGCCTCATCTATAAAGATTTCCTCAATGCCTGCATAAAATGCACAGTTGTGATTATTCCAGTTGTAATTAAGTAACTAATCTATTGTAAGTTTATGGCGGAAATTTGTAAGGAAATCAGGAAATAAGGAGGAAAATATTTACGATATGCAAGCAAATAAGTTAAGAGGAGATTGTTTTATATTGTAGATAAGCCCTTTTACTGGCAGTCGAAGTAAGCAGATAAGGTATTTAGATAAGTTTTAAAAGTTGTGATAGCCAGGAGAACGGTTACGGAAATCACACAAAACAGAATAGGAAAAAAAGGAGAGACTAACAGCTTGAGGGCTTAATTCTCTCATTTCTTCTCCATTCTTCTTTGTGTGATTTCCGTAAACGTTTTGCTGGCTTTAACAAATTTATACAAATTTAAGTTAAAACATACTGCGACTGCAAGAAAAAGGGCTTATCTAAAATATAGCACAATCTCCTCTTAACTTATTTGCTTCCGTATCGTAAATATTTTAATCTCTTAATTCTCTCCTTTCTTTTGTATTCTTCTTTGTGTGATTTCCGTAAACGTTTTCCTGGCTATAACAATTTTATACAAAAAAAGTTAAGAGTAGATTTCTTGCAGTCGATAATCCTTCAAGCGTTAGTCTCTCCTTAGTTTTTGCTATTCTTCTTTGTGTGATATCCGTAAACGTTTTCTTGGCTATCACTACTTTATGCAAATCTTAGTTGAAACTTATCTAAATGCCTTATCTGCTTAAATTTAAGTTTGCATAGCTGTTCTCGAGATAAACTGTTATGGAGCAGATATGGAGAATATATTTAGATTTGCCGTATATTTTTATATACGCCTATATAAAGTTGAGTGTATCCAGAACTTGCTTGCTAAAGTAAGCCTAAGATTTCTAAGGGTCTCAATTAGAAATATATAATTGAATTAAATGAAGCTAAACTACTCCATGCAATGTGGCTTAATAGGTCCCAAATAATGTTAGGCAAAAGGTAAAAGCCATGTCATTGAAATCTCCCGAGTCCTGGATTCACACATTTGACATTATTGCCATAGCGATTTAATTGGACAGAACCGCACGGAAACCATAAGCAAAATGGTTGAATGGAATATTTGAAACAGAGAAATACACACAGATTTGAGCCCGAATTTCTCTCAATTCTGAAACTGTCACACAGCAGGAGGGGTGTCAAGCGGGAATGGGATGGGATGGGATGGGATGGGGAAATTGAAAGTCGGATAAAGTGTTTTCAATGTCAATCCGCGTTAAACCGCAGCCAGTGGAAATGAAAATTCTAATTGAGACGATTGAAGCTGAACATTGTAAAGATTATAGTTATGAGTTGGGTTGGCTTGGCTTGGATGGTTTGTCCTACGTGTGTACATATGTATGGATGGTTGTATGTATGTTCTATTAAGGAAAAACCCCACTCGAAATGAAATACAAACAAGCATCAGGCTGGGGCAGTCAGCAACAACAAAACGAATCCAAACCAAACCAAACCAAACGGTCTATAAAAATAGACAGCAATGAAAATTTCCTTCCATTCGTTTTATTTTAAAGCAATTCACGTGTGAAATGAACAAAGTGTTGATATGTATGCTGCAAACGGGGTGAGGGGTGAGGAGGGGTGGGGGTGTGGGAGCTGGTAGCTGGTAGCTGGGGTAAGCGTGGGGCAGCCGCAGGGTCCAAATGGATAAAGCAGGAAATATTACGCAGCGGGGCAACAATGTGAAAGAGTTGCGTAGGAGGAGAGCGAGTATGGGATGCATAGCGAATCGAAGGGCAGAGTGGAACAGGGGGGCAATGGGGGGAATGGAAATGGCATACTATACAAATCAAGTTCAGGGAACGAATTTCATGTGTTGTCGCTGTTGTTATTGTTGTTGCTCTGTCCCTGTCCCTGTCGCTGTCGCTGTCCCTGTCGCTGCCCCTGTCCCTTGTCCCTAACAAAAAGAAATAATAAAAACGAAAAAAATAAATATAAATGTGAACAGCGAGGGGGGCATGCGGTGCAGGCAACGAAACCGTTGACTGTTGATGACGTTGCTGCCGCTGTTGTTGTCATAAAGAAGTCTTGAACTGCTCTTGGTCTGCTTTCTGGCTGGGACAGTCTGGCAAGCCGTTAAGATCGAGTGTACCACTGGGCCAGTGCTTAAAGCGAATCTATAAGGCTGATATGTTTTACATTAAAAACAAGTAGGAGTGTTCTTGTTGGGAGTGCTCAACTAGCAGGTACCCTGTAATTTGATCAGGGAACCGAACACAATAGTAGTACATACCCTTATATCCTCATCCGTTAAAGCTTTACCTTTGGGTTAGTTTTGATAAAGTTATGAGAGCTGGAAGTCTAGGAGTGTTCTTGTTGGGAGTGCTCAACTAGCAGGTACCCTGTAATTTGATCAGGGAACCGAACACAATAGTAGTACATACCCTTATATCCTCATCCGTTAAAGCTTTACCTTTGGGTTAGTTTTGATAAAGTTATGAGAGCTGGAAGTCTAGGAAGTGCATAAGAAGATACATTCTTTGCAGTACAAGAATAGGGAGAGAATTAGTTATCGAAGAATATTTCGAAATTTTGGCTTGAAATTTGAGAAATTTTCATGGAATTTAAAACAACGTTATTGTTTTTGAAAATGTACAGGGTATAAATGGAATGCAGCAACACTAACATCAAGAGCCATAGTCAAAAGCTTTGCACAAGCTGAGCTTGCAAAACGGTTACAAAAAGCTGAAGCGGCCGCGATGCTCACGCAGCAGCAGCGGAAGAGCCAGCAGCAGCAGTCAGCGGCAGCAGCAGCAGCAGCAGCAGCAGCCGCAGCGAAGAGAAGAGAAATAAATTAAAACACACGTAGGCCGCAAGCAGACGTGAGCGTGCGCCTCCGTCCCCGCCTCCGCCTCCGCCTCCGTTGCGCCGCCTTTTCGCGTTAAGTTGTTGATTGAAGGGTATTTGAGTAAAGCAGCGTAGCGTTAATGTGTGTGCCTGCGTGTGTATGTGTGTGGAAAAGCTCTCTACATAAAGTCAGACTTGAAGTTTTAGGCATGTGGGCACTACTACTATTTTGATGATAAAGCGTGGGTCGCTACTGATAATTTAACGATTCGTTAAGTTTTAAGTACTAGCTGCAGTTAGAGGAGAAATTGTTGCTGTTGCTGTTCTCCAACTTATCTGGAAAGTTAATGAGCAGCTGCGTTCGACACCTTTAATTGATTTCGCTGTACTGTACGTAACTGAAACTGGGTCAACAGTTAACTGGAACAACTGCCAGCCAAAATGGCGAGCTTAATAATATTTCTACAAATTTATTAACTTAACGGTAACTGTGGGCGCCCCCTTACACTTTACGGATGACTATTTTTTCTTGTTATTGGATATTTTTAGAAATTTAATAAAATAATCTGTACTTGGATAATCGAGTAAAGAGAGCGGGGCAGGGGGGTTCCTTTTTCTGCCGTAACAGGTAGAGTTTTCTTTAAAAAAGAACGAAAAGAAGCCAACGAAAGTGTTGACTAAATATACTCTATTGCAACAATAACCGCTTCATATAAATATTTCATTTATACACTTTTTCTCCCGTGCACTTAATTCAAGAGCGCGCTTTTTGCTTTTCCCAATTTTTCCAACGTTGGCAACATAATTCAAGCATTTTTCCTAATGAAAGTTTTTGTGTTTTTCTTGTTTTTGTTGTTGTAACCACAAAATGCATTGCTTAGTTCTAAAGAGCCAAAAACCAAAACCAAAGCCAGGCCCAGACCCAGACCCGCAAACCATTCGACGTTGTGTGCCATGTGCTGCAGTTCAAAACAACAACAACAAAAACCAGATAAAACAACAACAACAACAACACAAAACTGTACCAAATTCAAGTCAAAAGCGCACGGTCGCTGGCCAACAGCGGGTTGGTTCTTTTTCAGTTAACACGAGGAGAAAGAAAAAAAAAACACACACACACAACAAAATAAAATAAAAAACAGAGAAATACGTTGTAAAAGAGCCAACGAAAACAGGTAGTAAAAATCGACAACGAAGCGAGCCCCTAACCCCGTGTATTGCCGCATTTTGTTGCTTAGCAGGGGAGGGACGAACAAAGCGCTTAGAAATTAAAGAAAAAATACAACACATCGAAATGCCCCGAACTCAAACTCGAACCCGAGCCCCGAGCTCCGAACCCGAAACCAAAACCAAAACCGAAACGACTCGACTCGATTCAACTCAATCCAGGCTAATACACAAGCAGAGATACCTATTCAGCAGGGTTTCAGACCGGTACCGGTACCCTGTGCTCGGTACCAGCTCCGTTCTCCGTTCTCCGTTCCGTTGACGATAACTCTATAAATTTGAGCCGTAACAAAACAGTCCCAACTAACTGACTGTCAGTCTGTCCGTCTCTCTGTCTCTCTGTATGTTTGTGTATGTGTGTTTGGGCCCAGTCAATGGGGTTACTGACCTAAAACTTTGTTTTGATAGTGAAAACTGTTGAGCATGGCTAAAAACGCTGAATCTGTTATATGACCAACACTCGGGTAAAATGCCTAAAGTGTGAAAATTTTATTCTATGTGTCTAATAAATAATAGATTTTTCATGTCAATTTCCTAGGGTGTATAAAGTTTATCGAGAAACAATGGAAATTCCAATTGGTTTATTATAATGTTGATTTGATCCAGAAGATACGCTAGAATTGTATGAGGCAAGGTATCATTATAGTTCGTTAGGTTTATTAAGGTTTTGTTAAGTACTCAAAAAAGGTTCGCTTAATTTATAGACACTCAATTTATTATTATACCCTGTAACCTAACTCAGAGATCTCGGAGACTATAAGAGCTACAGAGATCAAATTTGGTATGTAGCTTTCTGTATAAGAATTAGTTACAAATCAAGTTTATTTAAAGAGTTCATTACATCAAAAAGAACACAATTTTCAAAGGAAAATTTTTAGATACGGTAAGAACTAGTTTACAAATCAAGTTTATATAAAGATTTCATAACATCAAAAGGAACACCATTTTCAAAGGAAAATTTATAGATACGGTACACTATTTTTTGCGTAAGATATCTCTAGCCTGAACAGTACTGGTACTGGGTATCTACTCGTCGATAACTTTCAACTATGGTATTGTTTTCTTTTAAAGCGGGAAACGTACTTGATGAATATGCGAATTATGCTTTTCAGCATTAATAAAAATAGAGCAAAAGTGGCAAAATGAAGTAATTGGGTTAACTAGACTTATTTTCTTTCTGGCCCTCCCCCTACCACATTCCTCACCCACATCAATTGTAATAATTAATATAACTATTTTTGCATTTTTTAATTGCAGGTCAAAGCAACAACAACAGCAACATAAGAGCCATATAAGAATTATGTGCAATTCAAAGATATATGTTAAATAAATAAAAGAAAACAAATTCAAAGAAATTTACGTAACATAATTACCAAGTAAATATATATATATATATATAAAGAAAGAAATAATAAAATATATAAAATATAATATAAATAACAAGTGTAAACGTATTTATTAGCTGCATCCTTAGCTGTATCTGTATCTATATACGTATCCGTATCTGTATCTGTATCTGCATCTGTATCTACGCGCGTGTGTTACAATGCTGCCCAGTGTAGTTGAATTCAATGTTCATGTCAAAGCCAAGTCAATTGGCATGCAGCAATACCTCTAATCAAATCAAATATCTAAATCAAAATAATTAAATTATATATACTAATATTGAGTGTGAATCAAAATAAAATATTTAGATAACAATTTGTCGTCGTTTAACATTAACGACAACAACAAAAATAAGTAAAGAATAAACCAATCGAAATTCTCCCACAAAACGTAACAGGACGGCCTCATCACGGAGTCTTTAGAGTTTTTTCACACTGAGGACGACGATCTCGAGATGGATATACTACCGAGCGGGAATATATTCAACGAACTGGAGCGAATATGCACAACTGGCTATTTCTCATCGCAGCCATCGATTGAGGATCAATGGCAACAGGTGGGTGAATATATATAAAAAACTATTTCAAGATCATGATAAAACTATAAATCTGATATCTATAAGTGTATGTATATAGTATATGCTATATTAGATATTGTACGCGTCAATATTGTCTTATATAAAAGTAAATAAGATAAGCTAATCGCCACTTGACGCAAAAGTGCCAAAGTTCGAAATCCAGTCAAGTTAATTAATAATAGGAGAATAATTTGTTTTCAATGTCAAGGCTTTAATCGAATCTGTCAGTTATGTAAACAAATATTTAATGATCTATAAAAAAGCTAGTAAGAATGCTATAGTCGAGTATACCCGACTACAAAACTCCCTGTACGCAGGTTAGAAATTGCCGATCGCATCTTCGTACACTTAAACATACATATACATACACAGCGAGGCACACATACAAGCGACAGCGCAAGCGAGTCATTTTAAGTGGTGGCTGTGCTGCTTCTTCCCCCCACGCGCTGCATTACTGAATCTTGTTTGTTGAATAACTTCCGTGTTTACTATCCGATCGACTTGAAATTTGGGACAGTAGATTAAGAGTGACTAAAGTATTGTACACGCCAAATTCCAAAGCTATATCTTGAAAATTGTTACTGTAAAACGGTTTTTATCATATTGCGGGGAAATGGGGGGAAATATCTCCGCATTCAAAATAAACTTGACCTGTTCCTGCTATACACGAACCTACATTTCAAATTGGGTAGCTCTTATAGTTGCTGAGATCGACGCGTTCATACGGACAGACAGATAGATGGACAGACAGACGGACATGGTCAAATCGGAATCTCTTTTGATACTGATCAAGAGTATATATACTTTATAGGGTCGGAGATGTCTCCTTCTGCCTGTTACATACATTTGCACAGTTCCAATACCCCCTCTTTACCCATTTTGTGGGTACAGGGAGTAAAAATATGGTCAGTGATATTTGTATAGCTCAGTTACAAGTGTGCTTTTGAACCAATTGAGCATTATAAACCCTATAAATAAGTTTGATGTATGTATGTACGTACATACGTGAGTTTCCCGTACATTTCTATAGTTGACGTCAGGTGGTTAGTAATTTATTTATATGCTTGAATAAATTGCATTAGGTGGCGCTATTTTATCTAAGGCTTTGGGCGACTTTGTTGGTGGACTTGTTCATTGAGCAATGGCTTTGTCTGGGGGGGTCTAAAGAGTCTTATGATTACGCAATAGTCGAAAAAAAGGTAGAGATATTTCTAATGCCCATAATCGAATGAAAACCGAAAGTAAATTGTTGCTGCTTTCTTTGTTCAACTAAGTAGCAGTGTCAATAAAATGCTAACATTATTAAAAAAAATAAAATAAAATGATATATATTTTATAAGCAAAAGGCAAATGTTGCGCGCATGCACAGAAATATATGTATGTACATATATTCCAAAATAAATATACTTTATAAATATAATTCTACTATTTGCGAAAAAATAACAAAAAAAACATATAGATGCGGCCATAAATTAGCAGTCGCCGCCGCTGTCGGTTATCATCTGAATATATAGTATAAATGTTTATATATGTGTATTATATATAGACAAACATATATAAGTATGTATTATTGTTTTTTTTTTTTGCACAGAGCATTTTGGCAAACATTAAACTGATATTTGTATATATATATTTGTATATAATCATGTTTATGTGCGAATTTTTATTTCTCTCTCATTTTTTGTGATAAAATGCGAGGCAGCGTTCGCTTTTGGCTTATCAGCGACACCAGCTGATTTGGCGGCTTGTTTTTGTTTTTATTTTTATTTATATTTCTATTTGTATTTTTGTTTGCATTTATTAAGGAAAAATGCTGAGGCAGCCGCCTTATCATCATGTGACGCATAAAACGATTGTTTGACCAGCTTTGGGCCATGTCAAACTCAAGTCGTAATTCACTGGCATGCAAAGCGATAAGCGAGCTGCTGTTTAATGCTCCTAACCGCCCACTTACAACCCACCTCCCCCACTCTCCAAACCCAACGCGCTTTAGTGAAATACGAGCATGTATCTCTCAGATACAAGTGAAACCATTTACGTTTGGCATTTTCACACCTTGCTGGTAGTTTTTGGCCACATTGTTTATTTTCGAGGATTATATGGCACACACGCAACATTGTTGTGTTCATTTTATTGGTTCATTTTGATGTTTATTTATTTTAATTATTTGCATATGCCTGATTGAAATCTCAAGTATTTTTAAACAATTCGATGCGTAGAAATATGCTAAAAAGAACACACACACGCACACACACACTCACACACATTCCAACATTTGCCAAAAAATTGTTGCTTTGAGGTTAAGTTAAATTATGAATTTAAATACTGTGTGTAAGATTGAGATACACACTCATATAAACATAGAAATATACAAAATTTTTGTTTAATTTATGACTATAGTTTTCTGACAAAATTAAAGGCTCTGTTTTCAAACCCAGAGAAAAGTATAAGTAATTAAAAATAGCTAAAATTATCTTACATTTAAAGAATATCTGCTATCTCCAGCTTTTATAGTCGCTGAGATAGACGTATATCTCTTGCCTGTAGTAATAACAGCACGCCACATACTTAACATACTGCTTAGGGTAATAACAGCACGCCATGTATAGTTCTAACAGCTGCTTAACATCTCTCTAACTTCAAATTTAGTAATAACAGCACGCCACGTATTTAACATACTGCTTAGGGTAATAACAGCACGCCATATATTTAACATACATAGTTCTAACAGCTGCTTAACATCTCTTTAACATAAAATTTAGTAATAACAGCAAGCCACGTATTTAACATACTGCTTAGAGTAATAACAGCACGCCATGTATAGTTTTAACAGCTGCTTAACATCTCTTTAACATAAAATTCAAATTCAATTCACAATTTATATGTTTATTGTTCAATATTATTATATATATTCTTGTTCCATTCATCAGCACATTGCATTTCTGAAAATAGCTCGGCAATTTAATTAAATTATTATTACCGCCTGCCAAAGAACGAGAACCAAACCGATTTGTGCGGAACATAAACTGAACAGAACACATTAGAACTTGATAATCGTATCGTTTCAATATTTACAAATTGTTGTTGTGATTGCAATTGCTGTTGTTGTTGTTATTGTTGTTTGGCTTAAAGCAACTTGTTCGCTAAAGATTCACCAAACGGCAATTACTTAAATTCCCTTCCGAGTTGAGGTTCCGATGCCGCCAGACGCAATGCACTTGTTTAATTTGCACAACTTCAAACTTATAAAGTTTTAGTTCATTCCGAGAACAGAACCATTTTTGCATAACTTTGTTGAGTTTTTATTTTTTAATATCTCAATACTCTGCTTCTGAGTGGATAAATAGTATATTTGGCTTGTGTAATGTTCATCTAGTCATAAGAACGGAATGTGTTTTGAAACTATGAAATTTGGTAGGCAAATTCTATTCCCTATTGATAGAATAGGAAGCTCAAGAAATATGCTTTTATCTCCCACAATTTGAAAGCGAGAGTCATGAAATTTAGTATGGGGATCACTTATGATCTACTTTAGGCAATGGCTAATAACAAATTTTCCCACGTCAACTTTTACTCCCGAAAATGAGGAAAATATATATGTGCCTTTTGTAGCTTAATACAGTCTGGAGTCACCAAAGTTGACATGAAGACCAAAACAACACACAAGCGTGGAAACAGAGTATATAGCAGTCGGTTGCTTGCGATTGCCAACATTCTCAGTTGCTTTAAGTTTTTTTTTTGGGATTTCCAGCAGCTAACTTGAGTATTGTGTTTTATTTTTGCCGGCTTGGGTCGCGGCTATAAAGTTTAAATTGCAGCATTATAAATGGAAACTTTGGCGACACGTCAGGTAAGTGGCATTTACTTGGGATTGAGATTGTTGAGTTTGGGCGCGCATGCCACAAATAAAAACATTTGCAACAACTAATGCCACAAGGGCGCACTCTGTAATTAATATATGCGACGGATGTTTTACTTATTTCCCGTTGACTTCCGGCTGCTTCCGTTTCTGTTTGGTGTGTGTGTTTGTTTGTGATTTGTTTGTGATTTGTGTTATTATTGCTGCTCCTTATTGTTTTATTGAAATTGTTGCTTCTCTCACACACACTCTTTCTTTCATGTTGTGTGTGTGTGCGTGTGTGTGTGTTATTGTATGCGGCGTAATTTGGACGCACTCATTTGTCCCGGACACTTGTCTGCAATTTGAGCCAGCTGCCAGTTGTTTCAGCTCTGGCAAAGATAAACAAGCAAAACTAAATTTGTATCTCTATCTGTATCTGTATCTGTATCAATTCGTATTCGTATGGGGAGAAACATCTGTAGCACTTTGTGTATGCTGTATAATTATGCTTTACACAAACACAAATCAAACTCAAAGGCAGCAAAATATGCTTAAATAATTAGTTGCATAAGTTAATCTATTCAAAGTTAGTCTAAATTATGGGAACACTCTGTATTTGGGATGATCGGGAGACTTGAGGAGGAACTATGCAGCCTTAAACCAATTGAAAATGCTCTAGAGTGCGCGACTGAAGGATACCCTGTAGGTAGATGCATAGAAAATTGTTGGCCTCTTTTTAGGAAGAATTTTTAGGCAATTTATTGGGAAGGAAATTTTGGGAAGAACTATTACTTACCTTAGGATGAAAAATTAAGGAAGGATTTATTAGTGAAAAATATTGAAAATTGAGAATACCCTAGAAGAATTTATAAGCAACTATTTCGGAAGGAAATTTTGGGAAGAATTATTACAAATATTTCACTTACTTTAGGATGAATTGTTTAGGAAGGATTTGGTAGGTAAAATTATTGAAAGTTGAGAGTATCCAAGAAGAACTTGTAAGCAATAACTTGGGAAGGAAATTTGAGGAAGAACTATTAAAAATACTTTACTTACCTTAGGAAGAATTGTTTAGGAAGGATTTGGTGGGTAAAATTATTGAAAGTTGAGAGTATCCAAGAAGAACTTTTAAGCAATAACTTGGAAATTATATTTGTGGAAGAACTATTAAAAATACTATACTTCCCTTAGGAAGAATTATTAAGGAAGGATTTATAAGGAAAAAATATTGAAAATTGGGAATACCCTAGAAGAATTTTTAAGCAACTATTTCGGAAGGAAATTTTGGGAAGAATTACAAATATTTCACTTACTTTAGGATGAATTGTTTAGGAAGGATTTGGTAGGTAAAATTATTGAAAGTTGAGAGTATCCAAGAAGAACTTGTAAGCAATAACTTGGGAAGGAAATTTGAGGAAGAACTATTAAAAATACTTTACTTACCTTAGGAAGAATTGTTTAGGAAGGATTTGGTGGGTAAAATTATTGAAAGTTGAGAGTATCCAAGAAGAACTTTTAAGCAATAACTTGGGAAGGAAATTTGAGGAAGAACTATTAAAAATACTTTACTTCCCTTAGGAAGAATTATTAAGGAAGGATTTATTAGGAAAAAATATTGAAAATTGAGATTACTCATGAAGAATTTTTAAGTAACTATTTAAGAAGGAACTACTAGGATGAACTTTTAGAAATACTTTACTTAGTTTGGGAAAAAAACATTAAGGAAGGCTTTATGAGGAGAAATTATTGAAAATTGAAACAGATAACCATGAGATAACTTAAAAGTCAAGTTAAGATTACTTGATTGCCAAATACCCTGTAAGCCATTATTTAGTTCAGCTCTATTTACTAAATCATTTTGATTTGTTTTCCTTTTGGCTAAAATGTATATTTTATTTGCAATTAATTTCATCCTAGCCTGCTAAAATGCTTTAATTACACTCTTTACAAATGCACAGATTAATATTTATGTCGAGTATTTATACAAATTTACAGAGTTTGTTGTTGTCAATAAGAGCCCATCAGCTATCCATAACTCATATTTATTTAATGACAAATTGGTTTTTAGTTTACAATTTTACAAAGTTATTTCTGTGGTGAACACTTTGTTCATTTCTCGTTTCAATTATAAACACATTGCGCCCCATTCGCTTTTGTATTACTGTGAAAATCCATTTGGCGTCATTCAACTATTTTCTATTCATTTCGGCCACATATCGCGATTTATTTATACTGAATTGCAATTTGTGCTAACCAAATTGGTTTTTCTGGGCAGATTATACGGTTTCTGTGAGCAAAAGCTGCCGTCAATTTAAATAAGATTATCACATGCATTTAATATTTTCGTATACCCTGTAAATGAGGTACACAAAAGGTTTGAAACATTTCAGATTGTTCTATGGAAACTGTGTCCCTGACTATCGATCGACAATCGATTGTTATCGAGACTATCGATAGTTTTGGTATCGTATTAATTACATTTGATTTTATGTCTCACTCTCACAATCGATTGTTATCGGGACTATCGATAGTTTTAGAATCATATTAATTACATTTGATTTTGTCTGACTCTCACAATCGATTGTTATCGGGACTATCGATAGGTTTTGATGTGTAGTTTTATTATCATATTAATTACATTTGATTTTATGTCTGACTCTCACAATCGGTTGTTATCGGGACTATCGATAGGTTTTGATGTGTAGTTTTATTATCGTATTAATTACATTTGATTTTATGTCTGACTCTCACAATCGATTGTTATCGGGACTATCGATAGTTTTTAGTACCATATTAATTACATTTGATTTGGTCTGACTCTCACAATCGATTGTTATCGGGACTATCGATAGGTTTCATGTGTAGTTTTATTATCATATTAATAACATTTAATTTTATGCTTACTGTCATAGCAGTTAATCGATTGCGAGCACTGTCGACAGTTTTGTTTGAATATTACAGGGTATACTCGCAGCCTAGCACTCTCGTTCACATCATTATGCTGGCCACATACCGCTTGCTTTGCTGCGGCATTTTAAATCGCCTCGGAGATTAAGCGCACATGAAATGCAAAAATGAAATTATATATTGGATTATTTTCCATTTTGGCGCAGACAAGTGGCGAAATCAGTCTGTTAGGGGGTCTGAGTTGGGTGTGGGGTGTGCGGGGGGTGACTACACCCCCAGGCCAGGGCACAACCACCCTAACACACAATATGCAATCAGCAGTTAACATTTAACACGCCAAAAACCTAACAAACCCAAAATAGCACGTACCAATTCCAAGAAAGAAAGAAAGAAAAAAAAAGCGAAAAAATTGCCGAAAAAATCGAAGAAAACAAGAAAAAGCGAGAAAAAATATGCGAGGCATTGGGATTGGCAAATTCATGAAGACAGATGCACACATATCCTGAGATACACACACATATACACACACACACATACACTCGTCTAGATAATAAGCCAAAAGGAACAACAACAACGGCACCCACTTCATTGACTAACACGTCGCCAACGAATTCCTTCTGGCAGTGAGTCCTTGCTTGGGTTCCCAGCGAATATACCAACGAAATTTTTTGTTTGAAAAATAGCAAAGGCAGCAGAAACCAACAAGAAGAAGCAGAACAACAACAACAACAATGGGAAAGCAAAAGCAATCCCAAATACGTGCAATTGCTGAAAATATGCTCGAACGTGGCCCAAAACGTGCGGGCCATGCGTCTGTGTGCCTTAAATACTTGCCACACAGCTAAACCGAGCATTCGCGACCCCGCCCGACACACACACACACACACACACAACCCTCGAAACAAACTAGAATCCAGAGACCAGAATCCCAGATCCGAGATCCCAGTTACCAGTTGCCAAACCCCTCGAGCCAGTTCCGAACTCGCATCCTCGTAGAGGACTCTCGGCACTACTTTTGACTGGCGTTTGCCGTTGCTACTCCTATTACCCTCAATCATTTATCATCTTGGCTGCAATTAATCATCAAATGTGCGCGCTCACACACTCACACACCACACATAGGAGTGTGTGTGTGCGGCATGTCCTCTAATAGTTGTTGTGAACTGCCCTGGCAGTTATTGTGAACGTGGCTGCGCTACGTTTTGAGTCTCTGGATTTATGTCCATAATATGAAATGCTAAAATATGTGTGGTATATGTTTATATGTCTCTCTCTCTCTCCTTACTCTCTCTGTGTACGGTTACACAAAAGCCACTTGCTGTGCATCGGGGTCACAATTAACTATGTGACGGTGTGACAGCCACACAGCAAAGCCCCCCGAAGCAGCAGCAGCCCATAATGAAACATGTACTCGTCCTTAGAGCCTGCCCCCCGTTTCTCTGTTTCCAATTGCGTTATATACCTTGCAACTTTATGAGTCGCTTTGCCGCAATGACTTACAGTTGACTAAACTTTTGCCACATGCACCAAAGCTGCTGCATCTTGCACGCAGCTGAGCAGAAAAGCAGAAAAGCGAAGCTGGGCCAAAATGAACCTGCTTGGTGGCTTTGAAGGATACTAAAATGTGGCCAGGCTTGGCATAAATTGAAGAAATATAATACTTATGAATTTAAGTTTAGCAAAGTCCACAACATAATAATAGAAGATAAAACATTCACGGTTCGAATCAATGTCTAACTTTGTGTTAAATTTGCAGGAGATGAGCTGAGATTTTTGAATCAAGGTTTCAGTTCAACCTCACTCACACTCAGTCTTGCAACCTGGATTAAAACTATTCTCTGCCATCACTAAAAGGTCCCAACTTTCTTGTTTTCTTTCCAATGTTGCCACCTGGGCAGAAGAGCACGTAACTTCAACTAAAATTCTGTATTTTCAGCATGCACAATTTTATTATAAACCCCTAACTCGCTCAGTTCTCACTACGTTTTTTTTGTGTCCAGGACTTTCTCCACCTTTTACACTTTGCATACTAAGTATGTCTGACCCTACATAATTGCTACGTTTAATCAGAGTACAATACATAATACCTATGTCTGGGGGGCTTGACTGGGTGGCAATTAGCAGCATATGACGGCACCACCACTAATACCAACAAAACATAAAACAAAGAGAATAAGAAAAAGAAAAAAGCTAAAAAAGGCGTGCTAAAATTTCTGCACAGCTGTTGGGGCGTCACACAATTCGCACACGGAATCAGCAACCCCTGAGCCCAACCCTCGATCCTCGACCTGAGCCGTACCTACAATTAAGCTGAGGAACTGCACTCCTGTAAGTACTTCCGAGTAGCGACCGGCCGCCGTCGAAAATTGCGCATAATTGAGTTGCAGTTGCCGCTACTTGCAACGGGTCCGCAACCCGCAACCTGCAACCTGCAACAACTGTCACCTGCTTCAAACTGCTCGGTAGTGCCACAGCACAATATGCCACGTTTATGTCAGGTTAATGCGAGTGCCATTTCACGAAATGGCTTGGCAAAAGCGTGCAATGACTTCATTTCATGAATTCGACTTAGACACGAAACCTGACTAGGAATTCAGGCGCAGCCAACTTAACTGCGCTGTTTTCTGTATGTATTTTGATTGTGAAATTTCCTGGCAGTTAAATTTGTGCATTTTGTATAAGACGTGTCATATTTGAATAAAGAAAACATCAAGAAAATCATTGGGCTTGCATAGAAAGTTCATTATGAGTTTTGTTTGAATTCATGAAATTGTGAGGCGCTGCCAACTTAACTTTCTTATTTGTGACACCTTTAATTTTATAAATTTGTGTAAGGTAAACAAAACGAGGCATTTTGAATACGTAAATCGAAGAAAAGTGAATTAAGCTACGACATTTCAATTATGCAGTTTCATTTCATGAAATAATAGGCGCAGCCAACTTAACTGGGTAGTTGAAATAATTGGCAACTCTCTGTGAAGTTTGTTTTCTTGATTTTGTCAATGTTGCATAAGCAGAAGGCTTCTTATATCATGCATAAATAGTAAAGAATTGAATAGAGTAGAATATATTAGAATAGAATAGAGCTTATCATGATTCTTATATCATGAAATCACGAACTGCACTGCATAAACGCAGTAAAAGTAGACACTCGTCTACCTATAGAGTTTATCATGATTAGTTGTAGTTTTTTGTGCTTGGAAAGGGATAGGGATAGGGAAAGGGCAAGGGGAGCAGCGTGTCACATCACGTGACAGTTACAGATACAAATACGGACAGCTAAGGGATATAAATGCATGCGATTTGGCAATGGGGAAATTTGTTTAGCTTTAGCTTTAGCTTTCGTGCTTTAAGTTTGAATTATATGCGTTCCTAATTGGTTGTACAATTATGTATGCTTCGGTTGCTGGCTGATAAATTTGTATTTATTTGAGTCATACATCAAGTTGGCAGCATCGTCTCCAGCCCCTAGACACATTATGTGGCATGCAGCAACATTGGCAACTCCCTTCTAAAACGGCAGCAGCAGAACAGTCAGCAGATGTATCTGTATCTGGCAAAAGGCAGCTCTATCAGCAGTCGGCAGTCAGCAGTCATCGTTCTCGGTTGTTGCTGTTGTCCCCCGGCAACTCCTGCTCCTCCTCCCGCTCCTCCTGCTGCTCCTGCTGCTCCTACTGCTCCTCTTTTGGCGCACAAAGATGCGGGCCGTTGATAAAGTCTCCTAGTAATGAGTGGATATGTTTCGTATTAATTACAGTTGTGTTTTTTTCTCCTTTTCCTTGTTGCTTGTTAAGGAGTTGACTGTGATTCTGTGTGCGTGTGTTTTTGTGGGTGGGTGTATCCGTGAGTTTGTCTTGCTAATCTGGGCGCGTGGGGGCTTAGCTGTGCATATGTGGGTGTGTGTGTGCGTGTGTGTGTGTGTGTGTATGCTATGTGGGTTACTGTTAATTTTCCCCGACATATTTCGCTGATTTAAGCGATTGCTTCAACTGCCTTAGATTGCCATTGAATCTATGCTTTTAAGCCATACAAACAGCCTCAATTATACACTGAAAACAATTTATTAGACTGTGTGTAATACCACAGCAGTAAAATCTAATTTAAAGACAATTTTGTGTGCATTTTAAAATATACTTATAAAATACTTTTTGCATAAGGTTAACCTGTTAAATATATAAAGTTAACTACTTTCAAAAAAGGTTAATTTTCCGATCATTTAAGCTTACTTTAAATTGGCATTTCTTTCGTAGAAATTATGCTTTTTTTTTGGTACTTGTATCATGCCCTTATTTTTGTCAGTGTAGCGCTCTTGATTGCCAAAGGCCAATAAAAATGGCCTAAGCATTGATTGATTTTCCTGTTGGCTACAATGAAGAGATTGGCTAATACTTTTTTATTTCTTCCTTGTTGACGTTTTATGTTCGAAATTAATCTTTATTGGCCTTGGCAAAAAGTACAGGCAACTCCAAATCAAATTGCCAGCCATAAAGTAAACCTTCCATCTCGGGACAGTTAAACGAGTATTTTACGTTCTAGTATATCCTAGTATATCCTTTATTTTGTTTTATATTTGTGCACTGTTTAATCCTTTTTAATAACACTCGTATTTACACTCGCAACTGGGTAGCAACTAATGTAGAATTTGCCCAATTTGGAGGCGCCACGTGCCGAATTCACAGGCAAATATCTTTTTGCGGCTCATTTGAGCGAATGCAAAAGATACGCGATTGAAGAGACAGTGAGACAGAAAGATATTCCTACTTACAAATAGACAATTTCATTATGGCACAGCCAATTGCACACTTATTGTTTTATTTTTATGTAAATTGTAAATAAATACAAATTGTTTTCCATTTCTCTGAGCAAACAGCACTTGTGCAAGCGTCTTGTGCAAATGATTGTGCAAAAATACAACAACAAAACGAAATGTATCAACCCTCTTAACAGAAAAAAACACGCGCAAACAGCCCCCCCTCTCTCTCCCCTCTTCAGTTCGGCAATTGTATAAAAAATGTTGAATTTTGTATTTTAAATTTTGCACACTTGCCACTTTTGTTTAATTTGCAACATACATTCGAACATAGAAAGCCCAAAATGGCACGCACACATATAGGTATACAACACATAGATACACACACACACACACACACAATCATAGATATATATCTGGTACATTATTTATCAAAAAGTAAATGCGTCGTACTTGGAATGCTAAACGAGTAACGAGCCTGGTTGCCTGGTTTTGTGTGTGTGTGTGTGTGTGTGGGAGGGTGCTGAGCAGGGGCAAATGCGGGGGTTGTTTTTCATGTTTAGACGTCGCGACAGTAGTGCCCCTGCCACAGCCCCTGCCCCTGCCACAAACGCCTGCTGCCTGTCCTTATTCGCAAGGGTGCCGCTGCTACAAAAACAGAAAAAAGGAAAATTTCTGTCGAAAAATGTATGTCAGCTGTGGAATTGCGAGCGGTGGCTGGGGGGGAGTGTCAGTTTATTTGTCTGATGTGGTTTAGGCCAGGCAGCAGCTCAATATTAAAGCAGTTGACAGTTGCCAACGGGTCTTCGGGGTCCCGGCTCTTTAATTAACAGCCGCACTCTCCGTTCCGGCCGAAACGATAAGCTGCTGTCCGCCCGAATGCGCGTATTTCTTTCTCCCATATCAAGGAGTGAATAATTGGCTGGCCTACGGAATCAAGTGCATCAGGCCCATAAATAACATTAATCTTTTGGCCCAAAACTAAGTTTCCTGCGTGCCTGGCGCGTGATGTTGTCCCAAGTCTCAGTAGGTATAAAATATGCACAGTTTGAAAGAACTCAAAGCAGTTATTTCTATGTACATTATTAGAATTATTCATTTCTGAATTTCATTGATTTAACATATTTTGAATTCATTTCATCTTTGTATAGAATTAAAGTTTGACTTTCCTTAACATTAATAAATTACTTCAATTCAAATTTGATAAACAAATGTTTTGAATTCAAATTGGATTTGCTTCAACCTAAATAAATGATTTGAATTCAAATTTGATTTGAGACTTGATGAATTGGTATTTCATTTAATCAACAAAGAATTGACTGCGAATTTCATTTCGTTTTTAGAGAAATAACAAATTTTGGAAAGACATTGAAGAAATACTAGCAAATATTTCAAATTCCATCAAATTATGAATATAAATGCTAATTTTGTGTATTGCACGTTTATTTTGGCATGTTTTCTTCACACATCTAAACTTTCATAACAATTGGATAAAAGATCCTGAAGTTCTTCAAGAAAATCAACCGGGCTTACTCAGGTACCTTAACTTAGACTAGATTCAGCTGACAGACAACAATTTGAAAGAAATAAGTTTTCTTGGCTGTGCTAGTTACTTTTAAGCATTCTCCTCTGACTTAAGTTACTTTAGAACTGCCTACAGGGTATCTTATAGTCTGCCAGGCCGCCTATTTAAATCTAAACTCGTGCCGCCTATCGGGCTTTGAAATAAAGTACTTTCACTCACTCGCAGAACGTAACCTTAGACACTAAGCTGAAAGAGGCAGACTCTCCATCACAAAGCCTTTACACACACACACACACACCACACACACACACGCACACACACACATCTGCCGTCGTCTGCATGATGTCTGATAAGTGATATAAGCGAGACGGCGCCAAGAGAGGAAAATAACTATGTATGGGTATGTTGCTACTTTGGGTAATGGGAACCAAAGGCGGGCCAAAGGGTAAGGGCGTTGGCAATGGCAAAAGGTTTCCGGCTAAACTCTTAAAAGGCTAATTCCTGAAAGCAACGATAAGGATTATTGTTTTGCTATTTTTGCCATACCAAACTTGTTTTTTTTTATTTATAAAAGCAATTTGTGCTGACTGACACACCCGCCCATGAAGGAAGGGAGAGCAACCCACATGTGAGTTTCCTCCCGAACCGGGTGTACACATATGGCGGCTGCTGGGCCGTGCTGACATTTGCCAAGGGCCAGCAAATGCTGGTGATATGATGATATTGCCAGCCCATAGAGGCAACAATATAACGAGTGTTTCTCAATAATTTCAGCTGCGAGTCCAGTTGACGCCTCATAAATGATATGGGCGTGCCTATCAGCGGATGAAAGAAAGAAAATGAAAGAGTCCCAGGATCATATTGTGGCTATACTTACTTCCTGTGCTTGGCTGATATGTGACACACAACAGCCATGTAAATATATATATATATATATATAGCTTTGATAAGCGAGTATTGATGACGATGACTCCTGAAGCTGATTCAGAGGCGCTGTGATTCAGTCGCACATGTGTCACGGCTGGTTAGCTCTTTATAAGCATTTATTTATTTATTAAAAAGCAAAATAACGCAAAGGAAGAATACATTTTATTGATATGCTTGATGCATTTTGCTTCTTTTTTTTACACACACCCAATTTAGCATAAACATTTTGTTAAGCAACTTAAAACTGAAACTAAGTGTGTGTTTGTGTGTGAGTGTGTGTTTTGTTTGCCCTCGCCATATGTTAATCAGCCATTCAAACAGCATTTTTGAGACTCATATAACACACTCCAAACACAAAACTTCAAACTTCAAGCTGAAGAATGTGTGTCTGGGAAGCAGAAATACAGTGGGCACCCCTTGATGTTGGCTTCTCACCATACAAATATACATACATATATATATATGTATATATATATTGGGCTTGTCTCCCCATCATGATGACTTTTGAGTTATTTCACACTGTCAGGCTGGGCGCAAAGGCGTGCCCTAAAATCAATTTACACACGCCACTGTATCTGTATCTGTAACTGTAACTGTGTGTATCTCTGTATCTGTATCTGTATCTGCATCTGTATTTGTTTCTGTCCAGTTGTCTCTACTCTGTCCCTGAACAGAACCTTTTATGTCTGCGAGATCTTGTGCCTAAGTGCATCAATTGACTCGACGCTTTTAGGCACAAGTTCTCCCCAAATTGCATTAAACAAATTGAAAATGCCCACAGAGCAGTGGCATTCCTGCTTTAAATTGAGTGTGTATGCCTATGTGTGTGTGTGTGTGTGTGTGTGAGCGTGTGTATTTTTTGTGTAATTGAAAACGACACTTTATAAAAGGACGCCTTTAAATGTTATGTCAAAGTGTCAACGAGATTTTTATTGTAATTGAAAAATGAAACAAACTTTGTACGCATTAAATGTCAGCTTTTAATTTAAAATGGTTTATATGCTTGTGTGTGTGTGGCCTAGTAATAAGTGTCGAGGTTCGAACTCCAGCCAAATAAAAGATTATTCTTTGGCATTTAAATATTTAACTGGAGCTAAGCTCTCAAATTAATTGCTTTAACGCCAAGATCAAATGCATAAATTTAAAAATATTTATATACACATATAATGTGCTTTAAATCAACGCATTAAAGACATTTTTTGTTAATTTCTGCGTTTATTTTTTGTAGCTTATATAAATGCTTAAAAAGGTTGCAAAAGGTACAGCTGTGGATTTGCTTGGATAACGTTTACCTAATCATAAATTCTACCTAATTTAAGAAATTGAAATGCCCTTGACAATATTTGGAAATCATATTCGTAGCACGAGCAGAAGGAGAGCTGAGATTGAGGAAAAAACCCGGGCAATTTATCACAAAGGCTTTTCATAGATCTTAGGCATTAGGCAGCAGTAAGAACATAAACTAATAATGGGGGAATGCGAAAAGGAAAACGAAAACGATCCACTTCCCACTTGCCACTTGCCACTTGCATTTCCATTTCCACTGAATGGCAACGAAATGAAATATGTATACAATGTACATATTTATAAATACAACTCGGAATTTGAATAAGATCAAGTCTGAGGCTGAGACTGAGACTGAGTATGAGTATGAGGCTGAGGCTGGCTTTCAATGATAGTGATTGATGGTTGCAAGCGACCGCCCGTGAAGGGCAGAGACGATACGACGAAGGCATTGTAATGGAATGTTGTTGATAAAAAGCCAAACAGCGCACAACAAAACACACAACACACACACAGACTACAATACATGCTTATAATACATGGCTTTTGCAAAGGAGCCCAGATAACTACTCAGTTTGTTTCATGTTGGCTTTATCAAAGCGAAAAAAAATAAATAAAAATAACTTTAAATAAAATATGAAATATTAATGAGCAACCCACATGAATGATAAATGCTTTATTCGAAGGTTCGGTTTATAAATAGTAGTTAAATAAAGACTCGTATGCAAAGTATACAAGAAATGAAGCATAGACAGGCTGGCGTCGAAGGATATATGTATTTATAGATGTATCTATTGTTTTCGGTCACTTGTATAACTATTAGAGCAGAAATATTGGCATCCAACATATTCTGAAGGTTGAAACAAATATTTCTTAGCAGCCAAAAGACATTTGCTTTATTATGACAAATTGATTAATTTACAAAAAAAGTATTTATTTTATTTCTATTTCTTTACTTGAAGTCGAACTGTCTGCATAGTTTGGCTGCCTTCTATTTTATTGCTAAAATGATTTCTGCATTGAATTGAGTTACAACAAGTTTTCAACAAACTGGCCATAAAAAGAAGCCCTTGATGAGCCAACAAAACAGAACTAAAAGCAGAAAAAAGAAATATATATATATATATATATATAATGAAATAAATAGCAAAGAAAATGGACCGAAACGCGACCAATCTGCGGAAGTGGGCAACAAAATAGGAAGCATGAAATATGTAAGGGAAGCTATTGAGGATGCCTCAACGCTGCAATTGAAATACTCTTGAGAAAATAATATTGTCAGCTGCTTGACTGTCTGAAAGACTTGTTAAGACTTTATAAATGTAATTTAAAATTCTAGCTAGACAAATTAAATAAAATATAAAATTACACTTAAGTTTTAGGGCTTTAAATTAGTCTTGTTAGACAACTGGTAGTATAAAAGCAGGAATACTTAAACGACTGTTCCCATTTCCGATTCCAATCGACATTTCGTAGATGTTCTGAATTCCGAAAGTGATTTCGATTGGATTTCAATTGAAAATGATACAAAAAGCAATCGCAAATGGAAACAGGAATGTTTATTGCTTAGAAATAATAATAGTCATAACAATTTTATCTTTCTGATCAAAAATAGAAACAATTTTGAATTGTATACATATCTAGTTTTGATAAAAGTTGCAATCTTGATGACAAAGCCTGTAATACCTGCCTGAAGTACGCTGCCAATCGAAATTTAATTTTTTCATTGAACTTACGTTTGTCAGAGTGAATGATTGAATGACTACTGAATGGATTTCGCCGTGTATATCTGTGAGTACTTTTATTTACGGAAAATTTAATTTCAAATTTTTCTTGCTCAGTTCAATGGAGCAGCCCCATCGATTGTCGACCGTCGACTGTCGACTGTCGATTCAATGGCCAATCAACAACTTTTGGGCCTAGACCTGCTGACTTGGATATCCAGCCCAGGTTGCACGTTCCCTGCTGCTTTCTCTACAGCACTTTAAACACCAATTGATGTTTATATGATAATGATTAATGACTCTGCTACTTTAATACAGATTGCCTTTTCGATTTCTATCTGTGTGTGTGTGTGTGTGTTTGGGGGTGTGTGTGTGTGTGTAAGCCTATTTATTTATACATAAACACAAAGGCAGTTGAAGTGCTTTTCCATCCTTCAGCAGCAACTGACACCTAGTTTTTCTGCCTGTTCCATTCCTTTGAATCTCGTTCGTTTTTTCGACTAGAGTTTAGTCGTGTTTAGCGCAATTTTTCTTCATGTACGAAGCCAACTCATTACCAAGATATTCATCAATTCTTGGCAAATTGTACTTGCCACATGGCAACCTTTTTGTTTTCGCTTCCCTCCTGTTGCCTTGGCTGCCATTATTTGGTTTTTAAGGCGGAACTTGTAACTGTAACTGTAACTAATGATGACAACTTATTTTGGCCCTGGCTAGCTAGCTGGTTGGCTGACTGGCTGGCTGACTGGCCTAAAACGCTGGCCAATACTTTTATTGGTTTTTGTAATTAATGATGCTGCACAGCCAGTGTCCAGTCCAGTTCAGTCCAGTTCAGTTAAAGGTCAGGCTTTAACTACGGAAATGACTTTTGCTGCTGTCTGTAGGTATATTCAATGCGTTGAGATGTTTTGATTACTTACATATTTAAGATACAGCAAGTGTTTTTCATTAATCAAACTCATTGGCTCTCCACAAAAACCGAAAAACCAAAAACGAACCTGTGCATTTGACTTTTATGTGTCATTTAGTTGATATACACGGGATATACTGGGAGTAAAAGAAATTGACAGGACACGGCAATTAAATTAGCACAGCAATTAGGTTGCTCAAAGGGTTAGTCCTAGACAGCCCATATCAATGATCTCAAGTTAATCAAAAACATCCAAGGCAGTAAAAGAAATTTAGAATACCTAATGTTTCTAATTTCTTTTTTTGTTTTTCTTGCTTTTTCATGCCCAAATGGAAAATGATACCCGAGAACCTCAATTTCAGTTTCCATTCGCATTGTTGTTGGCTGGCGTCAATTGCTTGATGTTGGATGTCCTTGGTGTCCTTTCTATGCTCCTTTTGCAATTTCAATTGTAATTTATCATTGTTTGCCTTGCGCTACCTTCAACAAAACAACCAAAAAAGGGTTGTCGCACACGCCAGAACTCTCAGAACTCTTAGGATTCCATTTTGTTTCGATTCAGTCTATTTAACTTCGTTTCATTGAAATTTAAATATTTTATTGAGTGCACAAATTGTTAATTGCTTTATAATTGCGCCCAAAAGTTGCCCCCTTGAGTACAGAAAGGCTTGGGAAATGTGAGGCGACTGGGAAATACCCAACACACAGCTATGTATAAAGGATCTGTCTACGGAATTGCAAAGGATTAACATAAAAGTATGTTCAGTACTATTAATAAGTAAGCCTAAGATTGCATAATTGACTTGGTATCTGACGCAGCTTTGCCTAACTAACAAAGTTAAGAGTTTACTAATATACCCTTTTTAAACTTCTCAAGTAACAGCATGTTCGGGTCGTAAACTTGCCAGGCACAGCTGTTTCTAAATGCCCAAGTAGAGAAATTTACAAAAATAGCACGTAAGAATGCGGTAGTCGAGGGTGCAGGACCGGAAGATACCCTATACAAAATTCTGAAGCGCTCCAACTTGTACTCGAACTTGCAATTTTATCCTACTGCATAACTTCTGTGCTTACTTACCGATTTTAATGAAATTTGTACAATCTATAGAGGATATCTTTTATAATGTGTGTGCCAAGAATCAAAGCTTTAACTTTGAAATTGTGATTGTAAATGGGGTTTATCGAATGCGGGTGAAGAACCATAACTCAAGGCTTTCATCCGGATAGATCTTAATTGAGTTGGCGATATCCCTTTCGTGCCTTTTAACCCATTTTTAATGTCTACAGGGTATAGAAAGAAAAACGGCGCACAAATCACGTGCCGATATCGACTTAAAAATTTTGCCGGCACGCTCCATGCCCAGAAGTGTTAGAGGTTTAGCCTCGCAATTGAGTTAATTTGAATGAATCCCAGGCAGAAGTTGTGCCAGGACCTGTGCTTTGCTCTTTTGAGGATGCCTTTGTGCATGTCTCATGCGTCACTTTCGGTTATCCTTTTCGCTTTGTGCGCCTGACATGTGGCACATCAAAGCGGCGAGTGTGCGAACACGAGCGAACGTGTTAAGGCGCAGGACACAAAACCAAGCCGAACGAACAGTTTGTCAATGGACATGGCGGGTCCAAAGACACAAACTTGATCGGGCAGCAAAGTTTTTGTGCAAAAGCAAAATGTGGACAGATGAAAAGAGGAAACAGGTGGATAACTTTTGGCATTTCTTAACTTTTCTTCGTTTTTTTTTGGAAAGTCTAAAAGGCTGCCATAAAAATTGTTGCCACTCATCGCAGGCCTATTAAATTTTCCACGAATGCGCAGCAAAGTTGGAAAATTTTAAATGAAGCAACGATGACATTTTAACTTTGAACCAGTTACCCCCGCCACACCCCCGACAAGCTGCCAGCCATATGTCGCTGACAGCTTTTAATAAAAGTTGTTTGCGGCTTGATTTTCATTTGGATTTATATGGGGGCTCAGTGGGGTAGCGGATGGGGGGGGAAAGGTACAGGACTCGGAGTCGCTTGTGCGTGCACCCACTGGGCAACCCTTTTCTGTTGGTCTTTTCTCAGTTGTTATTTTTTTCTGGTTCTACCACGCGACCTTCTTCATGTGGCGTGTCTACTAAAAGTGAGTTGTCAAATTATTTTCACTGCTTTGCGCAGCGGCTGCAAATTATTTTTTGCGGTTCGGCCAAAGAAAGGAACCATAAAAATACCAAGAGAGGATAAAATAACGACGTCGGCGACAACAGTCAACAAAAGTCAGGGGACCAAACATAAAAGAGACCAATAAACGCCCTTTGTAATCGAATACGCAAAATGTGATGCAAGCGCAGGAAGGGAGACAAGGCAGGCAGGCAGGCAGGACAAAAGGGCGAAATTTGAGACGAGGTAGCTAAAAGATCCCGCGCAGATCCTTGGCACATCCTGAGGGCACAGGCGCCTACTTGACACAGCAGTCGGCAATGTCAAGTGGTTGGCGTGACAAAAGGTAACTCGACAATTGCCTTTGGTTTATTTGTACCTTGCATAACATTTATTTATTGAATATATAAAACAAGTTGAATATATAAAACAATAACAATTGCTAATTACTTGAAACTTTCTTTCATTGCAGGTAAATTGTGTTTCCCTTTTTGAAAGTCTCCTATTTGCTGGGGGTAAGTTCATGGCACAAACTCTATAATGATGATAACCACTTTGAGGACAATTGCACATCCAAACAGGATCAGTATTAGCGTTTTGCTTGGCCTCTGTACATTTTCTGGATCCATTTTGTAGATTGTTCAGTTTTTTCTTGGGTATTTTCTTCGATTTGCTTGTGAGTTTTAAAGTCACAGTTGCTCTGTGAACTGACAGAGTTTCAATATTTGAAATGACAGTTTTTATGATCTAGGTGTGAAATGCAAATCCAAATAGAAATGGAAAGCTCAACAGACAATAGGAAAGTTGAATGCATTTAACAAACATTTCTTATGCAGCTGCTGGTGCACAGCGTAACATACTTAGGAATGTATGTGTCTCGTTACACAGCTTGTCCTCACTGACTGACTGACAAAAGACAGACAAGAAGTACAGAATATGGGTGGATTACTGCTGTGAGAAATATGGTTCTATGGTTAGTATTCTGTATCTGCTTTTATATATTTGACATATGTTACTCCAAATTCAAAGAATCCACCCCTTGGGTGGAATATGGTTAATTCAAGCTAGTAAGGGCGGAAGTATAATTTATATTCCAGTTATTTCAAAGCTTTTTACAGAAAGTAATTGAAAATGTTCTATTGATTCTGTTAAATCCACCCCCACGGGGTGGATTTGGTTAAAAGTTTCTTGTACGCAATTGTTTAGTTTACTTTTGAATGGTCTGTAGCTCAAACAGACAAATAAAGGTAGGGCTTACCGATTTACAAAATCCACCCCTAACAGCGGGATATTTGAGAAGAATGTTTGCCTTGGGCAACGCCTGTTAAAATTACCTTGTACTAAATATTTTTATCTTGCACAGCTGTAAATAGGAACTAAGAACTCAAGCCAAGAATTTCTTTAGCTTGTTACTTAATATTTAACTGGAATTTAAATTAATGAGCTGTCTGATAATGCTGTGTTTTACGGTCGACGTCGTGTTAAAGATTCCTCATTATTTAGGCAGGGAGGTCTATATTTTCCCCCCGGTGGCGCAGATCACCTGTTGAATGCGCTCCGTTCGACGTCTGGCAGCGATTGGGGGCCAACAGGTAGTGGCCATGTTTTGTAAGCCATGTTTAAACAGTAGTTAATGTTGATTTTTCTCACTCGCCAGCACGTTTGCTTGTTTAGCCTTTTTCGTGTTTATGTTAAGTGTTTCTGGCTGTCTGTCTCTTATAACTTGGCATTGTTGTTGTCTTGTTGTCTGGCCGGGGCGAAGAAGAAAACGTGTCGCTTCAATTTGTGTTTGGCTAATGAAAACACATGGCCCTTTAAACAGCGTTTGGCCTGTTGGATGTTTGCTTTGAAAGCGTTGCATTTTCACTCGCTCAACACAAAACCGCAAAACGCAAAACATTCCAAACGCAAATGACTTTATTTTTATTATTTTATTTCATTTGCCGTTGCAGTTGCAATTGCAATTGCAGTTGCAGTTGCAGTTGCAGTTACTATTGCATTTGCTATTGCTGTCCCCCATTTGGGCCATTAAAACTGGCCGCAACCGCAAGACAATGGGCCACCATCTAAGCCCCCATCTAAGCCACAACAAGTAGACGTAACTAGTCAGAGTCAGAGTCAGTCGTCGTAGTCTGAGCATTTGTGCCCTTACCCACTTACTGACGGCATTCGTGTTGATTCACTGCTGACGATGGCGATGGCGTTGGTGATGATGATGATGATGCCTGCGTAATGGAATTTCATGCATTTAATGGATATTTCGCATTTACATAATCGATGCAGAGCAGCAAAAAATACAACAACAACAACATTGAGGAAAAACAAAGTAAATAAGAAATACTGTTCACGCATCTTCAAACGCAAATTAAGCGCGTACTTTGAGTCTTCCAAGTCGTTTGCTTGACCAGCCAACTTGCGAGTCCGAGTATCTTGGCCTCCTTCTGCGCCGAACAGTCTTCTCAGCTCATGTGCAGCCTCATCGTTACTTATAGACCAATACAAACTAGAGTGCCTGACTTTAAGATACCCTGCTAGCCATATGTACAAGTATATTGCAAGTTTATAGCCGATAAATCAGAATCTGTGTTAAAAAGGATTATTTTTATTATTATATTACTTATTTGTTAGGTTTGTTTTCTCAACTGT
The DNA here is from genome assembly GCA_037075165.1 of Hirtodrosophila histrioides. Classification (NCBI taxonomy): domain Eukaryota; kingdom Metazoa; phylum Arthropoda; class Insecta; order Diptera; family Drosophilidae; genus Hirtodrosophila; species Hirtodrosophila histrioides. Next base: position 621,075 of record JBAMCL010000422.1, on the reverse strand, counting down.
TCATTACAGAAGTTTAAGAGTGGTGCAAAAATGTGGCAACGCTGTGTCGATAGGTAACATCAATTTATCGATAAGTTGGCAGGGCTGTGCTAAAAAGTGGGCAGCGTAAAGAAGCAACAGCTGATTGCCATTGTTTATTGAGTGCAACGAATTAAAATAGTTTATTTAAATGAGCATTAGCAAATGAATCAAATTTAACCACAAGTGAAACAAGAAAGTGAGATTATTTTGAGCATGAGAAAATGAGAACTTAAAACGAAAGGAAATTATCATTTAATAAAACTTTAAATAATAAATGCAGTGTTTTTTATTAAATCAAAATATTATTATTATTTAGAGGTACAATTGTAGGGTATTTCGAGTTGACATACGAACTTCTAGCTTCGCTGGCTGTGTCCTTGCTGGCTTTGATCAGCGTCTGAGTATGTCCCTCCTTTTCAACGGTTAGTTGTTGTTCCTGTTTTAGTTTATGTGCTTAGATTGTATGACTCTTGATTTAAGATAGTTGCTTAATGTGTAACTTAGTGCATTTAGATAACTTCACAGTGTATTTTTGACGTGCTGCAACATTTACAAGGCGTATTGGAAACTCGTCTTCTGCTGCATTGACTGATAATGATTTTGTTTATGGATTGGCGCTAAGTGCGTGCTCACATTTCCATAAATCGCCAAGCAGCAGCCACGCATTAAACAATTTCTGGAATTTTACAGAATTTTCAAAAAATAAAAATAAAATAAATAAAATGCGTTAAGCCGACAAATGATAGCATTAAAAAATAGAATTGGGAGACCAATAAGCTTGCTCGACTAGCAGTTGCCCTGTTGCAAGGTTTAAAGTACCATGTAATCATACAGAGAATATTAAAAGAGTTTATTATTCATTGAAAGGCTCTGAGCTGACAGCTTTAGTTTCCTATATACATTGCATATTTTGATTAAATACTCCTTACCTGTTTAATTGTATGGCTACAGGGCATCAAATAGCGACGATGTGTGTTCTGCAAATGATTGTTTATAACAAAAGCCAATACTCACATAATGCACACATTCAGCGGAAAAGTGGGCCGATAATGCGCTGGAAAAACCGCATATTGCCACATGCCCCAAACACCCCACCAACCCATAAGCCCTTGGATAAATTCCGTGAAAATGGCCTTTACAGTCTGGAAACGTTGAGATAAATTACAACAATCCATTTGCATTTTAATAAATACTATAAATTCATTGACTTAATATACCGCGTACTATAGATGGGGAATGTTACGCACAAAAGGAGAGTGTGATTTAAATATGTGTGGTGAAAAAGGACTGCTCTATTCAGGCATTACTCAATGATATAACAGACAGTCGAAGCAATACACAAGAGGCCAACAGATAACAACAACCATATCTGAACAGACAGATATTCAAGTCATTGGTCAAAATTGATTAAAAAGCGAAATACCCTTGCAGAGGGTATTATACTATTGCTATGCAACTGCTTACACTTCAGATATGATTTTGTTGAAAATAGTACACAGCAAAAATTTTAGTACCAAGTGCCTTCAAGGTAACACAAATTAGGCACGAAATCGAGCTGAGATTAACTTATCACAGATCGATGCCTTAGGGACAATTCGGTAAATCTTTACTGTAGCTACCCTCATAAAGACTGCTTCGATCTTTATGGCTTTGGTACCAAAACACGCGGAAATATTTCCTGATTCGATTTCCGGTGGCGGAGGTCAACTTTATTACGCAATTATTTAATAAATCCCATACAAGCGTGGTGCCGATAACAGTTAGATAGATGCACAACTATCGATTGCAGTTTCAATATAATCGATTGCCATTGTTTTCGCCACTTTCTTTAGTATTAACTAGAATGAATGTTTAAAAGATCATACTTAATATAATGTTCCCAAAATTAGATTCTTATAATCAAAATTATTGATAGTATCGATGGTATGAAGATTCGACTATCGCCTATTAAAATGATCAAATGGAGCGACTGTTGTTAGTTTTTCAGCATTACTTAATTGGATTAGGATCATTAGCCTACACTGTACAGTTGTTATAGAAAGGATCGCTTAAAATTTAAGCTGTTAGTTAAATACTTTGAATATGTTAAAGTTTTGCTTAAGTTCCAATTACTTTACCCCACAGCGGCTATATAAAAAAATGTATTTAATACTATATATGCAAGAGTAATTAATCTTCGACAACCGAAAGGTTGCTTTTTGCTTTTCTATATTATTTTTTTTGGGCGCCGACTGTACGCCCACGTCATGACCAGTTGCCGGCTGTGTTTGTGCCCCTTGTTGTTGCATCATCATCATCATCATCATCATCAACATCAGCATGCAACAATTGTGCCTATGAAAATCCTGTTTTGGTGCTGCTATTGCCAGACGCTGTTGTTGCTGTTGGTGCGGCTGTTGTTGCTGCCACAACATGTTGTAATTAACCCGTTTGTCATGCAAATAAATCAAAAGCCATATAACCACCTTACGCTCTTGTTGCAAACGGGGGCTAGCGGTGGTAATGTAATCTGCAATGCGACTGCATTTGAGCTCCACTTTTTTTGGTGATGTTCAATTTACAGAATATACAGAACTTACACATGTTGCAGTGAATGCATATGCTCGTACAATATTCAGGACATGCTCGTCGTGTATTACACAACTTTTATATAGTACAAAAAACAAGCCAACAAATGGTATAAAATTGAACGAAAAGTGCACAGGTTGGCACAAGTGTATTGAATCTCAGATAATTGTGAGTAAAATATTTAAATTAGAGCTGACATTTATAACAATAGTGCACTTAGCTTCCAGAGACTCCAGGTAGAAATATATATGAAAATCTGTTCTGTAATCGGGTTTCCTTTTCTGCAAAAAATGTGTCCATTATTTCTCAATATTTTCTTTATACGCAATTTCATGCAAATTCGTATTTAATTCGATTTGCAATCAAGAACACCTGCTAAAGGTGAATACATTTACAAATAATTACATTGCACTGCTGCAAAATATGCACTAGCAAATTAATTGCAACAAAAATGTGGAAAATATCTTTCGCATTTGTCAGCCAGTCCGGCAATAATTCAGGAACGTGTCGGGCATTTGGAATTTAGTAGTATTTGAGTATTTGGCAGCAACAGCATCCCCGCATCCCCCGTGGCAAATTGGCAGCGTTGTCAACTGGATGCCTTCGACTCGATCCGTGTGCAATGCAATGAAACCATCGTCGTGCGATCGTGCGCAATTGGAATGCCTCAATTTAAGTTTTACTTTTCTTTTATTGTTGTGTTTTTTCTGTGCCTTTTTGTTGTTTTTGTGTCATTTTTGGAAACCGGCTACGTGCGGGCCCCCCAAAAATAGCCCGAAACGACCAATTTGCCGCAACGCTTGTAAATTTGTTTTGGGCAGCTTCTCGTTATACTCTAACAGCGGGTATTCTAGTTTGAACGAGAGATTTGACCCATCTCCTAAGCCACTTACTCCCAATAATTTATAACAAAAGCGTTCCTTCACGCATCTTCCGTGAAAACATCACAAAGATCAGCAAATTCATTGCTCTAAATACTACCATGCTATCTTAACACACGTAGTCAAACATACGAAAGTGTTTAGTGTTTTTCAGAGTTCTACTACTAAACAAAATATTCATTAGGTTGCGAATAAAACACTTTTTATTATTTGGTGTACGATTTTATGGAGTCTTTACAATAATTTATGTAGAAGAAAAAATAGTTCCCATATAATAATATCCATGATAATTATCAAGCCTGATAAAAGAGATATGGATGAAAAATATCATACTTAGGTATACTTATACTGGAAGAACAAATTCTGAAAGTTTCAGCACTCTAGCTCACCGGTATCTAAGAAATATAGATTTTAGAGATATAAGAAAAGTATCTCAAATAGGCGCAATTTCATTAAAATGTATCTGTTAGGGTATTAAGGCATCGTCAACCTGAAAACAATTTCCCTTTTGTTGGTTTTGGCTTTGTTTTTGCTTTTTATTTTGCATTATTTTTATATCGAAGACGCGCCAATTTTTTGTTTGGCCGAAATGGCAATGAACTTGAACGTCATCGTCGGTCGCGTGGAATTCGTTGGCGCCCTGCGATTGTCTTTTTCGTCAATTGTGCTTTGTGTATATATGTATATATATATATATATATATATACTATGTATCCGGTGTTTTGTTTTCTGTTTATCTTTCTTCTTAAGTGCCGTGAATTTTACTTATTGGTCACGCGATTAACGAACGATGCCATCAGTCGTAACAATTAGCCATCAAATGTCTATATGTCGGCCACAGAGAGGGACCTGAGAAGGGCCCGAGGCGGGTTAAGTGAAATCAAAAGATTTTATTATTACATCATACGGGGAGCTTATAAAATTTCGTTCCAATTGCCTTGACGTTTAAGATTTTTTCAATTGAAGCAATTTTTTCGGGCATTTGAAGCAACGGAAATAATGTATTAAAACAGAAACTGTGGATCAAAATGGTTCTGAAATATCAGACTTAATAATTCATTTATATAAAAAACCTACAAGCTCTCAGTTTAATGCAAACTAATACACTTTTGCTATTGATTCTTCTGCTTGATTTAAAACTTCTGCAGTTGGTTTCGTTTTGTGATAATAAATTCTAGTTATATCAACATATAGTTTGATTTATGCATACTTATTCATAATATGTAGCTAATTTCTTTGAATTAAGCCAAAAAATTATAGTTTTTTGACATTTAATAATCAGGATATAGGTAGGTAGGTAGAACCGGTTGACCATGGTGGTCCCACATAGACCGAGCAGGTCCTTAGTGTCGCCGGATACTGAAGGTCGTCAGGAGGTTTGCTGATCCTGAAATCAGGAAATAAAGAAACGTATAAGACATATGTGTTCAAGAAGAGCTTATAAGATAGGATTATTATTAATAACTTAAAAAGTAACTTATAAACTGGCTACGTATTAGTGATGGTTAGGATAGCGGCCTAATCAATCTTATATCGTATGGTATAGAGCCTGAAGTCCTGTTGAAGTCGGGAATCTGAAAAATATGATATAGCTCAGTTACTGACTGAAGTGCAGTGTATGAATAAATAAAAATGAAGTTAATTTTGCCCATTGCATGGCTTTAAGCAAGATTCATTTAGATGTAGCACTAACTGATATATCATATGCTGCTACTTAAGATCGCATGCCTCAGATTGTGCTGACATACCTGAGTGGCAACATATAACTTTTGGAGGCAACACCGATTCGCACCTAATAAAGTGACGAAGACATTTTTCGCAACGTGGCGGCAACAAAAACAACAACAACAACAATGAACGAGAGTAGCAAAATGTTTGATAAAAGAGTTGGGTAAGAAAATAAGAGGAAGGGTAGGGAAGGGAAGGGAAGTGGCTGGGGGTGGCATGGAGTGTAGCATAATAAAATGCACACAATTTACGCAATTTACGTAACGTTAAAAAACATAACAGGCAAACAAGGACACTTTATGGAGTGGGCCTGTTAAGGACGCGGCAAGGAGAGCAAGCAGTGGCAGCAGCAGCAGCGGCAGAGCAGGGGCACTTAATGGCACACACACACACACACACACACACTTGCATGACGCAGTGATGATGGCAGCAACTAACAGCTCATGTTGCTGACGTCCTCGCAACGCCCCTTACCACTTTTCCCTGCCCCACGCTTGTTGTTGCTGCTCAAACAGTTTTCGACGCGATTTCTGTTTTAACAGCCGCCATTTTGTTGTTGCGTAGACATTTTTTGGCATTGTAACTTGTTGTTGTTGTTGTTCGGTTGTTGTTGTTGTTGTTGTTGTTCGGTTGTTGCTCGTGTGTGCTTTGTGCATTGCTGAGAGTTGCCGGCTTTTCGCTGTCATTGTTATGCTTTCTGCTGCTGCTGCTGCTGCTGAAATGTTGCTCTATTTGTTGCCTGTGCCTTTCAATTATTTCCTTTTTTCTCTCCTTATTTTCTTTCCTTTTTTTTCTTCTTGTTGTTGCAAATTTTCTCTGCCAGCATTTTTCCAAATTCAATTTTCGTCAAGCAAGCGACAGGCGCCCTGCAGACGAGATGTTGATGTTGATGGCTCTGGCTCTGGCTTCGTTTTCCTTTTACCAGCTTTTCTTTTCCACTTTTATATATACATATATATATATATATATTTGTGTTACTGCGACTTTTGTCTATGTGTTGCCGGAACACGCTATAAAACTTTACACACATTTAAGCGTATTTATAATTATATTTATGCTTTTAATAAAGTCGCGCAAAGTGACTGGAAAACTGTGCACATCAGCAGCGAGTTAGTGTATAAGGACAAATGACATTGGCTTACAATTTTTATCAAAATAACTACTTAAAAAAAATAAAATAAATGATCTTCAGACTTATTAGCCTTTCTAGTAGTAAAATCCAGTTTTATTTATTTTTATTATGTGTAAAAAGATAAATGACATTTGTTTAAAATTTTTATAAAAAATAACTACTTTGAATTAGTCTGGAAATACTTAAAAGAAATAAAATAAATTACCCTCTGACTTATTAGCCTCTTGTCTACAAGTTAAATCCAATTTTCTTTCTATTTTTAGTATGTGTAAAACAAATGACACTAGCTTAATCCCTTATCCTTACCCCTACTCCGACAAAGCCTGAAAATATTAAAAAAATATATATATTCCCTTCAGACTTATGTCTCTTGTCTACAAGCTTAAGTCCAATTTTCTTTCTATTTTTAGTATGTGTAAAAAGACAAATGACACTAGCTTAAAATTGACTAAACATGGAAATATTTAAAAATAATATAAAATAAATTCCCTTTAGATGTTTTTTGTCTACAAGCTTAAGCCAATTTTCTTTCTATTTTTAGTATGCGTAAAGTCCTAAAAATGTTGGCTAAATATCACAATTTTAAATAAACTTTCAAATGTTCAAAAGAAATAAATTAAATTCCCTCTCAGACTTATGTCTTTTGTCCAAAGTTTGATCTAATGTTCTGAAGCTTAAAACACAAATGACACTAGCTTCAAAGCTGCCTCTATCTTGAATACATATGCAAATATTTCAAAAGAATAATAATAAGAATAGCAAAATTCATTAGCTTGAATAAACTTGAAAATATTTCAAATAAATAAATAAAATTCATTGAGAAATTCGATTACTTTAGTATCTACAAGCTTAACCCTAGTTTAAAATCTGCCTCTATCTTGAATAAACATTGAAATATTTTAAATGAATAATAAAAGAATAGCTTGGAAACTTGAAAATATTTCAAATAAATAAATAAAATTCATTGAGAAATTCGATTACTTTAGTATCTACAAGCTTAATCCTAGCTACTGTCATTTCCAGTTGAATGTCGCCTTTCTACTTAACGATAAGGCAATGTATTTTTAGTTCGCAGCTGCTTTTCTTTCTATCCTGTTACATGTGCCCAACAGGACGACGACAGCAAGGACTCCAGCCCGCACTATGCCTGGAGGGCAAGTTGACTTTCCATTAACTGCTGCACAGAGAATGTAACAATAATGTGCCCAGGGGACAGCCTTGGCCTGGCAAATTAAGTTGTTTCCACAGCCTGTCAGGATGGTACTTAAAACGCACAACTAACACACACACACACACACACACACATGTATATATATATTACATATATGTTTTTCTATTCAGCTTCTGTTCAAAGTTGTTGCAACAGCTTTTTCTTCTTTTTTTTAGGTTGCAAGTTTGTCATTATGCAAAAATTAAGGCGATTTGTTATAAATTTGTTCGAGTACTTAAAAACATTTGTCGTTGACAAAACAGCAGAAAATGCTTATGTTTTTCATTAACAGACTCGCTGAGTTTCCATGCTTGGCTGAGCTGCCAAAAAAAAGAAAAACTTTGGTAGGGCCCCTAGTACCCATAAGTAGTACTGCCTACTTAGGAAAATAAATTGTTGCAAATGATGATTGACATTGAATGCGTTGATGTAATAATGAAAACAAGTGGAAAATCTATTGGGCGAGTGTGCTCAACTGAGAGTTACCCAGTATCTAGGGGGATGCCCTGTATCCTGTATATCCCGAAGTTCCTTAATAACTGGCGTGTTTTCTACTCGATTGTTATGAAATTTGGAGATCTCAAAGAATACGTCAAAAGACTCTATGTATACCAAAAATCAAAGCTGAATCTTTTAAAATGCGTTTGAAAATAGCTTTTCTAGAATTGGGAAAGTTGGGAGAAACTTAGTCGGTATATACCAAATACGTTCGCCAGTTCCTATAACCTCTGGATGAGATGTGGCAGGTAACGGAACTGGGCTGCTGTTCATGCTGATCAATAATATATAGGTTTTATAGGGTCGCAGTTGCCTGCCTGCGCCTGGGGCAAAGATATCCATAACTTGAAACATTTTATGGATACAGGGTATACAAAGAGAGGCAATCAAAATTGCGTATACGTAACGCACACAAACGATTAAAAGCGGGCGTCTAAAATGTTTTTCACATCTACATATGTGCGCAACTGTGTGTGTGTGTGTGTGTGTATCTTAGTATCTGATTATCTGAGTATCTTTGTATCTTAGTATCCTTGGTTGCAACATCATAAAATGGAGCTGTGACGTGACTCTGCAACACATGAATATTTTGCGAGTGGGTGCGCGCGTGTTGAGAGTTGGGAACGAGCAAATTGCTTGGCATACTGCTGCCACTTGGTACTTGGTGGCACCCCGTACCCCGTACCCCATCCCCCGTTCCCAGTCCACAATCAAGTGAGGATAGCGGTCCTCGGAAGAACATTGGCCATTACCTAATGCGCTGCGACAGGCTGCGACATCAATTTTCGGTTGCATTTGAAATGAGCTGAGCTAAGCTGAGTAAAACTCGCATAAATGTTTAATGCAGTACGCATCTCCAGTCATTGGAATTTAATATTTAATGTTATCATCTTTGGACCTTCTTCTGCTTGGATACCATCCCCCCACCCCAGCCGTCCATTGGAGTCACAAGATGTATCGTGAGGCAGCGCTTTTGCCTTTAATTAATTGATATTAGTTAAGTTTGTTGACCAACTATAAAAATATTGCGTTGACGGCAACCCAAAAATAAACAATGGAAATAAACTAAACGACAAACGAAAACGAAAGAAACAAACAAAACAATATACACACACGCACACCACAAAGCCAAAAATGCGTTGACATAACAAAGTTTGCACTCAACTTGCCTGATAAGATATTGCCACGTTAGTATATATATATAGTATGCTGCTTTTTTATGCTTGAGAACGAGAACTGGGGCCAGCGATAAGCACTCGTTTCAATTAAGGTGGACTAAAGTTGGTCAATGCCACAGCCCACAAAAAGAACAAATATCAGTTCAATAGAAAGATATTCGAGACTTTTCCTCAAACATTCCATTTCCAACTGTCTTTGCATAATGTTTACACTGCAATTCAAGAGATTGACAAAAACTTGTATTAAATTCAACTTGACTTATGGCTTTCTTTACTGCTCCTCAACTTGCCAAGCAGTTCAGGCATAATTCACAGCATTTATGCTCAATTCGCAAAAAGTATTTCATAAAATAGTTCACGAATTGCAGCGTCATATCATGAAATGCTGTGGCGCAGCCAACTTAACTATGCATTTTTAGTGTGCAGTTTGTTTTATGACTGGAATATGTCTGCAGTTCATTCTATTGATTTGCTTTTATTAAACATTTTGAATGAGCAGAATGGTGATATCAGGAATCGCATATCATAAACGCCTCCGTAGAGTGGATAAAGCTGATATCACTGATCAAACTGGAGTCCTATGATTACACATATTCCAATCACAGGACTTCAGCTTGATAAAGCTGATATCATTGATCAAACTGGAGTCCTGTGATTACACATACTCCACTTCTTATTTGGGATTAAAGCCATCTTTAGGGCAACTTTCAACATGCCAAAGCTAAACTGCACCGTGTGAACACAAACTAATCTAGCGCGTGATTTATTGTGCAAGCCTTAGGCGCAATTTTCAACAGCAATAAACAATTTCTAGCACAGAAATATAAACATTTGCATTCGAGGTGGTAAACCCAGCAAAAATAGCAGGCTAATTTCAATTTATCATCTTAGATTCTAACAAGTGCAATGTTTTCATGCAATAAACAGAACAAGGGTCTTACAAGCGTTTAATATCTTAAACATTACTGCAGTTTTCTTTATTTTTAGGTCACGTACGCGTCTTGCTTTTGCTATCTAAGTCAACTGTAAGACGTTAAATAGCAATGCAGTAAAATCAGGAAGCTTCTTAGACACAACTTAAGGAGGGTGGCTACTCTGGCCTGTCTTTGATGTTGCTGTTGCAGATGCTGGGTTGCTGGTTGAGGGGCGCCGCGGATTGCCGACAGGTGTTGCCACGCCTCGAATGTGCCAGGTCGCATTAAACATTGCGTTTAACTTAAACGCATCTCTGGCAGCGGCTCAGTTTGTCAGTGCGTCAGTCTGTCAGTGCGTCAGTCTATCAGTCTCTCAGTCGCTCACTTGATTTCTATTACACTTTACAATTTCGCTGGCTCGCTTTTCTGGCTTGTTGTGTTGCGTTGTGTTGTGTTGTGTTTTGTTGTGTTTTGTGTGTGTTTTGCTTCGCCATTTCACGCTGACATGATTTTGACACATAAATGACAAAGTGTTTAATATCTAGTAGCGAGCAGTGGAGTGGAGAGCGAAGGAGGGTATCTGTGTATGTGGCGTGTGTCAGGAGCAGCAGAGAATTATGTCACTCAAGCCGTGACAAAGTCTGAAAACAGTTACCATCTCTATTTCTATTTATTATACCCTTGCAGTGGTTCCTAAAACTTTCTCATTGAGTGTGTACGGCATTGAAAGATACATTTCAGTTACTATAAGATTTATAGCATAAACTATATATACATTTTCTTATTTCTGTGATTCCATCCAAACTAAACTGACTAGATTCATGAAATTTTGTACAGATGTTTCTTTTGTCCTAAGCTTTGTGAAAAGACTATAAGATCCGATAGATATCATAATTGCTATAGGAAAAATTGGTCCAAAATTATATTATATGAAGTACTTTTTCTATAATTTTAAATATAAAGCAAGCAAACTTGTAATGTATGACTTGCGAGATTTATAAGTCTGTTCTAAAATAGCAACCTTACTATATCATAAGCTGTGAAATTTTGTTAAATATCTGGAGTTCTTGTAAATTTCTGATAAGATCTGAAGGGTATTTACACTGCGGCAATAAACAGACAACAGTTCTGTGTTGTTTTCTATTTTCTTTTGTATTTATGCGCTTGGAAACTGATTGCATTTTAATTTGTTTGGATAAAAGTGGAGAAATATGCTTATGCTGGAAAATTGCGATTGCAATAATTGCTTATGTTTTGTGAGACCTACGCATTACATGCAATTTGGCTGAAAACAGCGCTTCCCACACGAAACCAGCCAACGAACTGAACCGCAACGAAACCAACCCACTTTTTTGTTGTTGTCCTTAGCCAATTGATGTTGTCATTGTTGTTGTTGTTGTTGTTGTTGCCGGGTGCTTATGTGGCATCATTATCGCCCCTGCGCGTTGCAGATTAACTGAACTCCGTTCAGTTGTTGCCCCTTTGCCGCTTGTCGTCTGTTCGGAGTTCTAGTTTCAATCCCTTTGGCAGCTCTCGCGTTGGCGTCAGCCCGTTCCCTGTTCCCTGTTCCTCTTCCTATCCCTCTCCCTATCATCATGTCCGTCTGGCCGCATCCGCGTGCCACATTCAACTGCAGACGGGATGTCCTCCTTACGCTGTCGCACTGCGAATTATGCTGCAGTTAAAAATTTCAAATTGAGTGCCGCAAATGGCAATTAATTGAATAACTTGATGTGCCGGCGAATGTTGCCTCGTTTTTCTTTTTACATGCAATAAACTCATATCATTTTGAAATTGCTGCAAGAAATATGAACTTTTCACATAAAGTGTGCTAAAAATATCAAATATTGAGCATCATTCTAATTAAAAACTTCACTTTACTAAAAAATTGATTATAGATAGTGGATAAGGTGTTGAAACATAAGTTCAGAGTTCGATTCCCAGTCGACAAAATTAATTTAAAATTGTATTTTTAACCTCTAATAAACTCGAAAATTACTTTTGTGATTATCTGACAAGATATGGTCAATTTGCCGCAATGATAATGAATGTTTGCAGGTTATCTAATCTAAAGTACTCAAAAGTACTCTTAATTGCACTTCCAATTGCACATAGTAATAGCCTACAAGTTTTCTGTATATATTTTCGGGCTCACCTTTCCCCTCACCCGCTTTCTGTTGCTACCACAGTGCAGTTGTATTGCTTAACCGATATGGGCGATAATGAATCTGACGTCATTCATTATTTTGGCTTGGTACATATGTCACCTAACCTAATAATGGAGTGTTGTTGCGTTGACTGTGGTTATGCGGGGGGCAGAGGTTGGGTGGTTGTGGGTGGTGCTGCTGGTCAGCGGAAATCGAGTGGCACGAATTGTGTGTGTGACGTGAATGGGCATCTAATCGAAATAAAAGGAAATGCAAACATGTAAGAATGCACGAAGTGAGTGTGCGTGACAGTAAGATACTCTGTAATCCTGTAGCTCGTAATTCCACTACTCAGTACTATAGAAAATAATATCTTAAAAACTACTTACGATTTCTATGAAATTTGGGATGTAAAGATTGAATGCTTAAATATACGTGCATCCAAAAGAAAGGACTTTGTTTTTACCGAATTGAAGAATTTATTAACAAGTGAAAAACAAACAGATAATTACTAGTGAAACTATCAAGCATTTAGAGAACTTTAGACTATTTAACCAATATTTAAGATATATTATATATTAAAAAACATTCAAATAACACCATTTCGTGTATTTGATGAACAGAAACCATACTTGCCTATGAATTCAGCGCTATTTCATGAAATATTGAAGCGCAGCCAACTTAACAATGTGCATTTTTGCAGTGTGGCAACGCTCTGCAGTTGATTTTGTAAATGCTGCATTGAACGTTGCATTTTTGAACATATGAGTATACAAATGAATAAATTATGAATAATCCAACATAACACAGTAACAAATACAAATGAGAATCGCAATGCAGTTATTTATATAAAAACACACGTACTTCCGCTGACATTTTTAAATATTTATTAATACAGAGACGATGTCTAATTCTAATTCATGAGACTGCTGCAATTGTGGGTGCGAAATGCCGGACAAGGTCAACTGGCATTCGAATTTGGGTTCAATACGCTCTGAGCTGGCTCAAATCGAGAGATTGCTCATTTAACGCCCTCTCAGTTGGCATGTCTGGGCAGCTTAATGATGCCAAATATGGTCAACGCCCAGCAGAGTGAGACAAGTTGGCCATAAATATGGGAAAACTATTTACAAACGGCCATTGACTGTTCGACTGGCTGGCTAGCTGACTAGCTGGCTAGGGCTGCCTTTTGGCCCGATTGGCATTTGTGTTGTCTGCGGGCTTTGACCATTTCGAACTTATGACATTGCATTAGCCATATCCTCTTGCAAAACATTTGACATTCGCCCATTACAGTCAGCTTCAGGTCCAGCTTGAAGTCCATTATCTTTCAGTTGCCATAACTGGAACTGGCAAAGTGTTGCACGTGTGCGGATATTGCAGCAGTTGGTGCCGCCTCCCGCTGGGCTGCAACTCGAGCTCCAGCTGAAGCTACAGAAAATCTTCTCCTCACATTTGCCTGCATTTTTATGATGCTTTTGTCAGTCTTTTTGGTTTTTGATTTGCTTGGGGATAACAATTCCTGTCTATCAAGCAGCTGTTGGCCTTCAATCAAATATATAAAGTATATATTTTATAAAGTTCCTAATTAAGTGGATGAACTCTATCATAATCCATTTGATTATGCCACATTCTGTGGCAACTTTGGATCACATCAATAATAGCAACATTGTTTGCCTTTGTCACATGGACATCTTGCTTTTTTTTTAAATCTCTTCCCAACAAGCGCGCAAAATGACTTTTTAACTGTTGCATATAAACTTGAGCATTTTATGCACATTATCCTTTACTGTACCGTTGCGACAGCTTTGCCCACACACACACAGATACACACACACACACACACTCAGTTCACAATATTAGCTCAGATACGCCGCATAAGCGAGTCTGGAGACGCTGCAAAGATCGACACGCCTCGCTTTACAAAGTCAAAAATCGTATTTATTATATTGCATTGACATCTCATGTGTCATGTGGAGCGTATTAAGAGCAAACTGTGCACTGTGGTTAAAACTGATTTTATTCCCCATCAAAACTGGCAAAGGGATTGAAAAGAGGGATGAGTGGTTAAACGGGTTAACTGAATACAGATGAAAAACAATTTCATCTGTAACTACAGTGGCAGAGTCTTACCAAAATGGTCAGCACTGTGGTTCGAACTTCAGGGATGAGAAACTCTCAATACATTTGAGTATAAGCCCGACTGATAGCAAACAAAATATGGATTCACCAGCCATCTTGAACTCGAGACTGAAATGAGAAAACTATGTTTAAAATAAAGGTTGCTCACGACCATTAGTTATTGTAATCTCCTTAAGCCGATTACATCCCTATTGCTAGCCTGGAAAATATGCTGATCATTCTATGGTAACAAAGTTATTCACCAGGGAAAATTAAAACATAAATATTGCAGTCAATTGAATGCTTAAGTTCAGTTTATTAACTAAATATAGTCAGATATAATACAAACCTAGACAGATTGAAGTCAGGCTTACTAATAAGATGTTTGCTTGCTTAACCATCAGTTTTAAAGTTCGAACTCCAGTCAACAAGTAGTTTCTATCGATAAATGAGAATGTTTGCATCAAAATCAAACACTTACAAGCCAAGATACCAAATTTTGAGCAATAAAAACATATTGTGGACTACTGTTGACATCTACTATGAAACATCGCCGCCCACGAGATGAGTAGAGTGGAGTGGAGTGGAGGAGCCCCAGGGCATCCAACGTTAAAGATACAAAACGATGGCAACTTAAAGTTTTCTCTGTATTCTGAGGCGTGCCTGTCATTTGTGTGTATCTCTGGCTCTGTGTGTAGGTGGCCTAAACATTAAGCGGAGGGTTATAACTCCTTCCTGGCAGTGTTTGTTGTTGTTATTGTTGTTTGTGCTGCTGCTGCTGCTGTCGCTCATTTGTTATGCGACAATGATAAATGTCATGCAAAAGTTTCGGCAGCTGTCAAAAGGCATGTTTTTGGGGCTTTTTATTTTCCTGTCCCGACTGTCAGCCCCAAAACCCAATTCCTTTTGCTTAAACTGAGTCGCAATCCCTGAATCTCAATCTCATTCAATCCCAATCCCATTCCCATTCTCGATCCCAATCCGAATCCATAGTTTCAATTCTTTGCCTTTTGCTCTTGTGCTCCCCTTGCGGCTGCTGCTTTTAATCGCATGTCGACTGCAAAATTTGCGTTGACAGAGAAACCAAAAGGCGAGATGAAAATACGAGGGTTGATTAACGACATCCAGATGCACATGTGTATCTGTATCCTCTGAGTGGCTTACAGTCTAAGCCCTTCTGCCAGCCATCATAAGTATATAAATAATGTCTGCCGAAAGCGAGTCTTAACTCAAATTAGCTCCTGCATTTGCCGTTGTCAGCCAGATGTTGTCTGCCTCTGCTCTAATTTCACACATATTAGTTCCGGTTAGCTCTATTTTCATAAGACACCAATTTTCAAAGAAATCTCTTACATGCACTCACAAAAAAAGGTTGGACCAAAAGTAGATCTAGTTGACTCCCTTTTTATACTACTTTATATTTACATTATTGGTTTACAAAACAAGTTCCAGTTTATCTATATTAGGAGGGATATATAAAGATATATATTTGTCTGGTTTTTGACTGAATTCATTTGCTACTCTCGCTGAGAATGTTAGCTCAGGAAATAGCTTCAAAATTAGCGTGTGAGAAACATTGCCAAGAAAGATATTATCATACTTATAGTATATGCATAAATACTTATTTGTTTATTTATTTAAATGAACTATAATAAATTAAAAAAAATAATATGGCAATTAAGTATATATAAAACGTTCAAAATATATAATAAATAATAATTAAATTTCTTTAATATATTTCTCGATATTTCTTTAAAAGGCTCAAAATAAAATCAAATATTTTATAAATAAAAAAAAAATAAAAATAAAAAAAAAATAAAATAAAAGAACAATCATTTTCAATTTAACTCCAAAAAAAAAAAAATTTAAATTAAAATAAAAATAACAATAAGAAAAAGCATTTTTATTAAATTCAAAATAAAATCAAACATTTTTGAAATTTAAAAAAAAAAAAAAAAATAAAATAAGAACAATCATTTTCAATTTAACTCAAAAAAACAAAATAAGAAAAAGCATTTTTATTTAACTCAAAATAAAATCTAACATTTTTGAAATTAAAAAAAATAAAAAAAATAAAATAGGAACAATAATTTTCAATTTAACTCAAAAAAAAAAATAAAATAAAAAAAAATAACAATAAGAGAAAGCATTTTTATTTAATTCAAAATCTAACATTTTTGAAATAAAAAAAAAAAAAAAAATAAGAACAAACATTTTCGATTTAATAAAAAGGTTTAACCTTACTTTTAGTACTTAATACTTTTTTCTTTGCTAACAATTATTTTGTTTTTCTTTGCTAACAATTATTTTTTTGAGTGTATATAGTAGATATTTCAAGTTTCTGGTCTGACGCACTCTTGCTTTGAAAAATTAGCGCAATTTACATTTCTCCAACTCCCAATTTGGAGCAGCCTGCTGCTGTTTTCTTTTTGACAATTTTTGTTAATGTTCAGTGATTTTGTTGATGATTTTTCTTATTTTGAAGGACTCGACTCTCTCTCTCGCTCTCGCTCTCACTGTCTTCTCGAGAGTTAAGTGTGCCCTCCTTCGTTACCTTGCTCGCTTTGCTGGGTTGGATGTCCTCAATTTGTACACAAACATTTTTGTGTTCAATTTTTATTGAAGGCATCCAGCCAGCCAGCCAGCGTACGCGCCTTTATATATGAATACAAAATTTATTCAGCCATAAAGGCGTGAAAATTTTTCTTTTCAAATCAAGGCACAAGAGCACTGCCTCCCACTCCCACTCCCCCTCTCCTTGTTCTTCTTCCCCCCTCTTAGGGGCCCTGTCACTTGTCTTTATGACTGTGCCGCATTACACTTATTCACGCAACGATGTGATTTATTTGTGTTCTTTATGTTTCAACATCGTTGTTGACGTTTTGTTGCCACTTCCGCCCCCTCCGAAAACCCTTACCATTCCTTGCTAGCTGAATTGATTATTTGTATGTGTATATGTGTGTGTGTGTAGTCAACAAGGCTTTTGGCATATAAAAAATTCAATTTTTATTTCAGCATAAAAATTCTTTTAAAGCACCATCAAGTGCCTCCCACTCTCACTCTGCCTCCCACTGCTCTACAAATATCTTTTGCACGCATCTAATGCGAGCCATGCGCTAACTTTGAAATTGCCAATTTGTGGGCAAAATGAAAACTAAATGGGCATATAGGAGCCCCAAGCCGCGAATGATGGAGCATACGAGTATATGAGTATATGTGTCTTATATGAGTCAGCATCAATATCCAGAGGAAGCGAACAAAAAGAAACCCGTTCGTGCAACGCTCGAGTTGCTACCATTTTGGCATTGACACTTGAGAATTATGTAAAGAACATTTATAATGTGCTGGGGAACGCTGGGAGTCTGAGTGTGGCACTTATAAATACTTCACATGTAGTTGATTTTGTTGTAAAAGTCTTCATTTAATAAAGTTACGCAGCACTTGATGAAACTGCTATGCAAACATCAAATTTACATTAGATGAAAAGTGCTCGCTGAAGATTCTGTTTTGGCGGGTTCAAGGTTATAATTCTATACAATAATATTTTATATTATACAATGCGTTTAGTTTAGGGGTAGGACTGCAAAACTATCGACGAAACTAGCACTTAATGTATATTTTTTTATTAATATCATATTTTCTATAATTGGAAAAAGATAGTAAATTAAGTTTTAACAAGCCAGAGGCTGGCATTTGGCAATGCTCGACTTTAGGATACTCTCATTGTTAGATCTTTAACAGAAGAGTTTCTTTAAGGATGTCGCAAAAAGTAGTTTTATTATCCTGGTGCCAAAAGTTCCATCTCTAAATTGGGATTAAAGGTTCTGTAAATGGGAAAGTGTTACTTAAGATTGATCAAATAAATGTAAGGCTAACAGTCTTAAATATTTGCATATGATTGAATATACCGATCCTTTATTTAATTATATTTAAAGACCTTTTTCGGCTGGAGAATATGTGTATGTTCCGCCTTATTAATATTTTTCTTAAATAAATATAAAAATAATAGAAAATAAATATATATCAAATATGGAACATCAATGATTTACTTATATCAATTGCGAATTTTGTTTAGGAAATTCATGTAATTAATGACATTCTCCATTCCCTGGTTTTTCAAACTCATTTCCCTTATAACCCCACAAATATATACTACCTCTTGTTGTTTCCTGTGCTT